>PUFA01000253.1:1200000-1800000 GCA_003508835.1 Eonycteris spelaea
TATTCTTAAAAATCAGCATATTTAACTAAACTATAAAGAACATTAAAGTAATGCAGCGTTTACATTAAGAAAAATTAATACTGTTAAATGAGATTTTTAAATGATAAAAGATTATTGGGACTAAGACTTGCAAAATTATTGTCTTCTAGCTGGTAATGATATTGTTTGTATTGTATTGGATTTATGATGTGAGTTTGCACATACTTATTCTTCCACATAACCCTATATATTAGAAATAAGTGGTAATCTTTACATTTTACAGAGGAATACTGAGGTTCAGCAAGCTTAAGAGAATTGCACAAGATTATAAGGACAGAGTTGTGACAGTGCAAGAACTTGAATTCAGATATCAGGACTTCCAAGATTCAAAATTAGGCCTTTGTAAAACTTGATTGAAAATAAAACTTGAGTAGTTTTAAGGTCATTTCTTCAAACACTATGTCACTCTCACTTCAGTAGGTCTTCTGGAATAAGTTTAAAAAAAAAAAACCGTTAATTTTATCAGCGATTGTCCTGGAGGTCAGCTGTTATTTGCAATGTACTCTTGGTAAGTGTTGCGAGTTATCTGTGGGCAGCCACTGTCTCTGACAGTATTTCTCTGTCTAGGTTTTTTATTGTGTTTGGGAACAGATGTATTTATTGCTCAAGGGTGAGATTGAGGAGAAAAGAAAAGGAACTGATTTCAGAAATAAGATTTCCACAGTAACTTGAGCCATGAAATTTTTGAGTAATTTCACGCAAAAAAAATATATGGGTTTACTGACCAGTAAGTAACCTACGGAATTCTTGTAGGTCTCTGAAGTCCTCTGGGGATTCTTTGTGTACACTCTCAGATTATTGAAACACAGAAACTCGGGCCATGACCTGAGGGATAGAAGAACTGGGAATTCATCAAGAATTAAGGCAGTGCCTCTGTCGTTTCTGGAACAGCAGGCCCAGTTTCTGCATCTCTGTCTGCTTCATACTCCTCTGTATAATAAACTGGGTATATGGCCCATCCCAGAATTCTCAGCCCCCAGACATCCGTGTACTAGCTTGGCCCCCGCTCAGGTGTCTGAGAGTCTTTGTGTCCCAGGTCCAGGTTCTCTGAAAAGCTAGTTGCTCTAGTTCAGCCTTTGGATGGGTGTTCCTTGTGCTGAGTGTTAACTCATCAGCTATGGCCAGGAACAGTACTCTCAAGAGAAACAGAACAAGGAGATGGGGCAGTCTTTGGGGGTAAGGGCTTTGTGGGCTGGGCAGGTACCTAAAAGGTATCTGTCTCAGAAAGTCACCTGGGGAACTTCTTAAAAAGAGTTCCAGGCTCTGCTCCCCAGAGGTTTTGTACTGTCAATAGGTATAGGATGGAAACTAGGTGCCCACACTTTTAAAAGCTTCCATGATGATTCTCATGCCTCAGCTTGGGAAATCACTGTACTCCAGTACATGTAAATCAATATGTGTTTGCATAAGGAAATAATGGAAGGATAAGTAAGAAACTAGAAACATTTATGGGGTAGGGGTGGTTGAAGACAGATGGGAGCATGATGTGTCTCTTCTAAAAATAATTTTTAACCCTCTTAAAAGTGTAAATTCTGCAGCCTAACAATTAGAAAACAAAACACACATTTTAAAAAAATTGAAGATACTGAGGGGTTGCCCTGATTCTGTGGCTAGGTTTCTCATCTGCAAAGTAAAGCCAATTCTTGGTATTAATTTTTAAAATGTAATTCATTTTTCCTCATCAGCATAATTCTGTAGAAGTCAACACTTACAGGCAGGAGATGTGATAGACTACGAAGGGAAAGTAAAGAATTTGTGTTCTCTTGCCTAATTCTGTTCTGTAGGGAGATCTCTTCCATGGTAGACCTAAAACCATGACATACTGGCCCAGGCTGGGTACATTGTAGGCTGGGAAGGGTTGGAACAATGATTTTTCAACCTTAGTTATACTTCAGAATCACCTGGGGTCCTTTAAAAAAAAAATCTCGATGCCCAGACTGCACCCTGGACCAATTCAATTCAGATGTGAGACCAGGCATTTTTTAAAAAGCTGATTGGTTGTCCCAGTGAGTCGCCAAGGTTGAGTACCACGGTCTAGAACAACAAGAAACATCTACATGGCTTTGGGTTTCCTTTTTATTTTATCTTTTTAATGTATAAATTAAAAACATTTGTTGAACATTTACTTTGTGCCATACACTATCCTGAGTATTTTATGTCCTTTATTTAATTAATCCTCCACATTTTCTCTCATTGTTACCTCTTTTTATCACCAGTTAACTTTGTTCCTTTTAAGTCTAATCTAGTTTCCCTCTTTTCACATCCTTCTCATTCTTTTCTTTCTTTTAAAACCTTTGTTATGCATTTGTACAAACACATACACATTATTTTCAACATAAGCACTAATTTTTTAACTATTTTGAAATCATTTTAGACTTACAAAAAGTTGCAAAATAGTTTAGAATTTTCACATACCCACCTTTTCCTAATGCTAACATATATTTATAGTAAGAGTATCAAAACTTGGAAATTGAAACTGGTATAATGCTATTAATTAGATCCAGGCCTTATTTGGACGTCCTCATTTCACCATTAATGCCATTTTTTTTTCTTCCAGGATCCCATGTTGCATTGAATTGCTTTAGTTTCCTCCAACTGTGACATTTCTTCAGTCTTTCCTGGTCTTACATGACCATAACACTTTCAAAAAGTAGTGGACTGTTTTTTATAGACTGTCCCTCAACTTAGGTTTGTGTGATGAGTGGAATGAGACGATGCATTTTTGACAAGAATGCCACAGAAGTGATGTGCCTTTCTTGATGTAGTATATCAGAATTCATGATGTCAGTATGTCTTTCTAGAGATGTTAACTTTAATCACTTGGTTAAGATGGTGTCCACTTATTTACCTCTTCATAATTAGTAAACATTTGGGGGGATGTAATTTGAGGCTGTGCAGATATCCTGGTTCTTCTGAGATTTTCACTCACTAATTTGAGCATCCATCCAAGGAGCTTGTCTGAAAAAATTATTGTGGTATTTGCCTAATGATGATTTTTCTATTTCTTACCGTCCATATTTATTAATTGGAGCACTTCTGTGAGAAATAGCTGTCCCTTCTCCCCCATTTATTCAGTTATTATAGCAATATGTATTTGTTTTATTCTGTGTATTACAACCCAATATTGTCATTATTTTGTTGCATAAATTGTTTCCTTCAACCTTTGTTTGCTCCTTCAGATTGAATCCTAGGTTGTTTCAACAAACCACCCTTTTTGAGTATCTTAATTGCAGTGTGCTCATTGCTACTGGGGGGTTGTTGCTTCTAGGTCTTCTCAGCAAACAGAGCTAGGGAATGGTATGTGTACCAACCCACACTTACACACATCTGTTATTTTTATTTCTGCATCTACCTATGTATGTTAAAAACTATGAGTTCATACTGATATTTCTTTCTAATCTCCAATGCCATGTGATTTATTTAGCCTTTCTCCCTGCCTCTAATTCTTTCACCAACCTGGCTCTCATTATCTTCCATTCGTTTACTTATTTGTTCAGTCCCTTCTTTACATAAAGTAGTTTCAGAATTGCTCACCTAATATCCCTGTGAAAAACAAATTTGTGAACTACTGAATTTTAGCTCTACAGTATCCAGTTAAGATAATGTTTTCCAAAGTTTAGACTAGTTTCCTCCTCATGTCCTTAAGTATGGTAATGTTATTCATTTGTAGTAAATATAGTTATGTTCATTTGTTACTGTTTGTGTTCCATTTTGAAGTCTTCCCCATACCTTGGTTGGTTTTAATTGTTTCATTACTATGATTCTAAGAGTCAGAGCTATACACAAAGGTATACTCAGAAAAGCATTACTCCCTCCTCATCCCTACCACCCTGTTCCCATTCTCCCTATCACCCCTTCCCTACCCACTCCCCATAGGTAGTCAGTCTCTTTAGTTTCTAGTTAATCCTTTCTATATTTATTATATAGATACATGTATATTTTCTTATTATCCTTTTTATATGAAGAATAACATATTATGAACCTCTTTTATATCTTGCTTTTTTTTTTTATTAACAGTATATCTTGGAAATCACTCCATAGCAGTTCATAGAGATCTTTCTCATTTATTTTTATAGCTGCTTAGTACTCCATCATATGGATGTACCACAGCTTATTCAGTCCCCCTCCAATGTATGCCATTTAGGTTATTTCCAGTATTTTGCAGTTACAAATAATGCTACCGTGAATAACCAACCCTACATGTGTATTTTCATGTCATTGGAAGTTTTTTTTTCAAGTAGATTTCCTGGGAGTGGGATTACTGAATAAAAAACTAGGTACGCAGATATTTAATTTTGTTAGGTATTGCCAAATTCCCCTCCAGAAGGGTTATATAATTTGTATTCCCACCAGCAATATTATGAAAGTTACTTGCATATATTTTATAACTTCACATACATATGAATGATTATCTTTTGTTGGGGGTCTTCCTTTCCTTGTCTACTTCCTCTTCTGTCATGATGGGTTACAAAAACAAAACAAAAAAAACTTTAACTGCAGAAACTTTTTTAATAGAAAGAAGCAAAAATAGTTTTCTATAGCTGACTAGATATTTTCTTACTGGCATTTTAGAGTTATAATTATATGTTACATTTTTCTACTTTACCTAGTTTAGCATCTGTTATGTAATACCTCACCACCTGCTTAGTTGTGCAGACAACTCTTCAAGTTTAGATAATAATACTGTGTGCCTGAAGTTTAACCATTTTCCCCATCTTAGTCATTTTCCACATGTCTGAGACAGGTATTTAATATTTCTGACAAAGGGAGTTCATAAGAGACTTAAATTTCTCAATTCCTTTATGTTTCAGTAACAGGGACAGTCATCTGAATCTCTCCCCCTTGACCTGTTAGGGTACAGCTAACAAATGTGTGCAAAGGTCAGCTTTGTGAAGTAAATCATCCTCTTTTTAGGCTGTAGCTCCTTACCCTCCTGCTCTTTCTCCCCTGTCCTGAGACCATCATCTTTATGGTTTTCCCAGTCTACTGGTCCTGTCTGGCCTTGGTCTGGATTCTGTCTGCTGTCCTCTCTTCTGACCAGATTCTCGCTTATCTTGATCTCTCCGCTCCCATTTTACAAGAACCCAACTGTTTATTTTATCTGATCTTATTCACAGCCTGACTATATATACTGGAAAAAATCAGTTGTCATGATTAGCATCACTAAAAATCTCTGGATTCTAATTTCCACTGGTCTTCAACATGGTCTTTTTACTTGTCCTCATTCAGGTCACTTTCTTATCTCCGTAGTGTCTGATTTGCTTTCACATCTTCTGCATTTAGATCTGCTCTCCTACACCTCATTTACAGCACATATTTGCCTCTTGTTTTGGGGGAGACAGATTTTGGTTCATGTGAGGTAGAAGATCTAAATAACCAGAGCCTTCTTTGGGAAGCAGAACATTTTCTGTATCATGATTATTATGATTATTTTTATTTTTATCCTCACCGTCTGTCTTCAGCTTCTTTTCATTCACCCTCTCAGAATCTGTCTCAGTTAGGAGCCTAATCTTGGTTCATCACTGCCAACTGGGCATGGCCAGTAGAGGACCATTGTCCTGATGATGATGTCGTGGCTAGGAACATGCGTTTTGAAGATCAGCACACCTGGGTTTAAATCTTAGTTCTGTTAGCTACTAGTTATGTAATCATAGACAAGTTAATTGACTCCTCTCTGCCTGAGTTTTTTCATCAATAAAATAGGTATTATACTTCATAGCATCATGGTGAAGACAATATCCTCTTAACCGTATGCTTTTTAAAGCTCATAACACTGTGCTAAGTGCTCAGTAAACTGTGGTCATTGTGATTAATGAGGTCCTTTCTCATTTCTTAACTCTACTTCCAGTCCAGAGGTACATGGAGCTGCCTGTACTGCTATCCTTGAATGCTTGGTATTAGTGACTTGATGCTCTTAGTCTTTGTTAATTACTTCTAGCCATTACATGTCACTGCTAGCCAGCCTGATCTGGACCATTCTAAAATTCTTGCCAGTGAAAGTGAGAGGGAATAACTGAGGAGGAAGGAAATGTAGAGGAATGATCAAAAAGTGAGTAACCCATCTCCTTCATCCTGGTCTCTGTTGTGACAAGTTCAGAGCACAGTTGAATTACAAAGGTCACTTCAGAGTAGTACTGCCTTGGATTAGAGAGTATCTTTTGCAGAGAATACTAACTCTGATTTTGTGGCTACCCTAGCATTCTTCAGATAAAACAAAGTCTCTTGGTTATAGGTTTTTAGGATGATGATAGTCCCAGCACTAAATCTTGATAGAGTATCTTAGCTCTAGTGACATAGACTAATTTTTTCTATCCATAAAGAAATGTTAGTTTTTTAATACTTTTTCCTTTACTAATTCGTGTACTTCAGTCCACCAATTTATGGAACCTTTACTGAGTATAAGTTGGTACAAGTCTTTTTCTTTCTTTGTTTATATCTATGCATACATATGTGCACATTCAGCCACATAACTGGATGTGCAGGTTTTTTCCCCCATTCTCTTGTGTACATGTTAAATTTTGTTTATTTGTTTTCTTTTGTACTAATAATGTTTGGAAGAAGCTTGACACATGATAATGGAATCTTCTCCTTTTTTGTAGCTTGGCCTGTACTATCAGAGCAGACATATAGGGCATAGCTGAGTTAGGACTAAAACTCGACCTCCTCATTTGAAGTCTGATACTCTTTTCAGATGTTACTTTCTTTAGGGTATCATGTGATAAATTCAGTGAATAATAATGTATAAAATTTGGAGGACCTAATATCTTTCAGGCTTTGCATCTGCTAGCTCTATACAATCCTTGAGCTTTCCTCTTGTTTGAGCTTTCCTCATTTTTGAGCCAAGCAAATGGTTGGTCAGAGATGTTAGGTAACTCAGCAGTGTCTCAGCTAGTAAGGGGTAGGGTCAGAATTGGAATTCATCTGACTCTTTGGCCTCTGTGTCATTACTGAAGAAATTAAAAAATGCGTATGTAGACAGCCAAAATTGTCCAAGCTCTGGGCCATCCAGAGCTCCTTTTCAAGAGAGGTTGCATACATGTTAATGATGTCAGATTTTAAGCTGTTCTGTCTATATAGCAAAGTAGAGCATTGATTCTTAAAATAATGTAAAATAATGTTGATTTTATAGCTAAAATGATCTTAGACTAGCTTTTATTTGCTCACTTAACAGTTCACACCCTCTATAAAAACCTTTGCACTGACTTCCTTGGTTAGTAAATTATGAGAGAATCAAACTAAAGTAAGGAACACATTTTCTTTTAAAGTTGTCATTAGTATTATCTACCTACTTATTTTTGGAACATTAATTTGGATCATCTAACTTACTTAGCATCTCAAGACAAGTTAATTTTTATCTGTGAAACGAAGTACTGTAGTTCAGATAATTAAAGTTCACCAAAATGGGTAGCTTAGAGAACAGCTTAATAGCCTTCTCTAAAAATAACCCATTCTCAGTTGATAGGTAGCATTTTAGTTGCTTAACACCGTGTACAGTATGTGGTCCTTATGCATGATAAAATATCTACTTTATTTAGACAAACTTTATTATCCACAAATATTATTGAGTCTCTGTCACGAAACGACTGTAATGACACAGGACTGGAGAGGATGGGGAGAAAATCTGAACACACCAGAAATTTATATTAATGTCAAAGCCTTACAAATGACTGTGGAATGACAGTGTCATTGCTCAAAAATCGTTTGGAACATTTCCTTTGGCGTTGCTTTCATTATGAAAGAAAATCAACCCCATAATTTTATAGCACAGTTCCATTTTTTAAATCACCTTTTGAGGTATAATTTATATACAATGAACCTAGGTGCTACATAGTTCAGTGAATCTTGGCAAATGTCTATACTTGTGTAACTACAACCACAGTGAAGATACAGGACATTGCATAACCCCAGAAAGCGCCCCTGTGCCCCTTTGCAGTCAGTCTTCACCTCAGGTAACCATGGATCAGCTGTCGCTGTAGATCAGCTTCAACTTTTCTAGAATGCCATATAAATAGGATAAAAAAGTCTACTCTGTCTGGTTTCTTTCACTTAGCATAGTGGTTTTGCAGATTCATCCTTGTTGCATACATCAGTTGTCTCCTTTTTATTGCTGAGTACTCTTCTATTGTATTGGTGGAGCACAGTTTGTTTACCCTTTCTTTGTTGATATTTGGGTTCCAGGTTTTTGCTGTTATGAATAAAGTGTCGCAAAACATTTATATACAATTCTCTGTGGATATAGATTTTCATTTCTCTTGAGTAAATACTTAGGAGTAGAATTGCCAGATTGTATGGTGTGTGTTTACCTTTTCAGAAATAGCCAAACAGTTTTCCATAGTGGTTGTACCATTTTCAATTCCACCTACAGAGTATGAGAGTTGAAGCTTTTCTACATCCTCATCAACCCTTGGTATAGTCAGTCTTTTTTATTTTAACTGTTGTAATGGGTATGTGGTTTTAATTTACATTTCCCTTATGACTCACCAGTCACACAGAAGTGTCTGTTATCTTTTGCCTATTTTAAATATTCTGTTGGTTAGTCTTATTTTGAAGTTGTAAGAATTCTTTATATATTCTGAATACAAGTCTTATATATTGCACAGCTCATTTTCACCTTGATGGTATTATCTGGCTCATTTACGCATCTCATTCATGAGATTCTACAGCAACTTTCCTTTTCAGTCTCCACTGTCATCACTCTCGTTTACTCCAGGGGCTTTACTACCCCTCAGAGGTATGGTTGTTTTTCCTTTTCTTTTTCAAATTATTTTACTGACTTAAGAATGCTGCTAGTTCATTGTGCCCTTGGCCCTGGAATGCTAAATGTCCTGCAGTGGGTGGCTCGGTTTCACACAATGAACTGATCTGCTTAAAATGCCAGTTATGTGCTTATGTTGCTTAGTCCAAGCCACTGTCATCTCTCACTGGTACTTTTACAGTGCTTCAGATGGTTTCCTTTTTTACTTTTTTACTTTCTACAATTCATTCTTCATATCACAGTTGGAGAGATCGTTTAAAAATATAAATTGGGCACTTTTTGTCCCCAACTTAAAGTAGAAGTGCATGTAAGATAATTCTTAAATCTCTAGCACAGCTGCCAAGTCACTGTCTGTTTCTTCAGCCTCATCCTGAGCCATTTCTCTCTGCTTGGTACATTCCAGCCACAGTGGCCTCCTTTTGGGTCCACAAATAACTCAGACCTAAGCCCCCCATCCCTGCTCAGTAGAATACTTACCTTCTCTTCCACCTGTCACCCTAGCTAATTCCTCTTCATCCTTCAGGTCTCTGTTTTAAATGCCACTTCCTTAGAGAAGAAGAGCCTTTCCTAAGCCCCTAATTTAAACCGATTTCTCTGGTAACACATAATGACATTAAATAATGTAATTTACATTTTTTCTTAGCATTCATCATAAATTTATATTTGTGTAAAATAGTCATATATTACTATATAGTGTGTATTATATATGTCTCTTTATATGCCCTCATATTATATAAGTTCATGAGAGCAGGGAGCTTTCAATTTTTACACTGTTGTATACATAACACTTAATACAATATAGATGATTAATAAATACTTGATAAATAAAATTTATTGTAACATTTAAATGTTTTTACAGTTACTCAGTATGCTTCCTTCAAGATCCCAAACTGATATTTCTTTCTCTTGAATACAAAATTCTGTACTAGTTTTTTTGTCTGCCATTTCTACTAAATCTATAAACTGCCAACAAAATAAGAGTTCTTAATCTTTTTTGTGCCATGGATCATTTAGGCGGTCGGTGAAACCTGTGGCTCCTTTGATAAATGTTTTTAAATGAATAAATTATGCATGATTACCAAGGAAATCAGTTATATTGAAATGCCACTTCTTAAATATTGAGAAAATACAGCTTTAATGTATGCACTACTTTATCAATGCCTTAAATAACAAGATCAAGCAGCAGATCTAACGACTGTTATAATTTCAAAGTAGTGAGGAGTATAAATATTTCAAGAATTACAACTGTAGTCTCACTGGTCTTAACTATTTCTAGTTTTAGCCTCCTTCAGTCTGCAGAAATACCTGTGTTCTGATAGTGTCACTTTCATGGTCCAGGGATTCTATTATCAGATAAAGTATAGATTTCTCAGCTTTCTCACTCTGACGTCAGCTTTTTTGCTTTTCCCCTGGATGGGTTCTAAACTCCAGCCATATTGAATTACCCAGCACTTGTACTCAACCTTCCATGCTTTAGCTTCTGCAGCGTCTCCTTTCTTTAGGTCTTTCTTATAGACTGCCTATTTTAAAATCTTAACTGCACTATTAAAATACCACCTTCTGAAAGATGTCCACCAATACTAACATAGAGCAGTGCCTGATATATAATAAGCACTCAATAATTGTAGCTAGTATTAAGTAAGAATTATTATTAAACTTTGTTTCATTATCACCACCACTTAGTTCCCAATAGTAAACTATAAACATTTTGAGTGATGTACATACCTGAAACAAGGCAATCAATAAGTGTAAGCAAGCATAATATAAACTGAATGCATAAATGATTAACGTTTAGAATTTTGTTTTGATCTTAGTGTGATTGTTTATCAGTTTTGTATCAGAATACAGTGAGAAAACGATTTAATAAATGCAGACATTTCTTATCTTTTATACTAAGTCACCACAAAAACCACCAGTAATCTTTATAGGTATGTCAGATTTGGAGTGCTAGCAGTCATTTTTTATTTAAAAAAAAAAAAAACCCTTCAAGCTTCTAAGAATTCTGTTTTTTATATTTTAATGTACTGTGTTACTAGGTGCTGAATCTGTGTCATATATAACACACCAAAAACAGAAGTCTTGATGGGGGAACAAGACTTGAAAGTATAACATCAACTATATTAACTGTTGTTGATTTTTACAGTATAGCAAATAAGATTTTGAAAAGAGATGTGATCAGGAGTAGATGGTATTAAAAGTTCACAATATAAGCTGTGTAGCGCTCCTCAAACCCCAGCACTGACAGCTTGTGTAAGAATGCAATATCTCTATTGGAAGTGTAGCTGTAGGGATCAGGTTGGCTTCCTGAGCTTGTGTGGGCATGACCAGCACTGGAGAGTGGCAGTAGTGCTGAGCACCCTACTTTCAGGGCCACAGACCCAAATGTACCCAGATAAAGCAAGTATATTCAGAATGACAGGGGGAATAATGAGATACAATCAAAGAAATATTACCAGCGAAAGGAACTATACCACAAAAGTAAAACTAGTCAAATAAATTAAGTCTTAAGCATAAGGTCTAGTTCCTAAACTCTAATAGCCAAATAACTAGAAATCCTGAAATTTTGAAATAATACTTTTTTAAAGTATAAAAGATATAGTTTTCATACAGCAATTTGGAGAAGGCCTTTTCTTCCTTCACATTTTTCCCCCAAACAAGTCTGTTACTGTCAGTCCCAACTGGCAAACAGTAGTAGATTTGAAATGGCTCTTCTGTTTCTCAGAGTCTAAAATGTGTAAAAGTGTTCCTACCTGTCCAAGTGAGAATCTGAAAATAATTACTTTCTTTTATAATATAAGAGGTGAATCTTGTAAGTTTCTAACTGCAGCTGTTCTAAGCTAATACTTGGGCATCAGAATAGGTTTCACTCTGTTGTAATAACAATCCCAGCTGTTAAGTTGTGCCTGTTGCTTAGTTTCAAAACTAACTACCGTGTTGAGAGAGTACTTGTTTCTTTTTTCCTTGACATTAATACCTTTATAGAAGTAATTACTTTCCCTCAGATTTTGTATATGCAAAAATGTTAGATTGCAATTAAATGTATGTCACACTACTTAATCTTATCCCACAGTTCTTCCCACACACACCCAGCCTTTTTTCTTACTATATTTTGGCTAGTTTCTATTGCTTTATCTTCTAGGTCACCAGATTTTTTTAATTGCATAATCTGTTGCTAATTTCAACCATTATATATTTTTCCATTTCTATTTCTCTATGCTTTACTTTCTTAAACATATAGAATATATTTATAATAGCTGTTTTAACATTCTTGTCTACTAATTCTATCATCTGTAATTTCTGGATCTGTGTTTTTAAATTGGCTTTTCTCTTCATTATGGATAGTATTTTTGTGCTTTTTGTGTAAGTTTTGATTGCATGCATGACATTGTGGATTCTACAATATAAAGTCCTAGATTTTTTTGGTATTCCTTTAAATATTTGGGGTCTTCTCCCCCCCCCCCCCGTGATGCATTTAAGTTACCTGGAACAATTCAATCTTTTCGAAGTTGCTTTTAAGTGTTTTTAGGCAGATCCAGAATAACCTTTAGTCAAAAATTAACTTGGCCCCAGTACTGAGTCAGTACTCTTTTGAGGACTCAATTTTTTGCCCGTGTGTAAAGAGGTTTTTCCCCTCTAGATAATAGGACAAGAAATATTTCTAGCCTTGTTCCAGATGGATTAGTCCATCTGCTCCTTTCTAGAGTAGTTCCTTTCCCAGCCTTGGATTTTATCATGCACATGTTCTGGCGATTGCTCAGCTGAAGAATCAAAGGAGAACCAACAATTTGCAAATCGCCCCAGCTTTCTATGAAGTCTTCTCTCCTGTACTCTTCCCTACAAATTCTGACTGGCTTGGGCTCCCTAAACCCTGAATTTTGTCCTCAACTCGGGGAAACTCCATTTGAGTTTGCCTTCTCTGCAGGGAAACTCCAGGCAGTAAGCTAGGGTAGTCATAGGACTCAACTTGCTGCCCTGTGCTGCCTGTTGTTAGATGTCAGAAAACTGTTGTTTCATGCATATTGTCTATAGTTTTTTTTAATCATTTAAGGTAGGAGAGTAAATCAGTCCCTGTTCTTTCCTTATGGCTAGAAACAAAAGCCTATGAAGGTATTTAGAACTCATTCGAAAACTCAGATTATTTTCTTATTTTAAGCTGTCTTGTCTTACATAACCTACATACACTTCATTGGTTATTTTTATCTTGCAATGGAATAGACAAATGACGAGACAAAAGATAATTTAGATTATATCTTAAATCATTCACGATCCCGTCATCTAAATAATTTTATAAATCACTTCCTCTAGAGAAATAGTTTTAAGCTGCAGTCTGATTTTATTTTGAGTCTTACTTACCTTTAGTTAATATGATCTTCATACTTAGTTTAATGGCTGCACATGACCCATTAATGTTCCAATATGTAATCCATATGTTTGGCAGTACAGGCTTTGCTCGTTTAGGTAGTGATACAGTAAATGTCTTCATATATCATCCCTATATTTAAGGATGCTGAAAGGGAGAAAGGCAGGTGGGGTTTTTTCCCCCCAGTATGCAATGAGTATTTAGGCTTTGTTATATATTTACTAAAAGTTTGTCAAACAATTGAGGTGGAATTTAACTTATGAAGTTCATTTAGGTAAAGTTTAGTTAACCTTTTTAGGAATACTTTTATTTCTTCTAGCATTCACCTTTATTTTTATGGGAGAGTAAAATAACTAATTATGAAATGTTTTGTTTCCTTCTACTTATTAAATTTAAGCCTGTATTACCTACATTATTTTATCAGATAAACTTTTACGTTGGAATAATCTTAGGTTTACAGAAAAGTTGCAAAGATGGTACAGGAGGTTCCTGTATGCCCCCTACCCATGTGTTAATTATCATCTTACGTTACTGTAGTACATTTATCAAAACTAAGAAACCACCGTTGGTGTGTAATAACTCCAGACTTTATTCAGACTTTGCTTTTCCACTGATTTCCTTTTTCTGTTCCACAGCACAATCCAGTATGCCAAATGCATTTAGGTGTCATGCCTCCTTCATCTCTGATCTGTGACTGTCTCTTACTCTTTGTTTTTATGACCTTGACTGTATTAGAGAGTACTGGTCAAGTATTTTATAGAATGTCCCTTAACTGAGTTTGTCTCATGTTCTCATTATTAGACGGGAATTTTAGGTTTGGGGAAAGAATATCACAGAGATGAAATGCCCTTCTCCTTTCATCTCATCAGGGTTCACAATCACGTGACATCACTGGTGGTGTTAACTGTGATCACTTGGTTGAGATGGTATCTGCCAGGTTCCTCCACGGTAAAGTTACTGTTTTTCCCTTTGCAAATTCTATTTCTTTGGAAACAAGTCACTAAATTTAGCCCACCCAAAAGGTGTGGGGCATGGGGGAGATTAAGCTTTATCACCTGGTGGGGAGAGTATCTATACTTATTATTTGGAATTCTTCTTTCAAGATTTGTCTCTTCTCCCCATTTATTTATTCAGTCATCCATTCATGTTAATATAGACTTGTTGTATATTTTTTTATACTTTAGATTATTACCTAATACTGCACTGTTTTGTTGCTCAAATTGTTCCAGTTTTGGCTATTGGGAGCTTTTAGGTTGATTTTTGTTTTTGTTCTTTTAACATGCCCCCATTTTGTTTTTCGAGCACTTACTTTTTGGCACTACACCATGCTCTTGGCTCATTTTGTGTTTTTCCTGCCCTCACTACTAGAACGAGCTATTTTTTTTTTTTAAGGAGTTCAGGTTCCTTTTATTGGAGGAGTTTATTTAGAAGCTAAGATCTGAGCACTGGATATAGTTGAATACTCTCAACTTTCTGATATTAAATATCAGAAATATATTAATAGTTAACTTGATCAGAAGTATAATAAGTAGCCAGTTAGTAGTCAAAACCTTTTGAACACAAAACAAAACTAGCCTTTTCAGTCAAATGACATCCTTCACTTAGCAAACTTTAAATGCAGATTTGGGCCATAGTTCAGTATCAAACAGTGTAGGGCAGAGAACCCCAACTTGTCTGTGTTGCAGCTTATGCCATTATTCCTTCCTGGCTTTGAAGTCTGGTTCAGGACTACATTTGAAATACCCTTGGGCCACTAGGAAGGATGGTTGGCCTTCAGTTCATTGGTATTCCAGGCATCTTGGAGATAGGGGGCTAAGACAGGGAGAAACTGGATTGTCAAGACCCGAAGAATTTGTGGCCAACAGTTTGTATCTCTCCTAGTTCCTTAGGGCATTTGTAGCTTATCTACAGAATTTTTCTTAGCAAGTCTGACTTTGGGAGGCATCAGATAAGCATAGTATTTTGTTTCTCCACTCATTGGATTGAAACCCCGGAAAGAAGACATGAGTAATTCAGAACAGGTAGTTCTACCCTTGAAAAATTTAGTCTAATTGGATGAGAGCATTTGAACAGGACAGAGCTAGGAAGCATGGGGTTTATGAAATAGGCACCCAATCCCCCTGAGTCTGCCTGTGGCCACTTTTCCAGAGCTATGGCTCCCACCATCGTCGTAAGTTGGCTGTAAGGGTGCCTGTCTGGTGCGCTGCCCTCCCCAGTACATTCTTTCAGCAGTCTGCTAGTTGAGTGACTATCATAAAAATATCAATGATGCCATGTTTAAACTCTCTGCATAACATCGTTTGGTGGCTTCCCAGGATTAAATCGTAGTTGTCTAAATATGGCCTGGCTCCTGTTTGTACCTCCAGCCTTAACTCCACCATGTCCCTGTGTGCCCCATGCTCCATTGCCCCCAGGTTCCTGCAGGCCTCTGCATCTTTGCCTATGCTGTCTGCTTTGCCTAAAGTGCATTCTGCCTTCTCATAGCCACACACCCACAGTTTATTATGCAGAGGAGTATAAAGCAGACAGAGCTGCAAAAGCTGGGCCTGCTGTTCCAGAGAACGACAGAGACACTGCCTTGATTCTTGATGACTTCCCATTTCTTCCCTCCCTCAGGTCCTCGCCCGAGTTTCTGTGTTTCAATAATCTTGGGAGCCTTCTCTTCCATCCACCCCTCACCCCTCAACTAACCCATTGCTTTCATAACACCCTGTGCCTCAGTTCACCTGGATTTGCCATTCTATTCTCTTCTTCCTTGACTTCTTAAAAATTTGCCACCTATATTTTTCCCACTGCTGTCCCCATTCCCCTCCTTTTACTTACACCCAGGTTACCACACATCTTCTTATTGCAGATTCAGTAAATGCTTTCCAGTTTTTATCTTAATCTCTCCTGTTTGTAACATTTTCTTTCTTTGGCTTCTGAAGCACCACTTTCTCCTGCTTTATATCAGGGGTCCCCAACCCCCGAGCCATGGACTGATAATGATCCATGGCCTGTTAAGAACCGGGCTGCATAGCAGGAGGTAAGCAGCAGGGGATCAAGTGAAGCTTCATCCATATTTGCAGCTGCTGCCCAATGCTCAGCTCACTGCTTCAGCTCAACCTCATATCAAGCATTGGGTTCTCATAGGAGCACAAAGGTAGAGGACCACTAATTTATAATACATGGGCTTCATAGTTGGACAGTCAGAGTTCTCATTCCATTATTATTTTTTTTCACTCTCTTCAGCCGGTTCCTCTTCCTCTGACTGCTCCTGAGTTCTATCTTCAGACCTTTTTTCTCAACATCTCCCCTCAGCAATGCTACTACTGTGGCTTCTGTATATCTTATTCCCATCCTTGATCTCGCTCTCCTTAGTGATGCTGGAAACACAAGACCTTCATTTTTCCATCTGAATCACACACACAAAGCATCCTTAGATTTTTAAATCAGAAGTTCAAGACTATCCTTGTTGTCCTCCGCCCGCATCTTCATTTGTACCAACAAAACCCAGGCTTCGTTAATGTTTGCAAGGCCTCGGTCAAGAATGCAGATGGAGCCTTCACATGCCGTATAAATCAAACTAAGGAACATCAACTATAATATATTCTCTCCTACCATGACTGATAAACCTTAAAGACCTAGAAGGTCAGGTTCAAATTAAATTCTTGGGCTTTTTAGAGTTCAGTGCCAGAAGTTCAAGGAGAGCGGGCCTCCAGCATAGCCCTCTGTGAGCTTGAGCTTGTGCACCCAGCCTGATATTCCAGATTCCAGGTGCAGTGCACACCCTGCAAAAGCGGCCCCTTGGCCAGCCCTTGTGTACACAGTGGAGGAGCAGTCTGCTCTTAGCAGAGCCACCATGCAAGAGACCCACAAGTCTTGGAAGCAGACTCAGGAGATGAGATTCTGGGGCCCCTGAGAGGCATGGCTGGGTGATGATCACTGATCCCCATAGATGTCCTCATTTTCCTCTCCACGCGTTGGCACTTGCCTTTCTTTGTAGCCTTGCTCTTCTTTCAAAAGCCTGCTCATCGTTCAGGATATGGTTTCTGTGGGCCTCATCTTTTAATCGTCTCCTTAATACCCTTATTTGGAGTTAATCTACCCAGCTTCTTGTGTTTCAATATGTTTTATTTTGATAGAGGCAGTGTATGTTGTCTGTTCCTGTTTCCTTCCCTCATTATATTGCAGGTTTCTTAAAAGCAGGATCATTATTTGGTTTTGCCACCAGTCCTAACATGAAGTCTCACAAATGGGAAGTGCTTAACAAGTGTGGCTTGAATCTACCACAGCGCTGGCATCACTCTTGTGTTGTTGTGGTAACCATTATCAAAACAGGAAATGAAGTTAGTTTAGCATGACTTGTTCATAATTGACTCATGCTAGTTCCCTTTTCTTTCCTAAGTGATCACAAAACATCTGTTAAATAATCTACTCCAGAATGTTGTAGATTTCTGCTTCCATATTACTGGTCAGATATGTTTCTGGAATCTGTTCCCACCCACCCTGGCCCTAGAATCAACCATATATCCAAGGAACCTTGGTTCCTTTCATTTTAAACTGCTCTTTTAAGAAGTAATTGATGGCAATATACTACACATATTTAAAGTGTACAGCTTGATAAGTTTTGACATATACACATGAAACTATCTACACAATCAGGATAATAACCAATTCATTACCTCCAAAAGTGACCTGGTTTCCGTTTGTGTAGTCCCTTCCTCCCACTAGCCCACCAACCCAACTGATCTGCTTTCTGTTTAGATTAGTTTGCATTTTATATGAATGGAAGTACTTTTCTTTTGGTCTAGCTTCACTCAGCATAATTATTTTAAGATTCGCGTGTTGTTTATATCAATTTATTCCCTTTTATTGATGAATAGTAGGAATCTGTTTTGAGAATTGAGTATGCTCACCTTGACCCCTTCCCATTCCCCACAATTTATGGAGCTCAGAATAGAATTCATCTGGGACTTGAGGCTGCATTTATGTAAGATGACTGAGTGATATCAATAGCTTGAGCTCCTGAAAGGACGGAGTATTATTTATAATCTTTGTATCCTGTTAGAATAATCCTCAGTACATAGAAGATACTATCTCAATGCTGGGCAAAAGTTTCTCCCTTAAATCAGGTTTGTGTGTATTTGTGTGGGTCTGTGTCTTTTTTAAATAATGTATCCAATTTCATTTTTAAAGATTATTCTTTTAGGTGGGAATGAGATTAAATTAAGATTTTAAAATACCTTTTCCCAATAATGATTTTTCAGATATTTTTGTATTGGGCAAGAACATTAAAATAATTGTGTTTTCTCCTTTAAAGGGTATCCCAGTATTCCATCAGTGTTTTCCTGTGTTTTTTTTTTTTCCTAATTAAAAAAAAATTTTTTAAACACCTACAGCACCTGGTCTTCCTTGGTGGTCTCTCATGGAAGTACTAACCAGGCCCGATCCCTTTAGCTTCCAAGATCAGATGAGATCGGGCTTGTTCAGGGTAGCATGGCCGTAGGCCTAATTAAAAATTTTTAAATATATTTTAAAGAGGTTCACATGGCCCTTCAGTCAAACAATATAAAGAGCTATACAATGAAGGTTTTTGTTCCTCTACTGTCCCATTCCAGCCTGGTATTCTGTCCCTCCCTCCGCCACTACCCATCTTACTTTCTTGTATATCCTTCCAGACTTTATGCAAACACAAGCAAATGTTAATATATATCTTACTTTCATTTTTTATTAGGGAAAAAAGTTAACATTATCTACTGTAGACCTTGCTTTTTTTCACTTTATACATCTTGAAGATCTTTGTATGTCATTCCTTTTCATCTGCATAGAATTCCACTGTATGGATACCCACTTTCCTATTGATGGACTTCTTTTTAAATCTATTTTTTTTAGAGTCACATGCAGTCATAAGAAATAATGCAAGATTCCAGTTTCCCCCAATGGTAACATCGTGCATAACTTATTACGATACTATACATAGATTGACATTGATAAAACTTACATAGCTCATTCATATGTCACTAGTTTTATATGCACTCATTTGTGTGTGTGCTTGTTGTTCTATGCAGTTTTATCACATAGGTTTATGTAACTACTACCACTTTTGGGTGTCTATTGAAATGTTTGATTTTTTTCCCCTTTATATTTAATTTTTTGAGGAACTTCCGTACTGTTTTCCAGTGGCTGGACCATTTTACATTCACAGCAGTGCACAAGGGTTTCAGTTTTTCCACATCCTCTCCAACACTTTTTGAATTTTTGGTGGGGTTTGTTTGTTTTTTGATAGTGGCAATACTTACAGGTGTTAGGTGATAGCTTGTTATGGTTTAGATTTTTGTTTCTCTGATAATTAGTGATGATCAACTTTTTCTGTTTATTGGCCGTTGGTTTATCTTTGGCAAAATTTATTCAACATGTCTTATTTTTAATGTGTTTATTTTTAATTGAACCATTCTTGAAGAATTCCTAAGAATAAATATTACTTGAACATAATAGATTATTATTTTAATGTATTATCAAATTATATTTACCCATTTACTTTTGGTTGATTGTAAAGCTTGTGCTTATAAATGAAATTGGTCTTTAGTTTTGGTTCTTGTTCTTTATCATCATCAATTCTTTTTGATTTATTTTTAATTATAGTTGACATACAATATTATATTAGTGTCAGGTGTACAACACACTGCTTCAACATTTATATACCTTACAAAGCGATCCCACAGTAAACGTAGTAACCATCTGTCACCATACATAGTTAATATGATAGATTATACGTAAAAGTGAGATCATGTGGTATTTGTCTTTCTCTGTCCAACTTACTTCACTTAATATGATAGGTCCATTCATGTTATTACAGATGGCAAGATTTCATTCTTTTTTATAACTAATTTTATTGCATATATGTATCATTTCTTTATTCATTCATCCATCGATAGGCACCTAGGTTGTTTTCATATCCTGGCTATTGTAAACAATGCTGCAGTGGAAATAGTGGTACATATGTTTTTTTGAATTATTGTTTTCATTTCTTTGGATAAATACCCAGATGTAGAATTCCTGGGTCATACAGTGGTTCTGTTTTTAATTTTTTGAGAACTCGCCATACCATTTTCCATAGTATTAATTTGCTGTATTAATTTGCTGTCCTACTGATAGTGCGCTAGGGTACCCTTTTCTCCACATCCTCACCAATGCTTATTTGTTTGTCTTTGAATAATAGCCATTTTGACAGGTGTGTGGTGATAACCTCATTGTGGTTTTGATTTGCATTTATTACCCGATAATTAGTGATATTGAATGTCTATTCATGTCCTCTGCCTATTTTTTAATTGGATTGTTTGTTTTTTTGATGTTGAGTTGTATGAGTTCTTTATATATTTTGGATATTAAGCCCTTATATATCATTTGCAAATATCCATTCAGTAGGCTGCAGTTTCATGTTGTTGATGGTTTCCTTCACTGTGCAGAAAACTTTTTAGTTTGATGTAGTCTCATGGGTTTATTTTTTCTTTTGTTGCCTTTGCCCAAGGAGATATATCCAAAAAACATATATATATATTGCTCACCCCAATGTCAGATAGTTTACTGCCTGTTGTTTTTTTCTAGGAATTTTATGGTTTCGTGTTTTATTGTTTAAGTCTTTAATCCAATTTAAATTTATTTTTATATATGGTGTAAAAGTATGGTCTTGTAGTTCCCCTCCTGTTTGGCAGATGCCCTAGGGGTTAGTAAATGGATTGCTTTCTGAGAGCCTAGGTGCTCTTTAAACCACTGTTTTTTAATTGTACCGCAGGGTGGTCAAGTCTGTGTGCAGGCTTTTCACTGATCCCTCCCTTTAGCAGGTCAGTGCTTTCAGGATAGAATTCCTTTGGTACCTTGTCTCCACCTCTCCTACCCATTCCTATCTGGTCTCTCTTGTTAGTTGGATGGAAGCTATTCAGTCATCCCTCATTTCTTCTTCAGGGGGAGTTTGTCTGTAGGTATAAATTTGATATGTTTGTGAGAGGGGATGAGTTCAGACTCTTCCTACACTGTCATTTTGGACTGGAAATCCTTATTTTTTTTTTTTTAATTATAATTCTGCCATATAGGAATGAGAGGAAATTCTTTATTCACTTAACCATGAACAGTTTATTTAATCTTGAATTTTTATTTTTGAAAAAAGCAAGTTTATTAGTTAAAAGAAAAATATGAATATCTAAAATTAACCCATCTAAAGACTATAGTCACACATTGGTTTAAGATCCCAAACTGCAACCATAAGGTATTTACAGGAGACACATTTAAAGCAAAAGCTGTAGTAGCATAGCAGTAGTTGGAAGAAGGAAATGAACAAAGATTAACTTCTGAGAGGGGAAAAAAAGAGTTGATAATGCCAAAATGATTTTAAAACAAAGACTAAGAGACACCAAAAATAATCCATGGTAAAAGGTATACTGAAAAAAAAAATAAAAAAAAACAAAACAGGTTCAATGAGAAATTAGTAAATATAGCGTTATCGTAAAAGTGTAAACTCTTTGTGATCAGTTCTTTGGCAGATAGTGTAAACCAGAAAGGCAGCAGAATGGAGAAGAACAGAACAGGAGTAGACCTAACTCCATAGACAGGATCACAACTTCTCTTCAAGTGGGAACCAGCGAAGATGAATCTCATGCCTTTCTCACTTTAAAACAGGCTAGTTGGTTATTTCATCTCTGAGTGTTGATACAGTTAGAGGGATACACTGACCATAAACCCCTGCCCCCCCCCAACAGTCTTGTTCTTGAAAGCAAATTTATGGCCATGTTTGACTACCATGTTTCAGTAAAATTAGGAATTTATAGTGCGGAGTTTAAACCAGTAATTTACAACCATTTTAACTTTTTTTTTTTTTTTAACTCAAGGACTATATGATTTGAATTACCCAAAAAGTTAATTTCTGAAAATATTCCTAATATTGAATAAGCTTGCTTAAACAACATATATATATATATATATATAATATATCCCTTTGCTTGGTTTAGGCCTTCATTCAGCAAACTAAAGCAAAATAAGATGTGAATAATGATTGTTTAATTTAAGAACATATTTTAAATTTTTTAAAGGATTGGGGGATACCCGTGTACAGTGTATTAATGATATTGTGGGCAAATTGAGGCTGAGATAAGGTCTCTCCTGCAGCATAGTTTTTTGATAGAGTCAGGCAAATGCTTCAAATAAGTCTCAAAATAAGTAGACTGATAAATATAATTGTAGAAGCACAGACTTGAGAATAAACATTACTGTTTTATATTTCTAGCATTTCCCTCAGGAAACAAGAAATAATGTCTTATTGCCTGTTAGCTTTATTTCACTGCTTCAGTCAGTGGACCAGATGTTGATATTTATTGATACAAAAAGCTCTTACAGAAAAGATTCAATAGAATGCTGATCGTAAAAATGTAATAGTAATATTTAAGATACAAATTCATCATAAAATTAAAGATAGAATTATTACTTCTGCTTGGAATTCAGACCTTAAGGACAACTGGGAAATAACAGGGCCTTTGTTATGGCTATGAAAGTATTTTTTGAAGAATACTTTATAGGTTTTGTTATAAGACTACTCAGACACCTTGGTTAAATATTTTTGGGCGAAGGGTGAGGAGAAAGAGTGATGTAATTTTGCAAGTAGGACAAAGTTGATGTAAGTATTCAAGGTGTCCTCTTGGGTCCATTTTTGTTAGGGATGAAAATGTGGTTGATAGTCGTTTGAATGTTTCTGCTGAGTTAGAGGAATCTAATACAACAGCAGGAAGTTGTTTTGGAGGCAGACATGATTACTCTCACCAGAATGCTGCTGTTGTTAAAAACAGTCGGAAAATGTTTTTGGGTATATATGTGGCATAAACCCATGTTGCTGGGTTTATGAAAATGGCCATCCACAGTTACCAGGGCCAGGCGAGGCCCTTGGTTAGGTCTGAGATTCAGTATGTGCTCTATACTGTGCAAGCTGCATCCTCTAGCTGCATGCTAGCTTGAGGCCTTTTTGTGGATAATATACATGCTGCCTTCATGTGTATGAAACAGATATTTACCCAGAGTGCTAAACATTTAATACTTTACCAGTTTGCATTCTTTCTGCCAAGATGTTCTGAAAACAGTTCTTAATGCCATCTCTTCCCTCCCCTCTCCTTTTTTTTTTTTTTAGCTCTGCTTATGATAATGTCAACAAAGTTCGAGTAGCTATCAAGAAAATCAGTCCTTTTGAGCACCAGACCTACTGCCAGAGAACCCTGAGGGAGATAAAAATCTTACTGCGCTTCAGACATGAGAACATCATTGGAATCAATGATATTATTCGAGCGCCAACCATCGAGCAAATGAAAGATGTGTATCCTTTTCAGACAGCTGACTCCATTACTTGATCACCTTGTCAAGTAAATGTAACTCGAAATGTCTTGGACTTACAGAGTAAAGGAAAAATATATAAAGCACATTTAAGGGGAAATTGTAACCTGCTTGCTACTTACTATTACACTTGCATAACGTAAAGTTTTTCTCTATTTTATCAGTTGTATCTATTTTTAGTGCTTTTAGCAAGTCTAATATTTTTTCTTGTTAGCTTCAGTAAAGATTTCCTTTAAATGTAGTTATGGAAAATCTTGGTTAATAACCATTTCCAGTCATCTTTCTCCATTCAGGATATGGTTTGTTATGACGATGAAAAGGGAAAGAAGAGCCATGGACTAAGAAAGAGGGTACCCTGGATATCACTTGGTCAAATCTACTGTCCTGATCTTAGACAAAGTCATTTTATCTCTAGATCACAGTTGTCATATTTTTTAAATCAAGGTACTAGCCCTCAAGATTTTTAAGGCTAATCAGCTATGAAATTATGTTACTAATTATGACCAGCATTTGGAAATCTGGACTAAGCAGGTCCTGAGGATGCAACCTGGGTAAACACTACACTTGAAAGAATAGAGACATTAAGTATACTGAAGAGGATCTGCCAGAAGAAAGTTAGAATTTCAGCTAGTACTGCATTCCTACCAGTTTGCTTAATTAGCATTCCAACCCTCCCTGGAGAGGCAGCTCACTGTCTCTAGGCAGCCCTTTCCATTTTTAAACAGCTCTGTTACTAAGTTGTAGTGATATTTTAAGTGAAATGCCTCCTGCTGCTATCACCTGTTGTCTTGCTTTACCTTTTGCATAAAAATTAAGTCTCTTTCAGATGACAAGTTTTCAAGTTGATTTCCTTTGAATCCCATACTATGTCTCATCTATCATGAATATGTAGGAGACATACAATATTTACACAGAAATTAATAAAAAAAGCAAAAAATTGCTAATGAAATAATAATATGTAGTTAAAAGCTAAAGGCTTTTATAATTTAATTTCTGTAAGAAAGAAGTTAACCATAGCTAAAATTCTGAATGCTTAGTTACATAGATAGGCAAGAATGCAAGAGGAACACACTAGTATGAGTCCCTTCCAAGCCTTATTTCACCAGGATCTTAACATTAATTAATTAATTGAAGAGTCAAGCAAATAAATAAGAGTCGAATTTAGTAGCAGTGTATTTTAGGCCTATATTTCCAAAAATTTTGTGGTAGATTTATGGGGAGAATGAGGGAACTAAAAGGAAGGTAAAAGAAAGTGACATTACAAGTTGTTGCTGAGACAAAAAGAAGAGGATGTGTATGTTTGCTGGTCCACCACCCTCTCCCAGTCCCTTCCAGCAAGGACTTATTAGAGGGGCTTTGTGACGGTGGACAACTTGGAGAACAGGGATAACTCACAGTAGCCTGTTTGAGGTTTCAGTCTAAGCCCATAATCAGTCACATCAGGCAGATAATGCCTGTTGTCCACAGGACTTAAAAAGGAGTTAACTACTTCATATTCCTTCCATAAAGATATATAAGTTTTCATCAGTTTTTCATTTCCTTCAGGGCCTCATGATGTAATAGTGGACTGTTTGGGGAGAAGGTTTGTTTTGTCTTCAGTGCTCTGTTGAGTGTGACCAGCTATTTGGTGTGTTACCTTAACCCGTTCAAACAGATATATAGTGCAGGACCTCATGGAAACAGATCTCTACAAGCTCTTGAAGACACAACACCTCAGCAACGACCATATCTGCTATTTTCTTTACCAGATCCTCAGAGGGTTAAAGTATATCCATTCAGCTAATGTGCTGCACCGTGACCTCAAACCTTCCAACCTGCTGCTCAACACCACCTGTGATCTCAAGGTCAGCCAGGTTATTTACTCTTAGGGTGCTATATATTGAAAAAACACTTTTACATGGGGGCATTTCTATTATTAAAATTACACCAGAAATACACGAAAACATTTTTATGACCAAAAAAAAAAGTGCAAGAATGCTAGTTTTCTTTTATTTTTTATCTCATTGCTCCTTCTCTCCAAAGATAACCACTAAAACCAGATTGGTGTATTTTCCTCCAAAGTTTTTGTACACTA
Organism: Eonycteris spelaea; assembly: GCA_003508835.1. Taxonomy (NCBI): domain Eukaryota; kingdom Metazoa; phylum Chordata; class Mammalia; order Chiroptera; family Pteropodidae; genus Eonycteris; species Eonycteris spelaea. The sequence continues at coordinate 1,225,579 of PUFA01000253.1, forward strand.
TTACATACATTTTACTTTTATATATATATAAAATCACATGCATTATGTGTAAGTTAGAAAATGATCTGTTTCATTGGTGACCTTTTTCTTCAATAAATTTTATACAGAGAACACTTAGAAAACCTCACTGACAATAAAACCTAAATAAGCCATTCTCAGTAAATAGGTAAGCTCCAGATACTTTATTGTCCTGAGAATTCTCTTGAAAAAGGGCAATGTGTGTGTATGTATTTCTGTTTTATTAGGTAGCAGAGCTAAATAAATAGGGAGATCTACAGATGTCTTAGATATGATGAAGGGATGTAGGTTCAGTCTGATAAAAACATGTGAACTCACGAAGACCTAGCTAAATGAAAAAACATCCCATGTTCAAAGATTGGAGGACTTAGTGTTATTAAGATGGTAGTACTCCCCAAATTGATCTATAGATTGAATGCAGTTCCTGTCAAAGCCCCAGGTGGGCTTTTTTTGCAGAAATGGATAGGCTGTTCCTGGAAAGCATATGGAAATTCAAGAGACGCAGAAAAGCCAAAACAATCTTACAGAAGAATAAAGTTGGAGGACTCACACCTTCTGATTTCAGAATGTACTACAAAGCTCTAGTAATCAAGATAGTGTGATATTGGCATAAGATTATTCATGTAGACCAATGGAATAGAATTGAGAATCAATAAATCTATGTGCTTGTGATCGGCTAATTTTCAATAAGTGCCAAGATCATTGGAGAAAGAATAGTCTTTTCAACAGTGGTGCTGGACCAATTGGATAGGCACATGCAGAAGAATATAATATCGGACCCACCTCATATCATGTATAAAAATTCACTCAAAATGAATCAAAGACCTAAATTTAAGACCTAAAACTAGAATACACTTAGAAAACAGGAGTAAATTTTTGCAGTCTTGTGTTAGGCAGAGCCTTAGACATGACATCAAAAGCACAAGCAACAAAAGAAAAAAATTAGATTTCGTCAAGCTTAGAAACTTGTGCTACAAAGTAAACCATCAAAAAAAAGTGAAGACAACCCACAAATGGGAGAAAATATTTGTAAATCATATATCTGATAAGAGACATCTGGAATATATGAAAAACAACAATTAAAAGATAATAAATAGCCCAATTTAAAAATGGACAAAGGATCTGAATAGACATTGATCTAAAGAAGATATACAAATGACCAATAAGTGTATCATTAGTCAGTAGGGAAATGCAGATCAAAACCACAATGAGATACCACTTTATACAAACTAGGATGACTGTAATCAAAAAGTCAGGTAAGTGTTAGCAAGTATTGCACTCCTATGTGTGTATCCAAGTAAAATTAAAACATGTATCCACACAAAAAGTAACAAATATTCATAGTAGCAAAATAACCCAAAGTAGAATGAATGTACAGATGATAGATAAATAAAATGTGGTAGATTTCATACAATGGAATAAAAAGGAGTGAATGGATGAATCTTGCAAACGTGATATAAATAAAAGAAGCCCATCATAAAAGACTACATATTGTATAGTTTCATTTATATGAAATGTCCAGAACAGACAAATCTATAGTGATAAAATAGATTAATGGTTGCCTAGGGCCAGTGAGATTGAGAAGAGACTGCTAATGGGTACAAGGTTTCTTTTTGCAATTATAGAAATGTTCTAATATTGGATGGTGGTAATAGTTGTATAACCCTGTGATTATTATACTCAAAACGATTGAATTGTATACTTTATGCGGGTTAGTTGAATGATATGTGAATTATACTTTAATAAAGCTGTTTAAAAAGTACATATAGATGTATAGCACTGATTGTTTCTTGGACTGAAGTTCAACAGACATTCCTGTGAGAAGCCCTGTAAGATGTACCTGGCAAGGGAGATAGATAAGTGTCTGTCCCTGAAATAGGTCAGAAATTTGAAACAATGGATGACTGTAATTATACCTGCTATAACTGAGATAGTGAAAAGAAGGATATACAAATACAAAGGAGAGAAGTGGGTTAGTTCTGGCTGGAGCTATGAGAGGCATCAGGAAGAAGGTTGTATCTCTCTAAGAATGGGCAGGCTTTCAGTAGACAAGTGACTGTGTTGGGCATAGGATATTGTAGGCAGAAAGAACAACAGAAATAAAAGTAAGTAGTAAGGGACTAGTGTACAAACACAGAGACCCGCTCCGTGCAGCTAAGCTTCGGGTAAGTAAAGAGTCACTGATACTAAAGCTGGAGAGGTTAGTTGGAGTTAAATCATGGAGAGACTTCTGGAATGTCTATAAAAGGCAGTGGTTTCTGTCATTAGATGGTCTGCTTGTCTGCTGTCATTGGGAGTTTAAAATAGAGTGGCTAACATCCCGTGAGGTGTTATGGAAGACAGATTACTACCTAAGAAATGGATTGGATTGGACTCTTGTTACCTCTTAGGATACTTCCAAGTTAGATGCATGTACTTTCCACATGGGATGTAACTAGATCCTTTTTCATGGATCTGTGCAATTAAAAACCAGGTGGGTATAAAAGGAATGAAGCCCTTTTAGGAATAGCCACACTTCATTGGCTCTTAGTGATTTTCTCAAAAAATTACAGTGAATATTTTTGTGTCTCCTAGTGTTTTTTTTTTTTCTTTCTGTTTCTTTCTGCCACATACTGTTTTTGCAGATTGCTTTTGTTTTTGGCGAGACACTCCCAATCAATATTTTATGTAATGTTTCTGGGAAGAGTTGACTTTTGTTTGAAAATGCCTCATCCTTAAGAATACAAACAGAATCATACTACTTTGTCTGTTGTCTCTTCACTGTTCGTGGACTTGTCTTTACCTAGGGCCATTTTATTCACTACTCACCCAAATTTACACCCACACTGATATATGTGTATTGTTAGCCATCTGCAGTATCCAGGCATTGTTTTTAAAACCCAATTTAACACAGAGACTCAAAAACACAATAGGATGGTTTAGTTATTTACACAGTATAATTCACCCACATTTTTAAAATGTACATACAGGCTGTGCATCATTCACATGGGCATGAATATTCAGAAGAGACTGGTATATCATCACTAAGTCACTGATTTGTCATGGCAAGCACATCTGAAAGGCAGATCGGGGTATGGTGGCAGTTCAGGTTACATATATATTGGGAGAGAGCACTGGTAGAGAGAATAGTCTTTTCTGATTGAGCTCTGGAGTCACTACAACAATCACATCCTCGGTACTTTGGAGTAATCCTACTGCTCATCCCAGTGGCCCCTGTGTCCAGAAAGTTTGTAACCTATGGCATTACTCACCTCTTGTTATTTAGATCCCTTTGAATTTTCAAGTAGGTGATTATGTCATTTCTCCTTTTTCCATTGGCTTCTGTGTTACTGAAGTGTTTCCTACGCTTGTGTCCTAAGGATATCAGCTCTTGTCAGTGTCTTAGTCCTTTATTAACTCTGTTAAGGCCAACAGAGTTAACATGCTTTGCACTTGCTGTCTAAAGCCCTGAGACCCAGCAGATGCTGGCGTCTGGGGACCGTTCCGGGACTATTTTGACCCTCTTTTATTTCCCAGGGCCATAGAAACACAAAGAATTGGAGATTCTGCTAGCATATTTTTAGTGGAACTACCAGGGGGTCGTAGTCTCTAGCAGTCTGTATCTTTGTTTTTTGCTAGACTGGGCCCACAGAAATCTCATTAGGATTCCTGGGATGCTGGCATCACAGTACATGTGGTTCTGGGTGTGCCTGAACTCTGGAAGATAGGAAGTGAAACCTGTCTTTGGGGCTGCCTTTGTTTTATGAAAATTTGAATTTACACAGCCACAAAGTAGCCAGGTAGAAGGTGCTATAGGTTATTTTATGTTTCTTGTACCATATCTTAGTTGTCTATCTTCCTTCATAAAGAATTATCTTTAATATTACTGCTTTTTATTTTGCAGCCTTGGCAGTTTTTTGGCTAATGAAATGCCATATAAATTTATTAGTCTTCAGTATTGTAGTGTTTTAATCACATGAGCTTTCCACTGATCACTGTGAATGGAGTTTTAAAGGTCTTAAGTCTTTTAAAGGTCTAAACCCCACATCTTTTTCTTTGTTAAATTATAACCAATAAGTTTTGAGAACCTGCTGGTTTTATACCCTGTACTAGGTGTGGGGGATACAAATAATAAAACATGGTTCCCCTTACACCAACTCACTGTTTGAAAATTGGTAACTAAAGGGAAAGGATGGCAGCTCTTCTTTAAAAGAGTGCCAGCCAATAAATTAGAAGGAATAATAAAATTAGAAAATTCACCATTTTGCAAACTCCAGTGAAATAATTGATTTGTACAATGTAATCCGTGGGTCCTCTGCTCACTTCGCTCAGACTCTAACCCCTTGTGTGTGTGCTTCTGCCATATGGACTCTTCACCTCACCTAGACCATGCCCCCATCTGGAGAGCACTCTTAACTCCGGTTGGATGCTACCTACCCCTCTAGATACTGTGGTTCTCCCCACCCAACAGAGACCCTTAGGTCACATGACCATACCTAATGGCTTTTGGACTGGATTTCCTGGAGAGAAAGGAAGAGGAGCAACTGCACATTTGGTTTTAACTTTAAAGAAATAGATGTATTGCAGCATCAGAGTGATAAGTTGTCTTTCCTAGTGAAGGAATTCTAATAATTCTAATTTTTAGTTATCCCTTCTTCCTTAATATAGCCACTTAGAACAATATAATTTTATTAACATCATTAATGTAAGAGTTCAACCTGGTAACTTGATATCCTGATTTTTATTTTTAAGATCTTATCAGTAATTCAGATACTATGAAAATAGTCAATATTGTAAGTCTTCACTTAATGTTGTTGATAGGTTCTGCAACTTTAAACAGACATGTAATGAACCAGTTTTATATGGACTAATTGATATAAATAAAAGCTAAGTTTTTAAACATTATAACAAAATGATGTTGGACTAAACAATGTTATTCAAGGACCTGCTGTACTAGAATCTCTGCCAGTTAATTCACCCCAGTTGTGTTTTCTATAAACATTTAAAGTAAGGCATCTATTCACAAATGTTGAGTACCAACTATGTATAGGATACTTAGGAATAAAAAGTAAGTCAAATATTGCCTTTCTCTGGAGACTTAAATTTTAGTTGGGGAGACAGGGATATGCATAGCTAACTATCATGGATTGCGATTGTGTTCTTACATTAATATGCATCAAACAAAGTAGCAGAGGAGTTCAGAAAAGTGAGCAATTCTTGGAAGTGGTGTTGATTCCTGGGAAACCTCTCAGAAGTGATAACTTTCAAAGTGGGTATTTAGGATAAGAAATGGCATGGATACGGCACATAGTTGAGAAGGCATTGCATAGTCAGAGAAGCAGGTATAGTCTGGGGTAAATAGAAGCAGATGTGGGAGAGATGGTGGTGGGAGAGATGAGATCAGGAAGGTGGCTTGTTGGCAGTTTGTGAAAGGTCTTGAAAGTCATGTGTAAAGAACAAGGCCTTCATTCAGTATACAGAAGAGATGAGTTGAAAGATTTTTGACCCAGAGAGGTGACTTATGTTTTAGAAAAACCGCTTAGGCAACAATTTAGCTTTTGTATAAATCCAGGGAGTATGGGAACATCAGCATCAATATGTGGCCTCATTGATCTGTGAACTTCTTTTATTTTGATTTTTAAAAATCTGGGATTTGTTTTATGATTCAGCTGACCCACAAAAAGCTGTGTATCAAGTTTTGATCCATCTAGTCTTTGTGACGCCATGAAGGATCTGTGGTCATGGTCTGGGGCTTCTGGCTTTTCTCTGCTGACAAGATGCAGTATTTCCTCTATACATGATTCAGAATGTGGCTTCAATTGTCCATTTACACTAAAGGCATACTGAGTGGCAAGTTCCATTCAACCTGAATCTAAAAATAAAGTGTTAGTCCTGAAAAAAGAAACTATAGATCACAGACACTGAAAAGTTCAAACTACACAGAATTGAAATTGGTCAGTGGTAGTCCAACATGGCAGATGAGGACTCTCAATGGCATAGAGGACTCCCCTTCAGATGTAAAAATCAAACATTCATTGCTTCTCTAAGTTGGAAATCATGCCTAATGGGATCATGTTGCTAATAAATATCCTGGGCACAAGTACTGAGAAGGCGTCCTACAGTTTATTTTACAGGTATTGGTAGGAAGACTATAAAGAAACAAATGGGATGCAGTACATAAAAGCCTCAGGATAAGGCGAGCCAAAGTTAGAACTTACTATGATCCCTATTAAAAACTTATGGTCATACATCAACCAGATTCTCTGACAGGCCCATGGTGTTGGGGGTATACTGGCATTGGCAAGCAAGCCAGCTTTGAAAGGTGAGACCAATGCCTGTGGTGGAGGTTTATGTAGACTGAGAGAGTACAGTGGCTGGAGTTAGCTATGGAGCAAGACCTAGAATTTCCTCACTGTGCAACTTTGTGAGAGTACACATGGGAAGTGGCCTTTGGAGTAGTAACTGGAGAAGCGGGTGTGCTGTTTGCTCCTTTTGAAGATACAGTGACAGTATGTCAAGAGACAGAAAATATGCAACACAGATATGTAACCCTTCTTGAATACTACAATTGAAGCAAGCATCAGGGCCTGTAGGATCAGAGGTGGTATGTGTACATGCCAGTGTCTAAGGCTAGAGGAAGACATTTGTCACGTGGGTAGGACATTCCTGAATCTTTCTGAATTATTAAGGCACTCAACTATGGGATATCTAAGCAGAGATTGATGTCTGTTTAAATCTTATGAATATTTCCAAGGTATGTCCCTTCCTCTTGTCTCCATTTTGTGGCCTGAGTTCAGGGCCTTATCATTTCTTAGCTCAATTAAAGCAATAAGCCTCCAAATTTGTCTGTCTTCTAGGCCACCTTTTATACTCTGGCTGGTCTTTGTTAACATACCCCTCTCTCAGGTTTATTCCCCAGGGACCAAGGACTTAAAGTGTCCTGCAACTGTATTACACTAAATATATTATAGTTATATTTTATATACATTGGAGCCTGGAGTAGAACCAAAGTATTGATTGGCCAGATGATGAAAGGCCAGCAGTACTTTTGTGAGTCAGGAGAAATTAGAGCTGGATATTTTTTTTAAATATTGTCTTAGTATATGAAACATCTTATGAAGTTTTGAGAGCGGATTTGACTACAAGGAAGGGGAAGAAAGTGGAAAGAATCTTTAGAAATACCTGCAGTCATGGAACAGGCAGAACAGCAGGAAGTGAAGTCTGAGAAGTAGAAATACAAGGTGAAGAGCTTATCCTAGCAGTGATGATCGGGGGTGTGCCAGCAGGTGAGGGACCTAGAATGACCTTGGGCAGTTTTTGATGACTTTATTTTTACACAGAACAGTTTTTGTCAGGCAACCTAGAAGAAATTGATATGGGATAAGCAGATAATGAAAGGTGGGATGCCTCTTACAGTGTATCTTGTTACAGACTCCGCTAGCCTTTCCTTGTCTCTGACATGTAGATTGTCATCATGGTGATTCAGGCTTGTGAGGACTAAATGAGAGTGAGTATGTAGAATTCCCAGCAAAGAGCCTGCCATATAGTAATAGTAGCAGCTACTTGTTACCATAATTATTACTGTTTTTATTTTTATGATGTTTTGATATTAAATCGGTTAGAATCTCTAAGGTGTTGCTTCTTTTCTCTCTTAGATCTGTGATTTTGGCTTGGCCCGTGTTGCAGATCCAGACCATGATCACACAGGGTTCCTGACGAGTATGTAGCCACACGTTGGTACAGGGCTCCAGAAATTATGTTGAATTCCAAGGTAAGGACCAAGTTTACATAAAAAGAAAACCAGGAAACCAAAGAACTTTGGACGTTGCAGTAATCCTCCCTCTCAGTAAGCCTATTTCTACCTGGGTTGAGTCTTGGCCTACCTGGCCAGCCTTTGTTTGGCCAGAACCAAGGTGCTGCCATAATCTCCTGTTCAGCGTTGAACTTTCAAAATTATGTTAATCCAAGTGACATGTGTTCCTCTGATCTCCAAGTGTGTGGGAAGAGTGCATCTAGGTCCCAGGCAAACTCTTCTAACAAGATCTGTGTCTTGGTCAGAAGAAATGATGGAATAAATATATAAAAGCAAGATAAAGTGAAATATGACATCTGTGTTACGCTTATGAAACAGGTGGCAAGCATTGAGGGCATCTGTGGAGAGTGAGATTCAGTATTTTTAGTATATCATTTGCAAACAGTGTATGAATAAGGTGTCAGATTCGGAGGAGTTAAGTTGGCCTGACAAACTTCTTGTATCTAATAACTCAAGATTATGAGATTCTTGAATTTAATTCCATTTACTGTAATATAACGTTAAGATACGTGAAGAAAAGCAATGAAAATAGACATTAGACCTTGTGACTCAGGTCTAGGAACCAGAAATTGCATTATCTTCCTTCGTCTATTACTAGTAGAAGGGCTTGGGATAACATTAGATTGTTTTTGTGAGAAGATGGAATTCGTTTAAAACAGTTATTCTTGATATCATACATTTGCTCAATTCAGTTACAAAAGTAAAATTCCATTAAAGTAAACTCCATTGTAAAGGATGTGGTGTAGCAGATGTTTCAAAGAAGAAAATGCTCTGTTTATTCTCTTATTCTGTATTACAAATAGTCCCACACACCAGGTTCTTTCTTTAGACTGGCCCACATGACAGCCATTCCACACCAGAGGCATTCACGTGCACGCATTTGGCGTGTGCTGGTTGCAAAGGAGAGCTGTTGGTGTGCTTTTTATCCTGGCAGCTTCATGACCTTGTAGCCTCCATCACAACTTGAGATGCCGCCACTGTCTTCACTTCTCAGTCACTGTCCGGGGGACAGTAGCCAGGAGAGTGGCCTCTGTGTTCTGCAAGGTGCCCAGCTCTCCCTTCTCCTTGCAGAGTTAACTATAGTGAAAATCTTTTTTATTTGCAGCCTGAGAATATTACTTCTAGCAATGTATTCATGTTTTTTTTTATTAATTTAGAACATTTTCAAACTCGTAGAAGAATTGAGAGTACAGTGAACGCCCATACACCCCTTACCTAGGTTCACCAGCTGTTAACATCTTAACGCTTTCTGACTGTCTGTCTTTGCCTCCCTCCCTTCCTCTACTCTTTTGTCAAACCCTCAAATTCTTCATCAACATAAACTAACACTATTCCTAGACCTTTGGGGCATACTAATACTTCTAAAAAGGCGGGGTACTCTCTTTCCACAGCCACAATACCCTTAGCGCACCTAAGATAATCAGCATTAATTCAGTGACATCCCAGTTGCTTCCCCCCTCCCCAGTTCTTTACAGATGATTTTGTTGTTTTGTTTTCAGTCCATGATTTAATCAAGTTCCATGGATTGTACTCAGTCTAGAACAGTTGTCCCGCCCTTTCTTCTTCATGATACCAAAATACTGTGGAGTGTATAGATGAGTTGTTTTGCGGAATGATTCACATTCTTAATTCTTCTGACTGGTTCCTCGTGATTAAGCTTAGATCACACCTTTCCAGCACAAACTCCACAGATTCTTGGAAACCATATATGTAGATCTTCTGTTTCCTAGCAGCCTTTCCCCCGGTGGTTTACCCCTTGATGACCCTTGCCTCTGTTAGTCACCGTATTAGGGTTTGCAAAAACGGTAATTTTCTAAATTTATTGTTCCTTTTACATTTATTAGCTGGCATTCTTCTATGAAAAAGAGCTTTCCCTTTTTTCTCTTTCACTTCCTTTGTCTCCCATCCTTGTTTTTAAAACATTGTTATAGACTCATGGATTTTCTTTTTAATGTGCTGCTTGTTATCTTTTTTTTTTTTAATACTCGCGTTGTCCCAGTTTGAGCAAACCTAGAACACTATGTGCATGCGCATGAATTTGTAACATTTCATTTTGATAGAATTTTCAACTTGCAGGAATGTTTCAAGAAAAGTATTAGGCAGTGGTTCTCAAACATTCTAGCCTCAAGACCCCTTCAATCTCTTAAAAGTTATCAAAGACCCCAAGCAGGTTTTGTTTATGTGGGTTAAATCTATCAATATGTACTATATAGAAAATAAAACTGAAACTTTTAAAATATTAATTTTTAAATAACAATAAACCTGTATATTAATATAAATTAGATATTTTATTTAAAATGTTTGTTTTCCACAAAAATGTTTTAGTGAGAAGAATAGCATTTTCATTTTTGCAAATCTCTATTATCTGGTTTAATAGAATACTGCTGGATTCTTATCTGGTTCTGCACTCTGTCAAATATGTTGTTTCGATGGAAGTTAATGAAGAAGTCTTCATGTGGATACTTAGTTGAGAAAGGGACTATGTTCAGAGTCTTTTTAGCTACTTGTGGCTATTCTTATACCACAACTCAGTAAGTGAAAGGTTAATTGTAACATGGAATCTGAAACCATGTCAGTGAACTTTTTGTACTGTTTTATTAAAATCCATTGGTCTACCTTACACTCATACCCATGCATGATTTTGTAATATTAAGCATTTTGAAATACTGATTCACTGAATTATGTAGGTTTTCTGAATATTATCACATTTCATGTATAATATCACATGTCATGTAGCTTCTGGAAAAATTTCCTTTAAGAAATTCGGAAAAATTTCCTTTAAGAAATTCGGCTTGCGAGAGATGGGTGAAAAGAAAGCAATAGTAGTAGTATAAACCTAGCATCACCTCTCAGAGCCTTAGGGAAAGCCAGGTGGGCTTCAGGACCACCCTTGGAGAACTGCTGGATAGAACGCCTGCATACCCTTCACTCCAAACTCAGACTCACGATTCTTTATCCTTTGTCCTGTTTGCTTTTCATTCTGTGTATGCGCGTGTATGTGTGTGTGTGTGTTTTCATCATTTGAGAATAACTGGTAGGTGTGTTCCTTTACCACTAAATTTTTCAGTGTTTATTTCCTTATAACAGTGGTTCCTGTGTTCCCCAAGGACACTTGGTAGTGTTTGGAGACATTTTTGGTTTTCACAGCTGAGAGGGGAGTACTACTGGCATCAAGTGGTTAGAGGTCAGAGATGCTGCTAAACATTCTACAGTACACTGGACAGCCCACAACACACTTATTGAGCCCAAAAAGTCATTAGTGCCAAGGTGGAGAAACTCTGCCTTAGAAGAAAGATGTTCTCTAACATGACTATAGTATAGCAATCAAAGTAGGAAATTTAATACTAATCCAATAGCTAATGACAGAGTTTATATTACAACTTCAGATGTTTTTTCTGTAATAAACTTTATACCTTTTCTTCTTTTTGTCCCTCGCCCTGTCCTGGTCCAGGCTCACACATTGCACTGTTTCTTTAGTTTCCTCTAATCTGAAATGGTTCTTCAGCCTTTCTTGACCTTGACATTTTAGAAGGGTACAAGTCAGCCATTTTATAGAATGTACCTTAGTTTTGTGTCATGCATTTTGGGCATGAATACCGCAGAAACAATGTTTTCTTCTTAATACATCATATCAGGGGCATATCTGGCTTATGTCAATATCAATACAATATATGTTGATCGTTTGCTTACGATGGTGTCTTCCAGGTCTCCACCATAATTATGGTTAATCACAATAATAATTATCACATTAGTAATTAATAGAAATTTGTGGGGAAATACTTTAAGACTATATAAGTTACCTTCATCAAACTTTCACCTAGCTTTACCATCCATTGATGATTTCATAAGTCTTATCATCTATATCTTAGTTCTGTTTATTCATGGTGATTTTATTCAGTGGTTTATAATCCATATCTACCATTCTGAATTTTGATGCTCATATTATCCCAGATTTTCCAGTGGGAGCTACTTTTGACATGTCCCTGCTGTACTGTACTATCCTTGCTTTTTGCCACCGATGGTCTAAGTCTACCTTATATCCCTGTCCCAGACTTGGAGCAGCCATTTCTCCGGGAGCCCTGATTTCTTTTATTTACTTTTTTGTTTTTTAAATGTTCTTTATTTAGTTTTGGCCCAAAGCAAAAGTTATTTTGGATTACAAGAATTTTGGAAAGAATTATTTTGAAATTCAACCCCATTTTATCATAGCTGTAGATCTGAACGTTAATTCTTTATTGGTTTTACAAAAAATGTTGCTGTTTCCCTTTAATACTGAGCTGTTTTTGTTTTCCTCTAGCTGTTCTCTACATTTCTTTTTCCATTTATCACTACACCTATTATTTTCCATGAAATTCAGCTTAGATCCATTAGAGAAACATCTTTTTTTGCAATTTTGTATGATATAAATAACTCTTCTGTGTCTTTTCACAGAATTCCTTTAAAAGAAAAATTATACCTGAAAAAATGAATAGCAAAAGAAGATAAGAAATAGGGATTGGAAAGATATTGGGAGAATATGTTAAAGTCAGCACACACTTTTTTTTTCCTTTTTTTTCTTTTTTTTTCTTTTTTTTTTTTTTTTTCAGAGATCAAGAGTTTTCAGCTTGACTGTTTTGAAAATGATTTGCAAAATGGATAAAGATATTCTGGGAGTGTAACAGTGCCCCTTCTTTTTGAATTGGTTTCCAGGTTTCCAAAATGAGTGAGTGGGCCACAAACATTCTAAAGCAGTGGGTGTTACTGCTTTTTCCATTTTCCAGCTTTACCCTAAAAGAATTCTAATTCTTTTCCTCAAATCATTTGGAAAAAAAGAATGAAGTTTACTTTGGAAATTCTACTTTAATAATAAATCAACTTTGAAGAAAAATAAATCGAGTAATCTTGGTTGTTCAACATCTTTTAAGAAAGCCAAATTATTATTTGTTTCTCCATGCTCTTTTCATTTATTTCTGAATTATAGAACCAAAGGAGAAGCTAAAACTCCTGTCAGCCACATGCCTGTTTGTGTAGGAAGATCTTGTGTCATGTAACACCAGATATCATTCTCCATTTTTTCTCCCTTTCTACTGCAGGGCTATACCAAGTCCATTGATATTTGGTCTGTAGGCTGTATTCTGGCAGAGATGCTCTCCAACAGGCCCATCTTCCCCGGGAAGCACTATCTTGACCAGCTGAACCACATTCTGGGTAAGGTTCCTGAGCACATTAGGGGCTAGATTTACTCAGTTCACTGCCCACAGGTTACATCAGAGTCACTTCATGAAAGTAAGAGTTCTAACAACTCTAACCTTTGAAAGGCATGAGTTTTTAATCTTCCTTGGTTTAAAATGTTAAGGACCTTTAACTTAATAAGAAAATAAGCATTGAGAGGTGGTGCGAGAAGACTTCATTATCAGGGTCCATTCTATCCTACAGCTGATGGTGTGTGTGATCAATTTACCCTGGTCTTAATAATTAACAACTAATTATTTTATTTGATAGGTATTCTTGGATCCCCATCACAGGAAGACCTGAATTGCATAATCAATTTAAAAGCTAGAAACTATTTGCTTTCTCTTCCACACAAAAATAAGGTGCCATGGAACAGGTTGTTCCCAAATGCTGACTCCAAAGGTAAATATGATTTTGTTCATTATTTTTCTTTGGCTTAATTTGCTTTTGTTTGTTTGTTTGTTTGTTTGTTTTATTAAATCATTAGATCACTAGCCTGAAAAGTTAGCCAGCCATTGGCTACTGGATAATGCCTATTTACTACATTCTTCCCTTTTTATTTGGGAGAGTGTTTGTAGGTAAGGGAGTTGGAGAGTGTATACCTTTTAGTTTCTTTGTTACTTTTTAACCTGGATAAGTTCCTATATTTGGTTCAGAAAGTCTAGGATCCTGCAAAATAAATTATACCTTATTTCATCTTATCATTTCATAATTTTTAAAGTCAGGTTTATTAAAGAATAATTTATTTGGAGTAAAATTCACCCTTTTTAGTTGTGCACATCTTTGAATTTTGACAAATGTATAAAGACAGTCATTAACTACCACTACAATCAAGATAGTGGAGTATTTCCATCAACCCCAAAAGTCACCTCATGCTCCTTTGTACTCAGTTCCTTCCCTCTGGTCCCTAACAATCTCTAATCTGGTTTCTGTCCCTATAGTTTTGCCTTTTCTGGAATGTTATATAAATGCGATTATGTACTATGTAGCATTTTATGTCTGGATTCTTCCACTTGAGATTTATCTGTATTATTGCTTGTATCATTCTCTTCAGCGAATGGTGCTGGAATAATTAAGCATCCATATGCAAAAAAAAGGGGGGGGAACAAAGACCTAAATATATGGCCTGAAACTATTAAATTTTGAAAAGGAAAACAGGACAAAATCTTTGTGACCTTAGGTTCAGTGAAGATTTCTTAGATGAAACACCAAGAGCATGATCTATAAAAGAAATCAGGTGATATTTTAGATTTTATTCTTTGATATTTTAAGTTAACTTTTTAATAATTGCCCTTTATTCCCATTTAACCTGTATCTGTTAAATATATTAGGCAACTATTTTTTTAACTTTGTGCTATTATGTGAGGGTGTGGTTGACAGAATAACGAACCCACCCCCACAGATGTCCATGTCCATGTCCATGTCCTAATTCCCAGATTCTCAACATGTTTTATTAGCTGACAAAGGGGAATTAAGATTGCTTAAAGTCAGCTCATTTTAAGATAAGGAAATCATTCTGGATTATCTAGGTGGACCGGGAAAGGGATTTGGAATAGAGGATGAGAAAGAGAGAAGCTTGGTGCTTGTTCTTCTATGTTTTTCTATATCTCCATATATAGGTATATTTTTACCTAAATTTTAATTTTTAGAAATAATTATTATTAAAGTTAACATTTTCTTTAATTCAAAAATTATCGGAATATTTTATTGAGAAGGTAAAATTCTTCTATAATTATTCCCTAAAAGTCACTGTTAATAGAATTGAGCATTTTTGCATATATCTGGTTTATCTTTAATGATTCTATGATAAATATTTTTATCTAATCTTCTGTTGAAAGTTTAGCTTTATATAATTTTTGTTATTTTATGTGTGTATTTTTTTAACTTTAATAGCTGTCTACTTAGATGTTGAATTTGTTTCATGTATTGACCTGAGTCAAAGTTCAGAAATACTTGGTGGTTTAAAATTGAATTTTTTTTCGATATAGGAGGAATTGTCTTTTAAAATCTCTGATATAAATATGTATATTATCATGGTAGACAGTTTGGAAATATAGAAAGAATAGGTAAAAGAATAAGAAATATTCTTAATTATTTAATTGCCAGAATCCCAAAATAATCTTTAACGTTTTGCTGTACCAATTGATGTGTGCACAACTTCTACCTATTTACATAATTATATAATGTATTCTAATTGTAGAATTTTAAAATTTAGAACTTCACTTGCATTGTACATGTTGCTGATTAGATTGGCTTGTAATATAGTCATGCATTAATGAATGACGGGGCTACATTCTAAGAAATGCGTTATTAGGCAAGTTCATCATGATACAAACTTCATAGAGAGCACTTAACACAAGCCTAGATGGTCTAGCCTACTACACACCTAGGCTGTGTGGTTAGGTGTACCACCGTGGTATATGTGGTGCGTCAGGAAATGTCCTGCTGCACATGACTATATTATATTGTCCCAAGCATGTTACCTAAAACTTATTTCCTGAGTTGCCTTTTAAAAGAAGTATATGTATAGCAAAACTGCATAATTAAGACTTTATGATATAAACAAACCTTCCAGACTTTTCTCCTGTGTGTCTCCTTACTCTTTGCTGTAGTTATGAGTTTTGAATCAAATTATTTCTGACTTTTTTACTTTTTTTCCTTATGTGAAGGTTATGAACTTTGAGACAAATCTATTTAGATAATAATTAACACCTCCAAAATCCATCAAGTTCATTTTTAAATGTAGGTTTTGGATAACTATAATGAAGAAGCAGGGAAGGACTATAAATAGAACAAAATGGAGAAATGGAGTTGGCAGAAGTAGAGTGAGCTGTACAGCATTGTGTTAGGAGCATAGGCTTTGCAGCCCAGACCTCTTGGGTTCAATTCATAGCACCAGGGACTTACTAGTTTGTAAACTTTGGACAAACTACTTAACCTTTCTGGGCCTCAGTGTTCCCATTTATAAAATAGTGTTTGTAATAATACCTGCATCACAGGGCTGTGTGAATGTCCAGACCGCTAGTGTTTATAGGTCTAGATTCTACGATCTTAAGACTAAAACTTTTTCATTTATATGTAGTTAAAAAAGAGAGTGCTTACATAGTGTTCCTTGGTAGGAATGACTCATAGTATCTTTAGTTAGTCTCACACTGGACTTTGACATTTACATCAGCTATCTACTGCTACATAACACAACTCGTGGCCTTAAGACAACCACCACATATTTGTTCATAAGACCATAGGGCGAGGTGCAGCTAGGTGGGTCTCCTTGGCTCCCCTCAAGTTGCATAGTCTAAGTTGGGCTTACAACAGCTTACATTTGGTTCTGCATGCTGTTGCCTTTCCTAAAGTTGACCAGATTTAGATTGGACTTCTCATGATGACAGAAACGTTCCAAAGGAGCCAGAGCAGAAGTTGCAGCATTCCTAAAAGCCAGGTCTTAGAACAGCTGATACTTCTGCCACAGTCTGTTGGTCAGAGCAAATTGCCCAGATTCAAGAGGTGGAGAAATAAATCCACTCATTGATGGGAAGCTCTGTGAAGATTTGTGGTCATATGTAATCTACCACCTGGTTGTTTCTAGTTTTCAACTATAACATACATAAATACATTCACTTAATAACTAGATCCCAGGCTTTGGATATAGAACAGTAGTAACACAGATTAAGAGCCTACCTGCAGGGAACTAAATAGTCCAGATTTATATTTATATGACAAAGAAATGAGTGGAAAACCTCGGGAACTCAAGAGATTAAAACTTCCAAGGTGAAACATTAGTGCTTTTAAGTCTGATTAATGATTATTCACAGAAAAGGAAATGTAAATATCTCTTAAATATAGGGAAAGGTACTTATTTTTATTCAATATGAGATATGAACATTGAAAAGTCAGTGATTCCATTTTTTTGCCGCTCATCACAGTAGCAAACATCAAAAAGTTTGAAAACCCACTGTGTGATCAAGGCTATGGGGAAACAGATGTTCTCAGAGACAGCTGGTAGAATGTAGATTGTTTGAGTCTCTTTGGGGGACAGTTTGGTAGTTCTGTTACATGCCTTTTGTTCCAGCAATTCTGGCTATTGAACTGTAGGATCTGCCAACCAAATGGGGGAGACGTGGCATTTTAATTGTTTTTCTTTAATTAAGAGTGAGACTGAATATTTTTGTATGTGTTTGTTGGAAATTTCTGATTACCGAGTCCCTTGAATCAGTAGTATTATAGATTTTTTCAGAGGAGCCTAGCTTAAGGTTCTCTCCAAAATTATTCCAGTGAGGGGGAAGAAATGATTATTACTCAGCAGATGGTGCTGGACTAGTTGAATAGCTATTTGGAAGAAAATCAATTTAAATCATTATTCACATCAAAGTATATTCCAAATGAATTAATGATTAAATACTTTTTTAAAATCATACATTTAAAAACTAACTATTTAGAGTAGTTGATATTTTTTTCTGATCTCTACATGGAGAATGACTATCACTCTAAGCTTTAAAAACAACCAAGAAAAGAAACATGAAGGAAAGGCAGTAGATTTGTTTACATAAGAGTTTAAAACAATATAGATTAGACAGTATGGGCAATAGGTATAAAATGTTCTAAATTAAATAAACTTAAAGGATCCCTATCCTGTCACATTGAGGGCAGCACAGCACAGTGGCTAAACTGTGTGTTCTGGAATTGGGCTCCTGAGTTTAAGTGAACTCCACCACTTCAGGGCTTTCCTTTTCAACAAGTTATTTAACTCTCTATTTCACAATGTCCTCATCTCAAATTAGAACAAATTTCATTTCCACTTCATAGGGTAATTTGGAAAGGTAAAGAAAGGTGAATTATTAGCTATTAATGTTAGACTCACCAATAGTGTATAAAAAGCAAAGAGAAACCTAAGACCTCAATGGATAAATAAATGAGCAAAGAACAGGAACAATATTTTACAGAAATTATACAATTAAGAAATCTACAGAATCACAAGAAATTCTGAGATGAAGAAAACTATAGGAGGAGCAGTTTGGGGGATAACACTTGATAATTTTGTTAGTGCTATGTTAAATTTAAGACATCTCATCGGCAGTAAAAACAACCTAAATGCCAAACATTTATTGAAAGGTTGAATAAATTATATATCTACTTAAATATTAAATGTCACTAAAAATGATTTTGTTGTAAAAGTTTTATAGCATGTGCTTGGGGTGAGGGATCTTGGGTGAGTCGTTCACACAGGATAGGGCATCAGTTGTTTGAGACCTTCTCATTTCCACATAACAAAAACCTACTGCCCACTGGCTGAGGCCTGAAGAAGGATTTTGCTGGCTGTCGTAACTGAAAAGCTCAGTCATGTTGGGATTCCAGGGCATCGTCAATTTGACTGGAATCTGGACTTCTTTTTCTTTCAACGTTGCCTTCCTCTGTGCTATCTTCATCTCGTGGTGATAAGATGGCCACCAGCAGCTCCAGGCTCACACTGGCCAGTTTCCTGATAGTTTCAGCCTAAGTATGAAGCTGACACTCATTGCCACTTTGTACTCACCCCAGACCAGTCATTGTAGCCAAGGGAACCCACCTACGTGACTGTGGCCAAGCCAGTGTTGTCATTCCCACAGCACAGACAAGGAGTGTGGGCAAGCCTAAGACCTCCCCTGTGGCAAGTACAGCTCCATGTGATTAAAGGGCAGTGGACACTGGCAAGCAAAACCAACAGATGAAAAAAGATGAAGAATTCTGCATGAGAAAAAAAAAATGAGTAATGCTGTTCTTTCTCAGTTTTGTTTATGTTTTAAATTTTTTTAAATATAGTTTGTGTAGGAAGTCTTTCTCCATTGCTCAGATAGCCTACTGTTTGAAAAGCTCATAGACTTTGTTGTTGTCCCTCTAAATACATACATTAGTTGTAAATGGGATCATAAGCTATATCCTTTTTTCTTGCCTACATTAATCTGAAGTTTGAGTGAGAATTCCAGGCTAGAGAGATAGATGTGGGAGTTATTTAATACAGGGCATTTGAAATCATGCAAGAGATTGAGAAGGTAGAAGAATGAGATGTGTAAGAAACTGGAGAACATGAACCTTCAATGGGCAATGAAGAAGGAACTCCTAAAGACTGTAGAAAGAATGGACAAAGAAAATAGAGCAATATTGCACAGAAGCAGAAGATGGCATTATAAAAAGGAACATGTTTAGCAGCTCCATACAGCAGAGACTTCCAGTTAAGGGACCGTTGGTGACTGACCACATAAGAGTAGTTAAGACATTGAGTGCAAGTAAAGTTTGAAATGGAAAGTGGAGATAGATGACTAGAGGGGGAGCTGGTTGTGATTAAGCCGCATGTCAGGGAAGGTTGGCTTTAAATTAGGGAGAGATTCTCTCTACACAGTAAGGACGTGTGTGAATGTGGGTGAGGGACATCAACAAAGTCACTCATTCCTGGGGATCTCAGTTTTCCCAGTAGTACCCTCAGTAATGCCTGCTGAGAGTGGTTGAAGGTCATTTGACAGAAAGGCTATGATTCAAGTTGCACAAATTAAAAAGAATCTTAGAGACAGGACTAGCCAGAGATTTCTCAGAGCTGTTGGGGGCCTTGATAAGATTTTTTTTTTTTTAATCTTGAGTTTCTGTGCCACAACAATTCTCAATAGTGTGTGCTCTTTAGATGTCTGAGGTCCCAAGGCCCTTTCCGAGTGTCCATGAGGATAGAACTGTTTTTATAAGAACACTAAGGCACTCTTTCGTAAACCCTTTTCTCTGCACTGCAACCTGCAGTCTTGGTGCAGAAGCAGTGGTGAGCAAGACTGCCAGACCTCGACAGAGGACGAGGCAGTAGCGGTGCCATGCTCTCACAGCTAAAACTCAGCGCCAGCTGCCTTAAGAACGTCTTTGTTGAAGCACTCTATTAAGTCTCACCCTTCATACATGTCTTTCTAATGTTCTCTGTGGCAAAATGGGAAGTACACATAGAACGTGTCTGCTGCATACTGAATAGAACATGGTTTTCTTAAGGAAAAGCGCTTGCACAATTGCTTGAATTATGAGCTGAATTAGCTGCTTTTTGAAATTGGTCCTTAATAGTTTTTAAGAGTAGGGTTCTGATGCCAGAAAGTTTGAGATGCACTCTTATGGCACCTTTTGCACAATTAAGTCTTGGCACCGTTTGCACAATTAAGTCTTTTTCTTTGGACATGCTCAGACACTCAGGTTGAGGGTGGAAATGACAGAGTGCAGCCTTGATCTAGGATCAGAGTTTTGTAGGTAGGTGAGATGGACCCAAAGTAATGCTGTGGAGAGCCAGTCAGATGACCCACCCTGGGATCTGGGTAGGAGAGGAAGGAAAAAAGGCTGATGGACCAGAGGGTGGGGTTATTGCTAAGCACCCACTGAAGCTGAAGAGTAGATGTGAGCTCTGGGAGGGCATCAGAGAGAGTCCAAAATCATGGTCAGCCTTGGAGGATTTCAGTCTTTTAGGGGAATAAAACCTGTATCCAAGGAAGCATGTGTACAGGCAGCGTGATTCATGTCATCCAAGTGGTGCCAGTGGATTGCTGTGTGGTGTAGGAGGAGGGAGGCCACACACTCTGACTAGGATCAGCACCTGCCAGCTGCTTCCCATTTCTCTCCTTTTCCCCTTCTGTAGCTGTGAATAATGCAGAAATAGCACTTGCAGTAAAAGGAGGCTAGAGATCCAGTTATTTTTCAAGCAATAACAGCAACAACAAAAACCTATCTTCCTTTAAAATTGTTACCTGGAAGATTAAGGGCCTAGGATTTTTTAATTTGAAGAAACAGATCTGTTTTAGAAATATTTAAACTACAAAGCATCTGGGTACTTTGAAGTGCTTTTCTATTTAATGACAACAAAATTTGGAAGGGGAAAGTATCCCCCAACGATTTAGAAATAATACTGTTAAAATCAGACCTCCTGGACTTTTCCTAACAGAATTGGACAAAAGGCCGAATGACTTTTAATCTTAAGAAAGTTCTTAGGGAAATGTGTATGAGCTCCTTTGGGCGAGGCATGGTTCCGGGAGCAGGAAATGAGGTAGTTTTCTTACCTGCGTTACCGATAAGACTGAACTCAGCAAAGAGTGTGTCACCTATTAGTACATCTGCCACGTATTCCATGGGACTTGGATTTGAGCCAGAGGTCCTTGAGTTTTTGACTGTCCTGCTACACTGCCCTGACCCTTAAGAGAGCCTCCTCTAAAACCGAGCCCATTTGTGGGCCCGACACCGCCTGTCATAGCTGCAGGAATGAAGACCTTTTCTGCTGCCCAGACAGTGCTTCAGTCAAAGCCCAGTGTGTCTGGATTTCTCAGAGCTGCTTCTGCTCTGAAAAATCCTTTAGCCTGTAAAGCAAAATGTCACTGTTCCCTAATTTCCTAAGGTACACTTGTGTGTATTAAAAAGATTGTCGATACAGGCAAAAATAAATTTGAAAGTGTACTGTTTGTAGAAATTCATTATGTGTCCTTTTAAAAATACTTTTTTATAGTTCATTTTATGAACATGAGAAAAGTTCTTTATGTTTATGTTGAATTTAACGTGGTTTATGACATTTGTTATCTCTTAATTGTATTGAAGATCAAGATGAGTGGCATGCAACAAGAGAAGTCACAAGTAGGAGTCAGAGCTGAGCATGCAAACTCATGCATGCACACACACACCCACCCTTTTAGCGACCTCAGGCAGTAAGGTGCCTCCTTAGCCTCCATCTGCACTCTAGGTTAACTTCTGGCACACAGTCACTTCAGAAGGTATACTGGCCTGCTGTCCTCAAGAGTTGAAAACATTTTTTAATGATTAAATGACTCAAGTCATTTTCCTTTACTATTCTATTCTTAGGGGTAGTAGCATATGCTGACTTGCAAATGGATAAGGTTGATAGCCTAATAAATAGCTGCCTCATTAAGTAGATGCCAGTGTTTTTTAATTTTTGTTTACTTTAGTGTCATTGTGTTCTTTTTTGGACTTGCAATAGATTTTTAGCCTGGTTCCTTGGGGCCCTTGGATTTCTCAGGGGCGGCTCGTGAGCTAAAACTTAATAGAACTGAGGTAGCTTTTTATCTGTCTGAGGCTCCTCTTAGGATTTAATTTGAAGAAAGGACCTGCTACTTAAATTAAAAACTACTGGTCTGAGCATCACTAAATGTAACAAGACATTTTTAAATGAAGTCCCTTTTGCTACCTCTTTAATATCTTTTCTAACCTGTATTGTTTCTCATTGAAACTTAATACTGATACTAAATACAGGAAGTATTCCATCACATTTCCCTTAACCCTCGTCCCAGCCACAGTTAGCCATGCCCTTTGGCTATCCTCCTGGCTCGAGGTGATGCCTGGACACTAGCTACGGAGTCCAGCAGGGTAAGCTGTTCATTAGCCGCCCCTCTGTCTCATCCCTGTTGATCCCACCCTCACTTTTTACTTCTTGCACTCTCAAAATAAGTGTCCAGCTGCTGACTTCTGGCCAGGTTGAGAAAATACCTTTAGTTTGGGGCCTTGGAGAAAGATGCCAAGCTGCAGAGTAGACTGCTGGGTGCCTTTGCTTCACACAGGACTCTCAGCCAGGACTTGGAAGGAAGGGGCTGAAACCATGTAGGAGGACAAGTGACTATTTTCTTCTGTGACCTTGGAGGCCTTCTGTATTTGTTGAAAAATAAATTAACATTGAAGAAATCACTTTGGAGTTGACTTAAGAGAAGTACATAAAACCTTTGCTTTTGTGTGACACCTGCAAAGCAGAGTGGTAGCGAAAAGTCCAAGTGTAGCAGGCAGACTTGGGTTTGAATTCTGGTCTTCCACTTTCAGCCTTTGGCTGATCACATCATCTTTCTGGGTCTGAGTCTGTGATTGTCAGATGGTCACAGTCTCAAGAAGCTAAGACAATGTGCAGTGTATTGGCTCCTCTCCCCAAGTTGATGCTTATTAGTTCCATTATTTTTCGGTCCCTTAAACAGGAAATGCAAAGTATTTCAGTGACTATTCTTTCAGCTTCTCACCACTGCAAAACCTTTCTCTTTGTAGCTCTGGATTTACTGGACAAAATGTTGACTTTCAACCCTCACAAGAGGATTGAAGTAGAACAGGCGCTGGCCCACCCATATCTGGAGCAGTATTATGACCCAAGTGATGAGGTAAGAGCCCGCTCTTGGCTGCTTTCCAGGGATGTTTGTCAGCCAGAAGCAGACCCAACCAAGAGGGGCCCAGATGTCGTGCTTTAGATTGTCCTCAGAGGTACATGGTGCCATACCTGGTCTTCCCACCAAGCCTACGTTGTCCACCTCGAGGACTGGTGGGATCAGCACAGCTTAAAATCCCTCCCCATTTATCTCCCTAAGCCCCTTCTCTCTGAAAACTTTCTCCAGGCCACCTGCAGCAGGGGTGGGACTAAGGAAATGGATGGATAAAAAAAGGGATGGAGCACAGATAAGGAAGGGGTCCAAGGCTGGAGACCATTATCATGGTCTGTGGCAGGAAGAGACACCTGAAACAGAGTGCCCGCTCTGCGAGTGGAGAGGAGGTCGGACTGCCTGCTTGGGGAGAGGTGTCACAGAGTGATGGCGAAAGGTCAGCCTGACAGTTCCCACTTTGGCTTGGTAACTTTACATTTGGTCTGCCTCCCTGGATATGAGGACACAAGAGCCTATTGTGAGAAATTATAAGTTCAGAGGTAGACGTGGCAGGTCTCCAGAGCATTCTGAACATTCAAGTAAAGAGAACAAAGAAAAATGTCATATGAACCAAAGTTGGGATCTTTCTAGTTGAGTCTCATATGTGTAGAAAACGAGCCTTCACACTGTTTTAAAAAGAGGAAAGCCAAGTGGAGTGTATTAAAGGGAAAAATGGAAGAGGATAAAAACTATAAAAGCTCATAAAAAGAGAAAATATCAGTTTCCTGTTCTACCCTTTATCCTTTCCTCTAGAAACAGTTGAGGTATCTTACAAAGATTCCTACAGCATAGAAAATAACAGGGAACTAAGTGAGAGCATAAGGTTTGTGGCCCTTACTTGCCCAGTGAGCTACAGATTTCCAAGGCCTCTGCATCTTATTCATAAGCTAGGATGTTACCCCATACCTAATAGGTGGTTGGGAGGATTAGAAGAAAAGCACAGGTAGGACACTGTGCAAGATCCCACACAGAGCCATTCTTCAGGGAGGGCTAGCTGCTTGTTTTCGTATTGTGGCCACAAATCTCTTTTCCTCTTCTGAGAGGCCAAAGCTCAGTGTAAGGTTCAGAGTCCATGCTTCCATCTCTTAAAGACCTGGTGTGAGGATGTGGATAAGATCTGGGAGTGGCTGGTAACTACTAGGCATCCACTGATTGACAGCTGGTATCATCATTATGTTTTATAACATTGATTTAGCTGGGGGTACTTTAAAATATAAATAATATTAACTAATTTCATTTTTTATCTTTGAGTATGTATAGGGGTTCTTTGACAAATAATTTAAGAATATACTTAAATAGCTTTCTGATTGTTTATAGACTGTGCTAAAGAATAAAAATGAAAACTTGCATGAAAAATACAAGATCATTTTTGGTATTGTTTTTACACAGCTATTAAAATTTTTAGTTTTCTTTTCCAGTCTTAACATTTCTAATATAGATTTTAAAAATAAAATAAGGTTCCTTCTGTATAACACAAACATGGACATTTCCCCATGCTATTAATCTTTCTTGCAGCTTCATTTTTAACAGCTTCATAATATTTCTTTTAAAGATACTGTGATGTATTTAATTGAGTGCATTTATTTGAATATCATGGGTATTAATTATATAAACACAACTACTACTACCTCTACAAAAAAAGTTTCTGTGATTTTAACTTTTAGTGCTTAAAAACATTGGAAAAATTATTCTGAGATAAGTTCAGATGACCACTCAAAATGGACTCAGTTGCTCCCAGTTTGTTTATTACGTACTCATAAGAAGTGCACCTTCAGGAATGTGGGGCACAAATACATATTCACCTTTTAGTTGACATCTGTCTTGTGTAAATTTCAGATTCTAAGCCATAGTCATTTTATGAGTCAGTAAGCAATTGCCTTGACCATAACAGCTATTGTCTACTAAATGTTTTGTTTTCTCTTAAAGCCCATTGCTGAAGCACCGTTCAAGTTTGATATGGAATTGGATGACTTGCCTAAGGAGAAGCTCAAAGAACTCATTTTTGAAGAGACTGCTAGATTCCAGCCAGGATACAGATCTTAAATTTGTCAGGTACCTGGAGCTTTAACCATACAGTAAACAAACCTTAGTGAGGGAAAGAGAACATAAATTAAAGTTATTTGAAAGAAAGTGGGCTTGCATTGGAACTCCGTAGAAATGAACAGTGAAGAATTATAACTAAGGCATGAAGCATTTGCTTGAGAAATACTTTAGACAGACCGGCGTGGTGGGGCTGGAGGCATCTTTCAGCAGGCAGCAGTTTCTTATACAGAGTACAGACAGGTGGCCAAGAGCGTACTATGCTTGGATTGGAATAGAAGGCTACCTTGGGGGCATTATGGAAAAGCAGATTACTCAGTAGTGCACATTTGGGGGTTTCTTGCATGGATCTCTATTTCATTCTCAGACCCTGTCCTTTTTATTTTCATATACTGAGGCCTGAGGGCAGTGGCTCAGGCTCAGCGTTGGTCCCTGGTTGACCCTATTGGGCAGCATCCAGGCTCAAAAGCAGAAGCTGTTCTGTTTCATACAGAGGACACGTGATCTGTCAGAAGGCCTTAGAAGAGCTGGAGCGCAAAAAGGGGGAGGTGGTATGATCTGCATATTGGTAACTGCAGGAAGCTGCCCCCAGTCTCAGACAAAAGGAACAAAAGGAAAAATGGTATTAGCTAGGGTCATTGATCACCACACAAGGGAGGGCACTTGCAGCCATGAGAGCATCACCGTCACTGAAGAGGGGTGAGGAGCCTGTACTGCCACTGACATCGGGGATCTCAAGGGCCTAAAACTGCTATCACTGTCCAGTGCTTCTGAAACACAGGATCCACCCTCATCCTGAAAACCCGTGTGTGACTAGAAGCAGAAATAGGAAGTACAGCCATGCAGTTGACAGGTCTTCGGCCTTGTCATTGAGAACAGACATGGCCAGCTCAGCCTCAGAGCCAGGCAGAGTAAGAGAGCAGTGCTTTCATAAGTCTGACACCAAAGCAGGAAGGGTTGGAGGAGAAGCCTGGGTAGGAGACGAGCTCAAAACAAATCTAAAAGCTTCCAGACTAAGGACTATGGGTTTGGACCAAGGCTGTATAATGAGAAGCAGTGAATAGAGGAGAGAGGAAATAGAGGAGAGACAGTCTGAAAGACTCCAAATTTTCTAAACCTAGCAACTAGGGGTCAAAGGGAGTGACGCAGGCACTGTTAGCCCTTGCTTAGCCTGATGTTGACACTGGACACACCCTCAAAGGCAAATCAAAGCAAGTGCAGTATTGAGGAGGCCTGTGCTTGCGGGATGTTAGGTATGCTCTGATAAATCGGCCCTCGGGAAGAGTCTGAATGAGAAAGAGTGCGAGGCCAGCAGGGGGACAGAGTCTAGCGAGAATTGGATTCATTTATCTTTTCACACCTCACAAGCATGATAATCTGTTGAAGTATTCGTTGTGTACAACAGTCTACATAGTTAGTCACTGATAGAACGTCAGTGCTCAGGACCCAACCGTGTTCATACCTTAGCCTGGGTCCCTATGGGGCTTCCTTCCTGGTCCCTCTGCTTCGTGTTCACAGTTGGAGGTATTGTCTCCCTCTCCCAAAAACTTGCTCTTCCCTCTTTGTGTCTGTACAACGTCAGATTGCGTTTGCCCAGTTGTCTGCCATCAGGTTTTGTAAGTAAAGTTTTATCTGGCCCTTTACAGAACAGGTTAGCTGACCCGGCCTAGAAGACTGAGCTGAGCAATGTTTGTTGCTTTTCTTCAGTCCCTTTAATCAGTCATGTTCCTGAAGCCAGCTGGCGGCCTCCATTTTTCTTCATCTTGTTTTAATGCACACATGCTGTGTGCTTATTCCGGGCCAGGCTTATGTTAGACACTCAGGTGAGCAGAACAAACAGAACCTGAATGTAGCCTCAAAAGAGCACACAGTCTGCTAGGAGATAGAGACACATAGAACTGTAAAGCATGTTTTTACTGTAAAGTTAGCAACATAGTTATCAGTAGTTATCATCATTCACTTAATCATCATTGAGCACTTTTCGTGCCAGGTCAGAGAGAAACAGGAATAAGACCCAAGCTTTGTTTTCCTGCAGCTTGACAGCTGGACAAAGGGAGATAACGAGGAGCCGGGTGTAGTATCACAAGCGCTGTATCAGGGGTGGGTACAGGCCCAAAGATTGAGGAGGGCCATCATCACAGTGCTGGGAAAGGGGCCCTCTGGTGAAGGGGGACGTGGCAGTGCAGGGAGTCAGGCCCGCATGGGAGCCCCAGGAGAGCCAGGTTGTGAAAAGCCCGAAGCTCAGGCTTGCCAAGGAGCCTTTTTCTCCCTCGAAGGTAATTTCAGGTCTTGAAGCACTGGGGCAAGTGACTTGGGGCAATGAGGGTATTGGGAAACCTGAGGTGAGCAGGAGCCCATGGGAAAACTGGCCAGGCTGCTGGCTGAGAAAAGGGCAGTGCAGTGACCACAGGGAGCAAGACAAAGATGAGGGTGCTCCTGGGGCCACAGTCCGTGGCTGCTAGCTAAATGCCCCCTGAAGTCTGAGTTAGCAGATGGGGGACCAAGGCTACTCCTAGGGTCATCCTCAGTTCCAGGAGTCCAGGACTGAGCATTGTTACCGTTGGAGATGGGTGGCAAAGACAGTTGCTCTGTGTTCATGTCTTCCAGAGGCACAGAAGGCACAGTACATGCTTATCGCCTGATTTTTCAGGTGTTTTTTAGAATTTTTTTTTCTCCTACAGCACCTGGTATTCCTAGGTGGTCTCCCATCGAAGTATTAACCAGGCCCGACCCTAACAGTGTTTTTAAATGACAATTTTCAACTGTTTTAAAAAGTTGAGAGTTTTACAGTGGACACCCATATCCCCACCACCTAGATTCTGTGATTAACGTTTTTCTATCCTTGCTTTCTCATGTTTTTGTCCACCCATTCCTCCATATACTCATCAATCCATCTTTTTGTGTGTGTGTGCATTTCAAAGGAAGTTGCCAAGACCTCAGCTGACTTATATTTAGTCAGTAGGTTTGGCTTCAGTTCAAAATGGCATACCTCTAGATGAAGATCATTTCCCATCTCCTGTCACACAGTTGAACCATTTACACCCATCCTCCTGCCTGGACTCTTGAGTAGTAGATGAAAGCCACCCATGTGAAGGTGACATTCTGCTACATTATCATAGTAGCAAACATTTCACAGCAGTAAGGGCCTCCAAGGAGATCTGTTTTGTTTGCATTGTGGCACACTTGCTTACCCTCCTCTCCATCTTCACCAGGCTTCCCCATCAGAACAGAACATGATTTGAGTGGCAGTGTTTTTCATTTCTCCCAAAGACGACACAAAATTAATAGAGGCCTAGGGGTGAAGTTAATTCATTGCATACAGTAGATGCCTTAGTAGTGGTTTCCCAAAGTGTGGTCTGTCTGTCCCATCCCCAGCAATCTATGTTTTAACAAGGCTTCCAGGGGATTCTGATGTTCACGTTTGAAAACTACTAGCCTATAAATGATTAGAGTAGATTTGACTAAGAATGTAATTTCTCCAAGTAAAATAAAGACATTAGAATAACGAAGGGGGAAATGCGCTTCTCACACTTTTACAGTGTGACACTGCTGGTGGACCTCTGGAGGTGGCCCATTTGCAAACATCCAGAGAGCCAGGTGAACCCTGTCAAGTGTAGAAAATGAATAAAGGCTATTAGCATGTTGCTACCTGCTGCCTTTCAGGGTGCTGTCTTGGAAGTCTGGTGGGAAAATTGTCAGGCCACCCGTGACCTGGGTAATCAGAATCATCTCCTGCTCTTGGGAACCATGGCCTTTCCAGAATCCAGGCCCACCAGCCTCACACTTCCAACTAGCACTTTGTCTTGCTGTTCTCTGTCACCATCAGAGAAAACTTGAGTGTTAATAACAACACGCTTTCTGCTGCCTGTGTAGTTGATTTTGTCCTACTTGATCATCCAGAGAAAAAAGGCTAAAAATAGGAGGAAGGAGAAGAGTTTTTTGCATATACATGTATTATTTTACAAAGACCCTCAGACTCTGTTTTTTGATCTTTGGAGTGGTGGGGATTATGTGATTAATAAATGGCATCTTGGGAACACTGAAGCGAGCCAGCCTGTGAGTGTGTGCATGTGTGTGCGCGTGCGCGCATGTGTCTTCCCTGTGAGTGTTATGGAAACATCCTCTGAGAAACGTGAGAAGGGGTGCCTGCAAAGTGAAGGCAGAGCCCCGCCCCTTCAGAACTGCTTTACTTTGTGTGCCCAAGTAGTTCCAAGTGAAAAGGCCATTTTGCGGGAGTCTTTTTTTTTTTTTTTTCTCTTTTCTGTTCTTCATGATGTTGCTATTGATGTTTTAATGTGGTTTATTCTTTTCGCTTTAACATTTTCCTGATGCTGCTGCTGATACTGTTTTAATGTGATTCGTTCTTAACTCATAGGTTTGTTTGTTTATTTTTCAATAGGACAAGGGCTCAGAGGACTGGACGTGCTCAGACATCTGTGTTCTTCTTCCCAGTTCTTGACCCTGGTCCTGTCTCCAGCCCGTCTTGGCTTATCCACATTGACTCCTTTGAGCCGTTCGGAGGGGCGGTTTCTGGTAGTTGTGGCTTTTATGCTTTCAAAGAATTCCTTCAGTCCAGAGAACTGTTCCTGGCACCCTTGTGTGTGTCACCCACCGGTGACCTGTGGCAGTATGTACTTTCAGTGCACCTACTGCTTACCGTTGCTTTAGTCACTAATCGCTTTCTGGTTTGAAAGATGCAGTGGTTCCTCCCTCTCCTGAATCCTTTCTTAACATGACGCCCCGCTGACCCACGCAGTCATACCAGAGATAGTTCTTTCCAAATTGGCTCTCGTCACTGGCATCTCACTTAATGATAAGGGAAGGCTACTACCTAGGGCACTTTAAGTCAGTGACAGCCCCTTATTTGCACTTCACCTTTTCACCATAACTGTTTCCCCAGAGCAGGAACTCGTGGAAACACCTGCAATGATGTTGCAGCCGACAGCAAGTGCTCCCATCCTGGGACTCTTCGGGGGGCACTTGTCGATGTCTTTTCTGATGTCATGTTAGTCACTAACATATTTAAGGTATGTGCTATTTGCCCAGCTTTTAGAAAACTCAATCATTTTTCTAAATAAAAGAAAGATGTACTGCACTCAGTAGATTTACTATGGCTACTTGTACCATTTATAGAGATATAACACTTGCCAAAATGTGTTATATGCAGTACTGAGTATTTGCAAGACTTATGCAAAAAGCTTTAAAGTGGCAGCTTCACTCGGGATTTAGTGAGGGAGATACAGAGGTCACAGCAGGGTGCCGAGGTTAAGTATCTGGAGAAGTAGCCAGCAGGCTGCCTGACGTCACGGGGCAGAGCTCTAGCCACCAGGGTACATACACCCTGAGCTACTTCACATGTTGTGCCACATTTAGTGTAACCACATTCAATGCCTGAGGATTTAGCAGAGAGGATAAACACTGCGTCTTTAAATGAGAAAGTGTACAACTTTTTTCTCCTACAGCATGTCAGCATCTCAAGTTCATTTTTCAACCTACGATATAACAGTTTGTAATAAAGCCTTCATGAGCTCATGACATGCAGCACTGTTCTGTCGTCAAGTACTCTCAGACGTTTCTCATACTGCTGAGCTGAGACCATCAGAAAAAGCTAGCACTAAGTCATGTTTGGAGCGCTATCCCATATTTTCCTGATCTCTTTAAGTATTCGTTCCTGCCACTGTGCACTGTGGCGTTGACTTGGTGTTCTGTCCCAGTGCAGTGCCTCCTCTTGACTCCCCCACTGCTCTCTGTGGTGAGAAATTTGCCTTGTTCAATAATTACTGTATCCTCGCATGACTGTTAACAGCTTTCTGTGCAGAGATGACTGTCCAAGTGCCACATGCCTATGATTGAAACGAAAAATCTATTGTTACCTCTGAGTTTTGTTCCACAGAAAATGCTATCCAGCAGATCACTTAGGAAAAATTCTATTTTTAGCTTTTCATTTCTCAGCTGTCCTTTTTTTTTGTTTGATTTTTGACAGCAATGGAGAATGGGTTATATAAAGACTGCTTGCCAATATGAACAGAAATGCACTTGTAATTCATGGAAATAAATGTACATCTTCTATCTTCATATTCATGTAAGATTCAGTGTTGATTTCCTCTGGATCAGCATGTCCGAACGGACAGCCAGGTTCAGTTTGTGCTTAGAACAGAAATGCTTACAGGCCTCAGCTTCCCACCCGGGCACTACACCAGCACGGTGATTTACATAAAATGATTTAGAAAACATTTCCAGAGATAGGGCCTTTTTTACCCTCTGCACAGCAGAGAAATCAATTCTGACATGTTCCTTTATTCAAATCATAGGTCTAAAATATTATGTCAAACTCTGATGGAGCCCAGACATCTCAGGTTGGATTCTCTGGTTCTTTCTAAAGAGGGCCTGCCTGTGTGCCCCAGAGCTGCCGCTGGGCACAGCTCAGTGCTGAGAAGGGCTGCCCCATCACCCGGCCCAGACTGCTATGTCCACACCTCATGGGCTAAGGAAGGATGGTTGACTCTTCCTCAGTAATTGGAACCATATCTGTCTAGATTCTTGCCCTAAAATACATGATCTTCACCTCCGTTCCCAGAGCGGCCATGTCAAGGTCCACATAGCATTGACAGGATGCAGGTTTGACTGTTACTTGATACATTGATAAGTCAGTTTTCATTTTAAAAGGAGCATTGGCAGTTTTATTGCTCTTATTTCTTTGTACTTTTTAAATGGAATGTTAGTATTATTATGAGGTTAATTTGCAGTCCTCTGAATAGAAAGCCATAGCCTTGGTTACTAATCCCTGGGGACTGTGGGCTCTTTCCCACCCTCCGCAATGGTACCGTGGAGTCAGATTGGCATGAAACCACTAACTGCATTCTAGAATCACTGTAGCCATAAGTTGTGTGCTTTTTATTAATCATGCCAAACTTGGTTTAACAAATCAGAGAATTGTCATAACCAAGGTACCTGTGAAAAGGACTGGCTATTACGTGTTATCGGCTTACCATTTGGATCTTCTCACATCTCTAAAAATGTACAGATTAGGTCATAAATTCATGCTGGTGGTACCAAATGCCACCATTATTAGTACGCTCACATAAGCTTTCAGACTAATGGCTTTTTTGGTGTCTAAAATGTAAGCAAAAAATTCTTATTGGAAACATTCCAAGCCTTTCATTTAGTGTGAAACAGAATACCTAACAAGCCGGTGGGATGGATTTGAGACAACTCGTGATGACTGTGCTGACACAAGTCTTCAAAGCTGATAGACACACGCAGACCGTTATGATGCATGAGTTGAAGAATATCATTGTATTTGTGTGCAGTACTCAGTGAGTGGTGTGTTCACAGTGACCCCTTCTGCTGCAGGCATAGGTGATGGGTGTGGAGGTACCTGTAGTGTTCAGGAGCCCACGTGGCTTGTCAGTGATTGTCTCTAGGAGTCAGGCAGGTATACCGCCCATGCCGCGTGCCACATAATATTCAGACCATTCAGAGGAGACTGTTTTACCTTATTTGCTTATATGTTAATACGGTTTTTAAATTGGTAACTTTTATATAGTATGGTAACAGTATGTTAATACACACATACATATGCACACATGCTTTGGGTCCTTCCATAATACTTTTATATTTGTAAATCAATGTTTTGGAGCAATCCCAAGTTTAAGAGAAATATTTTTGTAAATGTAGTGGTTTTGAAAATCTGAGCAATCCCTTTGCTTATACATTTTTAAAGCATTTGTGCTTTAAAATTGTTATGCTGGTATTTGAAATATGATACTCCCATAGTACAGATGAGAAGCATGTTAACAGTAAAGTAAATATGTGGTTTCTCTCACTGTAACCCAGATGGACAGAATGGATCAGAAAGGACTGGGGATCTAGAGGGAATTCTCTAGGGTTGCACCAGTTTTACCTAAAGCTTGTTGCCTTTTTTGTGCTGTTATCTGTGTAGAGCACTCAAGAAAGTTCTGAAATTGCTTTGTATCTGCTTTGTACTGTTGGTGCCTTCTTGGTATTGTACCCCAAAACTCTGCATAGATTATTTAGTATAATGGTAAGTTAAAAAAAAAGTTAAAGAAAGATTTTATTAAGAATCTGAATGTTTATTCATTATATTGTTACAATTTAACATTTATTTGTGGTATCTGTGATTTGGTTAATCTGTATAAAAATTGTAAGTAGAAAGGTTTATATTTCATCTTAATTCTTTTGATGTTGTAAACGTACTTTTTAAAAGATGGATTATTTGAATGTTTATGGCACCTGACTTGTAAAAAAACTACAAAAAAATTAGAATCATTAAATTGTGTCCCTGTGTTACCAAAATAACATAGTACTGTGCATGTAGTTAATTGGAATTTCATATGTGAAAATATGAACTCGTCTAGTCCATTATTGGAATGTTTCCCAAATAAGTGTGTTTTCCTAATTTGACTTTGCTTATAGTAATTAATGTTAGAACCATAAGCTGGTGCTCTGGATTTGATTGGGATTTTGGTGCTCCGTCGGGTTTTCGAGATTATTGTTCAGACCTTTGGCTGTAAAGGGGGAAAAAGGCAGCGCCAGGAACCCTAATACACTACTCGTGTGCATCTCTTCTCACCTTCCTGAATCAGCACCTCTGCCACCAGGGTAGGTGTCATTGGCAGCCTTTTGTCAGACCAAGTCATGAATGTATTAGGGACTCTTGGACATTGGATTCTTGCCAATACTGGGCACCATGTAGTGACATATTTACGAGACAAAGTATTGGAAGTGTTTCTTGCGCGGTGATACAGAAAGAGGGTGGGGCTCATCAAACAGGGTTCAGAGCCTGCCCTCTGCGTACAGCCGCAGCGGACTCCGGGCCGCTCGCTGTGCTGCCTCGCTCTGCAGCCCCTCAGCTGCGAAGTGGAACTGCTGCCCCCTGCATGCGGTGAGGATTACGAAAGTATGCTCCGGCACTCAGTCAGTGTCGCCTCTTCCTGGTGCTGTTCATTTCTTTACGTTTTGTGTGGCCCTGACATGTCTGCATAGAACTAACTGCTTTCAGTTCATCTGAGATGGGGAACCTGTCCAAAACTTCCTCCAGGAAAATGAGCTGATGCCACCTAACCTGGGAGTTTGGTGGGTATTTGAAGCACTTCGTGGGAGGCCAGCCTTTGCTTTCC
Organism: Eonycteris spelaea; assembly: GCA_003508835.1. Classification (NCBI taxonomy): domain Eukaryota; kingdom Metazoa; phylum Chordata; class Mammalia; order Chiroptera; family Pteropodidae; genus Eonycteris; species Eonycteris spelaea. The sequence continues at coordinate 1,259,943 of PUFA01000253.1, forward strand.
CTTCGAGAGGGTGACATTCTTCGTTGTCCAGATCCTATAGAAAATAATTAAGATAACCTTCTTTCTTATTCAGCCCGAGGAGTCTAATAATCATCAGCTTTTCCACTTTGATTTTGAAGCTCTTCGCCTTCGCAGTAACGCAGCCATTCCAGCTGGCAGTGCAGACCGGCATCTTGAATGGCCCAATTTGCTGTATTTAATCAGGACCAGAGTGTACAGAGCTGAGCAGTGACCACATAGCAGTCCTCTGTGTGGAACAGAAACCAAACGCAGGTCGTGGGGGTTACAGAGTTGCGGGGGTGAGGTGCAGACCCCTGAAGCCCTGAGTGGTGGAGGGAGGAGAGGGAGTAGGCATGTCCACAGAGGAGCAGTAAAGGGATGCGTTTCATGGGGGGACAGCCTTTGAGTCTAAGTGAGGTGGGAGGACGGAGAGGGGTGGTGGAGGTGGGCCTTGCGGGGTTGAAGGCAGGTAAAAGGCGGGTCATGGTGGATGTGAGATGCAGGGGGCTTTTTCTGAATCCAGCACCAAGGACGGCTACAGGAGAGGAGGAAATGGAGTGAGCTTATGCTCCACAGCATCTTTTTCAGGTGGAATGGGAAACAGCCTGCCGACAATGAGGGAAGGCCACCAAGAAAAGTGAAAATAGGCCTGCCACTGCGGGGGGCCTGACTGAGGCGATATTCCTAAGTCTAGTGAAGTAGACCTGTGGCACTCGAATGTTTCTCTCTTGCATTGATGTCATTCGTTGAGTAAAGTAGAGACGAGCAGACTAGGGAGAGACTACGAGGCGACTGACCACAAGGGCTGACACACAGGTGTGGAAAGGAAGCCTGGCGTGCAGGCACCAGCCACTGCTCCATGGATGCCATGGGAGATGTGGAAACGTAGGAGTCAGATTCTTGTCACGTCCAGGTTCTTTGAAAATGGAGCTGTGAGGGTTCTGATACCCAAATTTCCACTGTTGATGGGGTGAGGTTTTCCATACACCAAGCAGCTCTTAGAATAACAATTGGCTGTGCAAGAATTCAACTCCTTTATAGCACGGTCTGCCTGGAAATAGCATCAGATCCCACGGCTTCAGAGTTCAGTCCCACAAAACTGCTCCCTGCCTCCTGCTCTAGATGCCAGTCACAAGCCCAGGTTGTCGCCTTTGCTAACCAACTAACTATAGATCGAGGGTTCCAACAGCCCCTTCCTTGAGTTCAGTTAATTTGCTGGAGTGGCCCAGAACGCAAGGAAACACTTATATTTACCAGTTTATTAAAGGAAAGGATAAAGGATACAGATGAGATACGTAAGGTGAGGTCTGGGAGGATCCCGAGTGTAGGAGCTTCTGTCCCCATGGAGTTGGGATGTAAAAGCTCCCTGAACCCCCTATTTTTGGATTATATGGAGGCTTCCTCATGTGGGCATGATCCATCACTAACCCTAACTCTTGGCCCTTCTCAAAGAATCAGGGGCAGGGCTGAAAATTCCAAGCTTCTTTTCCTGGCCTGGTGTTTCCAGGGACCAGACCTCATCCAGGAGCCCACCCAGAGTCCCCGCATTAGAACAGAAGACACACCTATCACCCAGGAAGTTATAAGATTTGTAGGAAGAAGCCCTCTGTCAGAACCAGGCTCAAAGACCAAATTTTAGAACAAAAGACACTCTTGGTTCTCTTATCACCCAGTAAATTACACAGATTTCAAGAGCCCTGTGTCAGGAACAAGGGGCAAAAACCAATATGTATTTTTCTGTTATCTCACAGGCAGTCCCCCAGCATGGCAGAGCCTGGGGTGTCTGTAGAGAGCGGAGAGTCATCAGAGTAGGATCATTCAGAGAACTGTGCAGCCAGCACTGGTCCTCGTCGCCCTGGGGGGTGTTGATGTTGTGAGATGGTCAGTGGTTAGCAGGGAAGGAAGAATCCCTATTCACTTGCAGTTGTGAATCACGCAGTGGAAGAAACCAGTTGTATGGATTCCCATTTGCTTGACTTCTTTGCTGATTTACCAATCTGCTCTTGGATCGGCTCAATGGACAGAACTTGCAATGTACTTGATGCAAAGACAGTGCTGGGCTGTGTCAAGGACATTCCCTGTCTTCAAGGAAATAACTAAGAGATCTCTGAACGAAAGGAGGACACCTTTCAGCTACAAAAAGCCAAGAAGACCTATGTCCAGCGGCTTTGTGATAGTATTTCTGTGAGCTCCACAAGTGTGTGGATTCAAAGGCTAACTGATTGATTACAACACAAATGTGAAAAACTAATTCTAGAAGCAAAGTTTCTTTTCTTAGAGGATCGGATCAGAAGACCCTCTGGGTCATAGGCACTTCTCATGTGGGCCTGAGCCGCTGCAGTGCTGTGGGCACGCACAGGGAATAGGCAGGGGCCTCCGCAATTTGAGATGAAAGGCATTTTTCATCAGAATTCTTCCTGTATCCTTGCCTTTCATCATCCTAATTTCCTAAAAATGAGTCTATATAGAATGATGTTCTACATTCACACATTGGGTATAGAGATGCTTTCCACTGAACCAACCGAAGCATGGTGCTGTGTGTGTCCTGACTCAGAGCTGGTTCAGAACGGCAGCCCGGGATGTGCTGGGCTGTGTCCAGAGGCAGCGAGCCTCACCGTTTCAGCTCCATGACTCCGAACAACCATGCCGTGCCCCGCTGGCTTGGGAAAGAAACTTTGGGGAATAAAAATGATAGGGAAGGGGAGCACCTAGTCGGGTTGGGAGTGAGGAAGTTTACTCTTGAATTTCTTAGCCAGAGTAGTAGGGGAGCCGGCACCTTTTTTTAGTAAGGCCATAGGTAACAAGCCTCCCGTCAGCTGTGGAAATGGGACCAGGGAGAGCACATCTGTGTGCTGGGAAGGGATGTGCAGTGTGGGGCACCAGGGCCAAAGGTTTCGGCCTGGTACTGGAGGGAGGCCTGCAGACCGCTGGTGCAGACACGTAAGCTGGCTGGCTGCTTGCAAAGGGCCACCGAGCTGACGCTGATGGCACCTAGAAGCCAAGAATGACTTAAAGAATTGTGTCTTTCAATTGCCTTTGAAAGTCTTTGCTGCACTTAACATCCCACACAGCAGTGGTTTTCAAATTCTCAAATGTTTTCATCACTGGTACCTTTTCATGAAATTAGTAAAAGTTCACCTGCTCTGAGTAAACAAGGGGTGGCACAGCCCAGCACCCTCACCTCTCTCTTCCTACAGAATAGCATCATGCTTCTGCCCTAGAGGAACCAAAAATGATCTTAGAAACCACGGGAGAGCAAGTGCCTGCCACCAAAGACAGCAATTGAAGGAACAAGCCACCGATGACTATTAACACTTCCACAGATAAGGAAGGGCCAGCAGCAACAGAGTCACCAGTACAGGGACCTCACGAGTAGATTAGGTAAGGTTGTCCTCCAGGTTTAAAAGTGCAGGGAAGATGAAGACCGTTGGAGAAGTCATGCAGTTAAAGCTTGGGGCGGAGCGATGGATGGTAAGAAAGATGGACCTGTAAGGCAGCGGAGAAGGAAGCATCCAGTATTGGCGCTTGTCCCAGGCAAATGCCAGGCAGCAGCCACCGTGTGCTGTGAGCAATTGCATGGAATGAAACAGCTGTGCTCATGGCAGTGCTACCTGGCAGGGAAGACAGGCATTAAGTGAATAGTTATACAGAAGTAAAACTACAGATGTGCTAAGTGCTTAATGGAGATCAAACGCAGACATGAGACAGAGGCACCAACTTGTGCACCATTCAAAGCACCCCCACTGGTCTCTTCCCACAGAACAGCATAAGGCACTGCTAGACTAAAAATCTGTAAGTCTACAAAAGCAGCTGTATCAGCTGTGTGTCTTGGTTAAAAAGGAAATGCTGGACCAAAGCAGGTTTCAAAAGGAGAATGTCAAAGTCTCAGTGATGCCTCTCCTGGCAAGAAGGCACTGGGAAATAAAACGGATAGTGTGTGTGTTCAGTCCCCGGAAGACCTGGACGTAGCCTTCAGCAGGGCACACAGGACAAGGATGATTTACAGGAGGGTCCAGGCTGGCAAAATTCATTCTCAAAAAGTAAGTACCTACTGCCTGTGATGTGCAAAGTATTTTAGTGAAATCAGACAAAAAAGGCAGATGATGTCATTTCAGAAAACAGGATGCCTTAGCCCGTCTTCCTGTTTGCTCTCACAAGTGAAGGCGCCAGCACACTGCATTCAGCTCTGTCCCCAGGACCATCAGTCAGGGTTCAACGTGGGAGGGCTCAGGCTCAGCCACGTAACTTCTCCCAAAGGGACGGGAGGTCCTGGAATCAACCAAAACCTGAGGGCTCTGTAAGACCAAGTCAGACCCAAGACACGTCTTCCCCGTTTTCAGACATGGTGGATTAGACTGTCCTGCCAATAGACACTGGAGATCCTATTTGACGGGTGACGGTTCACAGCGGCTGACTCCCTCCCCAGGATGGCATGTGACCGCCCTGGCTGAGGTGGGGCACCGAGCTGGCACATATGCCTTCACCCTCTTCGTTGCTCACATTTCCCGCAGCGATGTGCTGTAGGGCTGCGTGTCTGCGCAAGCTCCCCAGTCTTAACATGCTGCCATCAAGGATGCTCCACCTGAGATCAAAGCACACCGGGCTCTGCGGGCAAAGGAGTTCCACGAGGAAGGCAGGTGCACCCCCGGCCACCCTGAGGGGCCACTGGCTGCACCTCGAGCCGAGTGCCAGGTTTGTTTAATATGCTGTGCCAGTGAGATGCACAGAAGAGTCCGGGGTCAAGTAGAGACTGAGGCCTAATCTTGACCTCACTGCTGAGTAGCTGCGGGACTTCAGACAAAGCCATCTCAGCCCTTTGTGTCTGCTGGTGAATCTGGGATGGAAGCTCCTGCCTCCCAGTGGCTCCCAGGGCCTGTGAGGACAGGTGTATCCTCCACCTGCAGTGGGTCCACACCCGCACCCCCTGCCCCCTTTCATTTGTTTTGGGTTTTGTTGGTTTGGCTTTGCATTTTGTTTTTTTCTTGGAGGTAACAGATGTGCATTTCTGGTCCTGGAAGTCACATCAGGTCCCTAAGGAAGCACCCCACCCTGCCATCACTCTCTGGTCCTCAGCACCACATCCCACCTTTGTGCCGCCTCAATGGCAGTCACAGGGAATCAGATCACCAGGTCACAGTGATCTTGCTGTGAAACCCCTTGTGGATGGCCCTGACCTGGCCCCCTACCCACTGCTCCCCTGCCCAGTGACCCCATGCTCTTGGCCCTCCACATCCAGCCCTGGGGATGAATCTGCTCCTGGTGTTCTGGCTCCAGTATCAGAACAAACTGGACAACAGAGGAAAAGCCCAAGACCACAGGTCCACAGCCAGGCCAGGAGCAGATTCCCCACTTCCTACCATGGCAGCCCTGTCCCTTGGGTTGACTTGAAAGGGGCCACCCCAGTGTTCCCTAGAGCAGATAGCATCCTGGTACTCTAGGGAACGTCTATAAAGTGCAATTAAGAGAAAGATATGTCAAGAGGTTTAAAGTATTTTGTATTATTTTGGTAAAGGAATCATTAGAACTAGAGAATAGTTCATGGAAGATGCTATATCACATAGTAGAGAAGCTGCATAGTAGCCCTGAGAATTCCAGGACATTGTGTCCACAGGAATTTTCATTTTACCTTTTCCCATTGATGCCTACTTCTGTTTACTCTGTGCAAAAGTAGACTTCGGGCTGTATGTACAACTGCATTCCGCTCCCCAAGACTCTAATATATGCATTAAATCTGAAAAGCCTTTAATGTTCCTTTGTCAGAATCTTCCCGGATCATGGGAGCCTGTATCTCTCACTGGTAGTGACACTCAAATCCTCTTAGTCAATTCTTGATCCCCATGTCTCCCAAGAGCTCCTCTCCACCAAATCTGGCCCCTGAGCCTCTCTTGTTCATATCTTTTTTTCTTTTTCTTAGACTTGCTGTTATTAGTACAGTTTTAGAATTATAGAGTAATCGAGCAGTTAACACAGAATGTTCCATATGCCTCCTCTCCCCTCAAAACACTTATTCACCCTCTCCCTAACCTCCAGCAACCACAGATCTTTTTACAGGCTCCATAGTTTCGCCTTTTCCAGACTGTCTGTAGTTGTAAATATACAGAATGTAGCCTTTTCAGACTGCCTTCTTTCACATAGTGATGTGCAGTTAAGGTTACTCTGTATCTGTTAATGGCCTAATAGGTCATTCCCCCCACCAAGGCTTATTGAACTAGCATTAACAAATAAAATTATATAGATTTAAAGTGTACAACTGATGGTTAGATATACATGTGCTTTGTGAAATGATCACCGCTGTCAGGTGATTAACACATCCATCACCTCACACTGTGAGCTTTCATGTGTGTGGCAAGAACACTTAGGCTCTACCGTCTTAGCAAATTCCAAGTGCACAGTACAGTATCAACTAGAGTCACCAGGCTGTACATCCCCAAAACTTATTTATCTCGTAACCGAAGGTTGTACCCTTTGCACCATCTCCCCATTTCCCCCACCCTCCAGCCCCTGGTAACCACCACTCTACTGTCTGTTTATGACAGCTCATTTCTTTCCACCACTTAATAATATTCCATTGCGTGGATATACCACAGTCTGTTTCTCCATTCACCTATTGAAGGACATCTTGGTGGCTTTCAATTTCTGGCAATTACAAATAAAGCTGCTATAAACATTCATGTGCAAGTTTTTGTGTAGACAATAACTTCAGTTCGTTAAGGTAAATACCTAGGAGCATGATTGTACCAGTACAGACATTTTAAGGAAGACGTATGAATTCTCCGAAATTTCTTCCAGAAAATAAAAGCAGAAGAAACACCTCATTTTATGAGGCCAGCATTACCCTAATATCAAAACCAGATAAAGACATTACAAGAAAAGAAACTACAAACCGGTATCATTCATGAACAGATGCAGAAATACTCAACAAAATATTAGAAAATCAAATCCAATAATTGTGTAAAAATAATTATACAGCATGCCCAGGTGGGATTTATTTCAGGCATGCAAGGGCTGGTTCAACATTTGGAAATCAGTTAATGTAATTCTCCACATCAACAGGCTAAAGAAGAAAAATCACATGATCATCAATAGATACAGAAGCATTTGACAAGATCTAATACCCATTCATCATAAAAACTCAACAAACTGGGAATGGACAGCAACATCCTCAGCTTGATAAAGAACAGCTACAAACAACCTGCAGCTAACATACTTAATGATGAGAAACTACATACTTTCCCCCTACGATTGGAAACAGGCAGGGATGTCACCTCTCCCCACTCTTGAAACATCGTATTGAAAGAGGAAAACCTAGCAACCTAGTATTTTGTATCCAATGAAATTATCCTTATAAAATGGAGAAGAATGAGTTTCATTCTTTTTTCTCTTTGCATTTCAATTTGAGAAACTCCCAATGACATTCTTCTAACTCACTGATTTTCCCCTCAGGGGTAGAGTCCATCTGCTGAATGCCAAAGGCATTCTCCATTTCTGTTAGTTTCTTTAGCATTTTCTTTTGATTCTTTCTTAAAGTTTCCATATCTCTGCTTACATTATTCATCTGTTCTTGCACATTGTCCATTCCATTAGAGCCCTTAGCATATTAACCATAGTTGTTTAAAATCTCCAATACAATAGTTCCAAAATCTCTGCCATATCCGAGGCTGTTCTAATGCGCTTTGCTCTTAAAACTGTTTTCTTCTTTTCTTTTAGCATGCTTATAATTTTTTTGGTTGAAAGCCAGACATGATATATTAGGTAATGGACCTGAGGTAGATGGGCCATCAGTGTGAAGTTATGTTTTTCTGGCTAGAGTTAGACTGTGTGTGCTGTTTACTCAGCTGTAGGTGTCCCAGGCTGAAATTTCCTTCCAGTGTCCTTGCTTTTGTTTCCCCTGTTGTGCTGGGTTTCCCTAGTGACTCCTTCTTAAAGAGAACCTGAGCCTTGTCTTTCTTTCAGTTGTAAATTTCTATAAGTGTACTGGAGCCTGTTGATGGGGTGCTTAGGCCAGGAGGAATGGGAAGAGTCCCATAATCATAATATTATGTCTCAGTCTTCCTAGTGGGCCTATGACTCCAGGCTGTGGCCTTCCCAAGTGCTTTTCAGGGTCTTTTTGCCCCCTTAGGTAAGACAGAGAAGAAATCTGGAGGCTGAGGCTCTGAGGATGTCATCTCCCTTGATGGCTGGCCTTTGCTATAGAGAATAAACCAGCTGGGAATATTTCAAATGCTTACTTTTCCTCTCCAGCTAGTCAAAACCAAGCGGCTTTTGCTCCAGTCTTCACTGTGAAAATCTGGTGAGGATCCCTGGAGGTAAAACCCAAGCAAGTGTCGGGGCCCCTTACACCTGATCCCTATGAGTTTTTTTAATTCTCAAGTTAGTCCACACTCAGCCTCCAGATTTCATCAGTGTTATCATATAAGGGGTCATCTGAGTGTTCCTACCAGTTCCTGGCTCCAGTGGCTTCTGGTGAACTGGACATTTTCTGTCTTGCCTGTCTCTACAGTTTTGGGTAGTGGAGTTGGGAGTGTGTTTTCCTGTGACTCAATTCTCTGATGGATCTAAGAAAAGTCATCGGTTTTCAGGTTATTTCGCTTTTTTCTTGTTTTGAGGGCAGGAATTATGACTTTGAAGCTCTTACCATGTGAAAGCTTAAACAAAGTCACCCCAGTTTTTATTCTTGCTACCTGTGCCTTTTTTTTTAACAAATGCATCTGGAAGGGTAGTGTGTTCACTTGGCAGGTATGGTTGGAAAAACTAGTAAATCCAGTATCTTGGACAAACTAAAGAATTGGAGAAAAATATCTCCACATCTGATTTCAACCCAGACCAATAGGACAGTAGTTGTGGGGGCGGGGACCACAGAAGCTGGGGGCCACATCTGCCATTAGTGACTAATCATAAAAGTCTATTTTCCAAAACAAATCACAAAAATACAGACACTCTACTTCATTTTCAGCTGATAATCAATCGCAGAATATTGTTTGCTTACATGAGAAAAAGCATCGAAGGCCACTAATAAGTAGGGAAATGCAAATTAAATTAAAGATGAAGTGTCATTTTGTGCATAGCTTACCTTCTGGTTTTTCGGCAAAAACAAAATTGGAAAAGCCAAACGTCGTGAAGTTGTGAGGACATAAGAGCCCTTGGTATTGCTGACAGTGCTGTATGTGAATGCAGTGGCGTCTGGCAGATGTGACTCCAGCCAATCGGAAGATGTGTTTTGACTCAGTCATTCCATTACCGGGAATTTTTTCCCAGACAATAACTGTAGAGAGAACAGCCACATGTATGAAGGCATTTGCAGCAGCATTATTTATTTGTAATGACGAAAAAAATAATAATAATAATAAGCAGCCTCCATGCCCAGCATTTGGGAACGGTCGGTCTGTTAAACTTACAGCAATGACAGAATTTTAAGTGTCTTCGCATTACCTCCAGGCTTTGATCCTCCAACATGCGAATCCCAGCCACACTTCTGAATCTGGCAGCTATCTGTCCACTCCTCTGAAGTGACGTTGTCCTTTCTCTTGTCCACTGGTCAGGAGATTCCCGGAAAACACACTGTGGCTGACTCATTTAGATGCCCCTGCCTCTCACCTTGGGCTCTGGTACAGAGGCAGCCTCCGTAAAGCCCAATTTGCAAAACACGGGCTGCAGACCCGCTGCATCACCGTCCTTCTCCCGGAGCCCATCAAAAACACAGCACCTCTGGTTCAAGATGGTAAAATGTATCTTCTGTATATTTTGCCATAATTAGAAATTAAAATGCAGAATCTCTGGCCCCACCTCAGACATACTGCCTTTCAGCATCAGCATTTTAACAAGATTCCAGGTGCTTTGTCTAAATTTTGAGAAACCCTGTATGTTGGATATATAGTTCCTCTTAAAATATAAATTCCAATTATGAGTTGCTGTTTCTAACTAAGACATATACTTTATTTTTCTCCTTTATTTTTCTTGGACTCCTTCATTTTCAGGAAGGAGGGAAAAATTACAGTGGCAGCTGGCAGACTCCAAGGACAGCATGATGCCATGGCAACCACTTCCATTAGTGACTTAATTTCATCTCTGCTTTTACATCTTTCTCTCCTCAGTCCTGAAGCTGGGAAATTTTTAATTTGGAAAGAACATAAGATGGCTTGTGGTTGCCATAGCGACGGTAACTTGCTAATGGACATGACTGTCATAAAGGAAACTAGCAGCAAACCTGGGGCTGCTGAGGAACTTCATCTCACTTGGCCCAGGAGAGCCCGAGGCCGAAAGGCGAGGTTCCGCTCTGCTGCCTGGTAGCCTGCCAGCCTGCACTGAAGTCACACCTAAGCAGGCTGCCTGGTGCAGCCAACCTGAGGGTTTCAGGCAGGGTTTGGGGACAGAAGGCAGACTGGAAGGCTCTGTAGGAAAATTGTTTTAGGTGTCTTTTTCCCCTAAAACGCAGTGTATTATTGGCTTGCTAGGGCGGCCATAACAAAGTAGCGCAGGCTGGGTAGCTTAATAGAGATTTTTCCCTCACAGTGCTGGAGGCTGAAAGTCCCAGATCAAGGTGTCAGCAGGTGTGGTTTCTCCCATGGCCTCTTCCCTTGGTCTACAGATGGCTCTCTTCTCCCTGTGTCCTCACGAGGTCATCCCTCAGTGTGTCTGTGTCCTAATGCCATCATAAGGACACCAGTCAGACTAGAATTAGGGCCTACCCTAATAGCCTCACTTTAACTTAATTACCTTTTAAAAAGACTTTGTCTCCAAATATAGTCACATTTGGGAGGACGCAATTCAGTCTGTCCTAGCCAGACAGGCTGATCCTCTGGGACTGCTGACTGCCCAAGCCCTCAGCCATCTCTGTGTGTGAGCCCTGTGCGGGTCTGGCTCCAGCATGCCTCAGCCAGCACATGCTATGGTGCTGCATGGGGCTAGAATGCCTCCGAAGTTTCCTGGACTGGCTCTGGACCAACATCTTGGAGCTCACTGAATCCACCATCATCCTGCAAGCGTCAGTCCTTCAGCAAATGTCCTGAACGCTGGAGATACAATTGAGAACAAACCAAGTTGCTGCCCTCTGGGGCTCACGTCCTAGTGAGGGGAGACGGACAATAAACAAAGAAGAAAATGCAGACTCTGGGGTGGGGCGGTGAGTGAGGAGGAAAAACAAAGCTGGGTGAGAAGAGAGAATGTGTAGTGGGTGAAGGCGAGGGCCACTGGTCCCAGGCCCTAGAAAGATGGCTTCTCTGATGGGGACACAGTTGAGCAGAATCCTGAATCAAACAGGCCTTCTAAGGGAAGGGACAGCAAGCGCAGAGTCCCTGAGAAGGAGCAGTCAGGAGGGGATGTGTAAGCAAGGCCACTGCATAGAAAAGAATTTAACCCGCTCCCCGCCCCCCCAAAGAAATAATAATAATAAACAGTCTGGACTTTGCCCTACAGGAGTGTCCATTTGCCTGGGGTCTGGGTCCTCTGGGATAGTCCAAAGGTGTGATTTAAAGTGGGGAATCTATACCAGATGGTATCAGGGTGGGACCGAGTACAAGAAAGACCAAATACATGATTCAGAGCGGGTGCTTTTGGTCATGCCCACCCCAGACTGGAGACTGAGATCAGCCACAGGAGCACTCGATCAATTGTGCCTGTGTGATGGAGCCCCAATAAAAACTCTGAAGCCCCAGGCTCTGTGAGCTCCCCCGCTTGGCCACACTCCGTGCATGTCATCACTCATCCATGCCAGGAGAGGAGGCTGTCATGATTCCCCAGGGAGAGGACACTGGCAGCCCGTGTCGGCATTTTCCTATATATTCCAGAGTGAGCTTTTTCCCCCACAGCTGATTGTAATCTGTATCCTTTCTCTGTTGTAAACTGTAACCATAACAGCTTTCTGTGAGTACTTCTAGAAAATTCCTGACCCTAAGAGCCACCATGAAGAAGAGCCTCAAGTCTGCAGCTGGTGTCAGAGTGAGGGTGGTCCTGTGTGGACTGTTCCCTCTGAATGTCATAGTTCTCTAACCGCCTGCCGGGGTGAATGAGGAAAGGTGAGACAGGGAGGAGCGAAGCCCTGCAGGGCCATGGAGGGCCCCAGCCTGTGGTCTGTGTGAGACAGAAGGCTGCTAGGGGCCTTGAGGAGTGACCCATCTGGCTTTGGTTCTGAAAGAGTCGATCTGCGAAGAACAGAGTTACGAGAGAAGTCTGCTGCGCAGAGGCCACTTTTGGCTACTGCAATAATCTAAGCAAGAGATGAGAGTGGCACAGGCCCTTGGAGCTGAAGGACTTCCCAAGGGGTCGGCCGTGGGGTGAGACAGGAGGAGAGGAGGTGAGGGGGGCTCTGAGGCTTTGGCCTGTGCTGGAAGGAGGTGCTGCCTTTTACCAAGATGGGAAAGTGTAGGCTTGCTTTAGGGTGTGTAGAGTTTGAGGCGTGTTGGAGACATCCAGGGAGACTCTGGGTGGGCAGTGGGCCGTGTAAGCCTGACGTTCTAGAAAAGGGGCTGCTGCTGAGGTGGGAGGTGTCGGGCTACGGGTGGTATGCAAAGCCTCCAGCTCGGTGGAGCCGCCTATCACAAGATGTAGGCGAGAGGAAAGGCCCGAAGACTGAGCCCTCAGGGCCTCTAGCCTCAGGAGGGTGGAGGAAGATGATGAAGGGGTGCGTATGAGGAAGAGAGAGGGGCCCTAGAACCAAAGTGGAGAAAGTGTTTGAAGAAACCATCCACCTCTATGAAATGCTGATTGGACCATCCAGGAAGACGTGACTGAACCCAGACATGAGGTTTGGCGGACGCAGGTGGAGTGGTTGTGAGGGAAACCCGGGAATGCGGGGGAGCCCGGTCCCGCTGCTCCTGAGGAATCTTGCTCTAAAGACTTGCCAGGAGCGTGATGACAGTGAAAGGGGGATCTGGAGTTGACAGTGTGCCTCAATCCCAGTGAAGACGGGATTGGGCGTGCAGAAGAGGACAACATCATAAAGGTGACCCTCCAGCGTGCCTGGGCGGGGACAGGGGGAGGGGGTGCGGACAGCATGGACTAGTGGCATGTGGGCCTTGGAGAGGACATGAGCAATGTACTCGTGGGCGGCAGGCAGGGAGGTGGGCTGGTGGAGCAGGAGGTATGCTCTCTTGTCGACGTGTATGTTTTCAGTAAAATAGGACACAGAGCTAGCGGGTGAAGGAGGCGTGGGATCATCCTCCAGGAAAGTGGGAACATAAATGGATACAAGAGATGGAGCAGGTAGAGGGTTGCCAGGGCGACTGAACTACCCTAGAAACTAGTCTCCCCAAGGTAAAGTGTTCCTCCAGCCACAGCAGGGTCTCTTTTACCCGGGACAGGGATCTGCTGGGCAAGGGGCCAAGGGAGGAGGTGCACACATGAGAGCACAGCCAGCAGCCAGCCCGTAGGTGGAGGGGACGTTATGTTGTGGCTCCTAGCACAGGTGCAGGTGGCTGTGGTCAAGTCACAGGAGGGAGCCAGAGAGCACAGTGGTGTCCCAGAGCGGGCTGACACAGTGAGGCTGTGGAGGGTGATGAGGACAGGGACCAAGCGGTGGTGGCAGACTGCAGGCCATGGCTAGTGAACGCCTCGTGAAATCATGTAGTCATGAGCAGGAGGTCATTAATAAAAAGAAAACAGAAAAGGATAAAATAAAGATATATCTATTTTTTTACTATTTTTTATCGTGATAAAATATAATAACAATTTGTCATTTGTAAGTGTATAATTCAGTGGCACTAAGTATATTCACACTGTTGTGCAACCATCATCATCTATTCCCAAAATTTTTCATTATTCTAAACAAAAACTTCATACCCAGAAAATGTATGTTTTCTTGTTAAAAACATTTGAAAAGCACTGGTCAGTGATCAACAAGGGGGTTTGTGTCTGGGGCCATACAGAGGACAAAATCTTTGCAGGAGAGAGGCCAGTGAGCTGACAAGCCAGGGCGCTGGAAGGATTGTCTATGATTCATGTACATACTGCAATCACTTAGATTCTAAGGGAAAGAAGATGGGAACCATAATGCAAAGAACAACAGTAGTCTGGTGCTAAAATTTTCAAAGAATAAAGGGGTCTGTCTGCAGAAATATAACAAATAATCAAAGTGCCCAACCAACACACAAAGTTTTGTAGGTAGGTCTATGGTGTTTAATACTGTGCAGCCACTAAAAGTATTTATATTAAAAAAAACTGCAATAACAAAAATATCCCCTTCAAAAAGTAGAATACAGACTTATATAAACTTTGGCTCACATCAAAGTTAGGATTTTTTTTCAACAAAGGACTGACTGAGAAAAGATATTTGCAATACCAAAACAAAAGCTTAATATTTAAGACAAAATAATCTTGACAAGTCACAAGAAAAAAGGAAACCCAGTTGAAAACTGAAGGAGACCTGAAAGGTTTAACAGGTAATAAAGAGATGCTAACACTTATCTGAAAAACATATCTTAAAACAATCATGAGTTTTCACTTTGCAGCCAGGTTTGTATGAGCACAGAGCTGTCGGCATTGCTAGAATGGCTAAGTTCCCACAATGTTTAAAAGGCAATATCCAGCTGCTTTCTAAGTAATAAATCAGGTACACACCCAAAGGCACACAGAGATCCTTACCGATACAGTACGTTGGAAAAAAGATCTAAAGGATGCTAACATGTATTAAAATGTTACATACATTGTGGCTTCAACAGTGTGGGGTTTCAAAAAAATTATTATGTAATCTAAAACCAAGTCTTGAGAAAGGCTGTGGGACCAACAAAATGACATGAGAGGCGTCGGGGGACGACGTGTGGACACCGAGAAAGGGGTGGGCTGCCTGGGGGACCAGGAGCGCTGACCCTAGGAAAGGGCTGTTCTGTCAGGTCTTATTTGGGGGTTCCAGGGCAGAGTTAGGAGTCAGGTACAGATGCAAAGGTTCTAAGGTAAAAAGGCTTAGAGCGTTCAGAGGGTGATCGGAGTTGGCGAGCCCGCAAGACCCCGTCCGTACCCTCGTGACCAGGAGGGTCTGGCCGGGAAAACCGCGGCCCCGCGCCTACCGCCTCGGCCCCGGGAGCTGTGGACTCAACGTGTCCTCGGCCGATCCACGCGGGAGGGAAGAGCGGGTGACCCACCGGCTTCGGGGACGCGGGTTCCATCCACATCACCAGAGACGCCTTCAGGCCGAGAGCCCTGGCCCGGGCGAGCCGGCGCCTGCGCGCTGCGCCCCTCGCGGAGCCCGCCCCGCCCCCGCGGCCCCGCCCCCGCGGCCCTCGGCCGGCACAGGCTGGTGCGAGGCCGCGCTCGGAGGGCCGGCCAATGGGAGCGCGGCGCGCGCCGCGGCACGTGCGCCCGGCCCTGCCTCGCCGAGTGCGAGCCGGCCGACCTCCCGGGCTCGGAGCGCGCGGGGCGGGGGCGCGCGGGCGGGGCGGGGCGCGGGGCGGGATGCGGGTGGGGCGCGGGCGTCGCGGCGAGCTGATTGGCTAGCGCCGCGTTCCGAGGCCGTTAACGGCGGCGCGGCGGGGCCGTGGCTCCAAAACAAAGGGCAGGCGGCCCGCGGGGCGGCGGCGGGAGGATGCCTCGCACCCTGCGGGGGCGCCAACGGCCGCAGCGCGTCCCGGGCCGAGCCTGGGCCGCCTGAGAGCCGAGCCCGCGCTCACCGAGACCCGGGCCGGATGGGCGCTGCGGGCTGGGGCGCGGACCGCGGAGCGGCCGTGAGTACGGGCGGGCCTCGACACTGTTGCTCGGGAGGCTACTTTGTG
Organism: Eonycteris spelaea; assembly: GCA_003508835.1. Lineage (NCBI taxonomy): Eukaryota > Metazoa > Chordata > Mammalia > Chiroptera > Pteropodidae > Eonycteris > Eonycteris spelaea. Next base: position 1,275,641 of record PUFA01000253.1, read on the forward strand.
ACGATCTTAGGAGCCTGCAGCTGCGGGCGGGGTCGGGAGACACCTGTTGGACGTCCGGGAGGGCGGGACGCGAATGGGTCGCACCTGTCGCTGTTTTCCTTCTGATTTGATGATTTGATTTGTTGATATTTGGTTTCACTCCGTTTAGGAGCAGACCACAAAGCCTATTTGCTTACCCCACCCCCTTCTTCCCTCTTCCCCGCCACCTTCCCAACCCGTCATGAGAAATGTACAGAGAGAATGAATTACACAATAATAGGCTTTTCCCTCTTTTTTTAAAAAAATCGCTATTGGGGAGGGAAATGAGGACAAAAGAGGTCTCCTAGGAATGATTAAAAAGGGGGGAAACGGTTTTCAAGTTGCCCATACGAAAATCGTGACAAATGAATTGTCCTCCGTGTTAGTTCACCACTTGTGGCACTAGGCTCTATTAAACAGAGCTTGCAAAAGCCTTAGCTTCAGGAACCTGCTCTAAGTAGGGTCCTCCTCCCCAAGGCCTGCCTCTGGCATATTTGATGTCCAGATTATGTGCTGAGTTCTAGGATGCAAAGAAGGCTGAATTCCGTTTTAGGTAGGTAATGGCCTTGAAAGACATCCGTTTTCTCCAGCCCCGAGTTTTTTCTTCTTCAGTTGCATTTCTTTTTTCTTCTTTGTATCCAGAATGTAACACTTAATCTGCTGTTTCCTTTGCCAAGAATGTTACTTTTTCCACCAACCAGTCCTTCGTTCTCCTGAACTACCCAAGCCTCAAGACAAGGCTTGTCTTCTCTGGGGAACCTTTCAGGTGCTTCACCTGGGCAAGCTGCCCCTCCCCCATTGTCTGCATACCCTCCAGCCTCTGCTCCTTCTAGTGGATGCGACAGAGGTTTGCTGAGCCCCTGCCCTGTGCCAGGCACTGTGCTTGACCTCAGTATTATTGAGTGTCCTAATCTGCACTGGTTCCCCCTACCCCTAGACCTGGACTCTTGGGCAACAGTAGTGGCATGTCTGAGGAATGCTAATGCTAAGGCTCTGCTAGACCCTCATGCTCCCTCCCCTTGCGTCTTACAGGATAAGAGTGTCTTCCATTTGTGGGAACTCCCCCTCAGAGCTAAGGCCAGGGAAAACTCATGACTTACCATGGCCATGTAGCATAGGGTCTGGGCTGTATTGGGTGCTTTAAAAAAAATCACTAAATGGTCTTAATTACTAACATGAGCAGTAGTCCTTCTGCTTTTTAAGTGAACTTCTTATTTTGGAATACTTTGGATTTACGTAAAAATCGCAAAGGTAGTACAGGCGATGCCAAATGCCCCGCACCCAGTGTTCCCCTGTTGTTGCCATCTTATGCTGCCATGGTGCACGAGCCAAAATTAACAATGACATGTATATTCCTTGAACTTCCAGACATTAAGTCATTCCATTTTTGTAAAATTCTACTTACTAAAATTTGTAAAGCTCTTTATGTTGAGAGTGCTGTACCAATAACGTCCGTCTTTGATTCCACCTGTCCTCACCGAGTGCCACGAGGACCTTTGTCAAGGGACAGGCTGGTAGTGCAGAGGGCAGGGGTCGCCATGTACTTTTAACGTATTTTTCTCCCTGGAAGACTGATAAAAGGAAAATAATGTAGATTATGAAGTGGCAACAGAAGCCCTCCTGCTTTAAAACCATTTTTTGACACTTGATTCGAGATTCATTTTGTTTTAAATTTTTAGAAAAGGGGTTAGATCTGCTAATCAGCAAAGCTTCTAGAGAGTGGGAATTTTGATGAGATGTCAGCGGAGGTTGGAGAAAGTTCTGAACAGCCAGGTCACTGGAGGGTTAAAGGTTCTGGGGAGGGCATTGTGAGTAGGTTTCGGTAAAGAAGTCAAGAGAGATGAGATGCACTTGGCCTGCTGGGTGACATTGTGACAGAGACAGGGACACTATGAAAGAACTTGTCTACTGCCAAGAGTAAAATGGAAATCCTGGAGCCAACCCACTGTCAGCCATGCCTGGGAGGGGACCCCTGCTTGGGCACCCACCAAGCCTCAGAACCAGGACCTGGATTCCCTGTTGGGTTTGTGAGGTGTTGAGCCGAGCTCGCTAACCCTCTGCCATACTGTAACAATGACATGACCTCTTGTGTGATTCTCTGGGCCACCTTATGAATTGCACATTACCCCCATTTTACAGATAGAATAACATCTTAGCCACCAAAGTCGTGGCACAGTCTGAGTTGAGTCTTCTTTCAGCCTCATCCACACCCCCATCCCGGCAGCCTGTTTCTTGCCAAACCTCATGACGCCTCCTCTCTTACCAGCATCAGCACACTCCCCACAAACGCGGGCCCCTTTCTGATTCCTCTTGTTTCAGGTTTTTCCCTTCCCTTGCCCCAACACAGGGTTTCAAGTACTTGCTTTAGTTAGCGTGTGACTAATAGTTTAAGATTCCCAGCCTCCCTCCTGCTTCAGTCCGGTCTCCTAGGTCTAGTCCACCCTCTCTACTGGAAAGAAGGGCAGCCTTGCACGTTGCAGGCATAGTTCCTGCGTTGGCAAGGAAGCAGGCAAACTGCTAGGATGCGTCCCAGGGCTCTGCTGGGGAACTGTCCCCAGTGGGAGAAATAAAGAAGAAAGTTTCTTCTAAAAGAAAGTCTCAGTGCAAACGCATTAATCAGTCATCTAATGGGAGATGCAGAAGCAGGACCTGAGCTCAGCGGGGGAAAACGCTGAGGATGACAGCCTGGAAGCCAGGCCAACCTGGCCACCGGGCGATGCAAGAGCCCAGACCCCGTCTGGTTCGCTAGAGAGGCAGGGGCAGTGGAGTCCGCAGAGGGGACTTTCTCTGAGGACAGCTGTGCAGGTGGCAGTACCGAAGGAGTCTTCTTGCTCCACTGGTGGATCCATCAAGGCCGCATTTCCTGAAATGTGGAGGAAAACTTTTCACCCTGTAATTCCAATCAGATGGGAGTTCGTGTGTGTGTGAAGGGAATCTGGTACTGCCAAGGGCAAATTGTCCTCCGCAGTCACCCTGTGATGCAAATCCTTCCAGGCCTTTCCATGCCCGTGTGTGCGTGTATGAGTGTGAATGTCAGTGCATATACTTGGTACCTAAATCAAAAGTTGCAAAAAGAAGCAGTGAAAAGGAAGTCACTTTCCCTGCCCTTCCTGTCCCCAGCCTGAGGTCTCTCCTTGGAACTATTTCTGATTCTTGTTTAGTGTTTGGCCAGTCTCTTGTGGTTTCTAATCTTTTGTTATAGGCAACATTGTAACAGTCATTACCGGTTTATCCTGCACATGTGCAAGTCAATGGGAGGTAAGCCTGGGATGGGCCCTCCGTCTAGGGGTCCAGGACTCCAGGCGTATTGCCTGACAGCACTGATGGGTGTTACCAGATGGCTACATCTTGCCGGTGGTGTTATCAGCTTTCTGAAAAGCTTCACCAACCTGCCGCATCGTGAGGCAGATATCAGTGTGCTTTAATTTTCATCAATGAGCGAAGTTCGTATCTGTCCTCTTGTCTTCAGGTATAGTGGTCCAGGGTATAGACTCTCTAGCTTTGAATCCAGCACCTCAGTTTACTTACTGTGCAACCTTGGCAGATTGCTTACCTCTCCGGGCTTCAGTTGCTCTGTCCACACAGTGGGACTGATAAGAATACCCATTTCTTAGAGCTGCTCTTAATTCCTTTGATTTTCATAGAGTCAGCCATGAGGCTCTTTGAGCGGCTGCATTTCCTTTTCCAGGACGGATTGTCCCCGCACGTGCCACCCGCCTGGGGATCTGCTTTCTCCATGAACTCTGGCCAGACACGGCAGGCCGCATGAGCACACACTGCATCTTTTTGAGCTCTTTTCTTCCCCTGCTCCCCTGGAGCTCTGTCCATCACACCAGCGACAGGGGGACCCCAGATCCCTCTGACACTGATGAGCCTGCTTCTTTGTCTGTCTGATGACATGGAGAACTGGAACTCAAGCATACCTGCCAGGTAGCGTTTAGCTGGGAGGAAAAGGAAATGACCTGGGGAATAGAGAACGGGGTGTCTCGGGCTCTGGTTCCCTGTGGGCGTAAGGACCCGGTGGCGGCGTGTGTAGAGAGAGGGAAGAGAGCCCCCCGCCCCAGGACAGCCCCTGCTCCGTCCTGTGAGTGTCAGAGCTGCCTGGTTGGGGTTTATTTCTCAATGTTTTTGCTTTTAGAAGTGTGGTAACGGCACCATATGGACATGGGCCTGATTCATGTTCTCTTAATAATTATACGTGCTTATTTTAGGAGAGGAAACTTCTGGAATCCAGAATATTGTTTTTGCTCTAAAAAATTACCCACACTAATGTCTTTGGTGAGTATGGTAGAAGCGGCCCTCCAAACCCGGAAGCATAACGTCCTGTGGTGGTCACGGTTCACTCGGCACATCGTCTTTCAGTTATTTCAGGATGAGTCCTGACTTGCCAACAGGGCTTGTTATACAAGCCTATTTGTACACTGTTACTTGAAAACTGTAACTGTAGCTATCCAGTTTCAAAGCCTAGTTAACACACAACACGACACACTTCCCAGCGACTGCAGACTCAAGTCTGGCCGCGCTCTGCCAGGACCCCATTCGAGGGATGGCAGCAAGGGGTGGAGGTCAGGACTGATCTCAGTCCTGAACACACGTGTGAGGGCTGACCGTGAGCACTGAGGATGGACCAGGCTCATAGAGGTGACAGGGCCACTGGCAGGCCCAGCCCAAGGAAAGGGACCTTCAGGACAGCTGGTGGAGGGGTGGTTTAGAGAGGGGAAGGGAGCCCTCAGGCTTCTCAGGTAGAGGGTGCCTCGGGGCGGGGGGCTGTCTTGTGGAGGCCTCAGTGGACTGACAGGCATTCATGACCTTGAGAAGTAAACAGAAAACCCTTGGCAAGTGGCTACTTTTAAAGGTATCCCATTCAAAGTGAAAAATGCGAGATGGCCCCCATTCTAATTATGAATATAATTATATAATTACAAATATCACTTGTTTAAAAGCATAAATAAAGGCAGGGCGCTTTCCATAGTTCTCCATTCTGGCCACTGGGAGCAGTGTTTTTTGGCACTAAAGGGATCCGAGAACTCAAGAGACCTGAATAAGCAGCCTTTGAGTAATCTTGGATTCCTGTCTCTCTGCCCTTCCCATTATGCTGTAGAAGGAGTTTCGAGAAAAGAGGTTCCTTTCAAGAAAAAGAGAAAAACTCAGGTGAAGGTATTGAAACAGTCAGCATGAGTGCAATAAGAAGTGCAGTCAGAACAAGTTCACTCCTTGTGGTCATTACTGATTAGTGGAGCGGATGAGGGTTTGGATTTGTCACGTGGACGGTGTGGGACACATGGGTGGGGAGTAGAGACGCAGCTGGGAGGACTTTGCCAGCCGGGCTGGTAGGTGCTGTCCGAGTCGATGCTCTGTGACCTTCCTGGGACATGTCGGTGAGCTCTCAGAAGATGCCAGGGTTCGTTCATAAAGAGTCCGATGGGTTGGAATAGCAGATAAAATCTGATAAAATATATCATAGCTATTACATCTTGTCCTTGATTCTAAAGAAACCCAAGGGAAAATTTTAGGATGGGCACATGACATAACGGCAGCTAATGGGGAGAAAAGTTTGTTTTGGGACTTGCTAATTGGGAATATCCAATATAATCAGGCTTCCTCAGAAATACCTGAACACTTGGTTGTGAAGACCATATATTGGGGAAGGAACAGGCTGCATTTTAGATGTCTGGGTGTGGTCGTGTAGACCTAGTGTAGAAATTTCCTTCACAGTAGTTTTGCTGGCTGGTTTTCACCACTGGGAAGCGTGATAAGCTATTAATTTTTCTTTATGATATGAAATAGGATCCAACTTTGCTTTTCCTAGATACACAATTCTCCACCATCATTTGGGAAAAATCTCTTTTTTCCCAGCGAGCCACAGTGCCACTTTTGCTGTATCAGGTGTTCACCTATGTGTAGATCTGTTCCTGGGCTCTCTTTCATGTCTCATTGACCTGTTTTCTGTCCTGAGCCAGTACCACACCATCGTGATGTCTCCGGTGGAAAATGACAGGACTTGCTTTCTGGCAGACTCCAGCAAAGAACATGTGCACACCTTGCTCTTCACCGGTTTTGGGCTTTTGACATGATGGGGTTCAGGACACACTACCACAACATGTTCACTGGCAGATTGAATATCTTAGACCGATGGAGTTTGAGAAAAAGGCAGAAGAGGGAAGGTCACTCTGACCTCTCTGCCTTGCCCTTGTACCCTGAAGCAGGCCATAAAACTCACGTGAAAGGTGCTCTCCCTGTCTTAGGAGGCGTGAAGACGTTTTTACCACTGGAGACAGGGAATTTGGGGCCAAGAAATCTGTACACACAGATCTTGTTAAACTGACCCTCATCTTTCTGGTTACCTTCTCACCAGTCCAAGCCTCTCTGCCTTGTCAGTTCTTCACAAATTGATTGACTCTTTGTCTAAAAGGTATAAAAGCTTCCTGCTCTGGTCACTTCTTTGGATCTTCATTCTCTTGTGAAGGCTACCGTGTTAAAAACTCTCCTGTTAATCTGTCTTTGTGGGTTAACTTTTAGACCCAGCCAAGGACCCTAAGAGGATCAAGGAAAGCTTTTTCCTCCACTAGATACTTCTAGGATAAGTTTTAGAACCAAGGGTCTCTGGCTCGCGCACACACACACCTTCCTGAATTTTAATTTGAATCGTATTTAATTTAAAGGTTACTTTGGGGAGGATTCATGTATTTATAGTGTCTTCCAGTCTCAATCATTTATTTCTCCATTTATGTAGATTTTCTTTAATACCCCTCAGATTTTTATAATCTCTGTAAAGGCGTTTCATGTCATTGCATTTATTCTTAGATACATTGTATTGTTACACTGTTGTATATTTTCCCTTCTAATATTGTCTTATTTTTTTTCTCGCCTTACCGAGCTGGCCGGGGCTTGTGGTAGTGTTGGATAAAAGCGGTGGTGTAGAGCAGCCATCTCCAATCTTTTGGCACCAGGGACCGGTGCCCCTTGGAGAATCTAATGCCTGATGATCTGAGGTGGTGCTGAGGCGGTGATGCTGGCGCTGGGGGGGGCTGCAGATACAGACGAGGCTTTGCTGGCGAGCCACTCCCCTCACCTCCTGCTGTGCAGGTTCCTAACAGGTCTGTGGCCCGGGGTTAGAGACCCCTGGTGTAGAGAGGACATCCTAGTTTTATTCCTGATCTCAAAAAGAATTTTCCTTAATATTACCATTAAGTGTAATGTTTACGTGGGTTTTTTAGTGGATGTTTCTGAACAGATAAGAAAATTCTCTTATCTTAATTTGCATAGAATGTTTTTTAAATTGTGAATGGATGTTAAATTTTGTCATGCTTTTTCTGCATCTATTGAGATAAACAGATTAAGAGAACAATAGATGGTAAATTTATTAACTATATTTTCTAATATTAAATGATCTTGTATTCCTGTGATAACATCAACTTAATTGTATTATCCTTTTAAAATGATATTAGATTCTGTTTGGTAGTATTATTTAGGATGTTTGCATCTCGGTTCCTAAGAAGAAAATTATAGTGAATTTTTTATTCTTGTATTGTTCCAATCGAGGTTTGGTATCAGATTAAGCTGGCTGTGTTAGGTGGTTTGAAAGTGCTCCTTCCTTTTCTTTTCTGGAAGAGTTGTGTCATATTGGAATTATTCCTTCCTTGAAGTTCAGTAGAATTTACCAGTGATGTTCTCTGGGCCTTTCGGCTTGTTTAATTTTTGTATGTGTGTATATTTGGGGAGGAAACGTTTTACTAGTGATTCCATTTCTTGTTAATAAGATTATTCAAGTTTTCTATTTCTTCTTGAGTTAGTTTTGAAAAGTTATACTTTTTTCTAGGAAAGTATCTGTAGGGCTTCCATTTTGAAATATATTGACTTAAATTGATCATAGTGTCCTCTCATCCATGACTCTTATCCAAAAAGGATGATATCCCATTTTCACTTCTGACAGCTATTTCTGCCTATTCAATCTTATTCTCCCCTAATCAGTCTTACTAGAGGTTTGTCAATTGTATTCATCTTTTTCATGAACAAACTTTTGGCTTTGTTAGGCCTCTCTAGTATATTCATGTTTTTCTTCTCTGTTTCATTATATTTTTCCTATTTATTCCTTCCTTATATTTTATTTGGGTTGTTTTTCTGTTACCTTTCAAACTTCTTTTTCCCCCCAGCTTTATTGAAGTATATACAGTTCGTTGCTTAATTTACATTGTGCAATTCAGTGAGGTTTTTTATTCGATTGGAGTTGGCATACAGTAACATGTTACTTTGAGTTGTAAGGCATAGCGACCAGAGATCTGTGTAACTCACAAAGAGGTCACCCCACTGAACGCAGCACCCTTCTTCCCCCTTCCATGTTTTTACAACATTGTGCACTGTTTTTCTTACGCTACACTTTGTGTCTCCGTGACTATTTTGCATCTGTCCTTTTGTGCCTCTTAATCCCTTTGCCCTTTTTCACGGAGAAACGATGGTCGGATGCCACAAAGTGGGTGGCTGTGCCCTCAGCGTGCACATGTCGGCCGGCCTGAGGGCCCCGTCCATCCTGGTCAAGGCGAATGCTAGCCTTCTCTCCTTGTGTGCAACACTCTGACTTCTTAGAGATGAGTGTTCAGGTCCCTAATTCCACCTGTCTTTTTTCCTATACATCCTGAAATTATACATTTCCCCGTAAGTACTGGCAAGTAGTTATTTTATTATTTTATTAGATTTTAACTTCTAGTACTGTCCACCACCACCACCCCCCATTCTTCAAAATAAGTGCATCCTAAACACACCCTCTGGATGTATTTCGTTCTCTCTGTAACTCACTGTATATCTTGATTCTTTGACAGGTTGTGACATTTTTCTCCTGTCCCAGCTGTGTGGACGGAGCCACACGCCCTCTGAACAACAACGGCTCTTGCGTGCATATTCCAGTGTTTCTTCTGTCAGAGAGCCCAGCAGAGCCCCAGTTCTTCCAGTGCCAGCCCTGAGCTGAGCGAGGAGTGCCCAGCAGAGATGGTGAAGATGACAAAATCCAAAACTTTCCAAGCTTATTTGCCAAACTGCCACCGAACATACAGCTGTGTCCATTGCAGAGCCCACCTGGCCAACCATGATGAGCTCATCTCCAAGGCAAGTGATTTGTGTCCAGCAATTAACAAGCCACCCTTGACAATGACTATCATACCTAATTAGTAGATGAATACTGAACCATCACATGGCTGCCTGGGTTTGCTGTGTCGTAAAAGTCTAGAGCCTCTGGGCAGCGTTGATGAAAGTTTGTGCATGATCAGGTGTGGCCACACCCCAATTTTTAGTCATGATCTCGACCCATGGGTGAGTTTGGAGGGCTGGGCAACTGAGACGCCCAGAGATCACGAAAAGCAAGACGAATCAGTTATTTGTCAGAGCAGTAAAATTAGTGTGAAACCAGAGACACTGAAGGAACAGAGGAAGTCCAGAAAATCTGTAGAAATAGTTTAATAATAAAGGAATTAAGAACTTTTTAAAACTCAGAATGGTTAAGAGGAAAAGAGTGTGTCTTAGGGGACATGGGGTGTTTTAGGAAAATGCCCAGGAGGGAAGCTGTGGGCACTCTGCAGGATTGGGAACGGTCTGGTGCATGTGAAAAGAACAGCCCGATTCTTCCTTATTAAGTTGAACTCTGTTGGCGGTATGTAATGTTTATAGTCAACCACTGTGAACATTTAAAACAATCCAAACAGTGGATGGGTGAATGCTCCCTCGGGAGATAGTGACAGTCCTCTCGCACCCATCCTCACAGGTCTTGACCCTCCCCCGTCCTCACACGTCTGCCTTCCTGTGCCACATGAACCCCGTTTTCCTTCTAAAGCAAAGTCCATCAGGAAGTTGTGCCTTTCAGGAATCTTTGCTTAGTCTTCTTGCTTCATTCAAGTAGAACATTTATCCAATTTTCTTTTGACTAGGTAATGAGAGGTTTTCTCATTTCTGTTCATTGTCTAAAATAAAAACTGTTAAACAAGGCAGAGTTTCTCTTCTCTCATTGCTTCTGTGGCTCACTTACCCACTCAGAAGTTTCGGGTCAGAAGTAGGAGTACCTCAGGCACCTGGTGTCCTGGTTGCTTTCCAGGGCAGAGCCACTCTGGGGCTTCCACACTGGGGCTTTGCGGCTTAGAGACCTTGCCGAGCCTGTGACCCCTGAGCAGGTGTCAGTGTCAGGCACCGTTACGGCTGGTGGATCCATCGTGAGGTGAGCCAAAAGGAGTTTGAGCTGCTTCTTTCAAAGAACCCTAAAGCCATTAGGCTGTTTTTAAAATCACGTCAAGAGCAGAGGCCTGCTAGGTGGAAACAGTCATGACAGCAAATGAGCATTTCAGGATGAAAGGGTGCTGAGAACCTAACCTCTCCCGGCACACAGGCTGCCAAAAGGCATTAGACTTGTGTTTCGGCTGGTGATAAACTGCTCTCTTGCCCTTATATTGTTCTGCCATAATACTTATCACGTGGACTAGAACCCAGTACCATCCTGATGGGTTCACCAGCCTCTGGGTCCATCTTTGCATTAACAAGCAGACCCAAGGGTCTCCAACCCCTGGTCTGTGGCCTGTTAGGAACCGGGCTGCACAGCAGGAGGTGAATGGCGGTGGAGCGAGTAAAACTTCATCTGGATTTGCAGCCTCTCCCCAGCACTAGCATCCCCACCTCAGCTCCACCTCAGATCATCAGGCATTAGATTCTCATAGGAGCACCGGTCCCTGGTGCCAAGAAGGTTGGGGAGCGTCGTTCTAGCCCAAGGGGGCCTTTTTGGTGTAGGCAGGTCTAGTTGTTAGAAGGCTCTGTCTTGTTTGCAAACTGCAGGCCACATCTGGCACACCACCTGTTTTTGTAAAGTGTTATTTGTCACCACAACAGAGTAGTTTGCAACAATGGCTGTATGGCCCCCAAAACCTAAAATAGTTATCACCTGAGCCTAATTTATAGAAGTTTGCAGAGCCCTGCTGAAGTCATACTGTGGCTTGAATCTGAACCACAGATCTAATCACACGTTATCCAAACCTTGTGGAAAAAATAAGAACTTGAAGAATAGGTGAGAATTAGGAAAATCAGTCTAGAAAATTGAAAGCTGATAAGGATATATGAAAAATCCATTAAGATGATTCTTTGTTAAATGGGACATAATATTGCTTATTCTAGGAAGCCATGTAAGGGAAGACCCCTTTTTAAGTCTAAAAATTGTATATTTAAATCAAAACACTGCTAGTCTCAGGCTAGGTTTCCTGCAATAACAAAGAGCCCCAAATCTCAGTGGCTTAAAACAAAGATTTATTTCTTGCTCAGGTGAAATGTCCATCATGGGTTGATTGGCTCTGTTTTCTTTTTAAAAGAAATTTGCTTATAATTACACATTAAAGTGATGAGTAAAAATTGAGAATTTTTTTCCTCCTTCTTCATCCCAACTCCTTTCGTTAGTGTTATCGCTTAGTAGTTTGGTGTACATGTCTGTTTTCTTGTTTGTTTTGTTTTTCTTTGTTGTGTTTTGGGTTTTTTTGCCCATAGGAACACATTTTCACTTGAAATAAGGGGCTCACGAGACACGTCATTCTACAGCTAGCTTTTTGTCACTGAACAGTATGCTGTTACTTTCTTTCCACGCCCACTCACAACAGTCTGTTTCCATTCCCCTTTTAATGTCTGCACGAGTCCCGGATGTGAACACATTTCTTTGCTTGCTTGTTGGTGGTATCTGTCTCCCATTTGGGGGGGGGATTACAAATCCCTTCTGGTGACCATCCTTGTCACACTTCCTCATGTACTCCAACTGATTTGCTCTTTATAGTCAATTCTTAGAAGTAAAATTGCTGGGCCGTTCAGTATGTGCCTTTTGCTTTTTGATGTCGTCAACCTGTATGCCAGTCGGCATTCTTCACCGTCTTTAGAATTTGTGATAGGCAAAGAAGCCAAGTGTTCTTGATTAGGTTTGCATTCCGTTGATTCGTTTTGAGATCTGTCTGTTCTATTTGGTCATTTGAGCCTGGCACTAGGGCAGACGAGCCTCCAGCTGGTGGTGTGGGAGTTAGGTCCAGGACTGACCTGATACTCTCAGGGAGGCACAAACACCCTCTTCTGCCTCCTTCGTCATCTTAGAATACGTGAATATGCTTCAAGCTGTTTCTTAGCTTGTAACATTTTCCTGTGATGAGCTGTCACTGGAAGGTACTTTCCTTTAAGTAAGTGGCCATCGTGGGCTGTGAGCTTTTTTTTTTTTTTAATTTCAGTGGAAAAACCTGGACATGTCCCTTTGCCCCTAATATCTCACATATGTGTATCGTGTCCTGGTGGAGTGAATGACAGCACCCGGGCAGCCCTCTGGGGCTCCAGGTAGGAGTGTCCTGACTCCCCAGGCTCTCCTGTCGGGACGATGCTTGTCCTGCTCAGGGCCCTCGTGCGCTGCGAGGCGGCCCTTCGACTCCGCGGCTCGTGGCCTGAAACACAGCTGCTCCAGTTTGATTCCAAAGTGCCACACTCACTGTCACTTTTTGTCTTATCACAACGAATCTTTTGAAACTTTTTTCTTCTTTGCAGTCCTTTCAGGGAAGTCAGGGACGCGCCTACCTCTTCAACTCTGTGTGAGTAGCGCTGTCTCCGCCTTGCAGACGTGCCGTGTTCCCTGTCTTCACATTTATTGTATCACATCCGGTTAACTACTGAGCTGGGATGCATAGCGCTCACCAGTGGTCTCGAATGACCCAGTGCCTCTTACACGATCTTAAAGAATTTTCTCTCTAGCCTGAGCTTCGGGAAAGCGTAGTGTTCTTAACCAAGAAATTAGCCCCCGCACACATGCTGTGCTTTTTCCCATTTGTGGCGGGTTTTCAGTTTTGCTGCGGGAGAACTATAGTCACCTCCCCACAGCCTGTCCCTCCTGGGGAAATAAAAAGTTTTCCCTCCTAAGAGGGGTGGTGGCGGGCAGGGGGTTGGGGAGGTGGGGATTTAAGCAGCCGCACTGCTGCATCTCCGGTAACTAGTTGGCTCGCGATCACCACCCAAGGGTGGGGACCAGGGTGGGAGCTGGGCACCCCTTCCGGGGGTGGGCATCTGCAGCACCTCCTGCCTCCTTCCCTTCAGGGTGAATGTAGGCTGTGGCCCCGCGGAAGAGAGAGTCCTTCTCACTGGCCTACACGCTGTCGCAGACATCTATTGTGAAAACTGCAAAACCACGCTCGGGTGGAAATATGTGAGTGACCACCTTGTTCTGATATCAGAGAAGGTGGATTTACTGTAATAAAACATTTACAAATGGAAACAAAATTTGCAAAGGAGTAAGACTTCCTCCTGGAAGAGTATTCCTATCAGATTTGTTTATAAAGAAAGAATACGTTTTAAATAGAATTTCTTAAGATGTATAGGCGCCCCGCCCTACTCCACGGACCCTGCTCCCTCTGAAGGTCCCATGGAACAAGGGGAGGGAGGCTGTTCCCTCCTGTCTGGGGACAATCACTGCCTGGCCGGGTCCCAGGGTGGCTGGTGACATTACTTTGCAGTAGAGATCACAGCAGACCGTCTGCAGAGCTTGTTGCCTCATAGGCCCGGATGCCCTCTGCCCACAGACTCACTCCTAGTTCCTTCTTTCTCCCTGCACCTGAGCTGACTGTTGCCATCCCACCCCATCCGCAGCCTTCGCCTCTGTGGCTCCTCTCTCATCCTGCCCCGAGCGTACTACAGACACAGGCCTGGCCCTCCCCTGCTTGCTGAGCATCTGTGGTGAGAGGTCCCTCCACACTGCTTATTCTTCTTCCCACCTCTCCACTGACCTTACTCTGATATCAGCCTGTTTTGACGTCCTGTCTGTTGACTGCTCCCAAACTTGTCCCTCTACCCTAGCTTCTGTCCTGTATACCCAGAGCCTCTGGCCATCTCGTGCATACCCCCAGACTCAGCATGTGAGGTCCATCTAGAGTGGCACCTTCTGGAAGTTGTCTTCACCGCCATTTGGTGTTCTTCGTCAGGGCCACCTGCTCTCCCTCCTTCTGGAATTCCTGATTGTTGCAGGCATCCCATATCCCCATCAGATACAAGGGGACACAGTCTCCAGCAGAGATGGGCTCAGCGAGGCCTGCATGCTCCCCTAGCCGTTACGCCTGCTCGCCTAATTCCATTCCACCCCTGGCTGTCCCCCGTGTCTGCGAGCTGTCCGGGGTGCTCGGTGCAGTCCCTTCCACTCTCCTTTTACTTGGAGTCCCCGGAAGGAGCATCTTGCTCCTCTTCCTACCTCCCTAATTGCCCTGCACATGGTGAGTGCCCAGGAACAAACCTAAATTCGTATTTCCCTACAAGTTTGGTAACTTGATGACAGTGTAGAGTAGGCCTGCGCTGCCCTCAATGAGCTTGTTGCCTGAAACAGACTCCTCCCAGCCACCAGCCTGGCATAGGGCATATCTGGGGAGCCATACTGTCAACTTTTCTCTGCCTAGAGTATAATGTAGTTGAACAATGAAAGTCTGTCCTGAAACCTCTTCTCTCTTTTTTTTTCCCCAAGGAACATGCCTTTGAGAGCAGTCAGAAATATAAGGAAGGAAAATTTATTATTGAGCTTGCCCACATGATCAAAGACAATGGTTGGGAGTAAAGTGAAGACTTCCTGTTCTCTTTTGAATACTGTTTTATGAGAAAGACTGTAATGTAATGGAAACATAGGAGCATCCTGGATGACAATATTTCTTGAACCTTGCAGGCCGGCCTCTCCTTGCTGTTCCTGTGGGTAAGGCTCCATCCGGTCTATGTCCTCTTCACGTACGTGGTCATTTCTGAAATGTTTCAGTGACCTTTACCTAACGTCTCAAGCTCTAGAGAAAGAATTAACCAACTGATGACTTATCCATCTAGTTAATACCTTCTTTAACCTCTGCCTTTAAGATAAAGTTGGGCTGTGCTCTTTCATCTTTCATGTTTGATGGAAACCAAACCGAATCTCTACACACCGCAGGGACAGGGTCTCCTTAGAGAAGAGCTTCACCCCTGTAGTTTAGAGTGAAGGTATTGTAGCCTACTTTTTACTTAATTTGCAAAATTACAAATTGATTATTCCTCTTGCAAATGAGCTATTAAGTCATAGTGCTCATTTGCTTCTTCCATAATCAATCAACAACAAATATATACACCAAGAGTGATTTTTTAGTCATGTTCAAAAACAGAGGACACCACTGATAATATTTTAGATAAGCTGTAAATAAAGAAAATGTGTCTGATGGATCATCTTGCTCATTTACGATAATTACCTTCCTTAGCTAGAAAGCAAGCGAACTAGCCGTTAGCAAAGACCGTTCCAGAGGCCCAAGGGCACCTGTGCAGAGGCCACAGTCCCTGTCCCAGGGCCTGGAGGTGGGGCCTCTGTGTTGGTCAGTCGCTGAGTCGCTGGTCCATGCAGCAATAGTTTAACACACTGGACCGAGTAAATCGGATTTCCTTTTCTACTCTGATGTACTTGAAGAAAATAATTATTTTTACATACAAAAGATGCCAAGACTAACAGGATTAACTTCTAAACTTGAGATTTGCTATATTGCTTTAATGTTCTCAGAAAAGGTTAAAGTTGCAAGACAGGTTTCCACTTTGTAAATGAGTTGCTGAGTGGGTCACCCTGTCCCACCTTGTTCTGTCCCATGGGCTGACACAGAAGGGACCTGGACAGTCTCCTAAGTCCTGAGTTTTTACCACGTATTTTAAGTTCCAATCCACCTGTGCTTCTGCAGGGAGTGGGCACTACGCAGGAATTTTGGCCAGTTTGCAGAGAATGGAGGCCAAAAAACATTCCCAAAGAAGTTTTGGGTTTTACTGTTCCAACCCGACTCCAGCCAGTGGGCCTGGCCTACTGCGCCAGGCATCTATCTGGAGAGGCCTTCGCTCTGGTCACCACGGCATGAGACTCATGGGATCCCTGCACCTACGGGCAAAAAAAGGGCCCGGGGGAGGCAGGGAGAGACCAGTGTACCTAGATGTTTCTCAGCCCGCGGGACAGCTCTGAGACCGCCTTTAGACGGGGTGAGTCTGGTGGCAAAAAGCCTGAGCTGGCTGGGGACAGTGAGAGAAGGGAGGCCCCCTCCCCAACTCCAGCCTCTGCTAAGCCTAGAACCCATGGCCCATGCAGGCACTGGGCCCCCTGCTACTCACCTAGAGCTCCCTCCTGGTATCTATCGCCTCTGCCTGACTTAAAGCCTCGGAGTGTGGGAAACGTCACAGCCCTGGGCACTGGGACACCAGGGTGTGTTAGCGCACAGAGGAGCCCTGACGCCCACCTCGACTGTAGCAGGGAGAGCTTCGTAAGCTGTGGGTGCTCTGGCCGGCTGCTGCTTCCCTGAGCTGGTGTCCCCACAGATCTAGGCTGTCCCAGCACATCCCCGTGTATCCAAGTTAGTGTTCAGCTGCGCAGCCTTCAAGCCTCCGGGGCACGGTCACTCACACGGTGCTCTCACTGCCGTGGTCCGAAATCTGAAGACGCTTCACTCGCACGCTGGCACGTGAAACAGTCAATGTCTACGGCTCAGTCCTTAGCGCAACGTGGAAGGGACTGAAAGACACCTTCCTTGAGAAGTGAGTACGAACTGAAAACTTGGCCTAAACTGACCTTTCCCTTCTCATCTCGATTCCTCTACAAACCGCAGTACTGCGCGGGAGGCGAGGACCAGGGAAACGAGGGGCCGTGTGACAGACTGCGGGGCTGAGGACAGTGGCTCCTCAGCCTCTCCGTAAGGTCTTAACTTAAATTGAAGAATCTAAAGTTATTCTGACCGATTTTTGTATATACTAAACTTATATTTAAAGCTTTTATATGTTCTGGGCAAGTTTACTGCTCCTTCAATTTGAGCACTTTGGTTTTTGTATCGTCTTTTGTGATGGCCTTGAAAACTTTTTCCTCGTGGTCCTATGACTTATTTGTACTTTTTTTTGTAATTGATGCCAACACTTACTACTTTTTTGTTGGTCTTTTGCAAAATCCAAGCTCCTTTTGAAACCAAATGAACTGACCGTGAGCTGGCTTCAGGGAAGGACGTCCACAAGACCATGATGTGCTGGTAAAGTGCTAGAATGTTCCACCCTCTTAAATTCCTAAACAGTAAATAACATCCCCTTTTATTTAAATTATTTAAAGTATCTTTTCCTTGAGAGAAGTGGGAGGTAATGCCAGGGTTATAAATGCATTTAATTTAAATTACACGATGTCCTCTGGCATAATACATTTGCTTTAGAAATGTAGTTTAGTTTTGTTGCCATTTTATACATATACATATAGTATTTTTATACCTTAACACTTTTTCTTGATGGCATCTGTCAGATGTTAGCAAGGATCAGAAATGGGAATTTTTCAAAAGTCCTTTAATTTACCCAGTGACCTCACCAGGTACTTACAAAATCCAAGTGGTTTTAATATCTGGAAAACTGTGACTTACGCTACAAACAACCTATGGAAATGTAAACCCTCATTTGTCAAAGGCTCTGGACCAGCCTGTCCTCCCGCAGCTCCATGGGGGCTGCAGCCTGGGCCAGCCCAAAGTTTTGCCCAGTGGAGCAGGACCGCCAAGTCCGAGCGCACAAGCCTCTCTCGGCCTCCCTGTGTCCAGCCCTCGGTCATCTGTGTCTGTGTGAGGTTTAAAAATAAAGCTTCCATGTCTGATGTCTCTTTTTCAGTAGCACACCTGTCTCGGGCACTCTGCCCTGACGCTGAGGGGTGAGGCCCTGGTGCCCTGCAGTTCCCACAGGGAGCAAAGGGGTCCAGGGTCTCCTCTCCCTAGGCGGCTTCAGTCCTGTGCTGTCATATGCGGCCACCACCGCAGAAGCAACCTCTGGAGCACCGGCCACTGGGCTCCCCATCTGTCTGGGGCCTGTGAGCATGGCCTGAGGAAAGCCTACCCGTGCAGGTAGGGGACTGTGGCTAAGCCACACTCTCACTCACCTCCACACTCCCAAGAAGCTCGGGAGCCCTCCAGGGCCTTCAATGCCCCCCTGCCCCAACTCAGCCTTCACCCCTGATAGAGTGTGGGTGCAAAGGGCGAGTAAGCCTTTCACAGTGAGTTCTCAGATAGCTGTAGCTGGGAGGGTGGCATGAGGTGGTTGTGAAGAAGTGAAAGACCAGGGCCTGGCTAAAGGTGCAGAGGGGCTAGGAAGTCCCTCTGCAGAGCTCAGGTCCCTGGCTGACGGTCATGGGCAGGGGTACAGACCTTGTTCTCAGCAGAGTGGAAAGCCAGCGATTGGCCTGAAGCAAGATTACAATGGGCTGGTGAGCTCTGGGAAGGTGACGTGGCATCTGTGTGGCATACAGGAGGGGCACAGACAGGCAGATTATAGACAAAGGGCTTGGGCCTGGGGTTCAGTATCAGAGGGGAAAATAAGAGCCAAAATACATTCCAGAAGAGACTGATGGAATCGAGGTTTTGGGTGAGGAGGGAAAGAAAAAAAAAGGATGGAGCGAGTTAGAATTTCAGTTTGCCGAGCGGGAGGGGGGTGGGCCTGTGCCAACCTCAGGACCACAGGCACTGAGAGAAGGTGTGAGGGGTGGGCAGTAACCCTTTCAGAGCCCCCGGGCTGGAGGAGATAGAGGTCCTGGGAGGAGGCAGCTGTCCCCACGCTTCTGCAAAGGCACTTCAGGGAAGCTGCGGTAGGGTGTTAAAGCTGAGAATGGAAGCCGAGCTGCCACGGGCTGCAGAATGAATGGAAGACAAGGACAAGCAGGCAAGAATAAGTTTTTAAAAGACATTTATCGAAAAATAGGGATATTTTAGGAATGCTGGTGCGGCTGGCCCGAAAGACCGCTAAGAGCTGGGGCTGGGGGGTAGTGTCTGAGCACAAGGGTGGGGACAAGGGGGGCACGCCAGCTCGCCGGGGCCTTCTGCACGTCCCATCAGGAGAGCAGGAGCCGGCTGGCTTCACGTGAACCACATGTGGTCTCATCACCATCCTGAGAAAGACAGGTAGGCAGTCCTGGGGTGGAACCCAGATCCAGGCTGGCCAGAGCAGGCATGCAGTGGGTGTGGCTGTGACCGCCCATGGTCCCTGGTGGGTAGGCTGGATTCAGTGAACCCAGGTAAAATGGAGCAGAAAAGGTTTTTGGAAATAAAGGTTCTATCTAGTCCAGAGTCCTCAAACCCCTGAGGTCTGTCAAAAACTAACCTTGGCGCCCTACCCCTGGCCTCCAGATAGGAAGGTCTGGGGTCTGACAATCTAACAATATCCCCCGTGCCTGGTGGTCCAAGATGTGGGCTCTTTCTGGGCTCTATCGGGTGAAGGATGAGGAGGCCCATGGGCTACCGAGGCCAGGATGGAGGACCCAGGTAACAGGCAAGAGCTTCACTGAGTCACAGCCCAAAGGGCAGGCGTTATGAAGGCAGAAAATTCAGAGGCGTAGACACAAGTCCCAGCCCGGCATCCCTACCAGTGTCCAGAGCAGCGGGCCTGCTGCTACCATGAGCTGAAGTCCCCAAAACCTCGGCTGGGCTTTTTCTTGGCCACGGGGACAGCTGCACTGGTTGATGGTTCTTCCTCTGCTACACGTTTCCTGTTAAGAGCCAGACTCCAGCTGCCATGGGGTACAGGAACCCGAGCTGGGAGCCGTGTGTCTGGACGTGGCCCTCACCCCGAGTCCCAGTGCTTCAGCCTGCACTGAGCCCCCTCCCCCAGCACGTGCTCACTGCCCAACCCTGGTGCCTGTTGCTTCCCCTCCCCACTCGCAGGCTCCGACCTGTGGGCATCCTCCTTAAGCACGTGGGGCATGCCATGGAAAAGGATGCCAGCCCCCACCCCACTTACGTGGCTGCCGGGTTGATGTACTTGCCCACCCCCTGGCGGTATGTTGGGGGGCCCTGGCTCCCTGACTTGGGTTGGCTTTTCTTCGCTGTGCTCTCGGGGGCCGCCACTTCAAGCTGCGTCTTCTTCCGCTCCTCAGCGATCTGCGGTGGAGCAGAGCAGTGCTGTCCCACAGCCCCTGGAGCTGGGTGGGACTCCCCCAAGCCCCTTCCCAGGGGGTAGCCGCACCCTCCTCACCTGAGCATCGGCCTCCTCATAGGGGTCCACAAACACCGTGGTGGAGTCGATGCGAATCTCCTCCTATAGCAGCAGGGCAGGCGAGTGAGCAGGTCCCCCACATCCCCCACCCAGTGCCAAGCTTGAAGAGCAGCCCATGTTCTGGGACACAAACCTTAGGACGGTCGGTTTTGGGGTCACTCTCCACATTCTCCATGGCTGTCAGTGTGTCAAAGCCCCCACAACCCTGTAGCAGAGAGACAAGGGGCACCTCTGAATGTGCCTGGCCCAAGGCACCCCCAAAGGCCAAGTCCCCACAGCATGCCGGGAAGCGGGGCTGAGAATGGACCCAGGAAGGCCCCACACAGGGTGTGAGGGCAAAGGGCACAGACAGAAGGGAGACAGAAAGACTGCAGGGCCAGGCAGGACTCAGGGCCAGGAGGGGAGGGGCCCAAGGTGATTCTAATCAGCTGCCTGGCTCTAAGTAAAGTTTTATGGGAACACGGTGCACCCACTGCCCCCCCCTCACTGACCCTGGGACTACAACTAGCTGAGGAGTGTGATAGAGACCATGAAGCTACAAAGCTGGAAATACCACCTGGGCCTTCGCAGGAAAAGTTTGCTGACCCCTGGACGAGAGGACAAAGAGAACGACGGGAGGTGGCCTAGACGCATGATTCGGGACCATCCAAAGGAGAGCCCGAGAGGTAGCCTCTGGGCAGAGCAGCCACCAGGCGGGGCTGGAGTTGTCCTCCCCTCCTTAGCCAAGTCCACCACCCAACAGGGAAGCCCCAAGTCCCCACTTCTGCACAGCCACGACTATGGTAGGGATAGTCACGAGGGCAGAGTAGGCCTGGGGAAAAGGCAGTGAGAGGCCCCAGCTGGGGAAGGAGCCCACACTTGCCAACACCCCAGACCTCACGCAGCAGTTTCTCTTACCGCCCGAAGATGGTGTGCTTCTTGTCGAGGTAAGCGCAGGAGCGGAAGGTGATAAAGCTGGGGAGGAGGAAAGGAGGGTCAGGAAGAGCATGAGAGCTCGCCGGCCTGGCCTGCCTTGGCCCCCAAGGCCACAAACCCACACGCACACCCCACCCCAAGCCTGCTCTGGGAAACTGCTCACTCAGGTGCTGGTCCCCCATGCGCTGCCTGTCCAGGGCAGGCTGTCAGCCAAAGCCGCCCAGGGGACCCGGGCCTCTGGCCCCCAGGAGGCGGCCTGGGGCACGGCCGCTGCTAACTTCCTGTCAGGCAGACACTGTGTCGAGCCTTGAGGCACAGGCTGCTCTGGAGTGGGCGTAAGTGGAAGACAAGCACCCATCCTATCGAGAGACTAAAATACCAAGGACTCTGAACACGTGAAAGGAGGCAGGGACCACCCGGCAGGAACACTGACCAGAGAGTTTTCACTTCTGATTTGGTACAAAAAGGTGTAACTAAAATCCCTGACTACACTAACGTGTGGATGGTTAGGGGTGATGAGGGGTTTCATCTGGGAGGGAGGCAGAGATCTTAACTAGTAACTTCAGACTTTAAGTAGATGTACTTAAGGCCAAAAGTGAAACTTCTAACTTCAAATCCAGAACAAAGAGGAAAGGAGGCAACAAAAAAATATTTTAAAAGGGTACTCAGAAAGCACAAATTAAGGTAATAGCAGTTTACTGACTGGAAAGTTAAGTATGCACAAGATTGTCAGGTTGAATTAAACCAAAATCAGGTGTGTGCCATTAAAGAAGATAGCCCGAAAACGTCAAGAATCTGAAAGGCTAAAAAGGATAGAGAAGATAGAGATGAAGGCAAAAAGCGTCCAGGGTCAGTTACCATGCATGAAGCCACTTCCCAGAAAACGGCATGGGTAGGGCAGCCCTGCTGTGACAGTGCAATATCTCCCATATCCTGACAACCCACAGCCAGTGAGGAATGGAGGTCTTTCCCCCTGAGCTTTATCGACATGCACCAACCACCACGTTCATCCAGAGACGGCTCTCCTCCTGAGCCCGCCAGGTCCCACCAGAGGAGGTCAGTGGACAAGACTCCACAGCCATTAAAACCTGCAACTGTGCAGACCTGAACTGTGGCCACCAAGCAGGTCTGTGCTGCTAATTTCTAACAGAGTTAAGGAAGCTTAAAAGAAAAAAAATAGTCCTGAAAAAAAAGGCAGGAAATAGGAAAATAATCAAAGAAAACAAAGACACGACAGAAAGTTAAATGTCTAAAATTAGTTTTTTGAACTAAGAAGAAATGGAAACTACCAAGGACCAGCAAGCAATGGGAAGGGAAACGCACACCTTCTCCGTGTATAGGCTCGGACGTCCTTAGGCAGAGAGTAAGACATGAAAGAAAGGAGAGAAAGAGAAAAGAAACCAGGAAGAAAAAGATGGAAACAAAATAATCAGAAAGTAAAGAGAGACGAGCCCTTCATAAACCATTAAGGAAAAAAGGCGCATAGATGTGTTCAGAGATAAGAAAGGAGGCGTGAACACAGAGATGAGATGCCAGGGACACAGTTTGGAAATCTAGAGAAGGATGAATTAAATTATGGCAAAATGGAAAGTGCCCAGTTGGCTCATGTAATGGAGCCTGACTAAAGGATGAGCCTGAACGATTTGCAATCTGCCCTTGACCAGCTAACTTAACAAGCAGCTGACTCCAGCATAAGTTAAACTACCCCAGGCCATAAAGTCACAGCTGGCTCACGGTACATGGGCTGCACCCTGCTCACACCCAGCCCTAACCAGACCAGACCGGGCTGCCATGTGGAGAGAGTGGCACACAGTCGAGAACAGTATCTGGCGGAAAACCTCAGCACAGCAAGAACCAGCCTGGGTTTACTCCGGGACAAAACAGTGACAGAAAGGCTGGTCAACCCAGTGGTCACATCCACAAATTCCAAGAGGAAAAGAAAATTATATGACTATAATAATGAATGCTTAAGAGAAAAGCATCTGGAAATTCCGCAACCTCTCCTAGAAAAGTTGGCCCAACGACAAATTTAATCAGATGGCAAAACAACACATCACTTAGCAGGACACTCATGTCCTCTCTCACAGGCCTGACAGAGAGGCGACTGGTGTTCACACTAGAAAAGCAGAGAGGATACCACCTTGTGCTAACAAATGTGAGTATCTAGCGAACCCAAAGCACGCTTAATAGGAACTATTTGAATTATAGGAGGATTTGATAAGTGGCTAACTATAAATAGGTGTTCCCTCCATGAGCAATAGAATCGGAAGAAAATTCCATTTACAAAATACCTCGAGTTATAAAATCCTTAAGGAGTAAGTTTACCTGGGAAGGCAGGGGGACCCACGTGAAGAAAATTATAAAGTCACACTAGAAGACAAGAAACATATCTACAGGGAAAGTCAAGCCAAATTCTTAGATGGAAGACGTCATACATCTATTCTTCCAAAATAGACATTACATCATTCCAGTAAGACTCCAAAGAGAATTTTCCAAGCTCTAAAGTGATCTTAAAGTTCATATTAGAGAATAAATGACTAAGTAAAGCCAAAAAATAATGTGAAAACAGTAAGAGTGGACCTACGCACCTTCCTACAGAGAGAGCCAATTAATCAAACAGGTGTAATATTGGTGTAGGAATAACAAACAGCAGTGAACAGAATAAAGTCCAGAATAACATATGATTTACACAGACATATAATATACGACTGAAGAGGAAAGGAGCCAGGAGGAAGCCAGGAGCTTCTTGTGGAGCATGTGAACACACCTCCTCTGGAGGGCGCTCTCAGCAGGAGGGCTCTTGTTAAGGATGTACAGGTTTATGGAAAAATCACCTGGAACTAGCCACTTCTAAGCTAGGGAACCACGGGGTATAAAAGGGCAGCGTTCCATCTTGTGGGGGCTCCCCATGGGAGAGGCCTGAGTCCTAAGTGGTCCCAGCCCCTTCCTGCTCCACCTATGCCTGTGAGGCCCGGCCCAACCAGTCACACTTGACAGGTAAGAACTTGGACAGGTAATCTCGCTCCCCACGTTAGTCAACAGCAAGGCTGCAAATCAACTAGGAAAAGGAGGAATTTGAGTGATGCTAGCACAATAGAAGGAAATAGAAAGGCTTTGTTCCCATTTCTATACAAATATAATGTAAAATATGTAATACAAAAATAAAACCTTCCCACCTCCACAAAATTAAAGCCTTCCAAAAATTCCAGGAGACCTCACATACAATCGAGGTGCAATGAAATCTAGAGAGATACATACTGGAATATGTATTTTAGAATATTATGAGATATCGTTCCGATCAAATAAAAATATCTGGAAAAAATATTTGGAATACAGGTGACTTGTCTAAAGAGCTCTTAGCAAGAAAGATACAAAACACCCAACAAAAAGTGGGCAAAGATTACAGAGTTCACAAAAGTACAAGTAGGAATTAAGGATTTTTAAAAACTGTAAAGAAGGAAACTTAGATGAAATCATAAAGCTCCTAGAGAAGAATGACTAGGGCTGACTGAGAAACAGCTCCAACTAGATGGAACCCAAATTCCTTCAATCCAGATGGATCTGTAGGTGAATCCTAAGAAAGCCCCCACAACAAAACACCCTCGCTGGCCTCCATCACCAGCCTCCGCATTGCCCAAACCAATCTCCCCTGCCCTGTCCTGGTCCACCGCCTGTGGCTCCTTTGGAAAATACTCTCATCTTGCAGCCTCACAGACACCCCTCCGCCTCTGCCAGACTGGGTCCAGCCGCTCCTCTCCCCACACTTGCTCCTGGTGGGCCTCTCCCCCTCCACCTTTACATCCAGACATGGCAATGCCCACATCTGTACTTCCTTCCAGCTTTTCCACACCCACTAACACCAAGTTGGGTGTGGCATTAATTGTTCAAGGCAGAATCCTCAACCCCTCACCAAGTCCTCCCATTTCCAAATGCACCACATCTAAAGGTTGCTCAAGCCAGTCCTCGATTCCGGCTCCTCCTGTGCAGCGACCCCTCCCTGCCTCTCCCCAGTCCGGGCACCCATGCCCACACCCACATCTGCTTTCTCTGGCACCTTTCCAGGAGGTCTTTCTGGATCTCCTGGGAACTCTCAACATCTAGTACTTCGCAGGCACGTGCCCCACGGCGCAATGCCGCCTGCTGACTTGCTCTGAGTGTAGGTGCACACGCCTGCACTCGGGCAGGTCTGGGCCGTGTCGTGTGTGTGAATCCGCCATCACCCCAGGGGGTGCTGCACACCTGGACTGGATTAAGGTTGAGCACAACCTTCAGGGCAAGGATGAGGGCGAACCCGCAGAGTCTGCAGGGCTTCCTCCCTAGGGCCAGCCTGTAGCCAACTGGCAACTCACAACTGAGACTTGTTGGGTTGGGCCCGAGTTGGCCATGCTGAGGATGCCTCGGACCTGTTGTGCGAGAGGTTGGGCCGGAACTCATCTTTTGAAGGGTTTTCCCCAGTACGACTCCCCACCTGGAAGAGAAGGATTCATGGCTGGTAGCAAGAATGACTGGGTCCTAGCCGACTGCAGCCAGCAGGACACAGCTCAGCTCCAGAAATCTGTGCTGAATCCCAAGAGGCACTGGGCACTGCTGGGGTGGTGTCTTGGCCAGAAGCACCTTGGAGGGCAGCCCTGACCCTGAGAGACCATCATAACCAGCCCTCGGGCCCCTCAGAGCCCCTGAATGGGGCTGTCCCTGAGGACAGGGAGTAAAGGGGAAAGGCCACACATCACTCAGACCACACAGGTGAGGTTGTGGGCCCGGGCTCAAGCAGCTAGACGTCTGAGGTGGGACAAAACCTCCCTGTGTACTCCAGGCAGCCTCCCTTGGTCTGCTGACAAAGGTGAGTGCCCCAGAGGCCTGTGGGAGGATGCTCCCAATTCCATCTATCATTATGCCTTACAACCAACTCAGAACGAGAAAACAGACACGCCTGCAGCCAAACAGCTCATTGGTGGCTGGTCTGCTGAATTCCATGTCTGGAGCTTGGCATGGCCCTCACCCACCTACCCACTCGCAGCCAACAGGGTAGCTGAAGCTGCCCAGGGAGCCCCAGCACCAGTATGTACCTGTGCCTGTGCCAGTAGGGTCACCGCCCTGGATCTGCAAGAACAAAAGCCAGTAAGCAAGGCATGCCCCGTGACCCCACGGCTCCGCTCGGCCCTCACAGCATGTCCACCATGCACTGCCCAGTGACAGAAGCAAATCCCCACCTGCCAGATAGGCTCGAGGGGTTCTGAGGACAGAGGCCCCCCCAGGCCACCTTTCTATATAAGCCCCGTACAACCGAGCTGGGGACTAAAGACATGAGCCTTGGTGGTCTCTGCCCCTCAGGAGAAGGGGCTCCCGGCTACAGTAGGAATCACCTCCAGGACTGACCTGGCCCTATGTGGCCAGTGCTGACCCACATCACTCACCACAAAGTTCCTGATGGATCTGTGGAAGATAGTGCCATCGTAATACTGCTTCTTGCAGAGCTTGATGAAGTTTTCACAGGTTCTTGGTGTCTGCAAAATAGCCCAGATACTTCTGTGAGGCATGTAAGCCCATGGGAGAGCCACAAATGCCACCCGAGCCCTGATTATGCAACAGGAGGGTCGGCTGCCCAGCCTGGACACAGTGAGGGAGGACCCATGACCCTAAACAACAGGACACTTGCAGCCACCAAGCCCCAGAGCTACGAGGTACTTGAGCAGAGTGGCAGGGGAGCCCAAGCCCTTGTGTGCCACGTGTGTCCCCCCTGCCCAGCCTCAGGCCAAGGAGCTAACGTATGGCCGACAAGGTCTACCACATGGACCTCAGGGAGGGAAGTGGGGGCACAACGCCTAGAAGACAGAATTTTCTACCATGAGCACATCCGAAGTGCAGTTCATGTTTAGGACCCCAGAAGCAACCCCAAGCGGGGGGAGGAGACGGCTGCCACACCCACCATGTCGCAGTGCAGCTCCAGGTTAAGGTCACCCCTGTTGGTGTGCAGCCGCACGTAGCCTTTCTTCTTCACAAACTGGTAGCGCAGTACGTCCTCGTCAATGGCGGCTGCAAACAGAGGCCCAAGCTATGTGCCTGCCCCAACATGGGGGCAGCCATACTGCATGCCAGGCACAAAAGCCCAGCTCCAAGGGAGCCAAAAGGCCTGCCTGGCTGAGCACAGGAGCACGGGGCAAGGAAGGGGCTCAGCAGTTAAGAGGGGGATGCTGGAAAAGCTGGACCCAGGGTGGGAGGGGAAAGAGGAAGGGTGGGGAGCAGAGGGTCAAGGGCTCAAGGAATGGGGGGCTCCATGAGCCAAAAACACAAAAGGCAGCTTTGGGGGAGGGCTAAAGAGCTGGTAGGTAGCCTGGGCAGAGGCCGAGATGGAAGGGCCTTACCAGGCAGGACACAGCAGGAGGAAGGCCTCCTGCCCCGGGCCTAGCGCTCACTGCAGCCTCCCCCATCCCATACACAAACAGTTTCAAAAGGGCCTGTTCCCCTCAACCATCACCAAAGCTCCAGAGCTGCCTAAGAGGCCACAAAGCCCAGACGTGAGGAGTGATGAGGAGGAGGCAGAGAGGCAGGGCACCCTTTCCCAGCCACTATTCAGCAGCACCGCTGGTGGGGGAGCAAAGGCAGCTACCTGCTTCGTGTGTGGTCTCTGGAACCATGGCCGTGGAGGTAAAGGAGGCGCTAACCTTCCCGGTGGAATAGTGAGCCTGCCAAGAAAACCACATCGGCACATCAGTGGTGCCCTAGGAGACCAGCGGGCCTGGAACACGGAAGCCATCTGTCCCCAGTGCTCAGGCCCTCCTGGGCACCTCTCCTCCAGGAAGGGATCCCTGGCCACCACCCACAGATACCACTAGGAACTTCCCAGGGGAAAGGACAGCCAGGCCCTCATTGGCCTCTCTAGGGCCCAAGGAGCAGGGGACTCTAGTTCCTTTTAAAAGGTTTTACGTTTCTACAATAAACACATATTTTAATCAGGAAAACATAAGCCCCAATATTTTTTTTATCCTAGGCAGAGAGAAAAACTAAAAGGAGGGATTTCTCCCCATAAGCAGGAAGCATACCAAAATGCGAAGAGCTACTTACTGTGTTAGAGGAGTGGATTATGAACGACAAACTTTTTTACTTTTGCAAATTTTTCCTCAATACTTCTTTAAGGAAGGAGCCCCACCCCCCATCCCCACAGCCCCAGGTCACTAGGCCCTGCCTGAAATGGGGGAAAAGCAGCTTTAGAAACCAACAGGCCAGGCAGCCATCACTGCCAGCTGAGGGCCTTGGGGCCAGCTACTGGGTGCTTTGAGAAGTGAATGTGACTAGCCAGGAGGGGCGGTACCGAGCAGCCACCAGCAGCACTTGTTCCCTACCCTCAGCACCACGACGCCCCTAAAATGCCCCAGCCATCTCTCCCTGGGTTTGCTCTGGGCACCAGTAACCAGCTCTGTAGGTGAGTGACTCTGTATCTCAAGGGACATTCCCCCCCTGCCACCTACAGACCCGAATGCCTCAGGCTACTGTGTCATGTGGTACCCCCAAAGCCAGCAGGCAGCTGTCCACCCAGTCTGTCTTATCTAGCCTGCCCAGCTTGGGCCAGAGCACAATGCAGACCCTCTATGGCTGGGGGCCACTTCCCTGTGTGGCCCCCAGCACACCCATCTGTCATCCCCAGCCTCCTCAGTGCAACTGTCCTCTGGGCCCCCAGGGACACCTCAGCTCTGGGGTCCCAGCCGCCTCCCCTCCAAATGTATCCCAGAACCACTCCAAGGGGCTGTCACGGGCAGGGTGGCTGAGCTGGCAGCTGTGTGGCCCTCTGCCTACTCACAGCATTCAGCTTGTCCACCTTCTTCTTCTCTGGGACTTTCATGGTGGCTGCCAGGACTTCATCCCCTTTGAACTCCTTGTAGAGTTCCTGCAGCGTCTCTCGGGTCTCGGCATTTGTATTTTTCAAATAATAAGATGGATCTTGTTTGGCCTTTTCTTCATCTACAAAACAGCATGGTGGCCCTGAGCTGCTGAACCCCAGGAATTGTCCCCAGATGTGAGTGATGGGGACAAGGCCAAAGCTGGCTGCAACAGCAGAAGCCCTAGGACCAGGACACAGACCAAGGAGGCATGTGTGCAGGGAGAGAGTGAGGGAACAGCCATGAAGGGGAGGACTTTACCTGCCATGGCTCCCACTGGAGTCAGCTTCGTTATCTGTTCCCCGCCCAGCCTTGGCCCCAACAACGCTCAGAAATCGCCCTGCACCACACGACCCCGGTGGTGGTGACAGGCTAGCTGAGCAGTACACACACTCACCGCCCCACCCCGCCTAACTGCCTGCCCCTGCAGTGGAAACAGATGATTTTTAAGGAGTGACACAAGGCCCCATCCAGGCACTCGAGGGCCTTGGGCAAGGAACCAATTCTTGAGTGGAGAAGCAGAGGCCACGCCTCCTCACATGCGGCTGTGGGCACCAAGGCATGAAGGCCCAGCTGACACCCACCACATCAGGCAGGTGTGGGCCAGGGTGGTCCTGCCAACCTCAGCACAGGATATAAAAATGAGCTCAGGAAATTCCAAGCCTGTCTAGGCCTGAGCAGACTCTGGCCCCAGGAAGGTAGCAGCTTCGCACAGGGAGCACTGACCTATTTCCCCCAACACCTCGCACCCGGACCAGCCCTAACTGTATGTACCTGGGTCTGTCATTTTCATGTTATTCTTAACATGAAAGAAGTTGGAGACGTTGAATTTGTCCAAATTGGTGGGGTCCTGTAGCAAAAAGAACACACATAGCTGGGTGAGCCCAGCATTACAGCTGGGTCCTGGGCTGTGGCCACGTGGCTGCCCCAGGAGGCAGGGGATGAGCTGGTGGCATGAGGGTCCTTGGGCCAGGAGGGGAGGCCGGCGGCTGCTCGGAGGCCAGGGGGCCAAACGGGGAACAGGGGCACAAATGACCAGCTGCTCACCGAACTGCATCTGCTTCTCTCTCACACAAAGCTGACAAGCATCTCTTGCTGCCAGGCAGCCACAGGATAGATGGAGTCTTCTTGAGGGGACGTGGGCAGACGTGAGGTGCCCACCTCCAGGCCTCCCACACACCGCCCTGCACTCCCTTCAGCCTGACTGCGAGACACAGACCCCACAGTGCTCAGGCCCTGGGGACAGCAAGTCCACCCCTTTGGAGGAACCGTGTACTAACCTCCAATTAGAATGGGGCAAACCATAGAAGAGAACAGCCCTATCTAGGTTACTCCCAGATTTTCTAAGTCCATGTTTTTCATGAATGCACCCAGGGTTCTGATACCTACAGGGGTGCCCTGTGCCCAATGCTGGGGTGCAGATCACACATCAGCCTCTGCTCTCAGGGGGCAAGAGAGCCAGGCCTACAGAGGGGCCACTTGTATGTCAAGATGGTGCCAGGAGCAGAGATGAGGGGCGCTGACAAAGTGGGCACAGGCACTGAAGGAGCAGGTGTGAGAGTCAGACGGAGGAAGTGGCACATGTGAAAGCCCACGTGACCAAGCATGGTGGGGCAGGTGGTGGGGCACTGCCAGCAGCAGCTGGGGAACCGCAACCAGGTAGGTGGCAAAGAGGAGGCCACTAAGCCTGGGTGGAGAGGTGAGGTTGTCAGAGGGGAGCCATGCCAAGGTTCTCAGGGTGGTCCCCCCAAAAACAACAGTGGGAAGGAACACTCACCTGGAGAGTGATGATGTCCTGCCGAGAAAAGGGCTCATCAGTCAGCAGGTCTCGGAAGTTCTTGGCCTTGATATTTAGCTGCTCCACAGCCTGCCCAGATGACAGTACCATTCCAGGAGTGAGGAAAAGGAAAAGGAAAAGGAAAAAGGAAAAGGAAAAGAAAAAGGATGGGACAACCATGTACCCACCATGAGCCCACAGCGATCGCCCAGCCACTGAGGGTAGAACTTGCTGAGCCACAAAGACCCAATCAACCCTCCAGGCAAGGCTCCTCGCAGGACACACTCCTAACACGCGTCTTACATGTAAGGAAACAGGCTCAACGCAGACGCCCACTTCTGCCAGCCCCCCAGCCCATGCATGCTCCAGGCAAGCAGTCATGCCCAGAGCACCTAGGGCAGCACTGGCCACCCAGGCCGTCACCCACGGCCCTGGGCAGGCATGAAAGCAGCTTAGGGAGGGCTTCCCCCAAATGTGGCACCCACGTCCCTGCTGTCCATACCCTCCGCCAACATGCCTAGAACAGAAAGACCACTGTGAAAACAGGGGCCTCCTCTCCCCACACCCACCACCAGCCTGCATCCACTCCTCCTGGGGACTCTGTCAGGAACCGGGGGGCTCAGCACCCCCCTCAAAGCCCTGAGGCCTGCCCTCAGAGCACGGGTTCCCTCCCACGGCTGGGGCAGTAGGAGTTTTTGCTAACGACGACAGTGGGGAGGACTCCTGGGGACAAAAGAACTGCTTGGGTTTCAGGTCTGGAGGCTACAGGAAGGCTCCGCCTTTTCTGGACTATGGTGGCTCTCAGAATGTTGGCTCCACAGGGACAGGCTGTGACCGCTGCCTGGCCCTGGATTCCCCAGAGCACACACTTGAAGAGCCTAGACACCACACTGCTCCTGAGAACATACCTCGTAGGCATAGACGTTGCCGGTGGGCCTGACGGCTACGATGTGGGTGTTGTTGGTGAACACAGTAAAGAGCACCGGGCAGTGGTACTTCCCTAGCGAGAAGGCACACGCAGAGGCCAGTCAGAGAAAGGCCCGAGGTCAGCTAAATGGAGGAGGCCGAACCCCATACCAGCATGTCCAGAGCGGGGGCCCTAAGGGACAGCCAGCTGGCTGCTCAAGCCTCCTCCTCTAATACTACTAGGAAACTCCTATTCATCCTGCAAGACCCAACCCCACATGCCCTTCCTCAGAAGCATCCGCTCCATCAGCCCCCAGCCTGTCGCTAACAACCACTTCCCCTGGCCTCCTCCTTCACCTCTGATCCTGCAATGTCCCTCACCTTGTCACTTGGTTACTGCAACAAACTCCTGCTGCCCTGCTCCCTCCCAAACTCCTCACAGGAAGCCAAGAGCCTATTCAAATAAGTCTCAACAAATAAAGTGCAAAAAAAGGGGGAGATATTTATAGATTAAAAGACTTAGAGATACCAACTACATATATTTGTGTGGACTTTTTTAAAATCCCAATTTGAAAACTAAATAATAATACTTAGAAGAGCATTCTAAAAATCTGACCACTAGCTGGATATTTGATGATATTAAGGAATTCTGTTAATTTTTTAGGTGTAATAGTAGTACTGTCAGTATTATTTGTTTAGTTTTTATCTTTTAGGGATATACACTGAAGTCTTTAAGGACCAAATGATACAATGTCTGGAATTTGCTTCAAGATCACCTTATCAGGTACAGAGGGGGAGCACAGATAAAATATGACAGGCTGTGAACAGATAACTCATACTGTACTAATTCTTTCTATTCTCATGTGTCTGAAATTTTCAGTTAAAACAAAACAGCAGGGAAAAAAGTTTGACTGCTAGGTCAAACTTGGTAACAGAAAAAAGTTAGGACAGATATCATTTCTCCTCTCTGGCTCGAATCTGAGTCCTCCTGTGGCCCCCGTGCCCTGCAGGACTGTTCAGCATCCGGTCCCCACCCCTCACCATGCCAGTGGCAGCCCCTGCTTCCACCCATCGCTCACACTGTTCCAGCAACACTGGACTCTTGGCTGTGCCCAGACATGCCCCAGGGCCTCTGTACTGACTATGCTCTCTGCCTGAAGAGCTCTTCCCCACGTCTGCACAGAGCTCCCTCCTTCCAGTCAGATTTCCACTCAAACCCTCTCCATGAGTCTCCCTATGATCCTTACCCTGCTTTACTTCTGTCCCTGGCAGAAGCAGCATCTGACACTACTGTGATTTGTTTTCCAGTTTCCTCCTTCACCATAATATAAGCTTTCATTCCAGGACAGAGCTGGCATACTCTGCTCTCTGCACATGGCAACCACACTCAGTAAATATTTGCTGAAGGAGAAACACTGTGGGCCTCACCTCCCCAAATCAGCTGAACTCTGAGCAAGGGGCCCTCAACACTAGGCCACCAGGGTGGAGCTCCCTGACCCCCAGGGACTGTCTCTGAATTACTGTGTTTTTTTCACTGAGGCCCGCTCACTTATCACTGAACCAGCACTTACTGTGGGCCAGACTCTGGGGTCAAACCCAAATATCAGGTAGGCCCGGCCGCAGGTGCTTCAGCATCTTTCCATAATGCGCATGCCCAGTGAGCACAGACACTAGCCTCGACAATGGCATCTACACAGGCCAAGAGAACTGTGCCAGATCCACAAAGTACCAAGAGCAAGGTCAGGCCCTCAGGGGTTGCCTCAGCTAGGGCGCTGGCTAGTGAGAGGACGTGTAGGGAGATACAGTAGGAGTACCCCCAGGCAGGGCCGGGACTTTACATCGGGGGTCAGAAGCCCCACTCTAGAGCTGCAACAAATCCGTCACCGCCAAGGTCAGACCCCGCCTAGAGCGCTAAATCCGTCAGACCGCCACACCCAGCTGCCTGACCTGGGCCTCAGCCTGTGCAGCTTCTACCTCCAGTCATGATCAGGTCAGAGCCACCAGAGCCCACTTATGCCCACAAAGGCCACCAGAGGCCCTACGGCCCAACTGCTTTTGTAAGAAGAGCCTAAAACCCAAGCTTTCGCCCCTCACCCTTACCATTAAAAAACTACCTGGACCTTTAAGAAAAAATCTGTTGCAATTTTGAGAAAGTAAAAGCAAGTATCCAGCCTCATTAGAAAGAAAGGACTGGTTCTGAAGAGAATTTGGGGAGCGGCAGTAACAGGGTTCTGCAGGCCAGTCTTTGAGTGGGCTGTAAAAGAGATGCCTTACCTTCGCTGTTCGTTGCAAAGTTCAGCTTGATCAGGGACCGTCCATCCAGTTTCTGGAAGAAGTAAAATAAATAAGTAGTAATAACGAATAAGTGGCTGATATGAAGAACTTCTGAGGCTGGGTGACACAAACTAGAAAAGTCTCTGACCGTCCAAGCCTTCACAGTTAGAGGCAAAGGGAAAGGTGCCGGTGCTGACTTGGAGGCCCCCAGGACACAGCAATTAACCCAAATAAGGGGCTGCACAATGGAACCCCAGCTTCTGAGCCAGCAAACTGACCCCAAACAGAGGCAATATCTAGGCAGAAGGCTATATATAAGGGGAAGGTTTGTTTATACTCTGTGATGTTTTTAGATAGTTTTATGGCAGGCACTGATTACTTCTGAAATTAAAAGACCATGTACTTCTTCAGCTCAGTGGTATTCACATTATTGTTTTGATATGTGACTATTTTTCTAAAAAAAAAATATGAAGAAGGGGAAGGATAGGAATAAATACATCCAAATGCTAAGAGCAGTTGTGATGGAACCCTCTATTTTCCAGTGTTTCTATAATGTGTCTACGATTCACCTTTTCTATAGGAAAAGTCACAATAAAATAAAATCCAGGCAGCCAGAGGAAAGAAGCTGCCCCAATGTGGAGGCCTCAGCTGGAGGAAGTGAAGGGGCTCTGGGCAGACTCTGGATGAGGCGGGCAAAGCTGCCTAGGAATACCTGAGCATCGCCACCCGTGAGGTGGGTGCCCTGCCTGTCCAGGGCCCAGAGGAGACACTGGGTGGCATGAAGGGCTGGGTCCCTGAGCCAAGCTCCAACCCCACATCCTCCCTCACCTATAGTGGCCAGTCCACCAGCCCCACACCTGGCTTTATTCCTTCCTTTGTCATTCAGCTATCCCTGCCCACCTGTACAGGTGAGCATCAGACTCCAGGACAGATGATGGGGTCCTTGCCCCAAGGCTACTTCTACCAGACAGCCCTTCTCCTTCAGGCTGAGGTACCCTGGGCCACATGACAACACAGAAAGACCCCACACATCACACACTCCTCTTGGGGGGCCGAGAGGTGATACAGGGCCAAGCCAGCCCTGCATTAACTGCCCTTGGTTAGCTGCCCCATTAGACATGGCAGGGGCTGAGCTCAGGGAAACCTACATGTCTTGAAGCCCTGAAGAGCACCTGTGGAAAGAAACCCAAAGTAACAAAAAGTGCCCCAGATACAAATAAATGACAATGTCCACTGGGGAAGAGACAGAGGACCCGAGGACAGGTGTGGACAAGAAAATACGAGGGGGCCTTTAGGGCCCAGCAGGGCCTGAAAATACCACTGAAGAAGCGAAGCACAGACCCTCGCAGCCTGGGAGCCCCAGCCTCAACACTAACTGCCCCAGTCCTCCCAAGATGTGACTGCACTAGAAGGTTAGCACCGAGCTCTCCCCGACCAAGAAAAACATGGACCCTGTCATGGTATCTCAGCATGTCCCACCAGTCCACTCTCCGCAGTGACCTTGGGTCCAGCCCCTATGTTCCACCACCCTGGCCTGCACCCTGGTCCAAGTTCACCCAGCACCTCTTGCCCAGACAAGTGCATAGCCCCCTGGCTGCTTCCCCAGCCTCTACCCTCACCTCCTTCCAGTTTGCTTCCCACATAGCAGCCAGAGTGAGCCTTTAAAACAGAGGCCAGACCATAATACGCCCCTGCTTAAACCCTGCCCGGATTCCAGTCCACCCAAATAAGCCCAAGCTCCCTCCAGGGCCTTCAAGGCCCTGTTGAGGTGGCCCTGACACTCTCAGATCTCCAACACACTGCAGGGTAAAAGAAAGATACAAAGGGGTTCACGCATGTGACCACACCCGTGGTTCAAGGAAAGCAGATGTACACCTATACATGTGTGCACACGTAGGGAACATTTCTGGAAAGAAATGGAGAGGGGAGGGACAGCCCTCACTGTGCCCATGAATGGTCCTCTACTGCGCTTGCGTGTACATGAAAACCAAGAAAAAAGGACCAGCTAGAGGACAGCATTCACCAGCATCGCTTAAACTTTTGCACGGCCCCTACCTCGCCATTGCTGGGGTTGGTCCCGTACTTCTTAAGCCAAGGGACGATGTTCCTGAAGAGAAGAGAACAGACAGCATCAGCATAGTGGGCAGGTGCAGCCTGGTGACAACAGACGGCACAGTACAGGAAGCTACTTCCATGTGACAGCTATGAAGGGGCTTTCCTCTATTTCATTTCTGTTAGCAAAAACCAAGAAGAGGATTCCTTGCCTTGTCAAAGTGGGGGATATTTCTGGATC
This sequence comes from Eonycteris spelaea, assembly GCA_003508835.1. Classification (NCBI taxonomy): domain Eukaryota; kingdom Metazoa; phylum Chordata; class Mammalia; order Chiroptera; family Pteropodidae; genus Eonycteris; species Eonycteris spelaea. The sequence goes on from PUFA01000253.1 coordinate 1,311,699, forward strand.
CATGGGTTTCAAAGTATGTTCATGGTTTTAACTGTAGTTATGTATAAACAACACAAACTAATGAAATAAGATGTACATAAATGTTGACAAGTCCATACAATGAGATTCTGGGTCAGCATCAAAATTATAACCTCCAGAGAATTCTGGATTACATGGGGGAAAAGCTCTAAACACGACTGAGTAGAGAATGGATCGAGAACTATCTTCATGGTATTACCTCAACCATGTTCCCACAAATAAACTCAGAAAAAGATAAGTATAAATATTGACAGTGATAATCCCAGATGGTGTGATTATAATAAAATTTTCCTTTTCCTTTGAAGTATTTTCTAATTTTTCTAAAATAAGTATAAAACATAAGTGAATTATAGAAGCTGGCTTATGTTAGAATATAAAACTGAGCATAATGCTTCAAAACACAGCACTAGAAAAGTATACACCCTAATTATGAGGAGCATTGCCGTCTCCTCATCTCTGAGGACATGCCAGTACCACCTAAGTTCTCAAGAGGCCCACCCAGGGTTCCCGAGGCTGCTGAGACCTCAGCATGGTCTGGCTTGATACCGCCTGGAACCACAAACCTGGCCCCACCTCCCCTTCCTGAGTAGGTGTCAACAATATCACCCATTTGTTAGCTCAAAAGTCAAGGGAGAACTCACAGTAAATCAAACACGACGCCTTCAGGGGTGCAGACAGGGTAGGTGAAGGGCTGCAGAGAGAGACTGAGAAAGGACATGGTCACTCACGGTTATGCAGTGGGCTGGCCAGGCCATTCCCATGTGGCTCCTGTGGCTTCTCCCTTTGCCCCTCCCTCCTTCAGTCATTCCTCCAACAATTCCAGCATTTGTCTACTCAGCCTGGGGTGGGTGCCAGCACAGAGGTGACCTCCACATCCCTGCCCCTCAGAAGCTCCCAGCACAAACCAGTAAGGACAAGGCAAGGGTTCCAGGAGGTGGTGAGGGGGCTTTGAAACAGCAGCAGGCTGATCCTCTCCACACCCTCTGCTGTGGCATGTAACACACGTGATCATGTTCAAGCCCAAAAGAGGTCCCTAGAGGCAGCCTGGGTGAGGGAGGACTAGAATTCACTCCCCAAAACCTCACATAGCAGGCACAGCCAGGCTACACTCTTCTACTGAGAACTGTCCTCTCCCATCCCAAGAGACTCCCATGGGGTTCTTAAGGTTTAGGGGCGCCCTGCCTGCTCCTGACCAGAGTGTACACACAGCTTTCCACACATTCCCAAGGGGTGGGCACATGACTCAAGTGAGACCCGAGGCCCCAAGGGGCCCTGGTTAATTCTGGTACGTGGATATGGGGGTAGAGGGGCCTATAGAGACCCAGACTGCACTGGGCCATTTGCTACCTCGAGACGGGTCTCCTTAGAAAAGGTAGAGCCCACAGATGAAGGGAGACTGTATCTAGTGGACTTTCTTGAGCCAATAAACCTTTTTTCTTGCATGGGGTTTCTGTCACTAACCATCAAGAGCCCTTGCTGATCTGGCTTGTTTATACATCCATCGGTCACTTATATACATTTGGTAAACACAGGTCAGTCCCCAGGACCTGAACAGCCTGGCAACACAGGTGTCACCTCCGATGCTGCCCCAAGAAGCCCTCATGGGGCAACCTCACCACCTCCCTTTCTGGTCCAACCTTCTACTCTAACCTAGTAGTGTTGCTGGTGCTGCTTGGGCCTGACCAGAGCAGGACCCTGAACCAAATCAAGCTCAAAGCAGCAAGAAATGTACATGCATCTTCTCCCAAATCGGACCTAAAGGGCACATTCTCAAAGCCCAAGCCTGTTTTTACCCAGAACCCAAGGTAGTTAAAAAATGAGCAAGACGCAGATCAGAGACCCCTTGGGGGAACTGGGAACCAAGGATAAAAATTATTTCCATAAAACCAATTCATACCCAATCCAAATAAGACATTCTCATGAGGTGATGACAAAACTTGGCGGTGGTAGAGAGAAATCCAGCCAATGACACCAGGGCCTCATTTGTTCACTCTCCCTGAGCAAGCACTATGAGCAGGAAAAGCCCTCACACAGCACTGTGTGGGAGCCTCCTGGGGGCTCCTGGGCAGATCCAGTGGCTGCATCCCCCAGCCTTCCCTGCACCCTCATCACCCTGTGGCATCTGGCTGACCTGCCCCAACCAAGATGCTGGGATGACCAGGAGAGTTTTGTCAGCTCTCAAGGCTCACCCTAACCTATGGAATCAGAACTTGTGGGGCAGCGGGGAATGCTTTGTAGACATGCATGTGTCCAGGGAAGATCTGACCATGACTGGAGCTTGGGGAAACCCAGGCCCAAGGGGACCACAAAAGCTGCTCGCCCCTACAACACCCAATGTGTTACGGTTCACTAGTTCTAGTCCCACTTTCCTAGCAGACCTGTCTTCTGTTCATATACATACCAACTGGGGTGGGAAGAAGCATTTGAGTGGCTCTCCACCCCCACCCCCACCCCCACTGGTGAACTATGCTCCCAGGGAAGGAGGAAGAGGAGCATGGAATCATGACTATTGCTGCTGCTGTTACTACTTTTCATCCAGATTCTGGATGAAAAGTAAAGGGTGAAAGGCACTGGCCCGGAGTAGACCACCGGGTTCAAGCCTCAGTGGCACCACTTCCTGGATGTGACACCGGTGCAAAGGAATCCACCTTGCAAACACTAATTCTCTCAACTATAAAACAGGCTTAACATCAGAGCCTACCTATTTTGGAAGGTAAGAACAAGGTTAAAAAGACAATGTACGTAAACGTAGACACAGATTAAGCAAAAAGAAGTTCTTATCATTGTTGGGTCACCTTCTCCCAGTCTAGGGAAGCTCTAGGTGGGGAAATGCAGGCAGAACATACAACTGCATCTCCAAGGATCAGATTCACTGCCAAATAACTGAGTATCAGAGAATGATTATGAGGGAAAGATTAAACTCTCAAAACTCGTACCTGCAGTGGTCAAAAGGTAACCGACGAAAATTTGTTTGTGGGATATCTGTTTAAATGAAAAAAAAAAGTTTATTGTGTTAAAAATTTCACATATGTATTACTCCTAATAATTCAATTACATCTTAAGAAAAATGTTGTGTAAATTACCTAGTGCATCAATTGCTGTGGATTAAAAACCTTTCCATAGATAGAACCAAAACACATGGTGTACATTGGGAAAGAATTTAAGCGGAAAAAGCACACACAGTAGCTATGTTGGAGCTACTGTGGGGTCAGTTTCAGACCACCACTATAAAGCAAGCATTGCAATAAAGCAAGTCATGAATTTTGGGGTTTCCTAGTGCCTGCAAGTTATGTTTATACTATACTGTAGTGTATTAAGTGTGCAACAGCACTACATCTTTAAAAAGTACTGTACATGCCTCAATTACATAATATCTTATTGCTCAAAAATGCTAACCATCATCTGAGCCTTTAGCAAGTTGTAGTCTTTTTGTTGGTGGAGGCTCTTGCCTCAATGTTGGTGGTTGCTGTCTGACGGGGTAGTGACTGCTGAAGGTTAGGTGGCTGTGGTAACTTCTTAAAATAAGACAACAGTGAAGTCTGCTGCATCAACTGACTTTCACTTTCACAAACAATTTCTCTGAGGCATGCGATGCTGTTTGATAGCATTTACCTACAGAACTTTCAAAATTGGAGTCAATCGCCTCAAACGCTGACGCTACTTTATCAACTAAGTTTATGTAATATTCTAAATCCTTTGTTGTCATTTCCACACTCTTCAGAGCACCTATACCAGGAGTAGATTCCATCTCAAGGAGAAGCAACTCCTCTTCCATTAGTTTTATCATAAAACTGCGGCAACTGAGTCACATCTTTAGGCTCCACTTCAAACTCTAGTTCTCTTGCTATCTCTACCATATCTGCAGTTACTTCCTCCACTGAAGTCTTGAATCCCTCAAAGGCATCCATGAGGGTTAGAATCACCTTCTTCCAAACTCTTAGTAATGTTGATATTTTGACCTCGTCCCATGAATTACAAACATTCTTAATGGCATCTAGAATGGTGAATCCTTCCCAGTAGGTTTTCAATTTACTTTGCCTAGGGCCATCAGAAGAATTCCCATCTATGATAGTTATAGCTTTACAAAATGTATTTCTTAATAAGTCTTGAAAGTTGAAATTCCTCCTTGATCCACAGATTGCAGAATAAATGTTGTGTTAGCAGGCATGAAAACATTACTTCTACTTTACATCTCCATCAGAGATCTGGTTGCATTGTCGATGAGCGGTAAAATTTTGAAAAGCTTTTTTTCTGAGGAGTAAGTCTCAACAGTGGACTTTGAATATTTAGTAAACTATATTATAAACAGACATGCTCTCTGTCATACAAGGGTTGTTGTTCCATTTATAGAGCACAGGCAGAGTAGATTTAGCATAATTCTTAAAGGTCCTAGGAAAGTCCCAGACGGCATCTCCTTCCAATATAAGGCTGTTTCATCCACATTAAAAATCTGTTGTTTATATTAATTACATTTAATTAATTAAATTATCTTCTGGATAACTTGCTGCAGCTTCTACATAAGTACTTTCTGCTCCAACTTGCACTTTCATGTTATGGAGATAGCTTCTTTCCTTAAACATCATTGAACCAACCTCTGCTAACTTCCAACTTCTGCAGCTTCCTCTCTCAGCCTTCACAGAATTGAAGAGAGTTATAACCTTACTCTGGATTAGACTTTGGTTTAAGAGAATGTTATGACTGGTTTGATTTTTTTAATCCAGATCACTAAAATTTTCTTCCTATCAGCAATAAGGCTGTTGCACTGTCTTATCTGTGTATTCACTGGAGTGGCACTTCTAATTTCCTTTTTGTTGTATTCACAACTTGGCTAGCGGGTGGAAGAGGCCTAGCTTTTGGCTTGTCTTGGTTATTCACATGCCTTCCTCACTGAGCTTCATCATTGCTAGTTTGACTTTAAAGTAAAGAGACATGCAGCTATTCCTTTCACTTGAATGTTAAGAAGCCATTGTAGGGTTATTTTTTGGCCTAATTTCAATAGCGTTGTATCTCAGGGAATAGGGAGGCCCAAAGAGAGGGAGAGACACAGGAACAGCCAGTTGGTAGAGCAGTCAGAACACATACATTTATTATGTTTGCCATTTTCCACAGGTATGGTTCATGGTGCCCCCAAATAATTACAACAGTAACAGTGAAAATCACTGATCACAGATCACCATAATAATGAAAATGTTCGAAATAGTGTGAGAATTACCAAAATGTGACAGTGTCCTCAGCCCATTTGTTTACTATAGTTTCCATGTTCTTATTAATTTTTAATTTTTACAGGCTCATTGTATATAGTGAAGATATCATTCCTTAGTTACAATCCTCACACATAATGGAGGGGAAGAGAAGAATTTCATGCCTTACCTGGTTTCTTGCCACCATAGAAGTGAGTGTATTCAGCACAGGTAATGTACCTGAAGAAGAGAGACAGAATCTTACTACTACCCTCTTCATAAGGCGGACAGAGTCTCTGGAAGTAACAGACGACTGAATCATTTCACTCATTCAGCAAATGCTTATTAAACATCTACTATAAGTCAGGCATATAATGATGAACACAACAGACATGGGGATACACAAACTGGTAAGCAAATACAAATAGTCAAGCTTTGCTCTGAAAGAAATGAACTGAAATTAACAGAACGCTTGATGAGAAGGAGCTAGCCATGTGAAGATCTGGGGGAAGAGCTTTTCAGGCAGAGGGACCAGGCAGACATATCTTATAGAAAAGCCCTGGGCAGGAAAAGCTGTGTGTTCCCTAAAAAGGGCAAAGTCAGTGAAGAAGAATGTGTATGGGCATGGGGCATGGGGGCATGTGGCAGTAAATGAAGGAGACACAGGGGGTGGTTGGATCATGAGGGACCTGGCAGGCTGTGTAAAGACTCTGGATTTGCTGTAAGACTGATGGAAGCTGTTGGAGGGTTTAGAGCAGGGTCCTGACATGATCTAACATCGGTCCTCAAAGCATCACTCTGGCTGCTGCATGTGATGGGATGAGCAAGAGAGGCAGCAGAAATTCAATCAGGAAGTGACTACAAAGGTCCAAGGAGTTGGCATAAACTTCACCTATGTGGAAATTTGTGGATGAGTGGTCTGTTCCTGGAAGAGCCAGCAGGACTTACTGATGGCCAGGAGGAAGAGAGAGCTAAGAGAAGAGGCACCAAGGCTGACTCCCAGACTTCTGACCTGAGCAAACGAAGTTTGGATGTGACCACTGAGATAGGGAAAGTCTGGGAGGAGCAGACTCAGGCGCTCAAAATCAAGAGCCCCGTTTGGGGCATATTAAATTTGAGATGCTATCAGACCTGGGGGTGGATAAGCTGAGTATTAGCTGACTACGCAAGACTGGAGACCACCCAGTGAGAATGTAAATGGAGAAGACATCTAGGAGATATTGACCTATGAGTTCTAGAAGAGAGGAGCCAGCAAAGGAGACTGAGAAAAGAGAAGCCTTTTAGGTAGACTGAAAACAAAGAGCACGTGATGTCCCAGATACCAAAGGGCTTTGTCAAAAGGAGAGAGGGTGGTCAACTGTGTCATACGCTATCGAGAAGCCCAACAAAATGAGGACTGAGAATTGACCACTAGATTCAGGAACACAGAAGTTACTGGGATCCTGATAATAGTGCTGAGGCGAAAGCCTGACTGGAGAGACAGCAGAAAACAGCCAGTATACACAGGTCTTTCACGTAAGAAGCATGCTAGCAGCTGGAGGGGAACATGGACAAGGATAGTTTATTTTAAATTGGAAGGTGCTGCAGCTTGTGTGCAGGCTGATGGGCGTGAACCAACACACAAGGAAGAGACTGGAGATTCAGAAGAGAGAGGGGCTAATGCAGGAGCAGAGCTCGTGAGGTGAAAGGAGGGCCGTTCCGGGCAAAAGTGAAGTCGAGGGGGCTGTGCCCGCGGGCTGCCGAGGCAGTGGGAAGGCCGTGCTCAGGTAAGGACGGTATATGAGAGCCAGGATCCCGGGAGACCTCGCTGGAGGGTAATTACCCCGCCTGAGGAGGGGGCGGGGGCGACCTGGAGGAAACGACATCTGAGAACGGTTCTGAGCGAGAGAGGACGGCGCAGAGTGCAGGACAAGGAGGACTGAAGCAGAGCGGGGGCACCGCTCCTGGCTGAGGCTCAACTTACATCTTGTCCTTCTGATGCTGTCGCTTCCCCATGGCGACGGAAGCGGCGGTTGCAGGACCACTGAGAGGAGAAAAACAACAGCCAACTCAGTCCCCGGTATCTCAGCCGAGCTACTTAAGTACTTCCGGGTTCTGCCCTGGAAGCGGGCGCTCGGCATGCCGGGAAACATGGTTTCTGAAGCCAAGGGAACACGCCAGCGGCGTGGCGGGTCCTTGGGCCGAGTTCCCAGTTGGGCTCGCGTCCTGTCAGCGCTGAACTGCCTCGAAGCCTCATCTTCTCCGGGGCCTCGCTCCAGACTGCCTGGCCTACCCGCCTAGCCCAGCTCAGTGCCATCTCCACTAAAACCCGCCCTATTTTGACTTAGGATCTCCGGTCTGGTAAATGTCGGCCTGGAGCCTTAAGTCCCATCAGCCTCCGCCCCATCTCTGCTCCTCTATGTGACAGATGCCTCCAAAGCGACGTCAGCATGTACTCTCTGCCTCCAATCTCTCCATCTATTCGGTTTCTACCACCTTCAGGGCTGTCTCCTGAGCGTCCCAGAGGTATGCAGCAATCAAGCCTCAAGGTTCACCGATCCCTCCAGTCTTTTTAGAGGACCCTTCCTTCGACCAAACCACTATGTTTGTGTGTCCCAGCCTAAGCCCCGAACCTGTCTACACTCATGCACTGGATGATCTTGCCCAGGATAGTGACTTTAAATACCCCTTGACTCCAAACCTCTAGATCCCTGACCTCTACTTGGGTACCCAATGATCTCAAATTTAACGTCTCATCAAAGCAGAATTCTTCATCCCCCCACATCGTTCAGTCTCCACTCCCCTCAACAGTACCACTATCTACCTAGTCACCCAATGACAGTTGTCTTTGCCTTTCTCATGGCTAGCTCCTTCTCATTTCTAGGTTTTAACATGTCACCTCTTCAGAGAGCTTCCCAGACCACATCTTCATCTTAACTCCCACAGGATTTATCACAACTTGTAATCTGTATTTTGATCTATGTACTGCTTTACCCTCTCCCCCCCACCTATACCCTCGCACACAGAGATGGGATGTTAAGCTCTTTAAGAGCAGACATTTCAACTGCTTGATTTATATCTCCAGTCCCAAGCAAGAAGCAGGGCAGACACGAAGGTTTGATGAATATCTGCTAACGTCCATGGTTATCAAGCATTTTATAAGGACTCGACTCTCACATCAGGTTTGATTCTAAGATCAGTGTGAGATGACATTGTGTCACTATCTTTGAAATTCCTTAGGGAGGTGCCAGGTTGGAAACTGACACCAGCTCATTTTCTTCCAGGGAGAGAATAGATCACTTTCTAAACCTGCACCCTGATAAGGCTTATGTTTAGGAAAGAGGTGTAGGGAAAAATGGTAGGCTTACAACTCAGTAGGGTCGATGGGCCACAGAGTCATTGCAGAGAAAGGTAGCACTCTCCTCACTCATTTCTCTTTCAAAGTGCACATGGCTGAATTCCCAATGTTAGAAGGCAAGCAAGGGGACTTCACAGTAGCACTGACCTGACCACCTAGAGTATGAAGGCTCAGGTCATATACATGGCACTACCCTGACTTCTTCAGGCTGGAGGGAGCCCATTGGATTGCAGGAAATCCAGCACAAAGAGGGGACCTCCATGGGAGCTTTATTCATTCCTACACCATGGTCTGTAGGGAAGAGGTTATGGGCTCCTCTTGTGGGGGACAGACTCTGCGCTGCCAGGGTCATTCTCTGAGTCATCTTTAGGTCTGGGCACAGGCTGGAACTTGAGCAGGACAGATGGAGTAAAGGTGGAGGCCTTCACAGGAGGGGACGGTGTCTCCTCGGTGTTGGGGGAGTCACTACAGGCTGAGGTCCTGTGCAGAAGACAGCCAAGACATGTCCATGAGGTGGGACACCAACACACAGGGCTGAGGTACACACGACAAACCCCCAGGCTATGGGATGGCTCTCAATACATTTCTACTTCCAGAAATCTCATAGGTGTTTGTTCAAGGCTGCTCACTGCAGCAATGTTGTGATTGTGAAAATCTGGAAATAATTTAAACACCCATCAGGAACCAAGGTATATCCAAGCAGGGGACTATTCTGCAGCTGTTTAAGGAATGAGGTAGGTGTGTATATCCCAATAAGACACCAATGGTACAGTAATGGAAAAAGTGAGTTGCTGAGAAATACATGCAATATGATCCTGCTTTGGTTAAAAATTAACCTGTATATGTGTGTTGAAAGGGTACACACAAAACTCTTAGCAGCAAGACTCAGCAGCAAGGGGACTCATATTTTATGTATGCATTTCTGTATTGTTAACTGTTTTTTCCATGAAATATGTTTTGCTTTTATAAACTTTTTTAAACAAATTAAAAATAACCCATTTTTGGTGATGGCATCATGAGCACATAGCTCACTCAGAAATACATAACAAAAGCCAAAAAATTGTCCCCATTCGTGAAATATTTCAACATGCAAGAATGGTTGAATAATTGATGTCCTTCTATACATGGAGTATTTTGCATCTGTTATTACTGGTGAATTTAAAGATATTTTTAATGAAAGGGAAGCATCACGTTTGAGAACTGGCTATAAAAGTGCCTAATAGGATGCTCTCAATTATGTAACAAGCTACTGTATATGTATTTGCACGTGTATACAAAGGAAAAAGCCTTCATCAAGACAAAAATATGGCAGTGGGAATGAGCAATTGGTGTCTTTTTACATAGTTTTCAAATTGTCTTCAGTAAATATTATTCTAGAATCTGAAAGAAGATAGTCCTTTTGAAAACTGTACTCTTTCCCTTGTAATTCCACTTTAGAAAATTAATCTGAAATTCTGGAATAGCTTACCATAAAGATGTTAATACCAGCACTAACTATACTAGTTGAAAACTAGAAGTACCTCATGTGTCTCCTAATGGAGTTAAATAAGTTATGGCACTACATACACTGGATGTTTATTACACAATCAATGAAGCTTGAGTTCAAAGGACTGTCAAGAAGTGTACAACTCACCAGGGTCTTAATGTTAAGTGGCAAAAGCAAATTTTAAAAAATTACATTATCTAATTGAATCACAACTTTTAAAACTATGCCTAGAAAAGGCTAGGAAATATTGTGACAAAAATGCTTGATGATGACCTATTCCCACTGTGTGGCTCCACTGTTCTGTGGACCCAGTGGTGCTCAATAATGCTTCATTTTAGAATTTTGCTTTGTAACAACATGGTAAAAGTGTTTGGTGACCACCCCTCTCTGTAACCCAGCAATCACTCAACTTCCTGCCCCTCCATCCTACCTCCTTCTGATCTGATAGCCCATTACTTCCACTTAGATGTAATTCATGAATCTACATAATAATGTTTATAATTTTAATTCTGCATAATATTCCATAATTATGTGAATACATATTTAAGCTGTTTCCAGTTTTTTCCTTCTCAACTGATGCTGTCCTAAACATTTTTATGCACAATCACATTTTTCCCCCTTAATCATTTCCTTGGTGCCAGTTTCCAGGATTGAAAACACTAGATCAAAGAATATGAAAATTTCTATGTTCTCCTGATATGTTTTGACAGATTGCTTTTCAAAGGAATGAGCCTTAAACTTTTGTTCTTCAAATGACACCATCGAGGAAGTAAAAGGCAACCCACAAAATGAGAGGAAATATTTGCAAATCATACATCTAGTAAGGATCTTATGTTTACAATATATAAATATGTCTTACAACTCAACAATAAAAGGACGACCCAATTTAAAAAGGGGCAATGATCTGAATAGATATTTCTCCAAAGATACACAAATGACCAATAAACACAGGAAAAAACACTCAACATTATTAGCCATCAGGAAGATACAACTCAAAACCAAAATGAGATAGCACTTCACACCCACTATGATGGCTGTAATCAAAAAAAAACAGTGTTAGCAAAGATGTGAAGAAATTAGAATCTTATACACTATTGGTGGGAATGTAATATGATGCAGCTGTTTTGAAAAACATTTTAGCAGTTTCTTAAAATATTAAACAGTTACCACATGGCCTAAAAATTCCACTCTTAGGAGTATACCCATGCAAACTGAAGACTATATCCGCATAAAAACTTGTGTACAAATGGTCATAACAGCATTATTCATAATAGCCAAAAATGGAAGCAACCTAAATGTCCATCAACTAAGAATGAATAAATGTAGTATATAATCCAGTGGAATAGTATTCAACCATAAGAAGAAATTCAACTCATAGAATGTACAACACCAAGAGTGAACCCTAATAACCCTAATGTAAACTATGGACTTTGGGTGATTATGAGGTGTCACTGTAGGTTCACAGTTTGCAACAAATGTACCACTCTGTTGGAGGATATTGATAAAGAGAGATGCTATGTGTGTGGGGAGGCAAGGGGTACATGGGACCTCTCTGCACTTTCAGTTCAATTTTACTGTGAATCCTAAATTACTGTGAAAGAAAATTTTTAAAATAACTCATACAACATAGATGAACCTTAAAAACATGCCATGTGAAATAAACCAGATACAAAAGACCAACTATCTTATGATTCCATTTATATGAAATGTTCAGAATAAGCGAATTTACAGAGATAGACTGTAATCAGTGGTTGCCAGGAACTGGAGGAGAGGAGAATGGAGGAGTGATGGCTAAGGGGTCCCCTTCTGAGGTGCTGAAAATGTGCTAAAATCGATTGTGGTGATGGTTTCATAAATGAATACACTAAAAAACACTGAACTATATACTTTAAATAGGTGAATTATGTGGTATGTGAATAATGGCTAAATAAAGCCTTTTAAAAAAAAAAGTCATCTGATGAAATGAAACAGCCAGTCTAAACCATATTTTGGAATAACAATCAATGACATAGGAAATACTTAACCATAAAGGAAAAAACAGGTGATTTTTAAAACCCTATAGTCAGTAAACCTCTGTTTTGCAAAACACACATGTATATAAATCATAGGGCTGCCCACAGCTGATGGAATCATTCCCTTTCTACTGGCCTCTGGGCTGTCTGTTTCAGATTTCTCAGCATTACAAACACTAGGAAAGAGGAACAACTTTTCCAATACCCCTCATTAAACTAAGGTCCCTCCTGGAAGTGGAAGGGACCATCATAAAGAACATTTGTCCAGCCCTGGGCCTCACCACAACACTAGTTAGAAGTGAGGCAGGGGCTGAGCTGGGACAGTGTCTGGCCCCAGGGAGACTCAGAATCACGCTTACCAGGGGAAGCCAGGGCCCTGGAGCTTCTGTGCACCGTTTCCAGGCAGGTACGAGAAATGGAAGCCTCCGGGGCTAAGGACCAAGGGGGTCACATCAACCATGCGACTGTAAGACAGGACAAAGGGAGGGGACATCAGCTGTGGGCTCCTCCTAGGCAGAGCCTCCCCAGCCTTGGTGAGCACATCTCTGACATGGGCACAAGGACTCCCTTACATGGAGCAGATCTCTGAGCCCAGACTCCTTCCCTGGACAATGAGAATAACCAAGCCTGTGGTGAAGATTAACTAAGGGGTGGAGAGAAAATAATAGCTGAGCCTGGCACACAGCATGCTCCCCAAAATGCTCATTTTTCATTTGCCTCAAGCCCAGAAGAAAGTCCTTTCACCTCTTTGGATTCTGTGATAGGCCAGTCCGGTTTAATTTCACTTCAGAGCTTGAAACTTCCAGTTTCTCCACCTGCAGGAAAACAAAGGGGTAATCTCAGGACAAATATGGGGGCCTCACTGTGAAGAAATCACCTTATAGAAAAACTATGAGAACTATGTAACTTTCAATCAACAACTATGTCAGCTCATCCTCTGTGCCCACCCTGAACTCAGTGTTAGGAAGACAGGGGATGAGATGGGGGCTAAGAGCCAACTAAGGAGGTCCTAATGCAGCCTGGGGATGGGGAGCTGGCAGGAGTGAGTGTAGGATAAGCACAAGTCAGGAGGGGCTGGCAGTTTGGAAGGGCACGGTAGAGGAACTCAGAGAGCAACATGGAGAACGACACCCACAGTGAGAGGCAAGAATGAGGGCTGAAGAGGATACTGGGCTGAAGATACGGTGAGGGGTCTGTGGTTCTCCATCTAACCTTTGACAATGTCCCCAGAATTCTGCCCAGTGCACTTGGGGCTGCTTTGTTCTGCTGAGGCCAAGCAGATAGAATTCTGTGACTTCAATCGCCACCCTGACTCTTCAACTAAAGCAGCCCCCCTTTTATTTGCTTTATCCATTGCCATTCTATCCAGTCTACAAAAGGGTTCTGCTGCTTATAAACAGAGTTTTGAGAGCCACTGCTGTGAGCCCACGAGGGCCGCTGGGGATGCTCCTGAGCAGAGGTACAGTGGCTGCCCCTCCCAGAGCCACGTGGGAGCAATACACCCACTGACCGACTTTCTAGGCAGCGGAGGAAAGGGGCCAAAGACCCTGGGCATAGTGTAGACAGGGGATGATGGGGCCACCACAGAGGCCATGGTAGTGGCAGGAGGTGGCAGTGGCGGAGGCGGCAGTAGTGTTGGTGGCAGGCACAAGGAGCTGAACCGGCTCTGCAAGAGGATGGATTCTTGTTTCTTCGATTTTGGCTTCCTTCTCTTCTTCTTGGCATCTGTGACAAAAGATGCCAGTGAGTGCTTACCCTGCAGCCAGAACAGGGTAGAGTGGGGGCCAAATATGGTGGTATGGTGTCTTCACACAGTCTCCCCAAGGAGGGGAGGTAGATCCCCCCAAAGAGCACCATGGAAAGTGAGGGCCCCGGCAAGCCAGGCCTACCAATGTTTTTCAGAAACAGCCCCACCACCAGCATAGTCTATCATGGAACACAAACAGACCAAAAGAAGTGAACCCAATCTAATCACAGCATTACAGCCACTGTCTGAGAAATATAGAGGAGGGAAAAGCAAATACTACCAGTAACCATGACAACAGATATAAACTCATAAAGTGGGATACCCAAAAGGACAACGCTGTTATTTAAGTCAATGGCAAAAACAATATAGTCACCCCAGCGAAAAGAAACCTAGGAGGCCTAACACCCAAAACAATGTGTGGCCCTTGTTGGGTCCTGACGTGACAAACCAAGTGTAGAAAGGCTTTTGTAGAACATCAGGAAGATCCGATTATGGACTAAGTATCAGCTAATATCAGGGAATTGTCAATTATGCCAGGTTTAACATTGTGGTTATGTCAGAAACCATCTTTTTTAAATTAAAAAAGCATTCTAAAGTATTAAGATTTTCCTTAAAATGCTCCAAAAAAAATCGGAGGGGGGGGGGACAGGCGGGGAGAGTTGAACAGAGACTAAACCAAGCATGGCAAGATGAGGATAATTGCTGAAGCTGGGTGACAGGTACTTGAGTGTTCAATGTAGTCTCTAGTTTTGTGCATGTTCATTTTCATAATTAAGACTTTAGGATCAGGAACGAGGGGCCCTGACTCAGGTTTGCTGGGTTACCTGAGCCAGGCAGAGGTTGAGCCTCACCCTGGGAGTACTGGTGCACGCGGTAGATGCTCCTCTTTAGCTGCTCCAGGCGCTGGTGCATCTCCAGGGCGCCCATGCTGTTGCAACAGTTCAGCTCCCCCTGGACTGCAGTGAAAAACTTCGCCTGCAACAACAGCAGGATAGGTAGGGCAGGAGGAAGCTGGATGGGTGAGATGCCTGCCGCTGCACTCTCCAAGCTGGGCTGTCACAGACTAATAGGAAGACCCTACGCAGCAAATCCAGCTAGGCCCAATGGCGCCCACCCCACCACCTCTGATCCCCAGAGATGAGCCCTGGCCCTTGTGGTAGCCACCCTACACGCATGCAGCCCCGACGGCAGTCCGCACCCAGAGGAAGGAAAGGAGTCCGCGCTGTTCACACTCGGCCTGCTTGCCCTTGCGCACCACCCTCTCGGCCAGCGCCGGATTGCGGTCGAGGCTGCGGAAGAGGCGACGCAGTGCGCGTTCCGTGCAACTCGCCGCCTGCCTCTCGAAGTCTTCCTCGGAGATGAGCTGGCAAAAGGTCACACTCTGGGGGAACTCACTGTCGAACTCGTCCAGGACCTCCATCTGGGAGGGGCTGAGGGCCTGCCCAGGCTGCCTGTGGGCAGAGCGGCCGTCGCGGTGGGGCCAAGGAGGATTTACCCGCCCCTGGCCGGAATAGAGGGGCTGCTCCCGAAGGCCGGGGTTCAGGTCACCTTGGGCTGAAGAGGCCCGTCGGGGACGCACCCGCTCTGTTCCCCAGGGCCACCTCGCCGCCACAGAATCCCCTCCGCTACTGCCGCCACGTCCGAACCGCTCCAACCAATCCCCAAGGAGATCGCGAACCAGAAAAATCTCGCGAGAGGGACGCACGTGACAATGCCCGCCTTCTGGGCATGCGCTCTCTGGTCTTCGAAGGGACGAACGCCTCTGAAGCAGGGATCCTGCTTAGAGCCGCACCAGGTAACACGGTCAGTGTCCTAACTCTTCCCAATTTCTTTAAGGTCCTCATCCCTCGGCCCGCCACCAGCCCTTCCCCATACCTGCTCCATTTCCTTCTCATGGTCTATAATCTTCCAGTATTCCTGCCTGAGCCCTGCTTTCCCCTCCCTAGGAGACACCCCAAGAATTTCACTCTGGCCTGAATGATTCTAGCCCCAGGCTTTTCACTCTCTTCCTCTTCTTATTCTCCAGCACAAACCCACCCCTCTCCAATCTGTCTTCTCTTCTAACCCCTTTGTAACCACTTTGGCTCCTCACTGTTGTCCTCTTTACCCAGCATCTCCAGCCACAACTTTGCATTTCAAGAAGGTCTCCTCTCCACCATACCATCTTGGACGTTCATACCGACTTCTTAGTCCCAACCGAGAAGCTGACTTAACAAGCTTAATTTGCGTCTCAGGTTTCAGACCTCCCCTGAGCTCCAGACCCATCCAGGGTCCGCAGGGAACGTTTCTTGGGCATCTCACACTGAACCTATCCAGATTGGCACAACAGCTTTCTTTCTCCCTCCTCCTATTGGTCGGTGGCTGACACCCACCACCATCCTTCCCAGCCACTAAAGAGGCGGGTGGAAGCAACCTGGACTGCTTCCTTCCTGTCCCTCTCCAACACACACACACACACCACAACACACAACACACACACAACAACGAGCCCTGAGATCCATGGAGTGTACCTGGTAAGTCTAAAGAGATTTTTCACCACTATTAGCCAAACTTTCTAGCTTCCTAGCCTGGCTCTCCCCATCATAGGAGGTGGCATTCCTTCCTCCTGCTTTGGGAGACGACCAAGGAGTAAGAAGTTCCTGACCCGTGTATTTGCCTAGGCCGTGCAAGCAGATTACACCTGGGTTCCAAATATCCATTCTGCATGTGACTTACAAAATGAGACTTAAAAGTATATGGTTTATGCCTTTTTATAAACAGAATAAACATCCTGAGGGGTCAAGCAGACCCATGATTAACTCCTATCATGTTATACTGATATTACGTCACACTTTACAAATTTATTTGTATTTTTTAAAAGTATGATGGGCCCCTCCTCTGTGCCAGTCACTGCCAAGAAATTAAAAACGATATGGTTCCTGCCCTAAGGGGGTCCCGATCTAGTAGGACTTTAGCCACGAAGAGAAAACTTTGATCTCACAGGCTCTGCTGGACAGACATTGGATGCTGTGGAGCCCAGGAAAAGCTTCCCCTAGGAGGGAACATTTGAGCAGAGCCTTAAGTTCACAAATAGTAAGGGTAGCCACCTCCAGTCCTGGCACCTGGAGCCCAGGAGAAAGGACAGGCCTGAGTCAGGTGGCTCAAGGGGTTAGGCCTAGGAGGCAGGGGAGCATACATCATTGCTCCTCATCCTCTCCATGAACAACAGGGCTTCTACACCCAGGGTGGGAGTGAAACTGGTATCCCAATATGCTCAGCCAGAGATGAGGGGTACTGCAAAATGCCCATTTGGAACCTGGGCCTCTTCTCAAGGAGACAGATTTGAATGACTGTCACCGGGCACATAAAAACCTTGTGCATTATGTCAGGTCCTGATGGTTGAAGTGGCCCTGCAAGCATGTCTGAGGTCAGGCTCCTTGGCAGTTCAGCTCCAATCCCCCACTTCCATCTGTGAGAGTGGGCATGATAGACCCTCCAGTAGGCTCAGGGAAGCATATCTCCCTGTAAAAGAAAAAGATGGGTGTAGTTGGTCGGCATCACCTGCAGGCTTCATATCCCAAGGCCACCCACCCACCCTAGATAGTACTGTTCTTGCTGAGAACCCAGGAGAACATTCTCTCCTGAGCCTAGTCCTCCCCAAGCCTTCAAGGAGGGTTGGGTCTAGTTCACCTCCACGTGGTGAAGGGTGAACTGGGCCTGAGCCAAGTCCAGACAGACTCTCCATACAGAGATGTGGGCCTCTATTTTTCCCACAAGGCCCAGACCAAACCTGTAGTTCACAGTCTTACCCTGGGTGCTGGTATGAAAGATCCTCTTCAAAGCAGACCTCTGAGCCCAGGGCCTCGAACCCTGTACCTGTCCAGCCATGACCCAGATGGAGAGTTTGTGGGGCAATCCCCCAGCTCTGCACTCACCTAATTCTGATAGCGGATCCAATCCAATTCTGCACCTGTGCCTAAACTGCTGCGAAGTGCAGTGAGGCAGCAAAACTCCCTCCACCCTGGCGTTGTGGATGGTGGGCTGGACCTGACCGATGCCCTTTCATCGTTGCACTGCCTCCCAGCGGCCCACAGTAGTGCAACAGGGAAAGAGTGTCGGGCAGGCCTGCCAGCGCCTCTCCCAGTGGTCTGTGAGGATCTGAGACCAAGACTGCAGGCCCACTGGGGCGGGGCCTCTGCCTGGGGGAAGGGTGCCCTCTGACCCCAGAGGCCCAGGCCTGGCCAGGATCTCAAGTTTCCATGGAGAAGGGAGCCAGTAGAGCAAAGGAGGGTAAGGTGGGGGGTTGGGGGATCCTGCAGGCCCAAGGGGCCTGGCCTACGGAGGAGGAGGAGGAGGTGTGGGGTCCCCAAGGCTGGTCCCAGATGCTTTGACAATATCATTGCACTGCTTCTTAAAGCAAAGTAGTGCAATCTCGTCAGAGCATCTGCAGCCAGCAGGGTGGACCTCCACCCTTCCAATACACACAGGGTGAGAAGCTCAACCTTGGGTGGGTGGGGCTAGAGGCCCTGTCCTGGACATCAGGGCCAGGAGTGGAGATTTCAGAGGGGCTGCAGTCTTTGGGGTCCTCAGGACCCCAAGGCATCCGGGTCTTCCTTAGCACACTCCAGATTGCCGTGCTGAGACCCCAGATTGAGTGGTAGCTGCAACACCCGAGCGGGAGCGGACGGGGAAGGGGGGCGCGCACACAAAGGAGCGGGGGCCCGTGCTCCACCGCAATCCGAAGCCCACTGGCTCCTGGAGCGGGGGATGGGTACAGCCCGACGACCTTGCACCCTCACCTGGCTCCCGGCTCCGGGAGGAGGGTGACTCTACTCCAGAACGACGCGCCCCTGCTAGCTCGGCCCCCATCCCTGGCCCCTGGCCCCCAACTTGGGCTCTGCGTTGCGTCTCAACAGATTCGCTGCCCGTCAGCCCAGAGCGGCGCAGAGGAAGGGGCAGGAGGGTTCCTGCCCTTCTGGAGTCCCCTTCCCGTAAAGGACGCATGGAATCTGGGCTGCGCCCCTCCACGCAGTCCCGCCCGTCCCCCACTTCAGACCCTGCTACTCACGCGGCGGGACACCCCTTCCGCCCTGGGCCGGGGAATGATGCGGAAAGTTAGCAGGAGAGAGATCCCGGCAGTCGTCTGCTCCCGTCGTCTGCATCAAGACTATCCTGCACCTCGTGGCGCCCTCTCGCCCACCGGCTCCATCTTTAACCTGCTGACAGTCGGCGGGGCCCGGCCCCCGGCTTCTTAGCATCACGCCTCGCTCATTCGCCGGTACCAGCGTGGGGCTTCGCTTCCCGCACACCTATTGGCTGCGACAAGAGCGATTTCAAAATAGCCTCCAGGCCCGATTGGCCCAGCGCAGGCCGAATCTCGGGCTCCGAGGTTTTAACAATGAGTTCTACAAACACTTTCTCCCCATTCATAACTTATGAAAAGGAACTTTGCCCGCCTTTTCTCAGCTCCAGTGTCTGCGAGTTTTCTAGCTGCAAGGACGACAGCGCTTGAAAGTTCGGTGGGCGGCGCCAGCTGCGCGGCTGAAACCCTCAGGGGCTGAGGGCTGCGACCCTTGGAAAATGCCCGAACCCGCACAGTCAAGCCCGCTGTGGAGCAGGGCCTCAGGCTGCTTCGTGTTTCGTGTTGCCATTGCTCCTTGTGCCTCCCAGACAGGATTTTCGGCTGCAGTGGGCTTCCTGGGGGGGGGGGGGGGAGGGATAACCCCATCCTACCTGCAACGCCAGGCTTGACCTGAGCGGTACCTGCCGGAAGCCACCGGGTAGGCCTGGGCTGCGGAGACCAGGTCCTGGAGCCGGTGGAGCCCTGTGGATCTAAGGGAGGTATGGGAAAGGGGATGTTGAGCTTGGGTCCCTGCGTGATTGCGGTCCACTTTGCGGATAAGCATTCATTAAGTGCCGACCGCGGGTTGATGACCTGGAAGGATATACACCGCCCGGCCCTCACATAGCTGCAGTGTGTGTATGGGGGTGGGTGGGTGCTTAGTCTGCTGTAAATATGGGCCCCCTCCTATCTTATTTTCTAAGTCCAACGGCTGAGAGCAAATGTTTTTGAGGCAGGCAGAGCTGGGTTTGAATTTTAAAGAACCTCAGTTGCCTCCTCGGCAAAATTAAAACGATACTTAAACCCTATAAATCAATAGGGTTGCTGCCAAGGAACACATGAGATGCTGTGTGTAAATTGTTGACCCAGAGCCTGGCATTTAGGGTTCAATAAAGGAGAGCTCTGCTGCTGCTGCAGTTTTATTATTATTGTTGTTGCTGCTGCTGCTGCTGTTGTTGTTGTTATTTTGCCTTGTCCTGCATTTGGAGCCATCTTACCTGCTCCCACCTTGGTTTCCCAAGAATTTCTACATGCTGCGCACTGTTTGATTTTGCATGTTGGTGCTCAGCGCACAGCCCCTTGGCCCTCACCTCCACAGAAAGGATGCTCACTGCCAGCATCCTGCAGTTCTGCCTTGGGCCTTTGTTCCAGCTGTATACTAAAACCCCCACTTCCCATGTCCAGGGCAAGTAGGAAGTGCTACAGAGTAATTCTCCAGCCTGTGCGGCAGCCCTCAGCCAATGAGAGCAGATACTTTGGTTGGATAATACATTGCACTTTCTTGTCCCTTGGTTGGAATAACTTTAATTTGTGTTCTACACTGGGTCACAGAATTCCTCAGTGGGAATAAGCATTAGTTGCTTACAGGGCTAACTTACTCAACATTGCAAACTTCAGCAGCTGCCTTGCCTTCTTTCACAGCCCCATTCCTCTGCCCCAGTGTTTTCTGGGATCACCTTCCAACGATCTACTTGCACTCCAATCCTGTCTCGGGTCAAGTGAGTGATGGGAGAGGAGGATAGACTTGTAGACAATGCTCAAGAGGTTTGGCAGTGGAGAGGTCAAGAAGGGGTCTGTGTTTGAGCAGAGCAGAAGCTCATGGGGGAGAGTGTGGGAAGTAATGTACCCACATAGGACCCTCCTCCCCTCAGGCCTCGCAAATGGCCAGAACTTTTCTCCCATACCCATAGTCACTTGATTTCTCAAATGTAAAGCGCCCTGCCCACACTCCTCCAAGCCCCTTCCAACCAGTTGCTATACCCAGACTCTCCTGGGATTTTTATTCTCATTCAGGAAAGTGGCACCCTCTACGGCAGCAGTCCCCAACCTTCTTGGCACCAGGAATTGGTGCTCCTATGAGAATCTAATGCCTGATGATCTGAGACTATGATGCTAGTGCTGGGGAGCAGCTGCAAATACAGATGAAGCTTTGTTCACTTGCCCTCCACTCACTTCGTGCTGTGCGGCCCAGTTCCTAACAGGCCACCGACTGGTACTGGTCCGCTGTCAGGGTGTTGGGGACCCCTGCTCTACAGTAGCTCCCTTAAGCCCCTGCCCTTCTACACACCCCTGGGTGGTCAGCAAGTCCAGGAAGACTGTAATCTCCACTATAACCTCTAGAGGTCACCCACACACCAGCAGAGTTGTTACCTTCTTTTAGGGCCTCCTATTTATTGTTCCTGCCTTCAAGTTGTAGTGCTTTGCCTGCCCAAATTATGCCTCTTTCTTCCAGGAAGTTTTCTCAGATCTCTGCAGGTAGCAGTTCTTTGTGTTTGCCTTCCTTTGTAATATATTTTGAAATTTTATCATCTCCTTGGGACCTTGGAAGGTCATAGTGGGGGCTTGAGATGCCACATGCCTATGCTGGCTGGGGTGTGTGGGGTGCCATTTGCATCAAAAGTGAGGGAAACTGTGATGCTAATTTCCAGCAGATGGGCAGAGTCCAACAGTTAACAAGTTAAGTTAAGACTGCTCACAACTGCCAGGAGAATGGGAGGCCTTACCTCAAGGGATGAGGGGTCTGGAATATGTGTGCCCCATGTCTGCTAGCAAGGAGTGGAGCTCCCACTCCTGCTGAGGCCCTGGCCCCAACTTTTAACAGGAAGGTTCATGGAGCTCAGGGGTTGGGAAACAGGGGTCACTTGCCATCAGACTAGCTAAGGGTTACAGGACAGTGTTGGAGTGCATAGAAAAGCATCAAAAAAAGTTTGGACAGGTTCAGCTGTCAGGCTGTGCTGGAGACAGCATTTTTGCACTTGGGAAGAGATGATGAACTGGGCCAGGGAAGGCTGGCAACTCCTGGTCTTATTCCAGGCTCACACCAAAACAGTCACAGAACAACATTCTTTAATTAACAAAGGCACTTGAGAATTCTTACAAACCGAAAGTCTCCACCAAGAGTGGCCCTGCAGACTCCCCCCGCTGCTACCCTCCATCCACCCATCCATGGCACTCAGAGTTCATCGTGACTTGCAGAGGGATCCACGCTGGGCTTGATGAAGATACCTTCCATGGCCTTCCACATATTGTGTGTGTTAGCACTGGGCATGCCATGTACCTCGTGCTGCCCACGGATGGGGCTGCCATACTGCTCGCCGGTGACTGACAGGAACACAGAGGTGCCCATGTGCTGGAAGCGCACAGCAGTTTCCCGCTCCCAGTGTTGCCCTGAGCAGCGTACCGTCCACAGGTCAAGGTCATCACCCTCGCCATCTTCCCCAAAGGCACTCACCTCCTGTGGGTGCAGAGGGTGGGAGGACAGTAGTCACTGCAAGAGCACACTGAATCCCTTGTGGTCACTTGCCTGACAGCAGCACTCACACCCAAGGCACTGGGCCTCAGGCCTTTCCCTGCACCTCTCTAAGCCTCAGCTTTCACAGCAGCAAAATGGGACAGTACAACCCCCACCCCAGCACCCCGTAGCACCTCCTCAACACGGGCTCTTCAAATACATGCATGCCCCATCCCATCTGTATGGATGGTGACCACTGGCCCCTACAGAGCCAAGGCCTCTTCTCTCCTCCATATATTCCTTCATCCTAACCCCTCCGACCCTCAACAAAGCCCAACTCCTCAGGCTGACAGTCAAGGTCTCTATTTAGCTCACACTTTTCTTTTCTGACAACACTCCAAAAGCCCTCTGTTGCACCCCACTCCCTCCCTAGCCTCCCACCCTTCCTCACCCCTACCCAGTTCCAGTGAACTCCATGCACAAGCTCTTCCCCAGGCCTGGAAAGACTCTTCTCTCTGTGGCCTAGAGGACTCCTGCTTATCCTTCCAGTACCAGCCTGAGTTCCTCCTCCCCTGCAGGGTTTCAGTTCCCCACCCCAAAGCCCATGTGGATCCCCCTCCTGGGTCCAGTTTGCTCCCAGTTGTGGAGCTATCCAACAAGGTCAGATCACTCGTCATTATCCGCCTCCCGGCTGGGCTGAAAGCTCCAGAGAGCAGGACTCTGTACCAGGTCACCTCTGTATCCCCAGAGGGGGCGCTCAGTAAACATTTCTTAATCGAAATGCCTGTTGCACCGAGGAAGCTAAGGCTGACTGAATGAGAGGAAAAGTCAAGGCTCTGCTTGCCCCTCACACATACACCAGAAGCTTGTCCTGGGGCTGAGGGAGGGAGCTCACCTGGTTGTTGGACAGCGGCGACGGAAAGTGGTGCGTGTGCAGGTTCTTGCCGGTGAGCACGTGCGTCAGCCTGACCGCCTGCCCGCAACGCACAGGGGACCCGCGCGGGCACCCGCCCTCCGAGTCGCCACGGATCCGCCAGTAGCTATTGGCGTCATCAGACGCCTCCACGCCCGTCACCGACTGTTGGCCGCTTCCTGAGGAGCGACACCCCAGCCCACACCCGGGTCGCTGTCAGTCCCGGAACTTGCCACTCTCGGCCCTAACACCATATACTTTCCCAGACAACCTCAACCCTGGGACCCCAACTCTTACCCCCACCCTCCATCCCTGGCCCCTAGCTGAACTTCAAGTCCTTTAGCCCGCAACTCCGGGATGATCCTCCCCGCCCCCGATATTCCTCCGACCCCCTCCGACAGTGGGTCCTTGTCCACCTCAGTCAACTAACAACTCCAACCAGATGACCCCCAGACCCTTGGTTCTCAGACCCCCACGATCGCCTCGCCCCCTGGCGATGCCCCAGTCCCGGGCCCCGCGCACCAGATCCGTATTTGATGTCGTGCGAGTGCAGCCGCACCCGGTGCTGCGTATTGAACAGCTTCAGCACCGACCCGCAGGTCACGAACCCAGCGCCGGTCTTGGCGGCACCGCTGCCCAGCACCAAAAGCGCCAGCAGTAGCCCCAGCAGCGACGCTCCAGCAGCTCGGCGGCACCCCACGCTCCACATCGCCCCAGCCGGGCTCCGCCAGCTCGGGGCCCACGGGCCGCTTCCTTCTCCGCGGCTGACCAATCCAGCCCTGACAGCCGGTTTTGCGGCAGCCAGTTGCCGGCCTGCACGGCGCTTCGCCTGCCCTACCATTGGGTCGGCGTGGGGGGCACCTCCTCCAGGCTTTCAAAAGAAACGGCGGGCTGGGAGGAGGCTGGCGACACGAGGAGGGTTTTGATTGGTCCACGCTTCCGAGGACTCACCAATGACTGACAAAGGAAGACTGGTGCCGCTCCAAGCCGAGGCAGGGTTGTCCCGAGCGGCCTAGGTGAGGGGCACCCCACCTAGCGGCCGCCGAGCCCCTGTTCACCAAACTCCTTCATCCTAGATCCCTGAACTCTCACTCATGGGCTGTCCCCTCAGACCCTGGGTCCGCAGCAGCACTGTCTTGAGGTTGTTCCACCGCTAGATTTTGTGGTCATAAAGTAGACAGATTTCAGATACTGAATCACCTGGTCCTTTAGACCCCAGAATTAACTAATCCCCCAGTCACTTGGTCATTGTCTCCTCTCTGACACTGAGTCATTTCAGTCGCTGGACCCTGGGGTTTCTGAATTCCCGTGACCACTCACCACTCTTTCTAAGGCACTAGGGCCATTGGGCAGCAGGAGGTAGCAGGGAGCTGTGGCGTTAAGGATAACAGTGTGTTGTCACCAGGAAGCCTCAAAGCTGTCAGGAAACCAGAAGGCTGGGAGACCAAGTGACTGTAGGAACCAAATCTGGATGAATGTGTCCCCTTAGTTTCTTATATGTGAGGGTGCCAGTCTCACTGCCTTCTCAGTCTTCAAGGGTGGGAAACTTACACCACTGCTTATTTATTCATTAGTGGAACTTTCTTATGTTAACTTCACTCTGGGCCCTGTGCTGGGGCCTCGGGGGAACTGGCTCTGGGCTAAATTACCCAATAGGCTGACAGCATATTATTTTACGGTTTTCATGTTTAGTACTGTTTTTGTTTTGAATTACATATGGCATAGGGCACCTCGATCTTTCCAGAGCTAGAATGTCTAAATTGCTGAAAGTCAGCCCTGGATTTGGCAGACTCTACACTTGAGGGGCATCCGATCCAGGGTAGAGGGACTAGAGTACAATTTGGGAAGAAATGGATGCATCCTGTCGGACGCACAAAACATTTCAAACTTAATATGTCCAAAGCAGAATTACTGGTCTCCTCCCTCAAATCGCTCCTCCCCAGGCTTCTGCATAATGACATCTCCAGTCACTAGTTGCTCAAGCCCAAAACTTGGGATTCACCCTGTTTCCTCTCTTTACTGCACTCCTCACATATAATCCAACACTTTTTGATGGCTCTGACTCCAATGTGTCAGAAATACGAGGCATTCCTTCTGCATCCCCCATCACCACCTTAATCTAAAGCACTCCATTTCTCCTCCAGATATCTGCCACTATCTCCTAACAGATTTCCCTGCTTCTGATACTCAGTCCCCTCTAAGACATTCTCCATAAAGTGACTTATGCCTTAAAAAGCATAAATCACATCATGCCAGACACCTGCTAAAAGTCGCCAATGGCTTCCCACTATACATAGGACCAGAGGTTGGTGAGGACAAAGCAAGTAATCTCCCTGACAGGCAAAGAAAGGATTCATAGGACAACAGAGACCCGAGAACTAGAGTAGGGGATGACAATGTGGCTCTCCCTTGCTTCTCCTGGGGGCCTCATGGCTTCTCCTTGCTGTTCCTTTTTCCCACCTCTCCTACAGAGCACCTTCCCCAACTCACCCTATGGGCAGGTGCACAGGGCCAATTATGGCATCTCCAGGGCCCTCCACTTTCTGGCCACAGTTTGTCGTCAGCTCTACTTGATTCCAGAAACAGCTTAAGGTACAATCAGCCAAGACACGGAGGCTATTTCCCCTCTCCTTGGATCAGGGAAGGCATTGCAATTCACTTTGACCCAGAGAACACTGCCGAAGTGCTATTTTGAGACTTCTGAGCACAGGCTGCAAGAGCAGAGGTAGTTCTTGCTCCCTCTCTCTCGGAAGCCAGTGGCCGTACCCTGCACATGCTTTAAGGAACTGTAGACTAGACAACTGAATGCTCAGGGCCACACGGAGAGAGACTCTGGAAAGGGAGAAATCACGTGGAACATGCCAGCCTCAACCCAGCCCCCAGCTGAAAGCGGCCACATGAACCACTCTGCCTACACCTCTGCCAACTGTCAAACCCCAACATCATGACAAATGGTTTGAAGCCACTTAAGTCTCAGAGTGGTTTCTTACTCGGCAACAGATATCTAAAACAGGACCTATGGTCGTGTGTCTCTAGTACCCTGTGCCAGTGGTTCTCAAAGGGGCTGTTTCTGCCCCCAGGGACAGTCCCTGGACAAGTGCCTCTAAAGCTGAAGTGGGGATATGTTCAATTCTCCCTTAAGAACTTGGCAATGGGACCTGTGAAGCTGGAGGATATCACAGCAGTTGCTGTTTCGCAGAGCCTTAGGGTCCCCCTTCTTGGCTCCTTTCTGGCATCAGGAATTCTTACCTCTCTGCAGAGACATGGAAAATGGTTGCTTCACACCACTCAGGCTTGTCTTCAGCCATCAGTGCAAACTGAACCAGAATATCTCAGTGCATCTCAACTGTAGGCTTCTGGGAAAGAACCTGACTGGCTTAGCTTGGACTGGGATGTACCAATAGGGCCAACAAAGTGGCCAAGTGGTGTGGCAATAAGGTATGAAAATGGCTGTTGTGGCCCCACATTGCAGTGGTGGTGGCCATGGGTGGCCTCGGGAAATGGATCTTAAGAGCTGAGCATGTACCCTGAAAGACCCTTGGCAAAAGAGCTCTGTGAAAAATGGGTCCCTGGCTCCCCTCCTACACCTTAGGACCCTGGTCCCTCTGACTGGCAGTAGAGCAAGTCCTCCTCCCGGAATCACAGGGCATGGGGGTGGGGTAGAAGGTTCACCCTGCCTGGTTTCAGAGGAAGCTCTACAGTTGTGTCCTTGTTTGTGGGCACTGAGCATAGTCAGGCTTGGTGGAGCAGGCCTGGCCTCTCTGCCCCGGGTGGGTTCAAGGGGAGGCATGAGAGACCCGCCGGGCTCCCCGCAATGGCAGCCTGCACACTGAGGCAGTGTGGAGCACCTGAATGTGTTCTCTCAGCTGTCGGGAAAGGGTGGGGATGGGTGAGAGGTTGAGCTGGTCCCTGGGTGAAGATGCCTGAACAGGGAGCAAACAGGCTGTCCTAGGAAGGCAGAGGGATTGACGGTGCTGAGCTGGTGGCACAGGAAGTCAAGAAGACCAAGGAGAACATTGGAGATGAAATCTGCCATGCCTACAGATCTTTCTAGAGCGAGCCCAGGGCCACTGAAGAAGGGATAGTCATGGGGCCAGCCTGGGGCAGCTAATCCATAGCTTGATTGACCAGCAGCCCCCATATGACCTGGCATGGAACCTCCAGATTCAGGAGTTGGAGGTGGAAAATACAAATGAGGAAGACAGGTGGCCATGGGAGCAGCAGGAGAGGGTGGTATCTCGGTCAGAACATGAGGGTGCAGCATATCAGAGAGAGGAGGAAGCCACCATGGCAGAGGAGGAGCCCCCAGGAAACAGGAGTCATGGTGCACAGGGGCTGTGATGAAAGGGGACTGTGAGCCCTGAGGGGCTTGAAAAGCCAGGAAGATGCAGACCAGAGTGAAGAAAAGCCACAAGCCAGGGACTTGTATTCAACAGAGCACATAAGGTCACAGGGCTCAGCACTAGCAGCTGTCATGAAAGCCAGCTGTGGCCAAACCTGCCCTGCTGGAGGTGCTATTCAAGGGCATATGTGCAGGTGTGTGGAAGGGAGACTGAAATCTCTAGACAAGAAAACTTCTCTATCAACACAATCTTTATTTCTCACATTGGCAGGGGCCAGCTGGGCAGGGGTGGGGAGGGGGGATGCAGCATTCCCCGGAGCAGGAGGAGGAGCAGGAAATTCAGTGCCTGGGGTGATTTAGGGGACCTCACTGCGGGTCTCCAGGACTGTCTGTGGAGTGACTGACCTCAGCCACCCCTTGAGGCTCAGGGGGCCTTTGGGTCTCTCTCTCGTCTCCAAAGAAGTCATAGTTCTTGTCCTCACCCTCGTCATTCTCATCCTCCTCCTCCTCCTCCTCTTCCTCCTCTCCTCCTCTTCATCCTCCTCTAGCACCTCCTCCTCTTCCTCCTCCTCACCCTCCTCATTGCTCTGGCCCTCCTCCACATCCACTGCTTGCCCATACTGGTTGGAGCCCACGCCAGTAATGAGCTTGGACTCCGACAGGCTTGTGGCTTCCTGCCCCACAGCTGTATTCTTCTCTTGAGGAGTGGGCAGCTGGGGGCCCGGCGACTCAGTGTGGAGGGAGGGCTCTGCAGCCACCCCCTGATCCACCACGGTGGCCGTCTTGGGCAATGTGGAGGGGGCCTCCGGGCTGTGAGGGGAGGTGCTGGGGTGGGCAGTGCCACGGTGGGCAGCAGAGCGCTGGGAAGTGCTACGTTGGGAAGTGTCGCGCTGGGAGGCCCGTAGGGACGTGGGCCGAGACACTGGCTGGGATACCTGTTGGGCCCGCTGGGCCTCCTCCAGCTTCTTCAAGAGGCAGCTCCAGTTAACCTTCGAGGACAGGCGGATGTGGGAGCCCTTCACCTTCTTGAAGCCCAGGAGGAGGTCCATGAGCGCCTCGGTGATAGGGAAAGAGATAAAGCCCAGCTGCTTGGTGAGATTCCTCTCAAACTTGTACTTGCAGATGAGCAAGGAGACAGCCTGCTCCATCAAGTAGTTGACAAGCTCCTCGTACCAAGGGTTGGAGAGTTGGGGCATGGTGGACGAGATGGAGGGCAAGGTCTTCTTCTTCGTGAACTTGTAACTGGGGCTCTGTGCAGCAGCCAGGGAGGGAAGGGAGACACATCGTGTCACTCCTCCTACCCTGGGATGTCCCTCACACCCACAGCTCCCCCCCCCTTGTCATCCATATGGACGCCACACCTGGCACACTGAAGGTGTGGCCTCAACACATCGGATCTGCTGTTCCCCTCAACAGCTGAGCACAGGTCCGCCATGTTTGCCAATCTTCACACTTACCACACCGTCATCACACTGGCCACACCAGTCGGCCCAGGGCAAGGCCTCAGACCACAGTCACAGTGTCAGTCAGACTAAAGTCTGGACAACCTGGGCTCTAGCAGGTTCTCACCCAGGCCAGGGTTCAGAATCGGGAAGCATGTCTGGGACGTAATGGGTGAGAGGAGGGTTGGAGGCTGTGCTGGAGACCTCCCAGGGTGAGCCACCTACATCTCCACTCTTCCTGGGCGACTTCCTGTCATCAGGGCAGACACACTGGAGCCCTGTCCTAGGCAGCAGGAATCAGAGGGTGCTAGACCTAAGATGCAAGACCCCCTCTGGGATCAGGCTACTGTCCACAAGGGACAGGACCCTCCCCACATGGGAGGGTCTCCGAGAGTCACATGCAAATGTTAAAAAAATACCCAGAATTAAAAATAGCCTTTATTCATCTTTGACAACACCTGGCAGTAGCTAGGCCAGGGTTCTTGGTCCCCCATCAGCTTGTTTCTTGCTCAGATGGTTTCCACAGTACAGGGCAAGAGACCTGAACCACGGGCATCTGCCGACGACAGTGGCCATTAGGAATGGTGGCTGAAAGGCTCCTTCCCCTGCAAACCCGTCCCTAAGGTCCCCGGCTCCACTCTTGAGGAGATTTTCTCTGGATACAATGAAGAGAGAGATAGGGAGAAGTTTCCCATCAAGGAGGTGAGTGGTGAGAACAGAGGGAGGTGGCAGGAGAGAGAGTCGTGGGGGCAAGTGGAGCTGCGACCTCGGTGAGGTGGTTCTGGCTAGAGGGCGCGTCTGCCTCAATGTTGGGGGTAGGCAAGGTGATGTGTAGGCTCTGACAGGGCTGGGCCCTCTGACTGGAGCTCGGGGGCCCAGAAACAGGCATGGGTGGTCTCTGTACTTTAGGGTTCTGGTCAAGTACCTCATGCTTGGGAAGGGGTGAAGGGGCTTGGGACTCTTCTGTAGGTGTCACCTGGAGCCGGAATCTGGTGGCTCCTTGGGTACTAGACATGGAGGAACCACCTTCCTTGGGTTTGCCCCCTCCTTTGGACTTGATGCTCTTTTTGTGAACCATTTTGATGCTGGAGTTCCTGGTAGGAAGGGAATAACTATAGGGCTCCTCCCCTTCGGTGAGTGAGGTCCCCTCAGAGCCTGGCGTGACTTCCAAGTTGGGCTCTGTGGTGGGCTCCCATTCTGATGGGAAGAGAGGGCAGCCGTTTTGGCGGCAGGCACCACTGAGCTTGTCCGCAGCCTGGTTGACCACATTCTGCAGGGCAGGGAAAAGGCGGTGCTCAGCCAGGAAATCCAGGGTCCGATGGGGCTCACGAAGTGAACAGTAGCCAGGCAGGTCAAAGGATGTCGGCTGGCTCAGCAAGGACTTGATCTCCTTGTTGAACTCTCGCTTGAGGAAAATCAGCTCCCGCTCTGCAGGCCCCAGATCTGAAGCTTCAGGCGTGCCTGAGCTTGAACCCAGGAGGCCTGAGAACCAGGACAGGGGCTGCTTCGGGGTCCACTGGCTGCTGGACTGGCTGCCCATAGAGTCCCACAGCAGGGAGCCCTCTGGGAGGAGGACTGCCCCAGGCTTTTCTGCAGAGAGAAAGAAACTCTCAGAGGTGTCCAGGAGAGGCCAAACCAGCTTAGCCCTGGCCCTGGGCTCCATCCTGCCCACCCCACGGCCCCAGATCTCACCCCTCTGTTTTCCAGCCGTAACAGCCGCTTGAGGCTCTTCTCCTGAAGGAGTTTGTCCCTCCTAGGTGGCGGTGGGCCCAAACCGTGGTAGCCCATGTCACTGTCTCGGCTGTGGGAGCCCGGCCAGCCAGCTGTGAAGTTGCTTTGGGAGTCAGACATGGAGCTGGAGCAGGATGGGTAGTTGTTGGGGTTCCCAGTGCAGAGGCTGGGCCGGACACGGTGCCGGTGCATGGTACTGAGGCTGGGCCGGGCACGCACCCGTCGCCCGCCCCTTGGCACCTCCACTGGGTCTTGCACCTCCACCAGTGGCACCCCCGCCTCTGTCTTCATGGTGGCCATGCGCTCAGTTGCCTTCTCCACCACAGTCTGCAGGCTGTCCAGCACCTGGCCCTCAACGAGGAAATCCAGGAAGCTACCAAAGGCCGAGGACCCTTTGAGTTTCGCGGTGGCTGTGGAGCCCTGAGCTGCCCGAGGGGCCGTGCATCGACGGTGGGCGCGGCACGTGGCCCAGCTTAGAGGCTTGCCCCATTTCCGAGTATGCTGGCTTCTTATGCGGCTGAACCTAAGCAGACAGGCATGTCACAGTGGGCTGACGTGCCCCACAGGAGGTGGGGTCCCCAGGGTCTTCCTAGGGCACCAGGAGCTGGGTAGGGAGTGGGCAGTGAAAGAAACTCTGTTTTGGAGTCAGGCAGCCTTGGGTCTTGCACCCTAGCTCTGCCACTTTCAGGCTGTGTGACTGTGGCCACAGTGGCCCCTTTCAAGGTCCAGTTTTCTTTTCTGCAAAGTGGAGGTCTATTTAGGGTTGCCCTGAAGCTTCCCTGACACATACATTTCACATACATTTCACATACACCAGCCCTGACCAGGGAGCCTGAAAGCCCGCTTCTGTCCTCTCACGGGGTGTGAGTGGGTAATCACAAAACCCCTCTAAGTCCCACTTGGGGTCCTCATCTCTAGAGTAGGCCAGCCCCGTTCCCCTCCTGGGCTGCACAGAACACCTGTGGTCCTGAGCCCTGCACACCCCATGGCTGCTTCTGCAACTGGACCCGTAGGCCCTGAGGAGACCCCATGCTCTCACTTGGGGAGGCAGTTCACCAAGCCCTCCCAGGCCACTGGAGGTCAGGGGAACACAGGGGAATGAAATTGATGAGGACTAGGGCCCTGCAGAGGGTCAGGAGTGGTCAAAGAGATAAGGCATCACTAGGAGGCCCAGGGAGGAAAGTCAAAAGGAAATAAGAAAGGGGGGCTGTGATAGGGGTGCTGGAACTGGTGAGGAACACAGTGGGAGTCTCGGAGTTAGGCCTTGCTGGGCATACTTACCCGGGCCAAGTACGTGGTATGGCCGGCCTCATCGTCTGCCAAGTATCCCGAGTGGTGGCGGCAGCTGGTCATTGTGCCGGTAATCCGGCCTGCTGCCCACCTTCTCTCTCTTCAGTTCTGCAGTGCAGCCATGAGTTCCTCTTTGCTACTGGCAGGGAGATGGTATGAGGGTCCCCCCAGGCCTCCATGGGTTTGAGTCTCCCTCTGTCCATCTGTTGGACACTGCATCAGTGGCCCAGGGGGCTACAGGTCCTTAGTTCCCCACAGCCTGCGTCCCTCACGTGTCTGGCCCTTTCTTTGCTCGGAGTCCCCTGGGCGTCTGCACACCATCTGTGTCCAGAGTCGTCGGGGGCGGGGTCCTGTCTCTGACCATTTCTGACCCTCTCCCCTCCCAGACATGGGGCACCCTGGAGTCCGTCCCTGGCCCAGAGCCCAGCTTCTCACCAGAGTCCAAGTTTCGCTAGGTGTCAGCCAGAGCGATGAGAACTTGCTGAGGGCGGCAACACTGTGCTTTGGGGTCGCCGCAAGGCAGATCCCCGCTTGCTTATTTGCATGCCGCGTCCTGATTGGCTAGCAACTGGCCCCTCGTCCTCTAGCTCCCCCGACACAATTGTTGGGGGCGGAGCCCACATTGGCCCCTCCCCTGTTTTATCGGGCTCTGTCCACTGTACTCGGTGGGAGCTCCTCCTGGCTGAGCTCTGAGGCTGAGGCTCTGATCCTTGCTCCACATCAACCCTAATGGGAGGCTAAGGGTCAAAGCCACGGCCTATGCTAGTGACATAAGCACCTTCCTTGGCTCCTCTCTGGTCATGGCATTGTCCTGGTCCTCCAGCTCTCTGTCTTCTCTCCAGTATCCCTTCGCCTATCTTGAACAACCTCAGGGTCTGTCTTGAGCCCTCTCCTCTCTGCAGTCTTCCTGAGCGCAGTGAAAAGAGTCCTGGCTCTAAGTCATACGCCTAGCTTCCGTTCCTAACTCTGCTGTTTCCTGCCTGAGTGACTCAGCCTCTCTGATCCCCCTCCGTAAATGAAGTTGAATATCCTTCCACGTGGGAGTATGAAGATTAAATCTTCATACAACACACCCGGCACCCCATAAAACCCTTTATATGTTGCCTCCTCTCCCTCCTTCCCCATCTGTCTGGTAAATTCTCATGCACTCCCCATCTCAGGTGTCACTTCTTTGGAGAAGGCTTCCCCAAAGGCTTGCCATCCCCAAGAATGACCGCAAACCCTATCCCAGATTCTGCCGCACAGTTTTGTTACTTATTCACCAGTAATATTAGAATAGGTGCTCAATAAATGTCAACTTCCTCCTTCCAATCTTCAGACACTCAGGGCCTCTTGCCTTTCCAGGTTCAGCTTCCCAGTAGAGAATGACGGTTGGCTGAGGTCTGACAATTTAACAATAAAGTTTGAATATAACAGTACTTATGTGAAGAACTTGGTGAAGGGCTCTTTGAGGCCTCCAATTCTTACCCTGCCCATGGTAGTGGATATTATTTGTTATTCTCAAGCTTGGCTCTATCCTCTCTGCCTCTGACCTAGGGGACAACCAGGGCTGTGAGGACTAGAGCAGACCCAGATGGAGGCCAGGGTTTCAGAAATCAGTCTGAGCTCCACTACTTCTAGCAGGGGCACTTTGGGCAAGAAACTTCCTTTCTCTGAGCCGCAGTTTCTTCAAACAGCTTGGTAAACAGGAACAATGTTATCCGTGTCATAGTCTGGACACGAATACTGCATTTCCATTGGGAAAATCAAGACAGCTACATCTTAATGGAAACCTTAGCTATCAACCATGTGACTGAGTATATAGTCGTGGGTAAGGAAAGCTTCTCTGGACCACAGAGAAAAAAATGAGATTATGAATGTAACCTCTTGCACAGAGCTCAAAAGAGGGAAGCAGGGGCTAATGCTTTCTCAAACGAAGCCACTGACATTACACGTTTTCTTTCATTTTCTTATTGTTTAGAGCTATTACAAATCACACAAAAAAAGCCTTATTTTAGAAAAATCAGGAAAAGACAAAGGGCAATTTTGTAAAAAAGAAATATAAAGAATAAAAACATGAAAAAGTTCATAGTCACTATCAAAAAATTAAAAGAATGAGATAACTAATTTGATCATTATTTCTCAAAACAAAAAAACTTGGGGTTGGGGTGAAGAAGAATTGTGTCTATTTGCTTAGCAAAAATATTGGAAGAACACTACCCAAGAAGTTAACAGTGGTGATCTCTAGAAAGCGTAAGAGATATCTTTATTAAGGACTTTTTCTCTGTATTTTTCATATTAAATATCATTTTTACAGTCACCGGAAGTTTCTCATTGCAATAAGTAGAACCGTGGTCAGATTACGGCGGGGCACACTGGGTGGAAGTCGTGGTGGGAGGTCATTGCAGAGCCAAGGCGGGACCGCTAGGTGGCGAGAACAAAGGCGAGGTGCTGCTGCGTAGGGGTGTATGCGTCGGGGCGGGGTCTTGGGCGGTGTTTAGGGGCGGGGCCTGGACTGTCCTGTCCACTCCCCTCTGGTCCCCAGCCTCTGGCGGAGGCCGAGATGGCCTGGCCGCGCGTGCGATTGGTGATCACCGCAGATGACTTTGGTTACTGCCCGCGGCGGGATGAGGGCATCGTAGAGGCCTTCCTGGCGGGGGCTGTGACCAGCGCGTCCCTGCTGGTCAATGGCGCGGCGGCGGAGAGCGCGGCGGAGCTGGCCCGCAGGTGAGCGGCGGCCCCCTACAGGGTCAGGGCGGACTTGGGGCGCCACCGCCCTGCGGCCGCCAGTGCTCCCGCTTGCGTTCGGTCCGCAGGCACCAAATTCCCACGGGTCTCCACGCCAACTTGTCCGAGGGCCGCCCGGTGGGCCCGGCCCGCCGCGGCGCCTCATCGCTGCTCAGCCCCGAAGGCTTCTTCCTGGGCAAGATGGGATTCCGGGAGGCGGTGGCGGCCGGAGACGTGGCCTTGTCCCAGGTGCGGAAGTGCGGCTGCAAGAGGGTGATCCCCTCCCCCCACCCCCAAGGCTCCGTCTTGAGATACGGTGACGCCATCAGGGGCAGGAGCGGAAGCTGGATGCCTCCCTGGTAGCAGTCAGTTGGAGGTGCAGGGAGGGGTCCTCCTCGGTAACTGAGCCCGGACGTTCAAGGTGTCTATCGTCCTCTCTTTCCAGGTGAGGGAAGAACTGGAGGCCCAGTTGAGTCGCTTCCAGGAATTACTGGGTGGGAATCCCACTCATGTGGACGGGCACCAGCATGTGCACGTGCTCCCAGGTGCGTGGGTTGGTGGTCCCAGGCAGGGGGAGGCGTCGCACTTGGGGAGACGTGCCCCTCCCTGACTTCACCCCATCGTCAGGCGTCTGCCAGGTGTTCGCTGAGGCGCTGCAGGCCCACGGGGTGCGCTTCACAAGGCTGCCTCTGGAGCGTGGAATAGGCGGCTGCACATGGCTCGAGGCTCCTGCTCGGGCCTTCGCCTGCGCTGTGGCGCACGACGCCCGTGCCGCTGCAGGTCCCTTCTCCCGCCGCGGCCTAAGGTGAGCCTTCTCCCACCCTACCTGCGTGCCCTGCCACCTGCCCGGCCGAGGCCCCAGTGGGTCTAGATGGACATTCATCTGGCCAGCTCAAAGGGAGTCGGGTTTCGCCTGGTGGCGCCTCCACCCCAGATCCTTCCTGCCCCCTGCCTTCCTGACAGTGTCCTGCTTGCCAGTCCCTTCCTCTGATACCCAGGTATCCACAGGTGGACCGATGCCTTCGTGGGCCTGAGCACCTGTGGCCGGCACATGTCCGTTCACCGCGTGTCAGGGGCACTTGCTCGGGCCCTGGAAGGTACACCCACAGGCCACTCCCTGACAGCGGAGCTGATGGCCCACCCAGGCTACCCCAGTGTGCCTCCAGCTGGGGGCTGCGGTGAGGGCCCTGATGCCTTTTCCTGCTCTTGGGAGCGTCTGCATGAGCTGCATGTCCTCACAGAACCCACATTGCGGGCCCGGCTTGCCCAGGATGGTGTGCAGCTCTGCGCCCTCCATGATCTAGACTTCAAGAGACCAGGGGAAGGGGTCCCTGGTGAAGCCACTCTGGAAACCTTCCTGGAGCCCTCCTAACTGTGACCCTGACAACCAAGAACTAATGCCTTGGTGCTCAGGAAGGGGCAAGAATGGAGCTTTGGCACAGCCCTAGACCAGGTCCTAGAATGGGTTCTGTGACTTCCCTAGGCAGAACGGTGTCACTTCTATGCCCATGTCTCATGACTCAATGGTGGTGGCCAGAGCTTCAGCAAGCCCTCTTGGCTGCAGGCGGGTCAAGCTGTGACATCTGGGCCTGGGGCCTGCCAAACATTTGGTGTCCTATATGTTTCCATGTAAGCATCTTGTTTAGATGTAGTGGGGAGAGATTATTGTATTAATAAAATAACATGTTTCTTGTAAACTTGGGTAATTTAAAACTGTGCCCAGAAAACCTTCCCAGACACACGAATGGACAAAAGCAGCTCCCTTGGGGCCCAAACCAGGTCGCTGTTTCAGAAAAGTTCCACAGTCTAGTTTCATTCATGTTTAGATTTTATTATTTGGGGGTGAGTGGGTGGGTATCTCACCAGTCTACTTTTCGTGAGGTATATTATAATCTCGATTTTTATTTAAAAAGAAGTCACCTCTTCTAAGTAAGCAGCCTTTTGCCATCCTAGGGGACAGATCTGAGGAGGGTCCTGCAAGTTCAGAGGAGTTCACTGAAATTTTTCCAGGAGGGAAGTCTTCTATGGAAATGAGATCCTGGATTCCCAGCTGGACCTGGTGACGTGTGGATACCCTGTGACTGAAGCCCATGTGGCTTGGACCGGGAGATTCAGGGAACAGGTGGGGAAGGGGGTAGGAGTTCTCTGGAGCACAGGGAGTCCTGCCCTGCTCCAGAGGGTGGAAAGGCGGATGGAACACCAAATGGTCCTTCTTGTCTCATGTTAGTACCTATGTGCAGGCACCAATGTCCTCATTTTGCAGACCTAGAGGTGGGAGTGCAGAGCAGGGATTTGAAGCTACCTGTTTATGTATTTTCTATGCACTGTGCCAGGCATGGAATCAGGTGCCAACAGAGCTCTGTCCTGGCCGAGGCAGCCTTGAAGGATATGCAGCTTTCTGAAGCAGTGAGGGAGGATCGCGTTCCTGTCCCTTCACCCCCCATCCTATCCTTGACTGGGGATTCTGTTTCCTCTTTTCTGGCTCCATTTTCCATCCTTATCTTTTCTTGACCTTGACTCTTCCAGGCACTGGCCCTTTCCTTCTTCCATCCATGTCTGCGAACTGGAATTACTGAGTTTGACCCCTTCTGTTGCCTCACCCTCACCTTCTTTCCTCAGCCCACCTGGGGTCTGGCCACACTCCTGTAAGCTTCTGGGTTGAGCAGGCAGGGTGGCCTGAAGGCAGCCTGTTGATACAGGGCCACCTCCTTTGAGGAGGGTTCTGCTGTACTGAGGAGGAGGCAGCTGGCTGTGGAGTTCTGATTCTCAGGATAGAGGTGTAGATGGACAGGAGAGACTTGGGGGTCCTGCACAGATGTTAGATGAAGCTGTAGGAGTGGCTACTGTCGCCCAGGGAAGAAGAGAGGGATGACCAGAGATGAAGACCCAGATCAGCCCTGGGGATGAGTGTTTAACAGTGGAGAGAAGAGAGGGAACATGGCCAGCCTAGGAGGATACACAGAGACCGAGGAAATGGAAAGAAGGTGGTAAGAGAAGAAGGCCGTAGGCAGTGCGGAGGCCCATTGAGGGGCTGGTCACTGATGCCCCACCCACCAAGGAGACGGGGGTATTATTATGCCAAACCTGCTGTTGGCTGGGTGGCTTAGGCAAAGGGTTTACTGTTATCCACTCATTCGTCAGTCACATATTGAGGGTCTGCTCTGTGCCAGGCTGGGCCTGGTGCTGGGACACAGCCCAGCCTGTGAGGGGCTCAGTTGCCTACACAGGAACAGTTGGTGTGATCCAGGATGCAATGGGGTAGGAAAAGGAACACACAGCAAAGTGTGGGGTCAGAGGGGTTCCTAACCCAGCCTGGAGAGGTTAAGGAATATTCTCCAGAGGAAGTAACTTCCCTTCTTGGGCCTCTGTTATGGCCTCTGCAGTGTTGGGT
This sequence comes from Eonycteris spelaea, assembly GCA_003508835.1. Lineage (NCBI taxonomy): Eukaryota > Metazoa > Chordata > Mammalia > Chiroptera > Pteropodidae > Eonycteris > Eonycteris spelaea. The sequence continues at coordinate 1,349,846 of PUFA01000253.1, forward strand.
AGTCATTTTGTTCTGATCCCAAAGCCCACATGGTGCCCTCAGGAGCTCAGTTTGCAAGCAAAAGCACTTCCAATCATCCAGGATTGGCTATGAATCAAGTACTGCTCAGGGCATGCATTATGCTTAAGTCCCAACTTCAGCTCAGCTCCCCAGGTTGGTGCCACGCCCCCACATTTCATGAGGGAAGCAAAGAGAAGCCAGTGCAGAAGGGGCAGGAAGAACTCAGATCATCTCTGGCTTTGCCTTCCATTGGGTCAGATAGTGGAATGCAACAGGAGCCAGACTGTAAGAACACAGGCCAGGTGTCCTCGGCTGTCACTGAACCTGTTTCCTCCTCTGTGAAAATAGGGATAATGGTACCCATGGGTTGTCCTGAGCTACACAGAGGATAAAGTGTTGGGATGTGGCAGAGTACCCAGGCCAGATAATCAAAGGAAAGGGCTGCTCCTTGCTTCCTGGTAAAATGACACCCCGGACAGTATCTCCCAGAAACCTGCCCACCTGGCTGACAGGACAGGCCTGGTCTCAGCTGGTGTCAAGTTACAGGCAGGGAATTTGACTGACTGAAAATAGTGTCAGGGCCCAGTTGGGCCTTGGGCTGAGTTAGCACCTTAGCAGTCTGCTGCTCTGGGGACTCAGGCATTTACTGAAATCTTTGAGGAAATGGCATAGCCCCACCCTCAGGCACACCCCATTAATTCCATGACTTTGATCAGGATGGCCAGCTTGCTCCTCTGCTAACTGTGGATTATCACTCTTGGAGCAGCCAGGACTGAAGTGATGAATACACGTAGAGGTGCTGTCCCTCCAGGGTGATCCCTCAGATACTCAAAGGGTCCCACTGCAGATCTCAATAGTCTGGACTCTCCAGCCTTTTCTGCTTCCCTCGGGAAAGGCCAGAACATCTCTGTGTGCCTCTTTTGGAGGCTGGGCATGGGGAGAGAGGAGCAGGCAGAAGCTGCAGGAGACCAGAAGACCGAAGACCTGCCGCGCCCCGCCCCCGCCCCCGCCCTATCTCCGAGAGCACAGGTCCCTGGCACTGCCCTCCACCAGTAAGGAAGAAACCCACACAACCACGACAGTGTCGGAGAGCATTTTTATTAAGGGCAGCAGAATGGGATCGCAGCATCTTAGAAAGCCTATTCTCTGCCATGTGGGGCAGGGGCAGGGAGGAGGGAGAGGACCTGGCACACTTTGGAACAGGCGGCTGTGAATTCCTGAGTGGGCTCGGGTCAGTGGTGGCAGCCCAACAGCTCTCCTCTCCCCCAGAGGACCCAGCTGTTTGGCTGTGGAGCTGCCAGGGCTGCCTGCCAGCGTACTCAAAGCCTGCTTGGAGGGCTACGTGACCACCTGGAACTCTTTGGTGGCAGCCCAGCTTATCCAGTTGCCCAGGCCTGAGGGAGGGACCACCCATAGCCTTGCTGAGGCCAGGCCTTCCTGAATGGAGCAAATCATGGGGTGTAATGCCAGGGCTGAGAGTCTCCTGGGGGGCTGCCGGCTTTGATAAAGATATCCTCCTTTGGTGAGCAGTGAGGGGTGACAGGCAGGCAGAGCTACACTGGTAGAAACACGAAGCAATGGGACAGTTTCCAAGAATGGCAATAATTCTGGATTCAGAGAAGCAACGATAACAGATGGTAGCTTATTTGGATAGCTTCTGACAGAATTTGGCATTTTATTACAAATCCGTGTATGAGTGAAATAAAGTCCACCATCACCATTCTGCTAATTAAGAGACAGATGTGGAAACGCTGGCCCAGTGCTCTTGCCATAATGGGCACACAGAAGTCACCAGAACATGCCCCCTGAGTACCTAGGACTAAAGAAGCCAAGTTCATTGACACACCACAGGGGCCACACACCTGGACAACTAAACGTTATGCTGCCTGACTTACCCATCACTCCCACTTCTGCATAGGTAAAACCAAGCTGTCTTACAGGTCATAAGTTCTGGAAAAAGCTCAAGTTTTAGAACTAAAATGAAAACAAAGCAAAGTTTCTTTCAGTCATTTCTCCACAGGATCTACCCCCCGAGAGCCAAGAAGGGAAGCCACCAGTGGCAGCAGCAGAGTTGGTGACGCATGGCATTTGGACCACCGGCTTTCCTCTGGGTGTCAGTGACATGTATTCTCTACTATTTCAGGGACAGTCCCACTTGCTTTGAAAAAGACATTAACATTCAAATCCTTACAAGTTCATCTGATGATAAATTCTAAGGTCAATTTTTATTTCTACAAAAAAAGGCAGTCAAAACAAAGGTTTTTTGTTTTTGTACATAAAACACATGTCAAGGATATTACTGAGAGAGCTTCAAGTGGAGCTTGACTCTGCAAAGGCTGTGAGTCCAGAGGGAGAGGGAAGGCCGTCTTGTTCCTGGGCTGGCCTGGCCAGCTGCTCCGAAGGAAGGGGCCAGCAGGGCACCAGTAACCCCAGACTGGTGCTGGCTATAGCTGCGTCCTGCCAATTCCAACCCTGCAAAAGGTCAAACCGTGCTGAGGGAGGGCCGCGGTGGGGCTGCTGCACTGAGGAATTGGAGAGCGAGCTCCGTGGCACATTCGGATGGAGCTTGGTGACAGGTGAACGTGGAATTTCATGGAATTTCAAATGGATATTCTGGCTTTAGCGTTGTCTGCAATTACCAGCACATCTTCTAAAATGGCTGCAGGGAGGAGCGTCAACCTTTGACCTCAGGAGCCTCTCTGGTGAGAAATTCCTCACACAAGTGCACATTGTCCTATGGCTGGCAGGCCACAGACCTGATATTGCAAGGTTTCCCCAAGCAGGCCAGGCCAGGGTGGAGTTCAATCACACACACAGACATCAGGGCTGCCATTTAATCAACGTTATTGTGGTAACATTGGCCAGATTTTTACATAAGAGTTGGGCCTCCCCGTTTCACAGCTTTTTTTAGGGAGTGGTGGTAGTGGTGGTGCTTTGTTTTTAAATTTTTAAAAGGATGTTATAAATTGTAGCCAGGAGAACCAACTCCCACACTGGGCAGTGCAACATGGGAGAAGAGAAGCCACCAGACAAGACAGAATTGTCTCTTCTCCTTTGTGGAGCAGACAGGGCCTGGGTCCGGGGAAGTGAATGAGTGAAAAATAAACTAAATGCAAGAAAGTGGGAGTTGGCAAGGGCAGGGGAAGAAAGGGAACCACAACCTTTTTTTTTTTTTAAACCTTAAGGTCTAAATGTAAATTGAAATTTTGGATAAATTTGGACAAGGAAAAAAACACCATTCTTTTAAAGTAGACTGAAGCAGTGATTTTTAAAACAAAGAAAGCAGAACTAGAACATCTTAAATTTTTAATCCTTTCTTTACAGGTTACCTAGACCACTTTTGATTAAGAAAACTGTAGAAAGTTAGTAACTGCCACAAGCAAACACCAGGCGGTGGCACGTGTCAATTTTCCACAGAGTCCTGCTTTGCGGGGTGTCTGAGTGCAGTGCTTGGGGGCTCTGCTCACACTCGCTGGAATCAATCGCGGCAGATTTTAGTCCACAGGTCGCTTTTCCCCATATTTCTTTGTAAACTCTTCAGCGTTCTTACAGAATTTTTTACGGTCCTTAGAGTATTCTTCAGCTAGGTCAGCCCGAAGGGGTGCTCGGGCTGGGGGTCGTTCACCAGTGCTATGAGGGACTGGATTACTGCCAAAAAAAGGAGACGGCATCACTGGTTAGAACAGTCTCAGAATGGTCATGGACAAGATATGCAACTCTGACTCTAACACTGATTTACATCTATGCTTCTAAGACAAAGCAGCCTCAGATTTATCCAAAATTCTAACCACCGGCAATCAACTCCTTCCCTCTGTAATTAGGAGAAAGTGATGGACAACAGCCAACATGACAGTGGTTAACTGTTGAGAGTGATGCCTGCTTCTCCTTCTTGAACTGACACCTTGGGAAAGTCCCAGACCCCAGTCACTCCCATCCCCCTCTGAAACTCTGGAGACCTTAGGCCTGGCTCCCTTCCCTCCCTTCCCCCTGCAATATCCGAGTATGAGAATGAAGGGTGCATGACAGGCCAGCACCATGTAAATTGTATAATGAGCCCACTCTGAAAGACCCATAGGAGCTTCTGAACCAGCTGAGAAAGATTCGCATGACCCACCCTGTCTAACCACTGGAAGCTGACAACCCCAGCAGCATTACACTGTCCATTCCAGAGGTGGAAGTCACATCGACAGCTTGGGGTGGTTTCTAGTAAGTCCTAGATATGCTGGAAGGCTTGCCCTGGGACAGGAGGACAAGGGAGCAGAAGGTAGGGAAGGGAGCCATGCAGACTAGAGTACGGAAGGTCCAGGAACCCTTGACCACCTCAGAAGTGGGGTGCACACAGCCACACCTCACACATTTCCCCTCCTTGCCCCCATCAGGCACAGTACCCCTAGAATGCATCATTCCTTCCCACTGCCACATTTATAGCAAAAAGGCATCTCTCTCTGGACTGCCAATGCCGTGAATTCCTTATTGGGGGCCCATGTTTTTCACCCCAGCATTACAAGGGAATGGATTAAAATGCTGGTGCTGGCTGAGTCATACAGAAAGGCAGAACCGGTCTACAGCACCATGCTGAGAGAAAGGAATAGCACAAAGTGCTCCTGGCCAAGTGTCCAAAGACCGCCTGCCCCCACCTATGCCTATTAATGCTACCAGGTGAGACGGGGGCAGTCAAGGGTTCCTGTGATCATGGTGGGCACAGGTGAGGCAGTGGGGTAAAGGCAGAAAGGATGGCTTTGCAGGGCTGACGGGGCCGAGGCTGAATAAGGAGAGGCGGTTGGGCAAGGAGGGTAGACTGGGAAGAGCGAGCCGAGCTGAAAGGCTCTAATTCAATCGCCATACCACTCTAGGGGCAGGCATAGGGGCAGACATCACCTCCTTTTACACACCATCTTTTCCATCTCTACGAGGAAGCAGACTCTGGAAGTATGTTTTTGTCTCTTTATTTCAAGGTTTATCCCTTCTACTGTATTTGATTCTTACCTAAGCAGAAATGATAAAGCTATTTTCTTGTTCCTATTTCCCCAACTTTAACCATTGGTATTCCACTGTTTGCCATATATCCATATATAGCCTAAATATAGCTTATATTTCTCTAAATCTCACTTTTTAATACAAATATTTTTAAAAGGAAAGTAAATGTTAGTCACTCAAATGGAGAACCACTTTCACTTGCCATAAACAGAAGGCAAGTATCAACAAAAGGACAATGTATGGCTGGTAGGAATACCTCAGACAAACATTAACTAAGTACCTAAGGCTCTCCTCCTGTCCAGCCAGTGGAAGCAACCACACTGAGACAAACACTGCCAGATGGCACCATCGCAGCTTCTTGAAAACACTGCCCTCAGCTCACTGGCCTAAAATATGTATTTTAGCACTCTCCAAGCTTCTCCACCCACGCTCAGATGTGAGACTTCCATTTTCTTTTGTTGTTCTCGACTTCATTTATAGCATACTTGTATGTTACCTACAGAACTGAGAAACAGAGTCAAAAAAGAAAATGGAGACACTAAATTACTAAAAGTAGCCAAGGTATGAGGCATGCCTTAGCCAGTCTTAAACTTCTAAACTTCCCAGTCCGGCATTAATACCTGGATGCACATCAGAGTGCAGTGTTAATGCCTGGACACACATCAAACCTTCAGATGACCATCAAAATGACTTCAAGAAGAAACTGTTCCATTGTCCAGACTAGTGGACATCTGAAGATAACCTTCTTGGACCAGTCATGATGCTAAGAATGCAGGACTAATTCTCAAGAATATACTCTCTCCTATAAAAGACTTCAGATTTTCGTTCTCCTTTGGAACAGTTGTAGGTTTGGCCTAGCTGTGTTTCCAGTTTGCAAACTCTGAGAACCTTGAATAAAGCTTAGTCATTTATTTTCTACCAAAGCCTCTTCACTTTTTGAGTTCATTTGACAGCATAAAAAGGTGTCTTCTTGTCTTTTTCCCATGATTAGAAATGGCTTTGTGGCAGAAATGCTGCTTCATTAGCATTTTAGGAACCCCACAGGGTCAAATGTTTTGTGAGGGGCAGGACACTGATAAGTTTTCCAGTTTTCCTTCCCACCCTCTGTTATGGATACTCAGGTTCTTTTACTTCTTACTATGATCATCCTGATACCTAATGAATTAGTAAAAAACCGTTTGTTAATGATTAAGACTTGCTTTTCAAAGATATTTTCAGTTTGCAAGTTTGCTATTTGTCTAATTTTCTGAGCTTGCTTTTACTTATTTGATCAAGTCTAAATATTTTCAAATTTAGTAGCTCTGATGAATATTTCATTCTTTTCCTGTTCCTTTGGGTGCATTTCTGATTCCTCAGCTAAACTATAATAAAACACAGCTGAGTTTAGCTTGTTTTGATAGAACACTGATAGCTATGACTGCTTTTCAAACTACAACTATGGCCCCATCCCATCATTTTTCATATATAAAACAGCATGCTCATTATAAATGTCTGGCGCTGGTTTCTTGATCTCTTCCTTGATCTAAATGCTCCCCAGAAGCATTTCCCCCCTCAAATATGCAGGGACTTAAAAACATAATAAAAAATGACCTTTTATTCTCATTGTTAAATGGTTGAAGAATTAAGCCTATAAACTTTCCTCAGTTTTGTTCTGTTTTTGTAATACAGAATGTAACCACTCTCTAATTTTCCCCCTTTTCATGGAGATCCAGGGGGCTTCACTCTCAGAGTAAAATGTGAATGCTGTCTTCCATAGAATGCACTATAAAATATGTTAACTAACTTTAATCCGGTTTGTTATATTTCTTGAGTCCTCTTTATAAATTTTATCTACTTGATTTGTTATAACAGTGTATGGGGAATTGAAACGTTCAATTTATAAATTGTTTGAATTTTCTCTTCATATAATTTTGTTATGTTGTTTGGTACATAGAGAGTCAGTATTATGCTGGCTTTGATACTGGCTGCATCTTATATGGCAAATGTCATTCAGCCACCAACTAAGCCCTTGCTCTGCTGCTAAGACATCTACTAGATTATCTCCAAGAACCAGGCACACTGCTGAACAAAACTTTGTTTTCACATTTTCTCCTGGTATTATTATTGCTAACACCTACCACTTCCCTATTTGACACAGTTCTGTCTTGTTTCTTGACTTTTCTCATGCTATCTTTGCTCACTTTTTCATGCTTCTTTACTTTCTTTTTAAAAACTGAGATATAATTCACATACAAAAAAAAAAAACTTTAAAAGTATACGATCCAGTTGTTTTCAGTATATTTGCAAAGTTGGATGACACCACCACTGTTTAACTCCAGAACATTTTCATCACCCCTCAAAACAGGAACAATACTGACACAGCCCTATTGGGCAGCCAGTCCCTGTAAGAGGTGGCAAAGTGCTCTTACTTGTGTTCATCTCCTGGCAAGCCTCTCTTCCCCTGGTCAAGTCATGTCCCATCCTGCCTGTCCTCTGCCCTGCTTGCCACCCCAGTTCTCAGTAAGGGAGGAGACCTTATAATTCTTTGTGGCCCAGCAGTCTGAGGTGTAGGGTCTGCCTGGGTAGCCTGGAAGAACTCCTCCCCTCCAGACATGGTGCTTAATACACACAACTCATCAAGGGCTCCAGGAGTTGCACAAGGGGCTGACAAGGCATTCCTCAACAAGAGCAGCTATAGGCTTCCAACACAGAGCTAGGAATTTGCATGGAAAACTTTGTCAAGCTTTTATAAACACCAATTTGTACATGACCAAGTGCCAAGTCCACGGGAGATCTTTCTATTCTGACTCAGCATGTAGCACCCACTCCTTTCTACTACTCAGCTGTGTTGAACCTGGGGCTCAACTTTCCATGTGAAAGGCTTTCAACTCCATCTTCAGGGGTTGGGGGGGTGTTTCCACTGAAAGACAGTTATTTATATTAGTCACTGAAAAACCACCTGCAGCCTAACAAATTCCAGCCGTATCCACTCTCTTCAATCTAAAAAAACCTTACAGTGGTTCAGCTGGTTACTTATAAAAAAGCCACCAAGAATATGAGATTAGGACTTCAAAAGAAAGTTCTGGAATTAGGAAACAAAAATTTCCTAATTTGGTTCACACCAAAATCTAACAACTTCCAAGGAACTAGAGAGAGACCAACCACAATAATGAATTAAGTACTTCCTAGAAAATAAGCATGTATATGTTCACACAGAGAGACCCAGACACATGGGACATACTTGGTCACATCCAATTCCAAGGAGTTCCAGGTCTGCTAAGACTAACTATGTGCTTTCATTGGACACGCAGCCCTCAAGTCTGACCGTGCCCCTCCCTCACACCACCCCTCTGAGCCACCAGCTTTCTGCTGCTAGCCAGGTGGCTTTAGCTTGTGCCCTTCTTTCAGTCTGGAAAGCTTTCTCCAACCTCCCTCTTCCTTCAAGTCTGAGTCCACGTACTAATTGCTATGTGAGGTCACTATAAACATCATTCCCCCTTTCCCCTACTGAGGCAGACCCATAATCCTTTGTGAAAATTCCCAGCGGCAGTGCCGCATCCCTCACTGCACAGGCGACAAGCATTGGGCTGCTCTGTCTACATGCATCCCCACAGGGCTGCGACATAGGAAGGGCCTCCTCAAATACCTGAGTAGGTCAACAGTTTAACTGAGACCTGCCATGCCCACAGGACTGGTGGGACCTCGGCTGCACTTCTGTGTGTATTGGAATTGGTAAAGGTAGAATTTCTCTGGACTCTGTCTGACATGGCATTAGAAGGCATTGAGGAGCCCCTGTCCCACTGCAGCCTCCAGAAGAGCAACTACTGATGAAGACACAGAAGCATGTCTTACCTTGGTCGGTTTTGGTTGCTGGCTTCCAGTTTTCAGCACTAATTACTGGCAGACAGACCTGCCCCTTTTCATCAATGTTGGGGTGATAGATCTTTGTTTTAAATGTGATCTTCGGTGGTTTGAATGGGTACTCTGCTGGAAAGTTGATTTCGATTCTGAAGGCCCCCTTATCATAGGGAGGGTTGTCCTACAGGGAAAGAGATCAAAATGAACACACCATGGTTCACAAACCTGGAGCTAAGACAGGGATGTTTGGTTTACTTGAAAAATTAATTTATTTCAAGTGGTATATCAACTGGAGCCTTGTCATGTTCAGGGCAACCAATGATCAGTATTCCTAGAGCAGGATTCTGCTAAGCTGTGAAAAGGTCTGAGATTGATGTTCTGGTTTCTTTATTTTTTAAAAATAGATTTTATATAGTAGTTTTAGTTTCATAGAAAAACTGTAAGTAGAGTTCCCACATGTCTGCTTCTCCACATGCACAGCCTTCCCTACTATCAGTATCTTGCGATAGTATGGTATATTTGTTACAATCGATAAACCCACACTGACATTTCATTATCATCCAGACTTCACAGTTTACATTAGGGTTCACTCTTGGCCATACATTCTATGGGTTTTGTATGGTATTATACGTTTTAGTTATAACCATACAGTATGTAGCCTTTTCAGTCTGGCTTTTCTCACTTAATAATATGCATTTAAGGTTCTTCCATGTCTTTTCATGGGCTTGATAGCTCATTTCCTTTTAGTGCTAAAATAATATTCCATTGTCTGGATGTACCACAGTTTATTTATCCATTCATCTACTGAAAGATATTTCGGTTGCTTCCAAGCTTTAACAATTATGTGGACCTAAGCTTTCAACTCATTTGGGTAAATAACAAAGAGTGTGACTGCTGGATCACAGGGTAAGAGTATGTTTAGTTTTGTAAGAAATGGCCAAACTGTCTTCCAAAGTAGCTGTACTATTTTCCATTCACACTAGCAATGAGCATTCTTCATTGGCATTTGGAGTTGTCAGTGTTTTAAGTTTCGCCCTTCTAATAGGTGTGTAGTGGTATCACCGTTGTTTTAACCTGCAATCCCCTAAACATGGTGTTGAATATCTTTTCATATGCTTATTTGCCATCTGTATATCTTCTTTGGTAAGGTAGGTCTGTTCAGCTTATTTTGCACATTTTTATCTTAGAGTCTTTGTTTTCTTATTATTGAGTTGTTAGAGTTCTTTGTATATTTTGGATAAAAGCCCTATATCAAACATGTCTTTTGTATATCCCTCTTTATCTTTTTGAAGACATGAAGAGTCATCCCAGAGGTAAATAACAACCCAACCCAAATCACACCAAGCGCTAATAGATAAAGAGGTAGCAGAAACTCCAGATCCTGGCCAGCTCAGTCTCATTAGGGTAGAGCCAGCATCTAGCTGGTTAGCTGGCTCAGCTGGCTGCCAGGCTACGTCAGGACCAGGCCCCATCCCCTTGTCCCTATGACCACTCAAAGATCTAGCCCTCAGAATCTGGACACTCTAATGGCCCAAGAGCCTCTGAGAGACACCCCAAGAAAAAGAGCCTCGACCTCTCTTCCAGCCACCCTCATAGCCAGAGCCGAGCAAGTCCTTCATTCACTGCCTTTCGCCAGTACTCCAGCCCTCCTAGGTACCCCCCACAGGCATGCCATGTCACACCCAACCCGAAGAAAGCCAAGCTTCACAGAGTGCCCTGGAATGCTCTTGGCAGCCCCCACACCACAACCTGTCCTCCTCAAGCTCCAGCCTAACTATGTATTCATTTTCCAGCAAAAAGTTCTGGAACACACCTGGACTCTACACTCTCCCATGTTCTATTCTCACTCAGGGATGCGCAGCATGGTGCAGGGGCTTTCAAAAATGGATAAGTTTAGGAAAAGCTGAGGAGTGGGAGAGGTCTTCTAGGCAAAGAGGACTAGCAACAGGGATAGAAGGGACAGCATGGGGAAAACAAGAGGCTGCATGGGGCCTGCTTGAGGAAAGGTTGAGCTACCTTTCTAGCAGCTGTCAGAAGATTACTCTGTAGGGAAGCTTGTCAGGAAGGTGGAGACTCAGGGTCAAGACGAGGGTGGAGATGCCAGCAAGTAGTCCAGGCTGAGTGTGCCTGTGTGAGGAGAGAGGACCTACACACACACAGGAAAGGTCGGGACAAGGCTGTATTGGAAAATCACTTTCATCTCAACAAAACCTTCCCTATTTCCTTCTTAAAGGAACACAAGATTCTCTAAAACACTAACCAGAAGTTAAAGTAGCAGCAGATACCCCACCCCACTCCTGTCCTGTCTGCCTACTACATAGGAAAGTGTATAAAAAATATAACTTCCTGTATGACTTTTGGCTGGTAAAATCTGCTAACTTTGTTCATTCATCATCCAGGACTGATCAACCACACCTGTGCCCCGCCATATGCCGGAAATTGGGACACAAACGGTCCTGGTTAGCAGTTCTAACCTCGGCTCTGCCTCGTCCTAGCTGGGAAAGTCTGGGAATATTCCCAAACATCTGAAAAATGGGGTTAACAGCTGTCTGTACCAAGAGTTGTTCTGATGACGAGATAAGGCTGTTAAGTCCTGTGTGCCTGCCATGTGAGCAAAGAGCTCGAGAACAGCAGTTCTGTCTCTATAGGAGGCAGGACAGGCTAGGCCTCTCACCACCCAGGGAACGTGGCTCATCTTCTCTGAGCCTCTGACCCCGTCTGGGGCTGTGGATGACCAAAGAAATGGCTCAAGTGTGTGTGAGCCACAGACTGTCCATCCATCCCAGTGATTTCTGTTGAAGGAGGTATACAAAAATTAAACACCGGATATACCTTCTGGATAAAAGGCCTAAATCTCCACATACGAATTTCAGATATTTTAGAGCTAAACTTATTCTGTGAGAAGGCAGCTCATTATAATGGACATTAATGAGAAAACATGCTTTTGTTGTAGAAAAATATGATATGACTTTTCAGCAATTTACCTCAAATTCAAAATCAAGCTGCAACATCATTTCATTACCAAACTAACGAACAATTACAGTATTTTTATCTTTACATATGACCCTGACCAGTGTTCTTCTGTTACCCCTTCATGCATCTGGATGTCCCTTCAGTCAAAGAACTTCTGATGATTTTACATGCTCTAAATTCATTCGGACTTTAAATTTCACTTAACTCTTCCCTGAAGGTATTGCAGATGATTATAGACAAACGCATACATTTTAAAACCTCAATCAATACGTGCCTAAATTCCAAGATACTTTTTAAAATCTATATTCTTTATAAAGGGAGTGACTAGTCTAAAAGTGTTTTACTATAGGAAGGGGCTGGTGGAACACAGGGCAGGGCCCACAAGGGGCAGCAGGGAGGCGGGGAAGTGTTTTATTATTTATTTTGTAAACAGTATGGCTAAAATAAAAACAATTTTTGTACTACTTCTGCGCTAAGAACCCACATTTTCCTGCATTTGTTTCTAGTCATATGTATATGTGACATGTAAGTAAGATTTGACCATTTATCAGCACTTGTTATATGCTAGGTGCTCTTCTGTCTCCTCTCCAATTTATTGCCCTTGGTAACAACCCTCAGGCACATGCTGTCCTCACTCCCATTTGGACAGGTGTCTGTCTAGGCCCATTCTTAGTACCTTTGTGGGACATGAGGGCAAGAGAGATTGATATAAATGCACTGATAGTCATTTTGCTTGCTGTTCCATGAGTGATAAACTGTCCTTTGTCTCTAAGAAATTCCATGTCTTCTCCTGGCATCCAATAAGCTATGGCAAGCTACCATGTCCACTTGCAAATAGCATGAAAATCTCAGATCCTTTACAGTTCTTGACCCCAACCTTCCAAAGCACAAAGTTGTTTCGTGGCAACTAATACCAAGAGGAAGCTCTTTCCACATGACACCACACTACCCAAGGCCTTTCACCCACGTGTCCTACTTCTAACCCCATGGTCAAATCTAATCTTTCCTTCCCATGGCAACTCTTCAAGAATCCTAAGACTCCACTGTACTCCCATTATCTTCCATTCCTCAAGTGAAGACCCTGAGTCCTTCAACCACCCCACAGAGATCAGTTTTGTGTCACTGCCCTGACTGCTTTCCCTGTGATGCAGCGAAGATACCACACAGCTCTCTAGCAGCCACAGAAGGAATCGGGTCAATCCTCTCATTCTGCCTTAGACTGTTGCCACATGGCGTGCCCCCACGGTGTGTGTGCACAGCTGACACCACATGCAAGACTCATGGCTGATGATGCAAACAGGTGGATCCTGGTTTGGATCTACTGAACATGCTGTCCCTTTTTCATTCCAAACATCAGATTGAAGGTTCTGTGCCACTTCTGTCCAGCTTGGTGGCAACTCCTCAGTAGCATCTTTTCCCCAGGGCTAGCCCTTTTTTTGCCCAGTATGTTAACAAAGCCCAAGCTTTGCTACCACAAGAATGTCAAGTGCAGACCTGCCCTGCTGGCTGTTTGTCCCCCAGAGTTCAGTTGTTTTGCTGTAGAGGAACAAGGGAAGGTGGCCTGCTCTGTTCTGAGTGCCCGAGGCTGGTGTCTATGCTCTCAAACTTTCATGGTCCACTCTAGGATCTTGACAAAGCCTCAGACAAGCACATGGGTCTTCTGAACACAGACTATATCTTCTTACCCTTTGTAAACTGCCAAGTATTTATAATCTCTTATCTTTTCTGAAAATAAGCTTCCTGGTTGCCTGAATCACAAAATCTGCTCAGCAGACTCCTCTTGTGCTAACTTTGTTTCCTGAAGATGACTTCTTTACACTGTTTTCAACAAATTGGTTTGTAGGACTTTTCATAGTACAGTCAACAAATATTCCAACTTTAAGGAATTCCATCACATTCCCTTTGAAAATAAATATTAGTGGGAATAAGTACTTCTAGAACTTGTTTTCCAATCTTTTATGACCAAATTACCCTGTGAATTATATCTAAATTTAAAATCGCCATCTCCATTAACTAAATTCAACAAGAGCTTTCTCTCCTCGGAACTCCTATGTACCTCTCACGGCACAATTCCCTTTCCCCTCAAGAATGGAAGTAGCTTTATTGTTATTTTTCATAGAACTATAGCATTCACACCAAAAAAGTAGCCTGAAAGCTTCTGTGCTCCCAGGATAACGACTGTGAGTCCCGGCCCGTGACCATGGCACATCCTCTAGCACACACAGAGCGCACAAGGCTTTCATTCTGGACATATACACAAACTATCGTGTAATTCCAAACTGGAGCCGTTCCGTCTATGTATTCTTTCGTAACTTTGCTCATGCTGCTATACACTGTTTTCCAGTCTGCAATGCAGATGTCCCCTCTTCTATTAGGCCACAGCGCCTTGCGGCTTTTGTTCAAAAGGCCTGTGCCTGGCTTGTGAAAGGAGCTGAGTAGCCCCTGCCAACGTGGAGGCATGCTCGTTCTCCTATGACGACACCAGCATATCACTAAGGTTGGCAGAAAAATTATTTGTATGTGCATCCCTGTGTCAGAAAACAGGGCTCCCCTTATTTGGCCTCAACCATTATATCTACAGAAAGGGAGAAGCAGCTACTGATGAAGTAGCAGGAAAGCAGAAAAGAAGAGGAAAAGCAGGCCTGTGTGGGGCCCTGAGGGAAGAGGGAGGCAAGACGTGGCTCCTTAAGGCCAGGAGGGCAATGCAGAAGGAATGAAGGGGTCTGGTGGGCAAGGATTTCAGGTGCGATGGCTGTACAGATGAGGAAGAAAACAGAAAGGAAGGTGAGAGATCTGAATTACCAACGGAGCTACGAAAGGTGAAAGAAGGACACCAAAGCTTCAAATGCATTCCTGGAGGCAGGGCTGGAGTTCAGGGAAAGCTTCCTTCTTTCTTCCCTGAAAAAATAACCTCTAACATTGAAGGAGCTTTTATGGTGTGTCTAGGACTGCGCCACGTGTTTTTAATTAACACCACACACCAATAATCAGCAGCTAACAGAAAAGGAAAAGTTGGTGGTGGGGGGAAACAAAACTGCCTCACAGGTATCCAAATGCCCTACTAGCTTCAGCAAGTTTTTAGGTTTTGTTACAAGCGGGGAAAAAAGTGTTTTGACTGAGGTAAAATTCATTAACATACACTTAACTATATTAATGTGTACATTTGGTCAATTCGTAATGTGGTGCAGCCACCTCTAATTTCACGTTGACTCTCCCCGCACGGTTTTATCGAGAAATAATTGACAGAGATCATTGTGTAAGTTTAAGGAGTACAGCAGGATGATTTGGTTTACATATATTGTGTACTGATTACCACAACAGGTTCGGTTAACATCCATCTTCTCAGCTAGAACAAAAACAAGAAAAAAAATTTCTCTAGGTGATGAGAACTCTTAGTTTTTACTTAAGAAGTTTAGTTTTTAGTCTTAACAACTTTCCTATATCATACGGCATTGCTAGCTATAATCTCAAGACTTTTTCTTCATCACCCTGGAAAAACCTTTTGTACCCACCAAGTAAGAAATGGAAAATTAAGGCAATAAAACTGGTTCAAAAATTACACATTCTTGCTCCAATGGAGGCCGAGGGAGCTTGGCCAAAGGTGGCTAACTTCTCCCAAGAGGCAAAAGAAAGGAGCTCAAGGGCAAAGGAGGGACTCCCAGGTAGAGGGCAGGCAAGGCAAGAAAGAATATAATTTGCTTTCTAAAATCCAGCCTCCCGAGTTACTAAAATAACATTTTTTTCCTATCAGAGAAATCCACGTTTGTTGTAGAAAACATGTGCAGGCAAGCACAAAGGAGAAAACACACTGCCCCAGTCACCTCCCTGAGAGAACTGGGGCCAGAACTCTAACACACAGCTCTCCTGCCACTTTTTTCTACGTGAAAGCACACATAAAGACACAAGAACACACTAGGGATTTGCACGCACAGCACTGGGACCACCTTCACTGCACGCTGTTGCTGACATTACCTTCATCGCCTGTGCATGCTGATCTCCAGAAGATCTTTGTACTGACTGCAACATGTCTTGATGTCTGGATGTCCCACAATTTCTTTACCACTACCCGACTGCAGGGCAAGAATTGTAAAGAAAATATCGACAGCTTCACTGTCTGTGGCAGCATTAAAGAGCTCACATACTTTTTTTTTATTAAGAAACAAAGCTGTCATGTATTGCCAAGATATCACTGCCTAGCACCCTAGTTGCTGCAGGAAAAAGCAGGAGTGGCAAGGCTATAGGGACCCAAGAGAAGGTGGTGGCAGCACCCACGCTGGAAAGCCACAAAATCAAGAATGATACTTTTAAAGGAAGAAGCCTGGGATTATCTAATACAGAGGGAAGTGGTGGTGAAGATGCCTTGCTGTCCTGGTGGGATCCTTACAGTATTCTTATGACTGTATTCTGATTATCTGTCTTCTCCATTAGTCTAGGAGACACTTGAGAGCAGGGACTCATACTGTCCTCGGAACCAGACTTCAACCATTTGCTAACTGAACTACTAACCTATCAGATTCTCTTCCTGACAAGAAAATCATCAAAATCAGTGTTTATATCATTCTTCTGAACGTGACCAAGAATGTCAGCTTAACATACCTGGAACACAATAACCCCAGAGCTAACCTGGAACTTGTTACATAGAAAACATCTCTGTATCCCAGTCATCAGTCACAGCTTATGGTGTCTAATAAAGCAGGATGTATGAAAACCCCACTGCCAATCTATAAAGAAGGGACTCAATTCCAAGTCATTCACAAGGAAATAAAACAACTTCTTGTTAGGGAAGAAAAACTGAACTTACTATTTTTAAAAATCAAAGCTAATTAAGAGAAATAATAACCCAGTTTAAAAATGGGCAAAGTATTTGAATAGACATTTCTCCAAAAAAGACATATAAATGGTCAATAAATTCAACATCTTAGCCATCAGGGAAATAGAAATCAAAATCACAATGAGAAACCACTCTATACCTATTAGGATGGCTACAATGAAAAAGATGGACAATATCTGCTGTCAGCAGGAATGTGAAAAGACTGGAATCCTCTTACACTGCTGATAGGAAAGTAAATGGTACAGCGACTGTGGAGAGTCTGGCAATTCCTCAAGTGGTTAAACTTAAGGTTACCGTATGACCTAGCAATCCCACTCCTCGGAAAATACCCAAATAAAATGAAAATATATGTCCCCATAAAAACTTATAACCAAATGTTAATAGCAGCACTCTTCATAATAGCCAAAAAGTGGAAACAACCCCCAAATCCATCAACTGATGAATGGATAAGTAAATGATGATATGTCCATTACAATGGAATATTACTACAACATAAATAAATCTTGAAAATATTAAGCTAAGGAAAGAAGCCAGACACAAAAGGTCATATACTGTATGATTCCATTGATGAAATATACAGAATAGCTAAATCTACAGAGAAAAGTAGATTTGTGGCTGCCTAGGCCTGAGCGGATGGGGGTAATGGCCAAGGTGGCGTTCTTTGGGGAGGAATGAAAAACGTTCTAAAATTGTGGTGATAGCTGAACAACTCTGCGAATATACTAAAAACCACTGAATTGTACACTTTAAATGCATGGAATGTATGGTTTGTGAATCTCAGTAAAGCTGTTTTTTTTTTTTTTTTTTTTTTTAAAAAAAAAAGGTAACTCAAGAACAGTGGTTTGCAACTGGGAACAGTATTGTCCCTCCCGGAAATGTTTAGAAGTGCCTGAGGGTGTCCTTAGGCTATCCCAATGACAAGGGTGGATACTGGCATCTAGGGGACAAAAAACAGGGACAATCCCTCACAAATAATCCACATGCACATACCACAATGTAGTCTGCAATGTAAGCACATTGAGAAACACAGCTCTAGGAGAACTACATATTCAATTCATAAACTGTCAGGTACCTACTATGTGTAACACACAATGCTAGGGACAGGAAGTGGGAGGGAAACAGATAAAGGTCTCTGCCTAAACCAGAACTCGCTGAGATAGACATTCCATACCACAAGTCACGAAACAGAAATCACATTGTGAGGCGTGCCCAGATAGAACAGGGTACTAAAGCTAAAGCTTGGGCCACAGCAGACCCCAACAGACTACCCAATCAACAGGAATTCCTCATACTGCCTTGTTGGGAAAAAAGAAGAAAAAAAAAGTTTTGTTTGCATATGCACTACTGTCTCATTGTGACCCAAGGGTAAATCCTAACTGGTCTAACTTGGTCACCTGTCAAATATGGTGGCCACCTACCAGCCACAAATGGCTATAGTGTACTTGAAATGTGACTCTTCCAAGTTGAGATGTGCCGTCAGTGTAAACTACCAACTGGATTTCAAAGACTTTGTACAAAAAAAAATATTGTAAATATTTCATTAGTAATCACTTATATTTATTACATGAATTTTTAAATATATTGTGTTAAGTATATTATCAAAATGAATTCCATCTGTTCATATTTTTTTTATTGGGAATAACAGAAAATTCGAAAGTATAGCTGTGGCTCATATATGTTCCTATTGACAGCACTGACCATTGTGGTACTTCCCATGCCCTGGCCAGTGGCAGACATGGGGTGGCCACGTTCTAGATAATGAGGTATAAAAGCCTGTGGGGAGCTCCTGGGATGGGTGTCTTTGTTCTCAGTCACACCAGACTACACATATGATAAAAGTGCATATAAGTAAATACACACACATTACAACTGGAGAAATCTGAGTAAGACTGGTGAGTTGTATCACTGTCAATTTCCTGGTTATGATACATACTATGCTATAGTTATACAATAGGCAAAGGGTATTGGTGACCTCTCTGTATTATTATAATTGCATGAGGATCTACAATCATCTCAAAATAATAAGTTCAAAGAGACAAAGAGAAGAAAAGGGACAGGATAGGATGGCGAGGTCCTCTTCCACCCCAGAACACTGCAGGGCCTGCATGAGTCTCCTATACTGTAGCAGCTACCTGACACTTGGGCAGAGAGCTTGACAGGACGAAGCTGAGGACAGGAGAACAAAGACAAGTGGACTCTATAGGTCCTTGCTCACATCGCTGGATTAATCAGCCCAGAGCATCCACCACAAAACTTTTTGTAAGTGCAGTAACTTTCCTTTTTCGAAGCCGACCTGGGGGTTGGTTCTTGACTTGCTGTCAAAAGTGACCTCATTAGTATGAATGGTGACTGCAGAGAATGTAGAGAGGGTGTTATTCACTGAGACTAGGAATGGGGAGTTTCAGAGAAGACTCAGGATGAGGGGGCTGGAGGCCGTGAGGAGAACAGCGCACGTGGCTTCATTAGCAGCAAGAGGCGTGATAGTCCCTGAAAATGCCTCCCTTTCTCTAAAGTCAACAAACAAGTATTCACCTCACCAATTAGTCAGCTTGGAGTACCCCAACCCCAGACCAACTCACAGTTAACCAGATGGAGGGCACTGACCTGCAGCCCATAGAATGAGGGAGCAAAGCTCCTTCAAAGACCCCAGGTATCTGAGCCCAAGCGGGAGAGACCTGATGGTGAGCCAGTGAGGTGCTGCAAAGAACCTCTGAGATAGAAAAGCCTGCTCAGAAGCAAAGGTAGTTCCAGTTTTTGAAATGCAATGTTATCAGTGTACCTGATGGTCATCCCAAAAATGTTCTAAAGGGGTTCACCAGAACCTGGTGTGTCCAGGCACTCAAAGGAGAGCAGTGAGTCCCAGGAGCCCACATGGAGGTCAGAGAAACCGTGATGTCAGACTCCACTTCCTACCCACGACTGGCAAGGCGAACACCAAGGCAGCACAAGGCCTCTCCAGAGAATCTTTATTTCATTTTAAAAACAATTACTGAGGCAGCTTCTAATATACAAGGCCTCAGGGACACAAAGATGACTCACAAGTCTGTGCTTCTAAAGCCCAAAGGCAAAGAAATCCAGGGGCAGGCTACTAGGGCATTAACCATGACATTAGCTGAAGTAAGCATTGGCTCTGTGCCAGGCCCAGGGTCACTACCAATATACTCAGTGCCGACCACTGGGAGAGGCAGGCACTTTGAGTTCCATTTTACAAGTGAGGCACTGAGGCACAGACGATTAGAAGGAAGACTTACTATTTTCAACTGTGAATATCTCACCTTCTCGACAAAAGGTAAAACTAGTGGCAGCACCACCACAAGTTCACGGTGACAATGACACAGGACTGGAGCAGCCCAGGCAAGAAAGGAACTCAAATTAGGATGAATTTTCCCCCTTAAAGAACTGAGCATTCAAATCATGAAGTTAGAAGAGTACAAAAACAAACACACACCAAGGAAAACAGAAGACATCAAACATCATAAAAAATATAAACTACTGTAACATAAAAGCAGAAATTACCATGAAAGCAAAAATTAGCAAATCAGAACACAGAAAAATGAATGAAATTTCTACTTCATGATACATGAAGCCAATCTGACCATCTCCAAAAACCCACTAACACACAGAAAACACAATCCAATTTCATATATAAACAGAGACATAAACACACTAAAGACACATTAAAGAGAAAAAACCACAGGCCCAAAAGGGCATCACTCATGCTAAAAAGCTCATGGTACCAAACCTAGATTTAATACCTAATGTAATTACAGTTTCAACAACACCCAGAGATATAATCTTAATCAACCAACCTGGAATTTTCTGGTCAAGCACCAGTTAGGTAATCTGTTATATGGGTCCTCTCTATCAGCACCACACCTAAACAGAAGATGTCCCAATCCAAAAGTAACCCATTCTCTTCTTTTATTAATAGCTCCTTTGCCCCATCCTTCTTCCGATACACTTCTATTGTGTACAACTCCTCAGAGCACCCATCTAGTTGCTAGACTGGATGCTGCCTGATTCATGAATTGCTTAATAGAGACAATCAGATCTTCAAATTTACTGTTAAATTTTGTTTCAATACTAGTAAACTTAAAATAATAGACTTTTAAAAATACAGGCATATCTCAGAGATATTGTGGGTTTGGTTCAAGGTCATTGCAATAAAACAAATATTGCAATAAAGCAAGTCATAATCTTTTTGCTGGTGGAGACTCTTGCCTTCAATTTGTAAGAAACGCAACATATGTAAACTGCAATAAAGCACAGCACAATAACACGAGGTATGACTACAGCCCATTGCGATGATGGCTGGGTTAATTCAGAAAGGGAAGAGGGTTTAATTAGCAGGCCACTTAAAAGACCTGAGACCCCAAGAAGGAATTTACCTGCTAAGATGGACTCTCCATGGTCAACCAAGGGCCAAACTTTATGAATAATAAAAGTTTGGCAGCCATTTGCTGACAGGGGCTCCTTACATACACTGTATACCGGGAAGAACCTCAGACTGACATCACAGGCTATAAAAAAATTTTCAGATCCTTTATAATTTTATGGGACAACTATCTTATATTGGACTGCCTGACCAAAATGTTATGCAGGGCATGTCCTTTAATGAAACCCATGCATTCCTGATTAAAAGAGAAAAATTTAGGAAGTGACATCAGCAAAACGGCAAAGCAGGCAGCTCCAAACTCCCATTCCTCAACAAAACATAAAAGAATATACTGCAGAAATAATATAGCGAATGAATACAGAATCAAGAAAAAGGCAACTGAAACGCGGCAGGAATCTCTGTGGCACTTTTACTTGCCCCTACCCCACCCCCTTCCTGGCTGGGCAGCAGACATTTTGAAGATGGCAGCCTCTATTCCCAGTGTGGGACCCTGGTCCTCGGTTCCAGAGGTTGCAGAGCACACTTTATTCACAAATTACTGTATCTGTCTGTGCTAACCTGTCTGGGGCTACGTGAAGGACTGACACAGGTGCTCATCTGTTTTGCCTAACTCAGAACCCACAAGGGGTAGAAAAGTGCTGACACTGCTGAAAAAGACTGTACCGTAATGAAAACCCACAGCTGCCTGGAGCAAAAGATAACAGTTGAGACATGCAATAGATTGCCTAAAGCTGAGGAAAGCCAAGAAGAAACCTGGGGGAAAATGGGCCATTTAAAAGTGTAAGAATACTGGGAAACTGAGAAAGCCATACACAACAGGCCTAGGACAGGATACATGCTCAGAAAAGACCTGAGAAGATCTGAAGATTTCACCTCTGGCTAACTGTAAGCACAACACAAGCAAGAAATGAAAGCTGAGGCAGAATTGTAACTGGCCTGGCTACATGTTAAAGAACCTCAGCACAGAGCCTAATTGCAAAGACTGAGACTCTTTTTAAGCTCTAGGAATTCAAGAAAATTTCAGTCAAAACACTGTGGAACACAAGCAAAGCCTTCCACAGTTAAGAACCGCAAACTCTGGGGAAGGGGGAGATCTGATGTCCACATTATAATATTCAAATGTCCAGTTTTCAGTAACAACAAAAATCATGAAGCACACAAAGAAAGAGAAAAGTACGGCCCATTTAAAGGAAAAAACCAAATTGACAAAAACCATCCCGAAGGAAGCCCAGACATTGGACTAAAAGGACAAAGGATTAAAACCAACTGTATTAAATATGCTCAAAGTGAAACCAGGAAAATATCTGAACAAAACGAGAACACCAATGAAGACACAGAACTTAAAAATTATAAAAAGGAAACAAACAGAAATTCTGGAGCCGAACAGTACAATCACTGAAACGAAAAACTCACTAGAGCAATTAATTCAGCAGTGGATATGAGCAAGCAAAAGAATAAGCGAACCTGAAGCTGGGACAATTGAAATGACCCAGTCTAAGAAATAGAAAAAAGAATGAAGGAAAGTGATCAGAGCCTAGGGACACAGGGACCATCAAACTAACCAATACACATTATGGGAGTCCCAGGACAGGAAAGAGAAAAAGGGCAGAAAGAATATTTGAAGAAATAATGACTAAAAACGTCCCCAATTCCATGAAAATTAATCTCTACATCCAAGCTCAATGAACTCCAAGCAGAACCATACCAAGAAAGAGTCAAATCACTGAAAAACAAAAAGATAACCTTAAAAGCAGCAAGACAGGAGAGAAATGACTTGTCTGCTAGAAAGGATCATCAATAAAATAAATAATTGATTTCTCACCAGAAACCATGGAGGCCAGAAGGCAGTGTGGGATGATATATTTATGGCAAAGAAAGGAAAATACTGTCAGCAAAAACTATCCTTCAAAAATGAAGGAGAAGAAATTAAGATATTCCCAGATAAAGAAAAACTGAGAGAATTCATCACTAGTAGACTTTCTCTAAAAGAGACACAAAAGAGAGCCCTCAGGCTAAATGAGAGGACCCTGGACACTAACTCAAAGCCATGGGAAGAAATAAAGAACAATGGTAAAGGTAACTAACTACACAGGAGAATATATAAACCAGTATTATTATTGTACTTTGGGTTTGTAACTCCTCTTTGTGACAGTAACTAAGAGAGCTGCAGTGGCTATATTATCATCAGACAAAATAGATTTTTAAGTTAAAAAGATTACAAAAGACAATGCACATTATATCTTAATAATAAAGGTTAACCCATCAAGAAGATATGATAATTATAAATCTATATAAAACAAATATATGAACTAAAATACACAAAGCAGAAACTGACAGAATTAAAGTGAGAAATATTAAGTTCTAAAACAGTTCTAAAATAAAAGGTGGAAATGTGTACAGCCTATTTTCAACAACAGAATAAGATATAAGATCAACAAACACAGTACTTGAACAACCAACCAGACCTAATAAACATACATGGAACACTCCACCCAACAATAATAGGATTTACATTCTTCTCAAGTACATATGAAATATTCTCCAGAACAGACCACGTTAAGCCACAAAACAAGTCTTAATAAATTTTAAAAGACTAAAATACAAAGTCTTTTCTGACCACTAGAGAACACAACTAGTAGTCAATAACAGAAAGAAAGCTGGAAAACTCACAAATATGTGAAAATTAAACATACTCTTAAACAACCAATGGGTCAAGGAAGAAATCACAAGGTAATTAGAAAATACCTTGAGATTAATGAAAATTAAAACATTAGATAACAAAACTTAAGGGATAGAGTGAAACTATGGCTCAGAGGGAAATTTAGAGCTGTAAACAAACACCTACAATAAAAAAGAAGGCTTTCAAATCAAAAACCTAACTAGATACCTTAGGAATGAGAAAAGAAAGCAAACTGAACCCAAAGCTAGAAATAAATGACCAAAAGTTGGTTCCTTTAAAAGTTGACAAACCTTTAGCTGGACTAAGGAAGGAGACGCATATTACTAAAATCAGAAACGAAAATGGGACATGACTACCAATTTTACAGGGGAAAGAAGGATTATAGAGTATTATGAAGAGCTGCACGCCAAAAAAAACTGAATAACCGAGATGAAATGGACAAACTTCTGGAACACAATCTTTCAAAACTGAAGGGGAAAAAAACCTA
Source organism: Eonycteris spelaea (assembly GCA_003508835.1). Lineage (NCBI taxonomy): Eukaryota > Metazoa > Chordata > Mammalia > Chiroptera > Pteropodidae > Eonycteris > Eonycteris spelaea. Next base: position 1,374,027 of record PUFA01000253.1, read on the forward strand.
AATAGGCCTATAACCAGTAAAAAGACTAAATCAGTAATCAAAAACCTCCCAACAAAGGAAAAGCCCTGAATTAGATGGCTCCTTTTTTGGTAAACTCTATTAAACGTTTAAAAAATTAACACCAATCCTTTTCAAACTCTTCCAAAACATTACAGAGGTGGGAATGCTTTCTAACTCACTCTAGCATCACCTTGATATCAAAGCCACACAAAGACACTACAAAAGAAAACTACAGACCAAAACCCCTTATTGATTAGATGTGGCTGGCTATGAACAAAAAACCAACTCCATCTTTGTGCCCTGGATTTGTCTCACTTTTAAAGTTCCATGATGTGACATTTGACCAACTTTACTGTCCTATGTGACATGCCAAAACCTTCTTGTAAATAAGTATCTGTGTTCCTTAAACTTATACAATATGGCTATAAATATTTTTAACAGCAGCCAGAATGGCAGGACAACCAAGATAAATATCAAACTGGTGATTGTATCCATGATAAACAATCATCTATCAAAAGATCATCAGGCGTTACAGCCCCTGGAGCCTACTGCATTCTTTGTCTCTTAGTCTTATCAATCATTAGTACCTAAGTTAAAACGTTAAAAAAAAAAAAAATTTAACAAGAATCTGTTAGTGGAGAATAATCTATACATAACTGCCAGATTCCTCTGTCCTTTTTCACCCTACATCCCTGTAAATAAATTACCCTATAATAAACTGTTATATTCTACGGAGTTGCCTGCATTGTTTTTTGGTTTGAAAACACCTTCTTGTGGCAGTAGCCATTACATCTCTGCCCCACTGTCAGACACTTATGAATTTTGATGTTAAAATCTTCAAATTTTAAAATTTGGCTAACAAAATATTAGCAAACTAAACTCAGCAGCATGTTAAAAGGATTACACACTATGACCAAGTGACATTTATCCCAGGTACGCAAGTGCAGTTCAACATACAAAACTTAACCAATGTAATATACCACATTAATAGAATGAAGGCGGAAAAGATCATCTGAATTGATGCAGAAAAAGCATTGAACAAAATTGAACATGTTTTTGTAACAAAACATTTGATAAACTAGGAAGAGAAAGGAATTCTTCAATTCAACATGAAAAAAGGCCATGTGTGGAATATTCAGAGGCAACATCACATGTAATGGTAAAAGTCTGAAAGCTTTTCCCCTAAAATCAGGAATCTAGCAAGGATGCCCACTTTTGTCTCTTCTAGTCAACACAGTATTTGGTAGTTCTAGCTAGGGCAATGAGGCAAGAAAAAGAAATAAAAGGCATCCAAATTGAAAAGGAAGAAGTAAAACTACCTCTATTCAAAAATGACCTGATATTATACGTAGGAAACTCTAGAGACCACACACACACAACACACAATTTAATAAATGAATTCAGCAAATTTGCAGGATACAAAATCAATACACCAATATCAGTCGTATTTCTAAACACTAACAATGAACAATCCAAAAAGGAAATCAAGAAAATAATTCCATCTACAATAACATTGAGAAAAATAAAACACCAGGAATAAATTTAGCCTAGGAAGTCATTATAAACTTTATGTTTGTGTGCCTTTTAAATTCATAAATTGAAGCTCTAACCCCCAATGTGGTTGTATTCAGAGTAAGGAATTAATTATATCAAATGATGTCATAGGGTGGAGCCCACATCCAACAGGATTAGTGTTCTTATAAAAGACACCAGGGAGCTTCCATGCTCTGGAAGGCCATGTTGAGGACACAGGAAGAAGGCTATGGAAGAGAGTCCTGTAGGAATGAAGTATTCTCTGGAAAAAAATAAAACAGAAATTATACTTAAAAAAAAGTTATCAAGCTATGAAAAGTCATGGAAGAACCTCAAATGCATATTACAAAATGAAAGGAGTCAACCTGAAAAACACTACCTACTGTCTAATTCCAAATATCAAATATAAGACATTTTGGAACTGGGAAAACTATGAAGACAGTAAAAAGATCAGTAGTTGCCGGGGTGGCGAGGGAAGAGGGATAGGGAGGGACAAAGAGGTGGAACACAGAATTTTAGGGCAGTAAAAATACTCTACATGATACTATAATGATAGATACAGGCCATATGTTTGTCCAGACCCATAGAATGTACAATATCAAGAGTGAACCCTGATGTAAACTACATATTTTAAGTGATTATGATGTGTCCATGTACCTTCATCAATTATAACAAATGTACCAACTTCCAGAGAATGTCTAAAAACTATGCATGTATGGGAGCAGGGGGTATATAGGAAATCTCTGTACCTTCCTCTTAATGTTGCAGTAAACCTAAATGTGCTCTTAAAAAAAAAAAACAGTCTTAATGGACAATGGACTAGTGGTTACGGGGGGGGGGGGTAAAATAAATTAAATGTTTAATAAATAAATAGTTTAAAAAGCTAATTATATCTTCGAATTGAAAATCAAAGTCTTAAAAAAAGGGCAAAATACTTGAATATACATTTCTCCAATGATATGCAAATGGCCAAGAAGCACATAAAAAATTGCTCAACATCTTCAGTCACAAGGAAACTGCAAATCAAAATCACCGTGAGATACCAGTTTACATCCACGAAAATGGCTATAAATTTTTAAATAGGGAATGTAAGTGTTGGTGAGGATGTAGAAATACTGGAACACTTGTACAATGCTGGTGAAATTGAGAGATGGCGTAGCCACTGTGAAAAACGTTTGATAGTTAAACAGAATTACCATATCATCCAGCAATTCTACCCAAAATATATATACCCAAAAGAAACGAAAAGAGGAACTCTAGCAGATACTTGCATGTCAATGTTCATAACAGTATTATTCAGAATAATCAAAAGGTGGAAACAAACTTAAGTGTCCCTCAACAGATGAATGGGTAAACAAAATATGGCACAAATATATATAATGGAAAATTATTCATCCATAAATATAATGTTCTGATAAATGGTATGATACTGATGACCCTTGATAAAATTATGCTAAGTGAAATAAACCATAAAAAAAAGAAAAATATTATATAATTAATTTATATAAAACATTTAGAATAAGAAAATTCACAGATTAATTAGGAGTTATCAAGGGGGGGCAGGGGAATGGGAAGTTATTATTTAATGGGCACAGTTTCTGGATGAGTGATAAAAAATTTTGGAAATACACAGTGATGATGGTTGGCAAATATTTTAAATGTAATTAATGTCACTGAAGCATATACTTATAAATGACTAAAATGACAAATTTTACGTTATATGTATTTTACCACAAAAATCAAAGAAGCAAAGTTTTCAAAAATTTTAAGAGAAAACTTCAAATTAGAAATTTTTGAATAAAAAAAATTAAGAAAAAACAGTAGGCTGAAAAATATTTGTCCCAGACACAAAGCTAGAATTCCTACAATTCCTACAACAAAAAATACATCCTAAAAATCTAATGGACTGTAGAAATATAGTCATAAGTGAAGAGAAACTTCTACTGTAATAACAAAATTAAAAATGCAAATGACTATGATCTAAATATTTGTGCCTCTCTCATTCATATGTTGAAACCTAATGTCCAAGGTGATGTCATTAGGAGGCAGGGCCTTCGGGAGGTGATTAGATCACTAAGGCAGAGCCCTCATGAATGAGATTAGTGCCCCAGAGCTAGCTAGCTTGCTCCTTCCACCATCTGAGGATATAAGTCTGTGACCCAGAAAAGGGCTCTCACAGGACTCTGCAACCTGACTCAGACTTCTGGCCCCCGGAAATGTGAGAAATAAATTTCTGTTGTTTGTAAGTTAACCAGTCTTGCATTTTGTTATATAGCAGCCTGAATGGGACTAAGACACAAATTAAATTAAGAACTTTTGCATCTACCTAATTGGCAACGATTTCTTTCTGTATGTCTCTCTCATAGGCTCTTTGTTACATATCGCCGGCGTTCCAGAGAACTCCACAAAGACTTTAACAAGAGCGAGGCTAAACACTTCACACACACACATTTACTGAACTTTTACAACCAGAGCTAAGTATTTCTTTTAGAGGTGAAGATACTAGGACAAACCGTATAACTTGCCCTACATCATAAAGCCAACCGGGGACAGGGCTGGGGTTCTCATCTTGGACAAGTGATACCCACAGCCTCAGTGCTGAAGTATGAGCCACTCAGAACTGCCTTTAAAATGCCCAACAACCTCCATGATAGCCAGGGACACATGTGGGAACTTGTGCACAGTGCCCATAGGAATGTTTATTGGCACAATCTTTCTGGAAAATAACTCACCATACATACAAATGCTCCTCCACTTAGGATGGGGTTACATCCTGATAAACTTATCACAAGTTGAAAATATTGTAAATTGAAAATGCCTTTAACCTATGGGACATCCTAGCTTTGCCTAGAGAATTTCTACTGAACATGTGGTTTTTCATCCTATCATAAAGTTGAAAAATCAGAATCTTATATCAGGAGCTTTCTGTAGAGCCCTACAGATGGTCCCTTCCTTATATACAATATAACCCTGATCCTATTGGAATATATTATGCAGAATATTACATCTTAAGGTCCCTCTCACTCTCTGCCTCTGAGAAAAGACCACGCTCTGTCTGTGGAGTGTTACCCTTTTCTAATAAACTTTCCTTTTGTGTGTGTGTGTATATAAAATATCTTAAGATCAGAACTTTAAAGATGCACACTAAATTTTCCATATAAAGATGTTCATAGATAAATTATTTTAAAAATGGAAAAGATTAATAATATAAATGGCCAATATTGAAGGAATATTAAATAAATTATCACGTTATGGGATTTTTAGTTATTAAAAATTATGTTCATGAAGAATTTCAAGACAATGACTAAATGATGAAAGTATAAATTAATTATAAAATTATTCAATGGTCCATTAAAAAATGCATGTAAAAAGGCTGGGAGGTATGCTTGCTTTGGCAGCACATATACTAAAATTGCTGTACACACAAAACAAGGATGTTATCTACAATGCATCCAACCACAAGCTGGTCTGTACTAAGACCCTACCTAGTAAAGAACTGCATCGTGCTCACTGACAGCACACAGTATAACAGTGGTATGAGTCCTACTATGCACTGCACCTGGGCCACAAGGGGCCAAGTTAACTCCTGAAAAGGAAGAGGCTGTAACAAAAATGACCAAAGAAAATCAGAAGAAATATGAAGAAAGGAAAAAGAATGCCAAAATCAGCAGTCTTCTAGAGGGGCAGTTCCAACAGAGCAAGCTTCCTGCACACATTGCTTTAAGACCAGGCCGACGTGATCAAGCAGATGGCTACGTGCTAGGGGCAAGGGGCTGGAGTTCCATGAGGAAAATCAAGGCCCAGAAAGGCAAATAAATTCTCCTCCCTCCTATCTTAGCTCATGTAATAAAAGAATTTACTATTCTAAAATATAAAATTAAAAAGAAAGGCTGGGAGGACATTTCTTCATGAAGGGATTATGGGATTATTTTCTTAGACATCACATCTGAATTTCAATTAATAAAAAAAGCACTTTATATAAAAATACGTGTTTAAAGGGAATAAATGAAGTATCTTTAGAAAATGCCTCTCTAGCCTTACCTCCTGCCTTCACCACCCCCACCCCACCAGCTAGGGCATATTTACTAAGCAGCTCCCTGAGGACCAGCCTCTTTTGTAAAGGCACACTTCTGGGATGCCATGCCTTTATCAGCCTGGCTCTTTCACCCCAGCTGAGTACACCCCCAGTAAGTTTGGGGAGAAAATTCTTCATGCTGACCCAACCCCTACAATACAAGAAGAACTGAGGTCCAGGTATGGGTACTAGTGCGGACTCTGGACAATGATTACAGGAAGGAAGTGAGAGAAGAATAAGAAGAGGTAGCATGAGTAGGGGTGAGGACAGCACTTCCCAGGAAGGGAAGGCTTTGGCCTAGACACTCGCCAGAGCCTTGGCTCCAACACAATTGCATTCTACCAGCCAGTCATCACCTTGGGCTCAATGAGACAGTAGCCCATTCCACAGGCTCCATCAACATGACACCAAAAGGCAGCCTTGGTATATACACTCAGCCATCTATTCCTGGAGCCAGCCTACAGTGTTTCAGGCCACTGAGCTCACAGAGTAGACTGCCTAATACTGTCCCATTCATTCTTATCAGTTTTCAAAAAATCCAAAATTATTCACTTCTTTTATCAGTAAGATTAAAAATCTCAATTAGAAAAGGGCCAGATGGTCAGATGGTCCTAGCCATCCTTACAATCAGCACCTAACAGGTCCCTATGACAAGGAAGGGCTGGGGCCACCAGCTGATCCTTCCCAGTCAGGAGCTTCTCTACCATCCACACCCTGTGCCCTGAGCCCCACCACCTCCAAGCCTGGAGAAATCTAAAGCACTCCATCTTCAAAACCAGAGTGGACACTCCTAGATTTAAAATTTTGAATGTACTAAAAGACTAAAAAGTATATTTTTCCTTAGTTATCCAAATGAATATGAAAATAAACTGTAAATCCAGCATCTGCCATTTAAGTTCCAGGGACTTTTAAAAAAGGCATGACCTCCATCCAGCATCAAAAAGGAAGCATGCACAGTAAGCATGCTCCATGTGAGGCTTTGGAAAAGTAACCAACCTGACCATAAAGCAAGATTTTATACCACAGTGAAGGACAGGGCCAGGCACAGGAAAAGGGCCTGAAGATCAAATGGGGAAAGTGGGAAAGAAAAGAGAAGGTAGGTGGACACAGAAGAACAAGAAAGAAAGGGAGCACTCACAAAGAAGGTGCCAGTTGTGAGCCAGGAAAGGCACACAGTGTCCAAGCGAGGCCGCCCCATGGACAGATGGTATGGCTCTGGGGAGAAGACAGGAATAGAGGCAGAGACGGGACTCCTCCATGTAGAGTTAATAACCTAGTAACCTATGATGCTGGAAGAAGCAAGGATTCCAAGAAACAAAACAGAAGAGAAAGGTGAGGAACTATACTAGATCCATATCTGAGAGTTAAGAGGAAGCAGCAGCACAGGAGCATGAGGTACACTCGTCACAAAACATGGAGCTGGGTCATAGCATAGACTCCAATGGCTCAGGAGGCAAGAAGACTCCAGGACTGCCAAGCCAGAGGTATGAGGACTGAGGAGCCCGTGTGCTTGGTATGAAGCAACTTCAGGAGGGTGGGAGGAACTGGGATGGCAAACTGGAGTTAGTACAGGACAATTCTCTTGAGGGGCGAGGAGATGAAGGGATGGAGAAAGAGCAGACACTAAATCAGGAAGGCAGTAAGGTCGCAGGAAAGCCACTGTTAGGAGAAGGCCAGAGCCATTCTGAAGGCAGAAGTCAGTGAGACAGGGGGAGCGGGCGCTGTGGGGGCGGGAGATACTGGAGGCATAAGCTCCAGAAAAGATGCTGAGTAAGGGAAACAGGTGGGCCATGAAGTAAAGGGATTTGAGACAAATGGCAGACACATGCTAGAGGTTACCAGGAGTAAAGTCTGAAACAGGTATTCAGAGTTAGAGACACAGATGCAAAACCAGGCGGAAAAGCAAAGAGAAGATCTAGATGGGAACACCTGCCATCTCCCAAGAAGGTCAGAGAAGGCGGCCCCGACTGGACAACTGAGGCCAGGCCAATATAAGCCAGGAAAGACAGGAGCCCAGACAGATGCATTCTTTTCCCAGGTTCATAACCACAGATCTGGAGAGCTTGGGCCCCCTGGAATATTACGAAACCAATGCAAAGATAGGATCCTACTCAAGAACCCGAAGCTATGGTCCCTACCTTATTACCCTAGAGTGACAGCCCACCTCTGTGCATCTGTTAGTTGCCTGTACTAAAAGTCTCCTTGGGAGTAGAGAGAAGCCCGACAGCATACACATCACCTTAGAGAATAATCTGATAAGAAGTGGAAGTGTTCAATACTCACAGGAACAATAAGCCCTTGCCAAGTCAATAAATTAGCTTCATCAACCTGGATGTTACGGAAGTTTTTCATTCCACATTTGCGGATTTCTTCAAGCTCCTGTTGATTGACAAAGCATAAAGGGGTGTCAAATAGGGGAAAGCACCACACATTAAGATCCCTCCTGACTCCCTCAAATTAAACCAAGTGCCGACACCATGGATGACAAAATTCCAGAATGTGGACTAGACTGTGTCTGGTCTGGTTAAGAGGCTCGGAGCCGCAGTAGTCCCCTGAACCCATGTCCCAGACAAAACAAGCCCCCTCCTCGGTGAACCCACAGTACTCGGCAGGGTAGATAACTGCTTCTGCGGACGCACTGCCTCCAATTTGGCCTGTCACCATGCACCATGCAGTGGGGCGCAAGAAAGGTACTACAGATCTGACTTCTTACAACCGAGATTTATTAAGCACTGACTGTGTCAGACGGCGAGGATATTAAAACAAATGGAACTAGGACCAGGAGCACACACGTACCCACAGTTTTCTACCCAACGCTGTAAGTGTGATTTCAGGACTCTACCCTCAGCACCGGCGTACAGCAAAGAGAACAACCATCCAGTCTGGGATGGGAGGGGGACAGGAAACCTTCACTGAGCCTCGGTTTCCTCAGCTGCAAAACAGGGATAGCAAGATCCAGAGTTGTAGACAACAAAGGGAAACCACATTGGAAGCAATAGAACCCCTTGCAAATATGTGAGGCTATATTATACAGTCAATATAGCAAATGCCATCTCATCCAGGAAGCACGACCACCCTGACTACTTCAAGGCCCTGCTAGAATTCTCTATCACTTGTTTTTCAACTGTACATCACCCTGATATTTCCCATTGCTTTCTCAACAACTCAGATAAATGTCCAATAAGTGTTTTATAGCCTAAGCCACCCATTAAGTGCCTGTCTGAATCTCCAACATCCTCCATTCTCAGATACCTGGAGTGACATGCTGCCCCCAATGCCCCAAACTGGCCTCTCATTCATAGCACAATAGCCTCCTCCACATCTTTTGGGTGCCTTCTCTTCTGCAACTCCGGGGTAGCACTCAGCAGGGCCTTGCCTCCTCTGAGGGCTGGCAGGACTTCTTCCTCACTGGCCTGCCTTCCTCCTTGTTGATCAGCCCATGAACCCCCCCAGAAATGGGATGTCCCTCTTTGTTTGGTGCTGTAGCTCGCAGTGGCACAAAGGCTCTGATTCGGCACCCACATCAAGCTCTGGCCCACCTCCATTCCCATCATACAGCTAACAGCTTACAAGGCACCCAGGGGACACAATTCCCGAGGAAGAGGAACTGAGTCAATGCTACAGGTTCTAGGTTGCAAAATGTGTGGTGTGGATGGCACACAGTGGGCCAAGAAGGACAGCACATCGAATGAATGTGTACAAGAGGCAGGTGGGATACACTGGTGCTTCATGGCAGGCAACAGACCCAAGTTTCTTTGCACGGGGTGCTGCTCCTTGTCAACACTAGCTGCCCACTGCAATTGTCTAGGCCTGGATCTAGCCTGGAAAATTCTGGTCCAGCAAGTGTTGGGCGGTGTCTGAATTGGGGATTTTTAACAACCTACACCATGAGAGAGTCCCTGACACTGAGAGATGAGTTCCATTTCTAAGCAATGTTCAGCTTCAGTGAGGAAGCTGTTAATGGCAATGGCTGTGACCCCTGAAATAGGGTAAGGGGTGGCCTGGTCCTTCTTCCTAAGCCTGCAGAAGGGAAAGCATGGAACCCAAGAGACCACTCAACCTGCCAACTGCCATCTGCTCCTCTTGCTAATGCCTAGGACTTATTGGAAATGCTCACCTAGGAATTATACAGCCTGGCTAGATATAGGAAGGAGAAGAGGCCTCACATCCACAATACTACTCTGGCCCACTCTCCAAACAGAATGTAAACTCCATGAGGGCACGTGAGAGGGCAGGGATCAGGAAGCCCCAGAAGCTCATGGTCATGCTCTGTCAAACACTTGCTTAGCATAGTGGTTAGTATGTCTGCTTTACATGCAGAAGGTCTTGGGTTCCCACCCCAGATGGAGCCACAGGCCATACCTTGGGTGCACCAAGCCCTCTGGGTATGCCAGGCCCCTCGAGTGTGCCAAGGTCACCAGGACCTGGGTGCACACCTATGGGAGGAGACACCCCACCTTCAGAGATCCAGTTCTTAAGGAGAAACAGCAACATCCACAGATCAGGGGTGGAAGGGGGCAGGAATTAAAGAGGGGGGGAACCCCACTTGCTTAATGATTGGGTTAGTGAACAGTTGGGAAGCTGGGGCTCAGGGAGGAATAAAAGGCTCTGAGATGGGAAGGGCTCTCTATGTATTTTGATTTTCTGGTCCTTGGCACAAGACACTAGAGTAAGATTCCTGGCTAGAGACATAAGACATCATGTCCCATAAGGGGTGAGACTAGCGAGCTATCCAAAATGCAGACGGGGGAAAAAATATTCCAGATAGAAATTTGAAATAAGACAATCAAAAAAGAAGAAACAACAGGAGAATATATTTAATATTTATGAGAAGAAAAAAATTTTTTAAATAATATGAAACTATTCTTTATTGCTTCAGAAATCCACATACTAATAACATGAAGTATGGGTGATAAATACAATGTAAATTTCAAAAGAATTACAAAAACATGGCAAGATGGGACTCAACTGTAATATGGCAGTGAAAAACTGCCACCTTGCTCAAGAAAAAGGGAGAGACGAGTGGTACCGTGTGCAAGGAGAGGGCACCTATCAGTGCTTTGATATCAAGAGATACATGAACAAAGACAAAAGCCATACTGTGGGGAGGAGGACGCCACACACTCCCTGGACAGAGAAGAAAGGGCGGCACTAACAGTGGCAGGGCTGGAAGATGAAGGCATCCAAAACGTAGTTATTGAATAAACTCTCAACTTACCTTGCTGTCAAGTTAATAAGCTCACCAAAGACCAAAGTGGCAGCCTCCTTTGCATAATTCTAACCAACAAGGAAGGACTAATTTTAAAGCAGAAGTAAGAGGCACCGAGACAAACAAACAAGCAAGCCAGTAATCTCTAGAGAATGTTGGGCAGCCCCCAATGAGTGTTTCTCAACAGGGTGGTGGCAGCACCCAGCACTCTGCACTTGAGCATCCCTAGCCTTGCTCATTAGATGCCAGGCATTGTGATCCCACCCCAATTTCCCAATGTCTTCCTCGTCCTCCTTGAGAGCCCCAGCTGCTGAGAATGACTGGCACTATCTATCAGGGGCCAGAATGTTAAAAGTCCCGCATTGCACAAGATGGTCCTGCAGACAAGAATTGTTAAAATCAAAATGCCAATCATGCCTCTACTGAGAACAACCTGAAGATGGAGTCAAAGAAAAGACAGGTTCATCTAAAGATCCAAGACAAAAAGACATGACTCAAGAGGACTGACAAATCTTCAAGCAAAAGTGCACCCCTATAACTGAGAATGATCCTGAGAATGAAGAACTGGAGAAGAAATGTAAAGAAACCAATGTAAACTCAGAGCTCAAATTTAAAATTTCAAATGATAGACAAAAGGACCTGACAACAAAAAAGTATGAGAGAGGCCCAGCTCTAGAAGAACAGTCAGGAAGACCAAAGCCAAGGACGACAGGAGCTTATAAAATATGCCCCACAAAGGTTTGTTTCAGTTCTGCTCAGAGCAAGAAGCAGTCCCAGTCAGCTGCTCAGGGCTGATGGTGCAATGCTGACAAACCAAGAGAGAAGATCAAGAGGGAAAAAGCAGAACCAGCCAATTTGCACGTTCCTTCTCCTGGCGGAGGAGAGCATGCTTCCTAGCTAGGGTAAGCGGTGGGGGAGAAAGAGCAATGCTTCTCATAGTGAGGTCCATTTCTGAGCCAAGATGGATCTCAGCGTATTGCAAGACCTGAAAGAGCTTTGAAGAGCTGCTCAGCTCTTCAAAGGGAGAAAAGTTCATTCACCAAACTACAGCTGCGAGAGCTTGATGCACACTCCAGGCCAAAGTAAAGGCATGTGACAGAAACGGCTCTGCAGGCACTAACAAGAGAGACAACCTGGCCCCAGCAAGAGTGCACTGCTCCAAGTCCTGCACATAAGCCTCGGCTAAACCCTGAAAGGAGAGCAGGAGACAGTAGTACTCAGCAAGCCCTCTGTCACACAAATCAGATGTGTGTATCCAAGTTAGGGCAAAGTATTTCACAAAGTCTCTTTTTTCGTCTTTAGAAGTCAAGGATGGGGCCTGAAAAATCGACTGTTCAAAATCTCCGGGGTAATCTTCACATATGGCCTGAAAACCCCTCAGGAGCACATGATTCTTAACTAGCTTGTGGCCATGGCACTCTTTAAGAAATCCAGACAGATGTACAGAGGAAATATCAGCTGTGCAAGCCAGGGCTGCTTCAGACAGCAAATCAATGCTCTGGATCAGCAAGTCTCAAGGTAGGAGGTGCTTGTAGGTTTCAAAAAAAAAAAAAAAAAAAAACTTATCCCATATCATCCCGTAATTTCATATTTGTTAAATGTAAAAAGGTGTATTGTGCCCCTAAGAACTATAAGAAGTAAAGCTAAAAGGCATCTTCTTGGCTGTTGAGGGTGAGTTTGGGGAGTGGAGAAGCCCTGCTCTAGGAGCCTGCAGGTCAGAGCTAGGAAGGCCTAGTAGGCAACAGCAGAAGGTAACCGCTTTATGTAAGAGAGACTCTGAGAGGGGCCTTGAAGGATGGGGAAATCTCAACTTCTAGAGAGAAAAAAAAAAAAAACAGGCATATCTATGTGGGAAACATACTTAGAGACACAGAAGAAGAAATCACTGGGTTTAGGGAAGCAACTGGGAACCGAGTTTGGCTGGAGCTTTTTACTAGCACTGTGGATTCCGCCAGCCCCTGGAGGAAGCTGTTCAACACCTACATGTGGCTGGGAAGGGGGGTTAGAGAGGGAGAGGAGATAAAGACTGGCTTGTGCCCAGGCCCCACTCTAAACCTGCAGAATCAGAACCTCCTGAGTGACGGTAAGGTGCAGCCTGCTTAAGAACCACCATGTTCATCTAACCCAATCTTTTAGCAAGAAAGACACTGAGGCCATGATTAATTTAGTGTCATTTCCATGGCTAGAAATAAGCTCCTAAAAGAGCTAACACCTCCCACAGAGCCAGGCACATGAAAGCAATATAAGTTCTGAACTTTTTTTAAAAAAGTGAATGCTTATATTGCTCATTTTACTGTTTCCTATTCTGAAGATTACTATAGGCCACAGAATCCCAAACCACTCTCTTCAACATTAACTTTAAATATTACACACAGAAATAACATTTTAATTCGGCAGATGGTTGCTTCAAAAACTGCCAAATCATCAATGTACTAGAAAGTGTAGGGACCCCTGCAGTCACGCAGGCCCGGGCTCAATACCCCGCCTCAACCTTTACACCAATGAAGTTCCAAGAAGTCTACCATCTTACCCAAAAAATGGTAGGAAACTTTCACAGGGCCCTAATGAGAATTACAAGAAATGTTATATAGTGCTTAACACTTAGAACCCAAGTAGGTACTCAATTAACATTAGTTTCACTCCCTTCCATAATTGTATCACCACTTTTCTTAATATTCTAAGACAAGTGTCAAGGCACCAACATATATCCTCTATTCTACATAACAGGGCATAGACATGATATGGCTTTGACAGCCTATTACCAGAACTCACAGGATCTTAAATTTGAAATGAATAAGTCCATGGTTGTTGGCACAAAGCTTTCAGAAACGACCTGATCAATTATATCTCAATTAAAAAAGAAAAGAAACAAAAGCAAGGCAGGGGCTTACTAAAAGCACATCCCCACCACATTCCCGTCTGGAGGGTATGAGCTTAGGGTGTCATCGTCTTCAAAATCCCAACAATGAACAGAAATGAAGAAATGCTAGGGAAGATACATGCCTTTGGTGCAAGAGGCATGCATCAATAGCAGCCACATGAAAAGCAGGAACAAGGCCCTAAGAGAGAAGGGTGAGAAGTGGTTGGTTATGACAACACTTTGCAGTGTTTACAATGACCAGCACATAAGATATGACTAGAAGCTCAAAAGACCCCTAACATGAGCAAGTCAGGGATATCAACATTTTACAGATGGTAAAGCCAAGTCTTAGAGAGGCCCAAGTCCCAGAGCTTGTACAGAGCAGGGCCAGGACTAGAGCCAGAGTCAAAATTACTCCTTCGTGAATATCTCAGCCACACAAAGGAGTGGGTAAGGGGTGGTGAACACTTCCACTGGAAACAGGCAGCACAAGAACTTTTATTTCTGGAGCAGGATGCTAGGAAAGCTTAGCTTGATAAGGAAAAGCATTTTCCAAGATTTATGATGACAAAAGCATAAACTTTTACAGTATTTGCCCTAGCCCTTCACAGCTAGTCATTAGTGTTAATGTTGTACAAGGAACATTTCTAGGCTTCTCCTGGCCAGGCAAAATGAAAGCTGCCAGATGGAGCTGGATGCCTGAGGGAAAGCGACACAAATCTGCTTTAAATCTAAGCACAAGATCACTCTCAAATACCAACTACGCAACTAGTAAGACATTAGTAATTTGAAAGAGTTACTCTGCTTTTGTGTGACTGTATCAAAGTGACTAATTTTGATAGAAATGTACTTTCCAAGCTTGCACAAAGCAACTAGTGGCAATGACACTAAATCATGACTTCACGTAATTCAATACTGTAAATCTGAACCTAAGACCCGCGCTACAGCTGAACAGGTTCTCATGCCAGCTCCACACGCAGTCAGCTTCCAGCCATCGGCCTCACTTCTGGAATGTATTTCTGTCTCTATGTGAACATGGGTGTGTCTGGTATTCTTGACCTACATCACATACTCCAGAATTCAGCACCTCTCACCATAGTGAGAGCTCGAGAGCTGGAACAGAACCTCTTCAAGTCTGTCCACACTGGACCCAATGACACAGCCTGACACAGGACAAGTGAGGACAGCAACTGCTTGTGTAAAACATGTGGCGGATCTTTCTCTTAGTTTTCCTGTGCTGAGTTTTCTCGGTAACAGGTATACTGGTGCAAAGCAGACAATTATAAACCATCTCAGAAAGGGCACAGAGGCTGTTCAATTTCTGAGTTAAACCCTCTCCCTCATCCCATGAGAGTGTCAGGTAGCATCCACTCTTAGAAAGTTAGAAAACAGTGCCATAAGCACTGGCTTTGACATTAGTGACTGCTTTGGTGGCAAATGTGTCTGCTGGGCTAGGGGTTATCAAAACAGTATTTCACCTCTCTGCTGAACTATGCTAGTAATGAATGGAAGCAAAATCTGACAAGATAATGAAGTACAGAAAACTATTATCAACACAGACCTGGAACTGTTAAAAACAAAAAACCCAAACCACCACATGACCTGAAATGAATCCTACTACTCTCCACCCTGTCCCTCCTTAAAAACTAAAAGTAGCCATGTGAAAAGCAGGAGCAAGACCCTGGGAGTGGGGAGAGCTGGACAGTGATCGCTCCTGGCTCCACCACTGGTCTGTGAATGGCACCCTATAAGCCTCAGCCTCCCGTCATGGGGCCTCTCACAGCTCTGCAATTCTAAAGAGATTATAATAAGGGCCATGAGGAGAAATGGAACCACCACCAGAAGCACACTTTCTTAACTTTCAGTTTCAAGGCTAAAAAAGAAGACAAAAGGCAATGCTATTATTTCTGGGACTCCCACTACTTATTCAGGAGTTTCCTTCAAAAGTCCCATCCCCACCTCCCAGCTCAGCACTTTTTGGTGCCTTCCATAACACACCTGGAATTACCTTTGGACACAGTGACTGTCGCTGCACCGAATGTACATTCAAGACAGGAAAACACACAGAAAATACAGAATAAGGTTCTGATAGACTGGGAAGACAAACTTTAAATTCCAGAGCTTTTTGATTTTGTTGGAAAAAGTAAACATTTTAAACAAAGATACATCCACACAGCTGTCTCAGTAAACCTTTCACTAACCCTAAGAACACGTTACTTCAAGATGCAGGAGAGCACTACAGGTAAGAGAATGGGCTCTGCCTTGGTGGTGAGGTCAAGTCCAGGCAGGTCCAACCCTACATGGCCTCAACCCACCTCTTCAGCACTACTCCTATCAATCCTCCAAACTTCCCTCCTGTGAGGCTGCTCTTCTCACTGCTCTGGAATGAGTCTTGCTCACTCCCAATAATAATATCTACACATATCTAGCACTTAATACGTCCCAAAATACTATTCTATTAACTCATTGAACTTTCACACATAGACGAAGTAACTAATGCAGAGAGCCTTAAGTAACTTGCCTAGCCTAGGTTCACTCAGCTAAGATGTTATAGGCCCAGGACCTCAGCTCTTAATCACTAAGCTGTTCTCAATAGCTTTGTCCCAATGAAAGAGCCTTTCCTCTCCCTTTTTTCCTGGGAAGAAGGTTAAACTTATCTATGCCCTCAAGGACAGATAGGATGAGGCTGGCCAGAAGAGAGGCACAGAGGCAAAAGCCCTCACAAGTGATCGGCCTGCTGCTTCTCCTGGATGCTGCTGGAGGGGATAAGTCTGATCCCTCAATTGAAAAGCTACGGCACTTCTCTTCCACCTCTTCTTAAACCCATCAGCATCTCTCTCCCATAATGCCCCTTCATGAAGAGGCAGCTTTCCAGTGGCTGGCGGGAGAACTTAGCCCTTCCAGGGCAGAGGGAGGGACGGCTCCTAGTTCTGAAGGGCCAGGCACACTGGACATGCCAACCTAGAGTAAAACCAGGGCAGTTCCCAATGCTTCTGGAAAGTACCTCAGGGCTGGCCTAACTAAAACTCTAGAAGGGGACAGCACAAGGTTAGAAGCATGTAGCCATATTGGGGGTATGGGAGTAAGTAGATGGTTACTGGGGTTCCTCAGAACATCTCTGATTATCACTGCCCACATGTGTTATGAGGGATGAAAACTATTCAACTAACTCACTGGATGACAGAGCCCTCTCCTCTTCAACTGCCAAAATCCTACTTATTCTGAAGGACCACACCAAGTTCCACCTCTTTCTCCATGTCAGAGGGCCTTTCCCTCCCCTGTACTTCCTTTCTTTGGGTGGCAAACATGCAGCAGTGGGCAAACCAGAATTTCTTTGTTCTAGGTACATGCCATCTTCTCCCTTACTGAGCTCCTTAAGGGCAGAGCCCAGAGGAGGTGTCCCTTGAGCTGAGTCTTAAAAGAAAAGTTACCCTGGTGCAGAAAAGAGACAGGGGACTCCCATCAAAAGACCCGGGGTGTGCAAAGCAAGACATGTTACAGGATTCCATGGACAAGTGGGGAGAGAAAAGACTGGCAAGACCAGATCTTGAAAGAACATGGTAAGGAATGTGGATTTTTAAATATAAAGTCCTGACCTACTGAATTTGGTTCCAATCTCTGAGAGGCCTGAGCATGTGTACTTCTCTTGAACGCACTGCTGGTTAGGAATCATGTAGGGCTGAGGACAGACTGGTGAGGAATAAAAGGAAACCACTGGGGAATCTGATGTAAGTGTCCCGCCACAAATGGGAATGGCCTGAACTCAGGGAGTGGCAGTGGAGATGGTGAAGACAGGCAGAGAACAGAGATAAAGGCATAATTCAACAGAATCCAGCAAGTGGCTAGATGTGGGAGAAAGGGGCAAGGCAGGCTCCCCCAGGTTCTTCCTTGAGTGACTGAGTAGGCAAGTGGACTATTACCATTACCAAGACAAGAGAAGGGCAGGGCACAGGATGAGCTTAGGCTCAACTGCCTACATACAGGTCTATGTGCCATTCAAAGGAAAACACTCAAGGTGGTTGGATACCAAGTCTGGATTCAAAAGGGATGTCTTCAAGGTTCTCTAAGCTTTAATGCCTAACTTACCGTTGCAGCAAAGAAAACAAATATCTCAAACATTTAGTGATACTTATCAATGGAATGAGAATATTTTTAAGTGACCTGGTATAATAAAACATGACATCAGCAGCCTCTTTAGAGTTGTAAGATCAGAAAACACCTTTCTGTTCGAATGTAAACCTTAAGAAAAGGTCCCAAATGTTGCGATAACTGAGTTTACTCTTTCCCAGGGCCTGTACCAATTATCTTTTAATAGAGAAACACTTATAAAGAATATATTAAGGGAGACTAAAATAGTCCCAACTTACTGGGATGTATGAATTTAGGATAAAAAATGCAATGCTCTTCTCAATTCCCCAAACCCCAGTAGATTCAGGACATTTACTGGCATAGCATCATTTGTAAAACTCCCCATACTTCCTGACATACACACCACTGGTACCAGACATACTGCTCTATCATGCTAGTTACCCACCCTTATAGAATGTAAACTTGTACTCAAAAGAAAGCTAGTTCATTGCTCAGTACAATAAATTCCAAGAAATAAACTGTTTTTAGTGACTCCTCCTACCCCTTCACATGTAATTATGGATTGAAAGTACACCAATATAGAGTCCTGAGTGACCATTATTTAAATAGCATTAAAAGATAGCTACAAATCTCAATTCTTCATCTTGAAGTCATCCTTCTCTTAAATTTACAGATTTCCCCGATGAGAAAGCCCTTCTGGGAAGATAGTCAGCTGGAGGACCCTTGGAGATGTGTGCAATAGAGAGGTCGAAAAGGAACCATAAGACTTCAGCTTTCTTTAGCCACACCTACAGGTTTCACTTTTGTAGCTATTCCACTCCAGGTTGAAGCAATAGTTACAATCCAGTTGTAGTCATCAATGCTGAATTCTGCTGCTTGCAAATTGAAATGTATTTAATGTTTTATTAACATTGTAATTCCTAAAAAGGGTTCTGCAAAAGGCTAATCCTTTTGGGAAACCCTTTTTAAAGACTTTATTGCACTCAAGTCTAAAATAACTTCTCAAGTCTATGGGCATCTCACCCTGAACAAGCCAGATCTCCTTGGATCTAGGAAGCTAAGCAAGGTCAGGCCTGATTAGTACTTGAATGGGAGACCACCTAGGAAGATCAGGTGCCGTAGGCTTAAAAAATTAAAAATAAGGGATTGTAAATTGCCAAGGTCCTTGCAATCTGTGAGGTCAACCAAGGGTTGCCTTGCCTAAAAAAAATAATAAACAAATAAATTATAAAATAACCTCTCAGCCTGATATAGCAAATCACTCTACTTTGAATAATGTATTTTACACTATCTGCAGACATTGTTACGAAGAAATCTGAGTGTTCTTGAAAATAGTTTTTGAGGAAATCTAAAGTTGTTTAAAATGTAATCCATTGGGTCAACAGCCATGCCAATCTCAACACACCCGATTTCGTCTGATCTTGGAAGCTAAGCAGGGTCGGGCCTGGTTAGTAGTTGCATGGGAGACCACCTAGAAATACTGGGTGCTGCAGGCTTAAAAAAAAAAAAAAAGTAATCCATTTGATTATTCAACATCTATTTACTTTTCTTTTGTTTCATTATATTCCAGATTTTTTGTAGCATTTTGTTTCAAGCATTTTTTTCCACCCCTCGTATTTATCAACCTGCATCAATCTTTTTTTTTTTTTTTAACTAACCAGGCATAAACACTGACTCTCAGAGCTAATGATCAGCCTCTTGTAACCAGCATCCCCCTACTGAATTGAAAGAAAATCCATCCACAACTCAAGAAATGACATCCTTCTCCACGTATCCTCCGAATAAAAAAGAATAAGAAAGAAATCAGCATGACAAGCGGCATGGAACTTGGGATCTGGAGCCAGGGAGACTTAGCGCCTCATCTCTCCCCTCCCAGGTCTGCTACTCCACCTTAGGTAACAAAATTTATCTAAGCCTCACAATTTTCTCATTTGTGAATATTATTTCTCAAAATGACTACACTAACTTTAGGTGCTGTAAAAAAAAGAACTTATAAATGACCTAGCACCTTGTAAAGTACTCCGTTAATGTTACATGTTTTTTCCAAGCTCCTTTTTTTTTTTTTGGAATCACATGAAAAAATCAAAAACCATAGTAACTCCCTTCTCAGACTCCTGGGAGCCTGGGAACCCCAAATTGGGTCAACTGAACCAGACTAGGTGATACCAGGATGAATTAGGCCAAGATCCCTGCCCTTGAAGAACTCAGAACCCAGTAGGAAAGACAAGTCTAACACAAATCAGATTGACACAAGTGCTCAAAGGAAAAAGAGAAACATAAAGAAAGTGCTCTGGTCACACAAAGGAGGAAAACAACTCATTCTGAAGGGGGATGGGAGAAAGCTTCACACAGTAGCTGGCACTGGAGTTGAACCTGGGACTTCCCTGAAAAGGAGAGGCGAGAAGGCAGCCTTTCTCAGGGTACAGCAAACAGCATGTGTAAAGAAAGACCACATAGCAAGTAAGAGCAGGGAGCTTTGGAGTCAGACCCAAAAAGATCATAGCTTTCTCTCTCTAGCTAAGAAAACTTAGGCAAGCCAACGAATCTCCCTACATTCCATTTTCTCATGTACAAAATAAGAATAATAGTGTCTACTTCACAGGGATTAAACATGATCATGAATGTGAAGTACAGAGCTGCACAGAGTAAAAGCTGGGGGGAAAAAGGTAGCTACTCTGATTAGGTGTGAGAGAAACCAAGAGGCAGGAAGGAAGGTTACTTTCAGTCAACCTAAGAAGGGTCTTGCATTCTAAGTAAGAAGATAGGATTAACTACTGAGGACAATCAAACCACAGAGGTTTTCAATAGGAGTGAAAGGATTAAATATTTGCTTTAGAAAAAGAATTCTAGTGTCCCAGAAGGGGAATCAGAGAAGAGCACTTGGGAGGGCAGCTGAGAGATAAGGATAAGAATTCGAGTAATTTCAATAAGATTAGGAAGGAAAGCACACTCTCAAAAAATCTAACTTAAAATTCACAAGGCTTAATGAGTGACGACTTTTGGGGAGTAGAGGAGGGAAGCAGGTGATTAACAGTCCTCTCATCTGGATGACTAGGTGATGTCACTGACAAAGAGATGAGAAGTCTGGAGTCTGCCGACTTTTCTTTTGTGCCCACTTCCAATGCAGTTTTATGAAGTTACATGTCGTCTCCAGCCCTTAAGTGAACAAAAGAAAGAAAACGTTCCCAGGAAGAAAGGGCCCAGAGACCGTGACTCCAAGTTCAATGTCCTGTCCTATCAAGCACTGCTCTGCCAATGAGGAACCCCAGCTCTTTATCTCCCCTCAGGAAACCAACTCCTGGACCTTTTTTATTTCCGGCCCGGTGTAGCCCGGCAGCACAACCGGCGAGGTCGGCTCTCGAGGACGCAAGGAAACACTCGCGAAAGAATTAAGCCAGTTTGGCATCTGTGTTCCTCACCAAAGGAGCCAATTAACAAGAAGCCGCCTCGGTGCGTTAAAGTACCAAGTAATTTTTATAAACTTTGGCTGGTTTTGGCTCGACTGACGGAAACCAACCCCCAACCCCTCAAAAATGGCACTTTGCTTCATCAGGGAAAAGAAATCGGGATGACTAAGTGGGGGGGGGGGAGTAGAAAAGAAGATGGGGAAGGAGAACCACGCCGCGATCCGGCCGACCCCACGCCTTCCTGGAGTTGAAACTTGCCCGCTGTGTGACTCTGCAGTCATAAGGCGACAGTTTGCTACGACCCAGAGCAATTTCAAACGACCCATCAAAAACTGACCTAACTTCCGTCGTCCGGCCTCCTCCTTCCTTCCCTAGCCTAAGCCTCCCAGCCTCCCGAGCTGCGGCGGGGCGGAGCGGGACTCAGAGCCCGGCGCGCTGCGGCCCAGGGCGGGGCGGCTCCGCGGCGCGGGCTCCCGGCCGGGGCTCCAGCGCTCGGGCCTTCCCCACGGGCGCCCGATTTGGGGCCTCCTGGCTGGGCTCCCACAGCAACGCCGCCTCAGGTCTGGGAGGCGGCCGCCGCAAGGAGAGGGACCCCGCCAGGCTCTGAGCGGAATGGACGCCCCGAATCGCCCTGAGGAGCCGGCGGCGGCTACCAGCGCGGCCTGAAGCTCCCGCCCAGGCTGAGGCCTAGGCCGCCCCGTTAGCTGCCTCAGCCCGCGCACGGACCGGGGTGGCGGCGGGGCCACACAGGGTGGGAGGCCAGGTGGCGGCACCCCAAGGAGCCCCGACCCGCCGCTGGGGCCCGGGGCCCAGGACGCCGCCCCCCGCCCGGCCGGCGCCGGAGAATGGCTTTTACCTTCATCAGCCTCCTGCTGGCCGCCATCTTGAATCTGGTACTGCTGCTTTCCCAGTGTGCATCGCGGCGGGCCAGGCGGCTGAACCCCCGCACTTCCTGGAGCGGGGGAGGGGCAAGCAAGGCGCACCGGACGTGCAAAGCGCCTACTGTGTGCGGGCCACAGTGCTGGCGAGGCCTGGGTGAATGCAGTAGGCGGAGATCCTGCCTTTATGGGCTGTCTAATCCGATGGCAATTACAGACAGTGCCTGGCACATAGTAGGTGCACAATAAATATTGGTTACATAAGATTGAATAACCAGGATTATTTCAGGCACTGCTAAGTGCTGTGAAGAAAACTGAATGATAGGAAAGTGACTTTTCATTGGGAAGTCAGGGAAGCCTCACTGAGAATATAGTGTATAAGTAATAATAGTCAACACTGGTTACCATTAATAGTCCCATTTCCAGGGAAACAAGCATGGAGAAGCCCAATGATTTGCCCAAGGTCATAAAGCTACCTAGGAGCAACGCCCAATTCCTGTCCACAGGCAGCTCTGGAACCCGAAGGATGGGAAAGCCACTGGAAGATTTGGCGGAGAATGTCTTAAGTAGGAGAAACGGTACCGGCAAAGACCATGAGGCTGTCTGAGTGGAAGGTGGATAAAATGAAGTAAGGATTAGAGGGTGTGGAGGAGGCAGATGACAGACTGTGAAGAGCCTTGTAGGAACCAGAGGGATTTGACTTTTCTTCCAAGTACTGTGAGAGCCCCTGGATGGATGTGGGTAACAGCCAAATAGATGCACATGTTGAAGGAGAGTACTCTGATTGGATAATGGAAAATGGAGGTAGGAGAATAAGAAGAGAAGGAGGGGCCCTTTGGAAGCCTGTTGCAGCCATCCAGGCAAAGAGATGGTGATGGTTTGGCCCTTGGGTGGCAGTGCAAACAAAGAGAAGGATACGGCTTCAAAATACATTTAGGTTTTGTGAAGGACTTTTTCTCCACAATCAGTTTCTGATGAAAGGAAAGAAGAAAAGGCCACTGGAAATATATAGCTGGAATAGAGCTGGCCTCCCACTCAGTGTCCTGGGAGCCCAGGCTTAAACCTGGATGGAGTGGGAGAGAGGCCAAATGATAAGCCTCCTGCAATCAAGAACCATGTCTGCCTTTTATCTCTCCCCAGGGCCAGCACACAGTGGGTGCTCAATAAACATTTGGCATACATATGAGGGACTCCATCAGCTAGCTCCCTAGAGCCATGGGGAAAAACTTGGAAGCCTGGCCTTGGTACTGCCTCTATGGTCTTGCTGCGTACATTGGGCCTGGTGCTTAGTAGTCCCAAGTCAAAAAAAGAACACAGCTTTTTTGGGAACTGCTTTCTCCAATGGAGAACCACAGATGGAAAGGGATCCTACCATGAAGAATTCCAAGTCAGTTGAGGAAGTACAATGAATACTCTTTAACTTGACATGCTAAACTGGGAACAGAGGCTGGTATCTGGAGAGGCCAAATGCTGAGAACTAGCCTTTGCTGTGGCATCTTCCTGCATTCTCGCCACTGCCCTGTAAGATAGGTCCCTTGTACCCTCTTTGCAGGTGGAGAACTGAGGCTCTGAGCAATAGAGTGCCCTTGTTAAACAAGCACACAGGAAATGTACTCAGTCCTAGTGAAAAGCTGCCTGGTCTTTGGGGCCTATCTTCTGCTCTGGCTTCTGGTCATACCAGCTCCCCCCTCTACTCAGCTTACCATTCAGACCTGACTTTTCATGCCACATCCCTGAGACTCCCATCAAAAGTGGCCTCTTCCTCCTCCGCTTTTCCTTCTGGATTCCAGGCTCTTCTGCTCAAACTTACCACATGCTGCTCCTTCCTCCACTAAGCACAGGGTCTTTGGTGCTCATCTGCTAAGTGCAGAGAAGCTACAAAGGTGGCGCCTGACCTCAAGGGGCTGGCAGAATCCTGGGGAGGCACCAAGAAAAATGACAGAAGGTAGAAGGATTTGGTAAAGTGTGGGGGCTCAGAGGGGGCCTGACAGGGCCAGGGGCAGGGCCAGGGCCAGAGGGAGTTCTTAAGCACAAGAGAGACATTGCAGGGACAAGAAAGTGCCTCTGTTAGGCAGGGAACTGGCAATGGACACTCACTCTATAAGGCTGATTGTGTTTCTGGCAGTAGATGCTGGACATTTGTACCTGCCACTGAATTGCACCACAGAGCAATGCTAAAATGTCTTATCTCATAGGTGAGGAAACTGAGGCCCTGAGAGAATGGCTTGCCTGACATGTCCCCTGACTCCAAGCAACATCCAATACGACTAGACAAAGTAGCCAAGGCCTTGTGCTTCAGGCTGCAGAGGAAGGAGTGATTGGAATAGGTACAGAGGGAAGAAAAGTAGAGATGGCAGAGGATAGAAGACAGGTCTATCCTGGCAACAGTGGGTAGCTGGAAAACCGTAATGCTTCCAACAGCAACAAGGTCCTTAGGGATCGGTGGCAGTTTGTCCAAGGACTAGGGGATTACAGTCTCATTCTGGCTGCCAGAGCCAGTGGGCTAGGCTATATGGCAACAGTTCAGAGCCTAGACTTGGGTCACACAGGCCTAGGCACAAGTCCTAGTGTGACCACAGGCAGTTTCCTCATTTGGAGGGGATAGAGCCAGCCTCCCTGGCTGTGATAAAGACTCATGGACAAGATATGTAAATACAGGTGAAGGCAGACTCCACCCACAGAGGCATACACTTCAGGAGCTGGCCAGGGCTGCCAGGGTGAGAGGTCAGCCCAGCAGGCTAGGGGCCTCAACCAAAGAGCTGGAAGCTGGTGCACACTGCCCCTCCCTGCCCAGGAGACTGCAGACCAACCAGAGTAGGCTGCATGGCCCAGGATGTACAGGCAGAAAGCACAGTTGGTCTTCAGGTATCCAGCCCCATCCAGGAAGGGGCAGTGCTAGGGCTGAGAAGATCTGTTTGGGATCCTGCTGAGTTACTCTTCCTCTCTGAGTTGCAGTTTCTCCTTAAACAAAGGAGAATCATGACAGAATTGTTAAGAATCAATGCCGGAAGAGACATGGGCCTGCCCTGAGTGGGGTGGGCATGGGAAAAGGCTAGTGCCAGCAGCCAGACTGCAGAGGGCTCCTGAAATCTAATCTTAGCTCTATAGACCTCCCACCGTTTCCCATCTCAGTTCTCAGGAAGCCTGCTTTGGTGGGCTTCTTCCCATTAGCATCCCACCCCTCATTCACAGCACTTGCCCAAGCTTTGAATTCTCCACATTCCTTTGTCATTTTTTGCTTAATCTCTGCATCCTCCCTTTGACTGTAAACTCCATGAGGACAAAGGCCACATCTAGCCTGTCTGCCTCTGTCTTCTCTGATCATGTATTTATTGAGCACCTACCATGTGCCAGGCACTGTTCTAGACGCTGAGGTGACCTCAGAGAACTGAAAACACATTGACCCAAAAATAAGGGAAGTGGAGTGGAAATCTGGAGCTACTGTAAGTGCAGAAGTTAGGAAACAAAATCCTCCAGGATGGAGCTCATAGCCCTCATCAAGGCCAGCCAAGCCCTGCAAAGTTCAAGGCTTGAGTGGCAGAGCTGAAAGAGGGCTAGACCAGGCTGGCAGAAGAGGATGTGAACCAGATTACCCAGGATTCTAGATCCCATGCCCACATTGCTCAAAGGTTATAATAGGCTGGGACTGTGGGAAAGGCAGCATGGAATATAGGGCTGGTGATATGGAGTGAATCAAGATGGGAAGGGAGTACATGCCTTCTCTCAAATCAGTGGAATCATAGACTGTGGGGGCAGCATGTGTGTGGGCACAAAATAAATAGGAAGTTCTCTAACCCAGAGGTTTTCCAACTTGATTCTAGCAGCACACCTCTTTAAAACACTTTAAACCAAAGTTCTCCTTAGAGACTGATAAATGACACTAATGAGTGGCTGTACTCTACTGAAGTAGTAGGGACAGTGTCTTTCCTTCAGCTCCTGGTATATCCTTCCCAACCCCAACAAGCCCTGTAGTATTTCCCAGGAACCCTGGAGTCCTGAAGAACCCAGGTTTAAAATTACCTATGTAATCCATCCCCTTCATGGTATAGTTAAGAAAGCCAAGACTCAGAGAATGCAGCAACATGGTGAGCTAATGCCAGTCTGCTCTCCCTGAGCTTAGAGTTCATGGGGGTGGCAAGCAGGTCACTGGCCAATCATTGCACAACATGAGTGTGGGGATGGCAGAAGCCTGGCTCAGGGAAGCCCTGGTTTGCCCTTCCACTTAACCATAAACTGAATGCCTCTGATAGGCCACAGATGGTTCCAGCATGAGGAGCAGCTGGATAGTAACTGTGGGATTCCCAGAGACTCACCCCAGAGTCCTCCTCCTTGGTGACATCCTGCCCTCCTGACCTGTCGGAGGCCCTGCCTGAGGCTGCAGCAGGACATCCAGGCTGTGGAGACTCATCCACCACCCTAGTTCTGCCATGGCTGTCCCCATGCCCTGGCAAGCCACCTGCTCCCACTAAGCGCCAGGGCCTACTCTGTCAAAAGAATTGTAGTGAGTATTCCATGAAGATACCCTCCCTGTAGCTCCCATGTCCAGTGGCCCAGCACCACCAGTTCAAGGCTAAGGCCATCTTTGCCAATCTTCCCCCCATTCACCTCACCTCTCAAAGAGAACATCTGGAGCCGTAATTTCCTGTGTTCTTATTAGTCACCACTGCCGAAAGGCACCTCCTGTTACACACCAGTGGTTCAAGGGAACCTGGTTTGAAAAACATGAGTACATCAAAAAGAGTGGGGCCCACAGGTCCACATGCTGAATAAACACAGCACCTGCTTCTCTGAGCCTCATTTTTCCCGCCTGTCAGATGGGGCCAAGATCACTTGCTCACCTACTTGAGGAAATGACTACGTAAGTGAGAGGGCCTGTCTGTCTGGATTGCACCAGGAACAATTGGAGAAGGTCAGTCACAGAAAAAAGGCTTTCGGGGGGAGCGGAAATTCACTCAGAAAGGTTATGTGGGTGGCTCATAGCCAGACAGCCATCCTCAGAACAGCAGAGCCGCCTGAGTTGTGAGAGACCTCAGGTGCTGCCCAGGCCAGGCCAAACATTATAGACAGAGAAGCAGAGGGGTCTCTAATGTGAGCACAACATTAAGGTCTGGATGCAATTAGCCAAGTAAAAGACATCCATCTGCATCTTTCAGGAGCCATTTGGTGCCAGGGTAGGGAGAAGCCAGATATAACTAGGGCTCCTAAACTACTAACCACACAGATGGCCAGGCTAAGAGAAGCTGTGCGTGTGTGCGTGTGTGCATGTGTGCATGTGTTCCACAGATCGGGACCCCCCCCCCCAAACATCTCTGCTGAGGCCAGACCCTCACTCCCAGCCCAGCCTAAGCCTCTGCCCAAGGCCCTGATGGGCAACCTGGAGCCTGGGGCCCCAGCCCTTGCTTCCAGGTGGTACCTGAATGTGGGAGGTAGCAGGCTAGGTGGCAAGGTTGAGCAGTGCTCTTCAAGCCTTTCCTGGATGTTTGGCCCTGGGTCCTTGCCCCTCCTTTCTGGGGAGGGACTTTTCACTTACACCTCCTCTGAGCCTACCCTGGGATACCATGTGTATCAGACATATTCTGCTCCAAAAAGAGAGGTGTCAGTTGAGGTAATTAGGGCTGTAGAGTCCTGGGAAGCCCAGGCCCAGCCTGGAGAGTCAGGGAGGGCCCACTAGAGGAGGACTGCTAAGCTGAGTCAAGGTTAGTAGTAGGTAAGTGGACAAAACCATGGGTTATGTGGGACCCATTAATGAGCCAGATCATCTTGAGCAGAACTCTTAACCCACTGGGGCTTGAGACTCCTCATCTATAAAATGGGTGGTTTAAATAATGTATGTCAAGTGCTTAGCATGGCACATAGTAGGTGCTTAGTTTGCAATGGATATTGTTGTTATTTTTATGTTAGGAGAGGTTGGCATCCCAGATGTGGAGAATAATGCATGCAAAAGCCCAGAGGCCTTTGAGTCAGGGGTAGTCTTCAGACTCCTGGAAGAAATTTGTGAGGGTCCAGCCCAAGCCCTGAATGGGAAAATGAGAACTTACACAGACATTGGTGCAGCTCCTACCGCATACCCAGCCCTCATCTAAGAGAGTTCCAGTGTCCCTCCAACCCTGGAAGGCTGGGGCTATCGACATACCCTTGTATAGATGCACAATGATCACTCAGCCAAAAATGGCAGAGTCTAGATGGAAACCAGGACTCTGAGGCTTCCCACCTACCATGAAGCATCCAGAGTGAGTCCAGAGAGCATAGGGAATGCCTGTGCTGCCTACGCACAGCAGCCCTGCCTGGCCTCAGTCAAATCCCTGCCCTGCAGGCCTCAGATTTTCTACCTGCCAAAAAGGGAATAGGTTTAAAATTAGTGAGCTGCCTACCAGAGTCCCAAAACAGAAGAAATGGATGCTCAGAGAGGTCAGAGAACTCTGGGAGGTCACACAGCCCAGAAGAGGCTACATTATTGGTTCATTTTACAGATGAGGACATGGAAGTAGCACAAGCTGAAGGACTGTTTGAATCCATAGGTCTTCCAGCCTTAACCATCTAATCAGACTACTCCTTGGAGAGCCATGGAAAGTTCTCTGGTCTTGCTGTCTCCAGAGAGGTGCTGTGAAGACCCAAATGAGCCCATAAGGGCCTCTGGCTTAACCTTTTAGAGAAGCAGGCAGCCCAGGCACTCCTGGGCTAGACCAAAGGGCAGGTTGGGCCCCCATGGAAGCCCCATTTTCTTACCTCCCTCTCTGACTCTCCAACTGGCTGACACCCCACTCCGGGTTCTACTTGACTCTCTCTCCTTCTGCAGATGTAGAATGTGGCTCCCCCCTGGGAGAAAGACTGGAGAGGAGTCCTCACAGCTGTGACCCTGAGATTGGGCAAATATAGCCAGAATGCTTACAGACTCTGGAGGAATAATGTTGCAGCTTTGAATCTCCATTCAACTACTTCTGGGCTGTGTGACCACGGAGATGTCTGTATCTCTCAGAGCATCCTTGCAGGATGATTCAGGGCTTTGGTCCCTGAAGAAGCCCTACTTCCATGTCTCATTTGGCACCATGCCCAGGCTATGGGCCCAGAACTTCCCATCTGTAAAATGGGCGTAGGAGGTTTAAATAGATAATGGCATGCAAGTGCTTAGCACCACAAGGGGCCTTGGAAGGGTAGGCCCTGTGGAGATGCAGGCACCAGAGGTACCTTCCCCTAGCTAAGGGCCAAGTTTGGGCATATCCCGTCGCAATGTTCAGCCACCTAGGCCAAACACACCACCTGAACTCGTGGCAAGGCCAGGCTGGGTCTGCTCACACTTCATCTGTGATCTTGACCCATACAGCGAGCCCCTTTCTCTAGGCCCAGAGGAGCAGCCTGACTTTCCACCAGCCCATTGGCCTAAGAGAGATTGCAGAGCGCCTGGGAAAGTACCGGGGTGGGTCACAAGGGACATGGTACCAAAAACAAAGAAAGGCCTGGGGTCAGAGAGACCCCTGGGCATCCTGGGAAGAACATGGGCTGGACTGAATCGGGGTGTTGGGAGCCCAGTCCTGGAGTAAGCAGCCTGACGAGGATCAAGGGCTGGTGCACCCACAGCATGGGGTGGAAGAACATGCGCAGGGGCGGAAGTGGCACGTGGAGACCACCAGGGACGCCGGAAGGGGCACGCGGGGCGGTTGGCCTTGGCCGGGTAGGTGGCCGTTGACGAGCAGCGGCCTGGACCAGGCAATGTCAGGCGTCTGGCCTGGCCGTGGCCACCATGACCAAGGACTCGCCCAACCCTTCGGGTGGCAGCCGCGCGATACCCAAGAAACCAGCTAGTCCGGGCGCGGCGGCGGCGGTGCTAGAGGAGCAGAGACGGGAGCTGGAGAAGTTGCGGGCCGAGCTGGAGGCAGAGCGGGCTCGCGGGCTGGCAGAGCGGCGGCGCTTCGCGGCCCAGGCGCGCCAGCTGCGGGAGACGGCTGAGCGGGAGCGGCAACAGCTGGTTGACCATCTGCGCTCCAAATGGGAGGCACAACGCTGTCGGGAGCTGCGGCAGCTGCAGGAGAAGGTGCTGCGGGAACGCGAGGCAGAGATCCGGCAGCTGCTGCGTTGGAAGGAGGCCGAGATGCGGCAGCTACAGCAGCTGCTGCACCGTGAGCGTGATGGCGTCGTGCGCCAGGCCCGGGAGCTGCAGCGCCAACTGGCCGAGGAGCTGGTGAACCGAGGCTATTGCGGCCGCGCGGGGGCGCCCGAAGTCGCCGCCGCGCAGTGCCGCTGTCGCCTGCAGGAAGTGCTGGCGCAACTTCGCTGGGAGACAGACGGCGAGCAGGCCTCCCGCATCCGCCACCTGCAGGAGGCGCTCGACGTAGAGCGCCAGCTCTTCCTCAAGTACATCCTGGAGCACTTCCGCTGGCACCCGGTTTTGTCCTGGCCCCCTGACCCCCAAGCTGTGCAATTTTCGGAAGTGCCGCACCCCGAGACCGCCTGCAACTCTCGCCGCCTCCCAAAGTCCGCCTGTCGACTCGAATCCCTTGGCAGCCTGAGCGCCGGCGTCCGCGTGCGCTCCCGCTCCCTTGATCTGGTGCCCACGGCGTGCTCCAACTCCCCAGGCAGCCTGCTCCCTACGCGCGCCAGCTCCCTTGATTCCTTGGCACCAGCGCGTTCCCGCTCGCTCGACAGCACCCTGAGTCGGCCCAAGGCTCCTGAATCCGAGGAGCGGGCCTCTTCCTCGCCAGACACGTCCATCCTGGGCTCCCCGAGCCCCCCGCCGCCACCTCCGCCGCCGCCGCCACCACCACCACCGCCACCGCCACCGCCATCGGAGCACAGGGGACCTAGCGACCCGCCAAGAGAAGACTCCGGGAGCCAGCCCTGCGAGGCCTTGACCCTTTCGTCGCTGAGCTTGGACTACCAAGAGCTGGTGAAGCAGAACTCGGAACTGTCCCAGGCGTTGCAGGTGCTGGCGCGCCGCTGCTCTGGTCTGCAAGCAGAGAACACGCAGCTGCGGCGCGCAGGCTTCCCAGACAAGGAGGACGAGAAGGTGAAGCGGCTCAAGGTGAAGCATGCGGAGCTAACAGGCCTGGCGCGGCGCCTAGAAGACCGGGCCCGCAAGCTGCAAGAAACCAACCTGCGGGCTGTGAGCGCGCCTGTGCCGGGCGAAAGCCGCGCTGGCCTGGAGCTGTGCCAGGCCTTCGCCCGCCAACGCTCTCGGGACTTGTCAGAGCAGGCGAGCGCGCTGCTGGCCAAAGACAAGCAGATCGAAGAGCTGCAGCGGGAGTGTCGTTTGCTGCAGGCACACGTCGCCTCGGGCCTCGGCAGCGCCCCGCACCCTAGTGGGGGTGCGGCCAGCGCCCAGTGGCTCAACATCAGCGACTTGGACCGTCTGCAGCGCGAGTCCCAGCGGGAGGTGCTCCGCCTGCAGAAGCAATTGACGCTGCAGCAGGCCACCCGCAGAGCCCGGGCAGAGGCGGGCGGCCAGAGTGCCCCCTGCGAGGATGCGCGGCGCCAAGTGCAGGCGCTGGAGCGCGAGCTGAGCGCGCGGCGGCGCGAGTGCGAGGAGCTCGGCGCGCAGGCGGCGGAGGCGAGACGGCGCGGCGAGGAGGCAGACGCGCAGCTGCAGGCGGCGCTACGCCAGGGCGCCTGGCTGGCCAAGGAGAACGCGCGGCTGCAGGCCCAGGCAGACTGGATGCGAAAGGTGGCGGCGGAGAACAACGACGTGCGCAGGCAGCTGTGCCGCGCGTGTCAGGAGCGGGATGCCACCGGCTTGCTCGCGGAGCAGCTGCTGCAGCAGGCGGCACGCGGGCAGGACAGGCAACAACAGCTGCAGCACGACCTGCAGAAGGCCCTGCGTGATCTCCAGGCTGCTCGAGAGGAGATGCGGGCGCTGCAGTGTCAGCCTGGTCATCCTCCCCAGGAACCCTGGGAGGCGCCCCCAGCTCCAGATTCTCAAGGCAAGAATAGCAGAAGGACCAAGTTCCAGCCAGGGTCTGAAGACCGAGCATCATCACAGCCCAGCAGAGACAAACAGGAGAAAGAAACCTCTCTGTTGGAGAGCCCAGTTGCCCTTGAGGACCCATTCAGTGCCCCGCAAGTGCCAGACAGCGTCCCAGCCAGCCAACCTCTGGACTCCAGCCCCCAAGCCAAGAAAACCAGCTCCCAGTCTAACTCCTCCTCAGAGGTGGAGTCCATATGGGCCACCGTGCCATCTTGCCCTGCTCTGGACATGGACACAGCTAGTGAGGTGGAGGATCTAGATCCAGACAGTGTGTCTTCAACGCTGGAAGTGGGGGACTCAGAGGCCCCTGCCACCCTCAAACTCAAGATCTTCCTGGTTCGATATAGCTATAACCCATTTGAGGGGCCCAATGAACACCCTGAGAGTGAGCTGCCCCTCACAGCTGGGGATTACGTATATATCTTGGAGACATGGATGAAGATGGCTTCTATGAAGGGGAGCTTGAGGATGGCCGGCGGGGTCTGGTGCCCTCCAACCTGGTGGAGCAGATTCCAGACAGTGACGTCCTTGGCTGCCTGCCCCCAGAGTCCCCAGACCTTGGCCCCACTCAACTCCCAGCCGGGCAGGGTGAAGCTTCAAAGGAAGACACTGGTCACAGTTTATTGCCGGGGAACAGGGGGACATGCCAGAAAAAGGTGGGCTCCAAGGCAGAAGTGGCAATAGAGATCTCAGATGCCAAGACAGAAGATGGCTGGCTTGGCTCACTGCAGAGTGTGGAGGAGCAGGACTTCTCCAGATCCCTTCTGGGGGCCAAAGGGGTCCTTTGTATGGCCCCCAAGCAACTACACCTGCAGAATGTTGCAGCCACATCAGCTGAGATCACCTGGGTCTATAGCAGCAGCAGCCACCCCCACATAGTGTACCTCGATGACCAGGAGCATGCCCTGATCCCAGCAGGCGTGAGCTGCTACACCTTCCAAAACCTGCATCCCAGCACGCGGTACCAGGCGCGGGTGGAGGTGCAGCTGCCATGGGACTCACTGCAGACACACTGGGAAACCATGTCTTCCACCATCACCTTTGACACACCCTTGGCAGGACCCCCTGACCCTCCACTGGACGTGCTGGTGGAACGCCACACCTCGCCAGGCCTCCTGGTGGTCAGCTGGCTCCCAGTGACCATTGACTCTGCCGGATCTTCCAACGGAGTCCAGGTCACTGGCTATGCTGTGTATGCTGACGGGCTCAAGGTTGCAGAGGTCACTGATGCCACTGCTGGGAGCACCCTGTTAGAATCGTCCCAGCTCCAGCTGCCCCTGATGTGCCAGAAGGTCTCAGTGAGAACCATGTCACTTTGTGGGGAGTCCCTGGATTCAGTGCCAGCTCAGATCCCTCAGGACTGTTTCACCTGTAAACGATTACCGGAGACCTCTCCCTTTAGCTATACATGTGGCGACCAATTCCCATGCAGAGTCACCTTCCCCGTCTGCCCTCAGAGGCTGGCACTGGCTCCCCTGATTGCTAAAGCCAGCTCTCACACCCCCAGAAGCTGTGGGGAGCCCCGGGCTGAGTTCCTAGAAGTATTCCCTGAAGAACTGCCAGGGAGGCGCTCCCCAGTACGTAACCTGAGTTCAGAAGGAGAATATCCAAGTGCAAGGGCTGGCAGCCAAGGCCAGGGGCCGCAGAAGCCTGGGAGGTATGCAAAAAGGAGGTGTTATTTCAGAAGAGTCCTCAGAATTACAGGCTGCCTCTACCCAGTAGCCAGCCTGAGAAGGAAGAAGAGCACTGCCAGCACATGGGTACCAGCCAAAGCCCTGCTCTGGGAGTTGTCCATCTGTCCCCTGAGTGTGGGCCTGGGAAAGAACTGTGTCAGGAAAAGGCCACCCTTGAGAAGGACCTTAGGCAAAAGCAAGATGCCCAACTGTTCACCGCTCCCCAGCTGGGCACAAGCCAACGATATGTGTCTGACTTTTGCAACATTTTACAAAAGGAGGAGGCAGTGTGCTTCGGTCCATGGGGCACAGAGAGGCGAGAGCAGAGAAGGGAGCTTAGGACCCACAGTGGGCGAGGTCAGGCTCTGGGTAGCAAGAGGGAGTGCCAGCTCCATGAGCCCAGCCAAGCGCTTTGTCCAGCTCCATCCAACAAAGTCATTAAGATGTCCAGGGGTGGCCCCCCACAGCTGGGGGTAGGCACGGACACTCTGGTCAGGGTTTTTGTGGCCCTCTTTGATTACGACCCCCTAGCGATGTCTGCCAACCCTGAGGTTGCACAGGAGGAGCTGGCCTTTCAGAAAGGGCAGTTGCTGAGAGTGTGGGGTTCTCTGGACCCACGCGGCTTCTACCATGGTGAATGCAACGGGCAAGTGGGCAATATCCCTGGGCACCTGGTGGCTGAGGCAGAGGCGGGCATGGAGCAGACTGACAGGAGGTGGCATTTGCCAGCACAAGGGCACACGCCCTCTGTGGCCCACCTCGATGATTTTCACGGGCTCACCAGGAGGCCTCCACTGTGGACTCCAACAACCATGATGGCAGCTCTGGATTATGACCCCAAGGACAGGCGAGGAGGGGGCCTGGTGAAGGGCAAGCTATCACTGAAGGCAGGGGACGTAGTCACAGTCTACGGGCCTGTGGATGACAAGGGATTCTATTATGGGGAATCAGGCGGTCACAGAGGCCTGGTCCCAGCTCACCTGCTGGATCACATGTCTCTCCATGGAGAGTGAGCAAGACTACCCACAGGGGAAGTGGCCTCTGGCCACCAGCGCCCCACCAGAGGAGAAGCAAGCATGTGGACCCTTCTACCAGCACCCCTCTTCCCCTCTGTGATCACCCCATTATGTGAAACTGATGGCAGTCGTCAGGCATCCCCTAGCCTCTGAGAGCAGCAGGGCTTAAGTCTGAACTGAGTTGTTTCCAAAGAAAACAGGACACTCAGCCCCTAGAGTGTGACAGGCCGGTTCGGCGTTGTTGGTAACTCCAACGGGCATTTGAAGAAGTGCCTTTCTGTGCTCAGTATGCGTTTTCTTTAGGAGGTGAACATTAATCATCCATTGCCTTGTATGAAAGTCTTAAGAAAAGCCTGCCTCTTAAAAAAAAAAATGTGACTAGAACGTTATTTTTCTATCTTATGTTCAACCCCTCATTAAAATGTTCATAGAAAAAAGAAAAAGAATATTTTAGAAGTGAAAGCACAACCAAGGGACACATGAGCCTTCCTCTCCTCCCTGTCTTCTGTTAAGGGGCCTACAAGGGCTACAGACATATTTTCCCAGCTGTGGGGGTAGGAAGGGCACCCCTTTGCTGTTTAGAACCCAACACAGGGTCGCTTTCAGGGCTGCCAAGGGCCCAGCCAGGAGCCAAGGCTGAGAAGCAGGGCCCCCAAAGGTGTCCCTGCCTATGGGCTGTGTGTCCCTTTGTGGAGGGTGGTGTCTGTGTCTACCAGCAGGGGGTCCCTTTCCCCAGCACTTCCCTAGGAACCTCACTAGGAGGGCATGTCCACATTTGCCCCATTTTACAAAGAGCTGCTGAGGTTCGGGGGGCTCCCAGTTTCCACAGCTCCAGAGCTGCTTCCTCCCATGGTCTTCTGGGGCTCCCCATCTAGGAGAGTGAGGATGATGAGGGGTGGCCTTCATCCTTCTCTGCTTCTGTTTGATGTTCCTGTGTTTCCCTAAATCCAACAACACTGTCAGAGGAAGGGCACCACCTTCCTGAGTGCAGGAGGAAGTTACTAGAAGCATTCCGGGAGGAATCAGAGCCAGTCAGGTTCTTGAGGAACTTGGTGAATTGGGGCCAGAGGGTTCCACCACTGGCCCTGGGCTAAAGGCGGGAACAGAGAAAGGGGCAGACATCTCAACCTGACACACTTATGCGGTCTTATCCTCAGAAAACATCGGAACCAGCGAGGTAGCTGTGGTGTGCACACACGCCACTTACTCGTGAGCAGGAGGCTGCAGGAGAGAAACTCTGCTCCCCCTCACCATCCTCTGTCCACTGAGGGCCATGATCATCCTCTCTGAAGCTCACGACTCCCCATTTTTACAGTGAGAAAATAGGCTCAGAAAGCTGACCTGCGGAGGTAACCCAGACCAGCTCACAATTTTTTTTAATTGTGATAAAATACACATAACATAAATTTTACCATCTCAACCATTTTTTACATGTACGAGTCAGTAGTGTTAATACATTTACATTGTCTTGCAACCAATTTCCAGAACTCTTTTCATCTTGCAAAACTGAAACTCTGTACCCATTAAACAACCACCACCATTCCCCTCTCTCCTTAGCTACTGGCGACCTCTAATCTATTTTCTATGACTTTGACTACTCTAGAGACCTCATATAATTGGGTTCTTACAGTAGATTTGTCTTATTATGTCTGTCTTATTTCACTGAGCATAACGTCCTCAGGTTTCATCCATGTTGTAGCATGCGTTAGAATTTCATTGTTTTTTTAAGGCTGAATAATATGCTCCATTGTATGGACACACTACATTTTGGTTAGCCATTCATTCATCAATGGACACGGTTGCTTCTGTTTTTCTGGCTGTTGTGACTAGTGCTGCTATGACCATGAACGTACAAGTATTCTCAGCTTTCAGTTTTTCAAACCATCAGCTCAAAACCTGAATGGAACCTGAGGAGGATGAACAACAAGGAAACTGCTATTGCAGGAGAGGACAGTCCAGCTGGCCCCTCCCAGCTCCTGGGAGCTAGATTGGAGGTCTCGGTGTCCATGGGCTAAGGGGTGGGGACAAATATGGTTCCCAGACACTGGAAGAGCAACAACAGTTTAGTAAGAAATAGAATTTAAATCCATGCACTTTCAAAATCAAATACAATAACTAATTCCATAAGAACCACAGATGTAACCCACACCATTCCATCACTTTTTCTCATAATTTTTTATTTAACTTGATATTCTTCCCTGACTATTGACCAAGATTGCCCTCCTTTTTTGTTTTGAACAGCTGCAAGATTGTCCATTTCATGACTGTGAAGTGGTCCCCCCAACCTCACTCCAAATGGCCCTTTTATTTTTCTCCATAACATTCATCCACACCCGGCATGTGACCTATGATTTTTCTGTTGTCTGTGTTCCACCCCCAGAGCCACCCCCCACCGATTGTAAGCCCCACAAAGAAAGGGACCTCTTTGGTTTGTTCATGGCCCAGCACATAGTAGGTCATCAATAAATATATGCTGGATAAAGGAACACACTGTATGTGGCACCTGTGCTGGGCCCAGATACTGGCCTGAGCTCCAGGCATTGCACACGCACTGGGCTGCTCACTCACTGAAAAAGAATTATACATGAACCTGTGCAAGAGAGGAAGGCTTTGCTAATTCTGACCCTGGGCACCGGGGCAGGTGAGGAAGGGCATCTTAGGCAGTAAGGGCCTGAGGCATGAGAATAATGAATGATTGCACACTGGGGAAACTTGGAGAACAGTGGCAAAGAAGAGGGAAAGGGTTGGGACAGGTGCTACCAGCTGGTAGAGTCCCTTCTGGGTTTCAAAGTCCCCTGGAGCTTCCTCATGCTGCCACTAGAGGGCAGCCTGGGCACACCGTGGGTTGCTCTCCAGGGACCCTGCACCTGGGCAGCCTGGGGCCACACCTGCCTGCGCAGGCCCTGAAGCCCCGTGTTAGGATGAGCAGGAAGTCTCCAATGCTGCAGGCCTGTGATTCAGACCCCATCCAGCCCTGTTTTCTCTTCCTTTCTCTCTGGGGAACCCATCCCACCCCATCCCCATCCCATAGGGGATATTCTTCCAGGGGAACTGGGACCAGTATCAGGCCTGGCAAGTCTGACACCTGGCCACAGAAAAGCCTCCCTCTTCACTCTTCTTGCAGTCCCACTCCCACAAATCCTAGTTTCCCAGAGGCCATGGGAGGTTTTAGAGAATGAATAAAGAAGCACAAAACCTGGTAGCCTGTGGGAGGCAGAGCCACCGAGTGAGCGGTAGCACAGTTGGGCTCTAGAACCCAGCCAACTGCGTCTGAACCCTGATCTGCAAGTAGACAGCTGGGAGGCCTCTCTGAGCCTCAGTTTCCTCATCCGTGGTAGGGCTGAGGGGGTTGTTTTGAGCAGATCCTGTGTGCAGAGTACTTGGTCCAGGATCGAGACCCAAAGGAAGCCCAAGAAAGCTGGTGAGGACACAGGTGTCAGGAGTCTAGGGCAGGGATAGATGGTTCTGGGTCCAGCCTGCCTCCTCCAAGGGCACTGAGAAGCAGAAGACTTTGATCAAAGGCAAGGGGAAGCCATGCAGGTCTAGTGAGGTGGGTAGATGGGAAGGAGTAGATGCCTGGTCATGGCCTGCACTGGGCTCCTCCCTGACTGACCAGATGACCTGGAGGCTCAAAGCCTGTCCAGGCCAGTCCAGTAGGGAACAGGGGGATGGGAAGCCCAGCTGGTCAGAGGGCAGAGAAGCCTACAGTAGTCAAAGGTGCAGCAGTCAGGGAATCTAGAGGATTCTATAGTTGAGGGTCACTGAGCCTGACCTGGCTCTCTCCACTTCCGCCCAGGGCCCTCTGGTCAGGGCAGGTCTCAGCACCTCGCCAGTCCTTCCCCAACAAAGGAGAGGCTTCCAGACATTTCTCATCATTTCCTGCTCTCACTCCCCATGCTGGATGGCACAAAAGAAGCATGAAGATAGCTAAACAGCTCTTGGTCTTTCCCATAACCCACTTGCCATGGGAACCCCCATCCTGCTGGAGCACCCCAGGACTAGTTCATTCATCACCCTCTATCTCAGCCACTGTGCATTTTCAAAACATAAAGTTAACTGATCAATTTCAGAGTCATTACATGAAATCTGTGCCCACAAGAACACACCATGAAAGACAATACAAAAAGCTCAGATTCCATCTTTTGGTCACACCCCCTCTCCCTGTCTCAGCCCAAGGTGGTAGGATTTAGAAGCTGGGTGGGGGCATATGGAAGGTCAGGGATTCCACCTAAGATAGAATATGCTGGGTCAACTTCAGGCTTGTAAAACTAAGCATATTGCCAGGTAGAGCTGACTCCAGGAACCCGGGCATCGAGGGTTCCTGGGACCATGGTGCCACCACCACTGGCACCCCAGCTGGCTCCACAGGTCCAGCCAGCCTCAGGCTCAGCTTCACCTGTCCCTGTCCCAGATGGTGTTTGGGGTCTGTTCTAGGCTGGAATGCCTATATTTGGAGATCCTCTCACTCAAAAGCCCTGGCCTCTGATACCTGACTACAGGTGTGTATACCCACCGTGCCCCAAACTCCCAAGGAAAACTCCCTTAAAATTCTTTAGTAACTGACCACTTGACTGGCTGTGCCCACATGGCTGGACTTCCAGGATCCCAAGAGTGACCCCACTGGCCACTTCCCCTCGGTTAGGGTCTTTGGCTAGAGGGTGCCCTCCTAGGAGCTTGTCCCCTCTGGCTCAGCCTGAGAGGTAGGTGGAGGCTGGATCTGAATCCTGGACCACCCGGTTGGGCAACCTCATGGAGTTCCTTGACTCTCGGCCTCAACTTCTTCTTCCCTAAAGTTGGCCTTCTGGCTGCCCTGCCCCTTCAGTTAGCTCACTCCAAGTTGTCCTTCAAAAGTGCCCTTCTTCGTATCTTGAGCAGCCTTCCCCAACTCACTCCACCCTCACTGAGTTCAGATGCCCCTCCCATGTGCATGGACAGCCCCCAGGCAAAATCCCTGTGCCCTGGAATTACTTATTTACTCAGTCACCTTCCCCAACAGAGTGCCTCTCACTCCAGGTTGACTGCTGAATGCAGGCGTCCAGACCTGGTGTGGACCTGCTGTGGAGCTTGCATTGGGGTCTGTGTGCCAGCACATTCCTTCCTAAGTTAGGAAAGGCACCAACTGGCTTGTGACAGAGAAGCCCAAAAAAGGGTTGGCCTGGGGCTCTAGGTGGCCACATTTCCCACTGAGAACTGACCTTTGCAAGCCCTCACCATGTGCCTTACCTCACGTACTGCCCACGGCAACCCTACCCAGATGGTGTAATTATTTTCCCCTTGTACAGATGGAGAAACTCAGGCTCTGAGAGGAGAGGTCATTCATCAAGGTCGTTCAGTGAGTCCAGGCAGAGCCAGGGTCTGAACCCAGGTGTATCCCTTTGCCCCAACCCTTATCTGAAGGATTCCTGCCCTAGCCTGGGGGCAGGGCCTGGGTCTAGGGAGGAGGCCAGAGGGAGGGAGAGTCAGAAACTCAAATTGAAGAACTGATAGGGGGAGGGTGGGAGGTGCTGGGAGTGGCCAGTCATAGGGCTTGGGCAACAGGGTACTCGGTAGAGCTACACTGGGCGGAGAGGGGCAGCAGGGCAGGTACAGGCCTGCTGAGTCAGAGATGCCCCATGGTCTTCAGGAAAAGCATCTGGACGGTGACCCTGGGTTGGGGCTAGTGAATGCACCCCAGGGTGGTGGGCCCAGAGGTTGAATTGGGTGCTGAGGCCCCACCCCAGGACCATCAGGATTTAAAGAGAAAGAGGCCTCCGAGAGGGTAGGGGGCCACATTTTCCAGAAGGAGGGAGTGGTCAGCCTCCACAAGGTCAGGCAAGATAAGGGCCGCTGGGCCCAGCCTCCCTCGTGACTATGACCAGAGGCTTCTGTCCCAGCCTAGGGGCTTCCTGATGTCCTGGCCATGAGGAAGCTGGCTCCCTCCCCTGCTGCCACAGGAAGCCCCACTGGGCCCTGGTGATGGGGGAAAGTCTCCCAGAAGAAAACTGGAAAGCTGGAATTTGAAAAATCCAAGGCTGCACAGGGGCCATTCCCACTCTCTGTCTACAGGAGCAGAGCCCTCAGGAGGTTCTCGGTGTCCCGGGGAGGAGACCTGCAGATATGGCTATCAGCTAGCTCCATTTTGCAGGTAGGAAAACTGAAGGCCGACTGACAGAGGTCAGTTCTGGGGTAGCTGACTGGTCAGTGGTACAGTCAGGATTTAGATCCAGGGGTCTCTCCATGGCTTTCCCCAGCAACACAACCCTGCCAGCCATCACCCCCACCCTGCCCATCTCAGAGCCACAGGTCCCCTCCTTCATCCATCCAATCACTTGGGTCAGGTGCTGTTCAGGCACAGGGGCCATAGCATCCTGCAGGCAGACCCCAGAACAGACCCTAACAGTATAATGGGGGAGGAGACAAGGCAACCAAAAGGCTGGTTGAGGCTTGAGCAAGAGCAGAAGGCCCAGGGCCTGGGGGAGTTTTCCACCAAGCAGGGGCAATCAAAGCTTCTCAACAAAGGGAGGGCTCGTTGAGGTTTTTTTCTCTTTATTTCATAACTGTTTTTCTGAAAAATGACAAAAGTAATACATAGATATAACAATTCCAATAACACAGGAGTAGCTAATTTAAGTATGAAGTCCTTCCTCACCCCTCCCCCATACCCCCTCTTCTGCACCAGCTTTCTATAGGGATATATAAGCACATATAGGCATGGAAGCAGGTATATAATTTTTAAAAATCATAAATGTAATTATATTGTAATTATATATACTGTTCTGCATCTTGCTTCTTCCACTTAGCAGTGTCTTGGCTAACTTACCAATAAACCTTTCACTATTTTTTTCTTTCATCCTGCTTCGCCTGTGTGCCTGGTGACAGTGTTGCCACCTTCAGCTGGTTCCCAAGGCCTTCCCTGGGTTACTAATGGACTGGGCTCCTCCACACGCCCCCAACACAAGCCTGGGCTGACACTGCTCCCCACTCTAGGTTCTCATTATATCGCATAGGCCCACGTGTATGGCGCCTGCCCTGCCAGGCTCCTCTGGGTGCCTCAAAAAGCCCTCCCTCCCTTCTGGAACTTGCATGTGCCACTCCCTGCCTGGCCTCACCCTGCTTCCCACTCGAGTTTGGCCTTCAGGTCTCACCTATTGATTCATGGGTGTAACAAATCATTATCGACCATGTGGAAACCTGGCCTGGTCCTAGACATTGGCTGCAGCAGTAAGCAGTGGATGATCCTGGTTCTCACAGATGGAGCTCTCCTTCTAGTGAGGGCAAGACAGTGAGTGGGGAAGCATATACATCAATAAGGATGGTGCAGGACTGGGAGAGAAGAGGAGAGAGGACTGAGAGTGAAGGGCGGCTGTTTTAGAAAGAGCAGTCAGGAAAAAAATCACACCAGGAGCTGACGCTGAAGAAAGGCATGCCAGGCAGAGGGGCAGAGTGTGGGCAAAACCCCTTCCCTGACCCTACACACCAGGGCAGTCAGTTGCCCTGTTATGACCCTGCAAAGCAGTCTGCACCTCTCTCTGCCCAGCTCTGCCCCGCTGTGAGCATTCTCCCATCACTCCCCTTGAGGGTGGTCCTCCAGCGGCCAGGGCCCACTGCTGTGCTGTTTATGATCCAGGTGCCCAACTCATCATACTGAGTGAGTGTCAGCAACTGTTGACTGAATGACAGTGGAGTGTGCGTCCTCTCTTAGAGGGCTCAGGGTCTCCGCCTGGGGCTGTGGATGACAAAGTGAGGAGAGGTGGGTGCTGAGGGAGGGGGCCCAGTTGCTCTGGGGAAGATGCATGTTGGGTGTCTTTTCTTCAATTGATGTGCTGCTTTAAGAGGCCGCACCAAGCTCTTGCTTGCCAGAGAGGTCTGGTTTGGAGCTTGGCTGTGTGACCTTAGGCAGGTGACCTTAACTTCTTTGAGCCTCAGTTTTCTCACCTATAAAATGGGGTAGTAATAGTACCCCTCTCATAGGTAGGGATGAGGATCAGCAGGCCCATGTGTGTAAAGTGCTTTGCCCACAGGTAGAGTGAAAACTCAATGTTGGGAAACAGTATTAGCAATCAGAATTTGGGTACAGCTGTTTCTTGCAAGAGAGATTTGGTTTCTCAGTTGAGTGACCTGAGTTTCTGCAGTGCCACTCTGTCCTGTGTGTATCACCTGCGTTGCATTCCCATGACAAGGAATGAATGAACCTTATGTAGGTTGAGAAGCAGCAGGTGGGATACATTGTGGCAGGATGGAAGCAGGGTCAGGAGGAAATGCATTTTATTCGGTTGATTTTTAACTGAGCACCTATTTAGTGTCAAGCATGACCTGGGTCTTGGGTCTACAAGAATGAGCAAGGCAAAGTCTTTTCTTTTTTCATGGCAACCACCCAGCAACAGCACTAGGACCATATTGTGGGGAACAGCTGGGATCAGGAGAGATTTCCTGAAGGAGATGACGTCTGAGCTGAACAGGAGCTCACCAGACAGAGGTTGGGAGAAGGAGAAAGGGTAGCCCAGGTAGAAGGAGCCCTGAGTGCTAATGCCTAGAGGGGGAGGAGAATCATGGCATGTGCAAGAACAGAGAGTATGCCAATGCAGCTTGAGCTTTGGGGTAGTGAGATGTGATAGTATGTATGACATATTTATACTAAAATATTATTGGTTGTTTACCTGAAATTTAGATTGAACTGGGCATCCCGTATTTTTTATTTATTAAATCTGCTGTCATGTTAAGAAGCTGTGATTCACCCTTCTGGATATTTTTGTATATTTTCTTTCTTTTCATTTCTTTCTTTCTTTCTTTCTCTTTTCCTTTTCCTTTTTCTTTTTTTTGCGAATAGATAATGGTAACAAATCAGCTCTATTGTCCTTACTTGATCCATCTTACATGACATAACAAACATAGTTACTTTACCCAGGGCTTGTCAGAGCCTGATTCTGTACTCCACCTGCCTAGCCTCATCTTATTCCTCCCAAAAGCCCCATGGGAGGGTGACATTATTATTTTCAATGACTGATGAGGAAAGATGGTCAGAGAGGTTAGGTCCCAGACTAGACACACAGAGAATCCAGAAGGAGTTGGACACAGAATAAGCCCAGTTCTCTTTGGTTCTCCTATCCTCACCACTGTGTGGGTTTATATTTCATATTACCTTCTATCCAAATATAGTTTTATAGGTTGCTATTAGAATGAAATTTTGAAATCTGCTATTTCCACTTAATATTATATCAAGAACTTCCTCCCAAGTTTTTAAGCGCTATATAAAATTGCACCAGAAGTAAAGGAGTAACCAATGCTTGGATTTTATCAAATACTTTTCAGGAAATGGGCTTGGGGGTGGGCACTGGAGGTGGGGAGACTACCCAGGAACCAGGACAGAGACGTTGAGAGTCTAGCTCACTGCCATTTAGAAATCTTTTTTCTCCCCTTAGACTTTCCCCCTGATTTTAAAAGGAATATGTACTATGTATGTAAAACTTGAGAAAATTAAAGAAGCAGGAAAAATAAAAACTCACCTGCAGTATATGAATTGGTACGTCTTCTTGGGAAAGTATACCTGGCAGAACCTATAAAAATTGAAAATGCCTATGTGTCATTCAACCTATAAATTTCACTTCTAGTAAACTATTCTACACGAAGACAGGAGTATGTAAAGATATATATCCAGGGACTTAAAAATTATTTTAAAAGCACCAAACTGTAAATAACCTGAATATCCATAATTGAGGAAGTGTTTATGGAAACCCCATACCCTGGAATGTCAGCTATTAATAAGAATGAATTGTGTAATGAACTGGAAAGTTGTCTGTGATAGATCC
The DNA here is from genome assembly GCA_003508835.1 of Eonycteris spelaea. Classification (NCBI taxonomy): domain Eukaryota; kingdom Metazoa; phylum Chordata; class Mammalia; order Chiroptera; family Pteropodidae; genus Eonycteris; species Eonycteris spelaea. Next base: position 1,418,507 of record PUFA01000253.1, read on the forward strand.
TTAGGGACAAAGAGCAATTCCAGTGTAAATTCTATAGAGACTTACAGTTTTAGGGTATAATATTTTATAGTTTCAAAGCAGGAAGGTCTTTTTTGTAACGTGAACAGATACACATTGATGTCAGAGAAGGAAGTGAAGATGCATGTCAAACTGTTCAGGTTACTTCAGAGGAAGATGGGAGGGAGTTTAGGAGGGAAGAGAATTAGTAACTTTTAAAAAATGTCAATCTAGGCAGAATTGTTCTAATTAGCAATGTTATTTTTTGGAGGGAGACTAAGTGGGTAAAAGGGGTCAAATATTTGGTAATGGAAGGAAATTAGACTTCAGGTGTGAGTATGCAATAGAGTACATAGATGTCAAATCATAATGTTGTACACCTGAAATTATATAATGTTCTTAACCAACGTTAGCCCCATACATTTTAAAAGAAACTACTTTTGTAGTAAAACACACACTAAAACATACATGTATGTAAAAAAATCCCAACCCCTAGAGAGAACCTCAGTAAATATTTTGCTATATTTTATTCATTGCTTCCCCATAGATCAATATTTGCATGCATCTGTTTCATGCAATTTAGTACTTTGCTTTTTTAACTTAATATCATTTTCACATTCCAGATCATAAAACAACCTTATAAAGGAGTTTAAAGGATGTGGCTACTTAACAGTTCATCATATGGACTATTTAACCAATCCCCTATTTTCAGACCTTTACTTTATGTATGATTTTTTTCATTATTATAAATGACATGGAAAATGATTATACATTAACTTTCAAATGTAAATGAAACAAGTGACTATTGAATGCCTATTAAGTCTCAGGTGTGCTCTGGTGCGGAGTTCCAAGCTTACTGTCTGTTTAGAGAGACATAATCAAGTACCTGTCTGCAAATGTGTTAATTCCTTTAGCATCCTGAAAGATGAATTACTACCATACCAGGGGGTATAGAATTAAAGAGAAATGTTTTTTTTTGACTCATACTGCTAAACTCCTGGACTTTTCAGGCAATTTATATGCTTCCAACAGTGTATGAGAGTGATTACCCATAAGATCAGACCCCTGCCTGTGTTTGAAGGGTAGCATTTGAAAATGATTTCTAAGTTGGTAAAAACCAAAAAATTAGCATCTTTTAGTTTTAAGTTGGACGTCTTTGGTTAGAAGAGCATTGACTTTTTTTTTCAGTAGTTTCTGCAAATAGTGAGTTCCCTACTGAGCTCTATTGGCAGAATCTTTCTTTTCTTCACAGACATTTGATATCTCCTTTTTCATGGATGTTGGATATTTCCTTTCATTTATTATGTTCTTACCATTTCTAGGTTCTGTTCCTAGGCTTTTGATTCTGTTTCCTGGCCTACACGGCACTGAATTGACTCTATAACTCGTTTTAATATCCGTTAGGGCAAGTCCAACTTCATTCCATTTTTTGTTCCCAAGGGGGTAAATGATAGCTGTTTTGGGCCATTCTTCCAGTTGAACTTAGAATTTCGTTAAGTCTAAGAAACGTCCTGTTAGGATTACATTAAACTTATACATTAATTTGGAAAGAACAGTCATCTAATCAGCCTTCCTAAGGGGTTATTGAATGGATTTTCAATCTTGACTAGTGCTAAGGCACGACTTTTCTACATGTCAAATCTGGGTTCCTCTCAGACTCTGACTGTGGTGTTTCTTTGTTTGGTGTTCTAAGTAGAAAGGGGTCCATTAAGTAACTCCCTAGAGAAGTGGTCGCGGCTCAAGGCCAGCTCCAGCCCTCAGCAGGCCATCTGAATGACGGCCACCAGTATAGGTCCAGGCGGGCCACGTTAGGCGCGTCGCTTGACCCCAGGGGCCTTCTAGGGGCTGCGGTCACCGGAAGGGGCTGGCTGAGCACGACGTGATAGCGACCTTCACGCCCTCTGAGCAGGTAGGGCTGGCCCAAGGTTCTGAGAGCACGGAGCCCAAAAGGGGCGCTAGGGTCAGAGGTAAGGGACTACCCTCTCCTCGGGACCCAAACAGCCTGGGTCTCCCTGAGAGCCCAGACCACGCAGCTTGCAGTCCCCGGGGGCTGCGCTTTTGACTGTAGGGTCCCTGCGGGGAATACGCAGCGGGGGTGAGGTGTCCTGGAGGTGGGCGCAGGCCGCTAGGGGGTCCCTGATTGTGTCGAGGGCTCCAAGGGGTCAGGGTCAGGCTCAACAGGGGTCAGCTGTGAGTGTGGGGGCTGGGCGTGGGCCTGTTAGGGTAGCCAGAGTGCCCTTCCTGTGTGTGGTGTGCGGTCCAGGTGTTCCGGGGGTGAGGTTTGCGGTCCGGCCCCTGCACCTGTAGTCTGGGTTCCGCGGCGGGCGCCCAAGGTCGGGTCCCGGCTCCTCCCGCGCGCCCCTCTCCCCATGGCGTCGTCCTGAGGCCCGCCCGCCCGCGCCCCACCCAGTGCTCGGACCGCTCGCCGCGACGGCCCCGCCCCCTCAGGCCCCGCCCGCGATCAGCCCCCGCCCCGCCCCGCCGCTCTCCATTCAGTTGCGGGTCAGGGGTGAGCGGGCAGCGCCGACGTCACAAGCTTCCAAGATGGCGCCGGGCGGGCGGCTGTGAGCAGCGCTCGGGGCGCGCTTGGCGGGGAGCCGAGCCGGGCCGGCGGCAGGAGGACGGGGCGGCGCGGGCGGCGCGGGCTGGGCGCCGAGGACGAGGAGCCGCGGGTAGGGCCAGCCGCGCCGGCGGGCGGAAGCGCCGCCGCCGACGCACACGAGTGAAGGGGGGCGGTCAGGGGTGGCGGGGGGCGCAGGCGGGGGCTGCGGGCGGGCGCGCCCCCGGGGAGAGGGGCGTGGGCGGGCGCGCGCCCGGCCGACGTGGGGCTGCGCGCGTGGGAGGGGCGCGCGTGTCCGCCAGGTCGGGGCGGGGCGCAAGCGGGACCCCCGGCCTGACCGAGCCGGACCTGGCTTTGTGGCCCCGGTGCCTGGCAGGGCGCGGGCGGCGGGGGACCTTGGGCACAAAGCCCCGGGGCCGCGCCAGGCCGCGACGCGGGTCTGCGGAGCGGGGGTCGGCGAGCGAGCGGGCGCCGGCTCTTTGTGCCTTTTCATTAGCAATCTAATCCGAACAGCGTCGGGCGAGCTGCGCTGCCTGACAGGCGGGCTCCCATTATGCAAACGGCCCTGCGCCTGCGGTCGCCCCTCACATGGGGATTTTGCTATTTACAGAACTGCGGCCCTGCACGGTTTGAGGTCCTCTTCCTTGCCCCCTCCCCACAGGAAGACCGGCGTGGGCAGGGGCAGGGCAGGGGCAGGCTGGAGGGGCCGCTCCCAGAGCGCCAGGCCTGCGGCTGGTGGGCTCCCTTCCCTGCCCCCAGACCTCTCCTGTAGGCAGCCTCTTGGCAGGAAGAGAGATGGGCTTGGGGGAGGGGGTCAGCTGGCAGAAGGAGGGGAACGGCTGGCAAAGGGAGAGGGCTGAAGGGCCCCAGCTTGTCACTCTCTGTTTATCTACCAAGATGGTTCATATTCACACAGGCCTAGCTGGTGGGGTGGGGGGTAGGCGGGGGATGCCTCTCCCTGGGGGGCAGCGACTTATGGAGAGGAGGGAACGAGGCCAGATAATGCTTCCAGCTGCCCCACCCAGAACAGCGTGGAACTGCCTGGTCTCCGTGCTGATCCGGATGGGCTGGAACGGTTTTAAAGTTATGTGCCCATGTCTTCTCCTGTCCCCTTCACGTCCACTGTCTTTTCTAGTACGATTTGCCAAGCACATCTGGAAAGCTAGCCACCCCCCCCCCCCAATAGCAGGGGTGTAACGCCCAGGGAGGCCACCCCTCTGACATATGTGGTGGGGGAGGGGCAGAGCCTTGCCCATAGGAATCCTGTGGCAGGGGGTTGTTGACTGATGTGGGGATTGCTGTGCCTCTTGTACTGGGAGGAGGAGGGAACTGGCAGGTAGTGGAGGGGCCTCCAGAGCGCTAAGCTGATCTTGGGGGCTCTTCTACAGGGGCCCCTGAGGGAGGGATGGAATTGGGTCACCCAAACCCAGGACCTTTCTGGAGCTAGCATTTATTGCTTCCTGGCTTCTGGCTTTACTTCTTCCTCTCCATTCCCATCTGCCAGCGTCTGGACTCCCTGGGCCTTTCAGCAGACATTTTCAGGAGCACAGGCCATGTGGCTGGTCTGTAGCCCTGGCTCAAGGAGAGGGTGTACGATCAGCAGAGCAGGGTTGTTGGAGTGGTCTGAAAAAAAGCAGATGGGCCGGCCTCAGGCTGGCCTCTAGAGACAAAGCTGTGTGGTGAGATTGCTGGTTTAGTGGGCTCTTAGCATGGGAATGGGGGTATGGATGTGGTGGGAAGCTGATACTTGGGGTCTGAACTGAGTGAGTCCTTTGGCCCTGGAGTAGGTCACCCTGCATGCAGCTGAATCTTCGGTCCTGTGCAGTTGGGCTTATTGTGAAAATGCCTATGTACTACATAGATGTGGAGGCTGGGAGGAGGCCCCCACTGCCTGCCTACCTTGGGGGTTAGAGCTCCCAGGCTGGTTTGCTTTCCTTTGGTTCTTGGCTTCCACAAGCCAGTTTTGGGGTGTTGCTGAGTGCCTGTTGCCCAGCTTCTCTGGCTGTTTGACTGGAGTGCGGGTGGGTGCCCAGAATTTCTCCTTGCAGTATTTTCCTGCCAGTTGTTGGGACTTGTAGAATTAGTCACTCAGCTTTTACAAGCAATTCCTGAAAAGAAAAATCTCCCTATGGTTGCTGGCTCTTGTAGAGGAAGAAGCAGCCTGAGGGAGCCAGGCCTTTAATTAAAGCAAAACCGAAATGATTGCTGCGATTGCTGGAAGTAGAAGGAGGAAGCTCAGGTGGGGCAGAGGTGATGCCTCTTGTTCTGCTGCTTGGTACCTACTCCGGGCACAGGTAGGTATGATCCTGTCCTCGCTTCCTGGTTTTGGCTAACAGCCCAGCTTTTTCCACAAGCTGCAGTCCTGGATTAATCCTCACGTAGTGTTTTCTTTCCATAGATCAGATTTCTCATTTTGTTAATAAGCACAGCCTCCGATCCACTTGAAGTCAGCTGTCGTGGACTCAGAGCAATAGGGTTTTGCATTATTGAGCTGACAGGCCTGCTGCCTTCTCAGAGTCCTTATTGTCTGCCAGGGTCAGATCTGGGGGGTGGGGGCAGTGTCTTTCAATCAGCAGCTAGCCCCGGAGAAGGGTTGGCTGGACAGTTCTGGAGAGTCAGAGGAGTGAGGAAGGAATAAAGTTCAGTTTACCCAGGGGACCTGTGGCTCTGCCCTTTTGCTTGGCCTGTTGGCCTCTAGCAGTCAGCCCCACCCGGCAGCTTGCTTGCCTTGCCCACTGGGGCTGAGGGCCACTGCCCCGGGACATGATCACTAGGAGGGTGGGGGCTCTTCTTCCAGGCTGCTCCTGCTTCCTAGGAGGCAGCTTTCACCTGATAAGTCACATTCCGCCCCTCCTGGCTCTTGGAGCCTGGCTGAGGTGGGACTCCTGGAGCGCAGTGAGGGGAACTGGATCTAATCAGAAAGTCTGGAGGGTGACGCTGGCTCTGCCGTTTACTCTCCTTCACGTGACCTTGGACAGTGATTGACTCTGAGCCTTAGTGTCCCTGTTTCTAAAATGGGAACAGAACTTGAGTTTACATTCACGTATCGCTGCCCTCCAGAACACAGGCTGGGGAAGACAGACAAGCAAACAAATGATCGTAAGATGGGGCGATAAGGGTTGGCACAGTGACAAATGGAGCGCGGAGGGCACCACAAGCATAGTGGCTGTGAGGCATGGAGGGAGGGGCCAGCTCTGAGCTGGAGGAGAGCCATGGATGCCATGCTGAGTCCAGGTTGGCTGTTGAACTCAGTGGAGAGTGCATTCAGTTTTAGTAAGGCAACATGGAGTGTGGCTGGGGTGACAGGAGAGCAGTGACAAGAGCATGACCCTGCAGATGCTGTTATGAGAAGCTAGCACAGGAGTACCCAAGCACCGATGAGGCTCTTTGACAAGCTTTTTTGTTCACTCAACAAAATTTCCTGAGAACAAGTGCAGTGTTTAGTCCCCGTGGCTAGACTAATCGTGCCAGTCTCTGCCCTCTGGTGTTCACAGATTTGCCAACTAGTGGTTGGCTGCTGTGGGGCTAGAAACATCCCAGTAGTCTCCTCCTACCGAGGGGTAAATGAGACTAGGAGGTTAAATAACTTGCTGGGGCTGCAAGGAAGGAACTGGCCAGGCTGTAGCTGGAGGGTAAATGCTTTTGACTCCAGAGCCTTTGAGGGAGGGTCTATGTAGTGTGAAATCTGGAGTGGTCTGAGGTGCCAGTAGGGAAGTGTAGGAAGGAGACCTCCTTTCCCAAGATGATCCTGTTTCCTGGGTTAGGGGCTCCAGTTTGATTTTGCCTGGCACCTCTAGGCCGTGCTGCCTGCTGGGAGGGGCCTTGCCCTAAGAGTTAGGGACCTGGGCTGGGGGAGGGCTCTGAGAAGGGACTGCAGGCTCAGCCTGGAGCCCAATTTGAGTGAGGAGTGGCAAAGCAAGAAAAGCTGGTGGGGGTTGTGTGTGGGCCCCCAGTGAGTTAGATAAGGGAGAGAAAGCCAAAGGCCGACTCCAGGCTTCACACAGCCCAGGGGGGAAGGGCTGGGGCACCTCAACTGAATTGGGAAAGGGACCCTAAGAAACTGCTGGGACAGTTGGGAAGGAGTTCAGAGCCCCTTCTTCTGACTTTCGTGTTTTCCATGACAATGTCCCATGTGGGTAGAGGAAAGGGGAAATGTGGCCTTGGGGTGAGAGCAGGTCCTTGTGCCTGAAGGAACAGCCTACTGCCTTTAGGTAAAGGGCCATGCTGCGTAGAGCATTTTTGTTTGAGGGTAATCCACCATCTCGAGCACGCAGGGTATGAGTGAGAAGGGGGAGTGGGGTATGGAAAGGCAGGTGGCCCAGTCTTCACGTCCACCTGATGGCAATTCCAAGGAGGACTACCGAAAAGCAGGGCTTGGCCAGAGGGCACTTCTGGGATGGGGGGTTGGCCTCTTGTGGAGATGGAAGGGCTATGGCTCTGACACAGATGCGACCACTATGCAAACTACTTCCATACCTTCCAGACTGCTGCTGAGGCCTCAGGCTGCTTTCCTTACAGCACCTCTGGGTGGGCAGGTTCTCTAAGACCACTCCAGTGCCTTGAGAACAGCACCTCCCCCCCCCCACACACACGTGGGTGGAGGCGCTGCTTCCATCACCACACAGGGGGTCTGAGCCCCCTGGCCTCTTCATCAGCCTGGTTGCAGGCTGGTTAATGGGTAGGTCTGTCCCGTGGTCTTTGCAGTTTCCTCACCTGTGTTGCTTTGCATGACTTAAGCTCTCGGTGAATTTTTGTTCACAAAATTAATGAGAAGGGAGAGTAGGGTTGATGGCCAGGAGGGCGGGCTGGGGCCTCAGCGGCCTGCCCCCGGATGGTCACAGTGGAACCTTCCGTGGTGGTAAGCATGGGCTACACGCTGACCCACTGAGTGCGTGCCATTACCTCGCTGTCTGGCTGAGGCCTCACTGCTGGTGCCTGGTTCTCAGCTCTACAAATCAGGATCACCTGGGAACTGGTGGAGGCCAGCCAGCCTATCTCTGGGGTGGGCCCAGGCATGCATGTGTCCTAAAGCTTTTGAAATAAATCTGATGTGCAGCCAAGTTTTGAACCATTGCTTTAGCTGGTGATAAGTTTTTGTCGATAATAGAGTCAAGCAAGTGGTGAGTCCAAATAGACCAGCGTACGAGACTTAAGGTGGTCACAAACTGCTTTCCTCTGATAGCCCAGTGGGATCGGGCTGATTCTCTAGTGATTACCAGGGTCGTGGAGAAACACTGGGGGCAGAGGGAGCTCTCCCTTTTTATGGCCCCTCTTACCTGGGTGGCAGTGGGAGGGATTCTAGGACTCTGGTCGTGCTCAGCTTTCAGTGTCTGTTGCATTTTTGGGCCTTGGTTGGCTTCTGTGTGCCCTTGCACACAGTGATTTTGGGCTCCTTATGGCTCCCTAACAAGTCTGCTATGGCCACAACTGGAGACCCTAGGGCCTGTGCCCTTTCTTTTTCTCTTTGACCTCAAGGTCCCTGGGGGAGAGAGAGAAAGAGATCAATCCCTGAGTTGGTTTCCTGGGCAGTTATCTGGGTACGGTGTGTGAGGGGGCCACCAACAAGGGGTCAGGAGATCGAATGGGAGAGGAGCGGGGAGGGGCGCTGGAGGCAGAGCTTCAGGTAAGGCCTGCTTGCCCGGCCCAGCCCAGCCCAGCCCCCTTTTCTGGAACAGAACAACAGGCTGCCCTGGAGTTTAGTTCGTACCTGTGGGCAGACAGGACACAAGACAGCCCTGCCTGCTCGCGGCAGCTTACCATGTGAGGTGAGCGGCAAGGTCCTTGGGAGTGGTGTGTTCTGCTGTGGTTCTGGTTGGTGTCGAGGGTAGAAGTGCTGTCCTCTAGAGAAGGAACAGCATCCTGGGCTGCGGCAGTAAAGGAGATGGATCAAGAGTGGCCTTGGCTGGGTAGTCGAGGGGGAAGGGGGTGGTGTGGGGTGTGGTTAGGACGTCTTCCCTTGGCTCCTTTGTGCCTGCACACACCTTGGTAGGTGGACCCAGGGGGCTATATTGGGAGCCAGTGGTCCTAGGGTGGATTCTTGCCCCTGTGCTTTTGCCTCTTTGCCCAGCCCTTCCCTAGCACCTCGTTGCTCTTCTCATTGGTAGGAGGCAGCTGATGGCTTTGTCTGGCAGATGCTAAAGGCAACTTTGCTTAAAAACTGGGAGGATTTTTCTGGTAGGGTTCCTGACAACATAAGGGAAAATAGTGGCAGAAGAGGACTGGTTGTTCACTTTTGTTTCTTTGTTTATTTGTTTGTTTTATGTTTTTTTAACATCTACAGCACCTGATCTTCCTAGGTGGTTTCCCAGCCAAGTACTAACCAGGCCCGACCCTGCTTAGCTTCCGAGATCAGATGAGATCGAGCACGTTCAGGGTGGTAGGCTGTAGACTGGTTGCTTATTTTTGGACTCTTACCCCATGCTAGGCCTTGTGGAAGACATTTTACACCCAAATATAATCTTCAGAACATACCTGTGTGGCCCAGATAATTTTTTCTCAATTCCCACTATACAAGTGGCTCAGAGAGGTCAAGTAATTAGTCTCGAGTCACACAGCTAGAAAGTGGATAGAGAAGCTCAAAGAATTTGAGAAACACAACTGCACATGTGTGTGGAAACCTTGAACACATACGTATGGGGTCTTGCCTTGGGGTAGTGCTTGGGCCAGAATATAGCCAAGGTTTTCATTTTGACTGGGCTGGTGGGCAAAGCCAGAGAGTCTGGTTCCTGGAGCTGGACGGAAGTCCCTGGTAAGCTGGTGAAGGGCCACTGCAAGGCTGTTGCGCAGGTGTTTTCCCCCTTCTCCCAGGACCTGGGGGGCAGCAGGAACTCTAAGGCCATCCATATCCTTGTAGTCACAACTTCTTCCCTTCTGGCATGTTGAAATCTTCTACTCTGTGGAAACCTCTCCAGGAGAGCCCTGTGCGGGATGGTCTGGGCTGCCAGGAACTCAAAACTCCAGTTCTTTTGGGATTCAAATGAGAGGTCCTCAGGCACTGCCGAGGTGGTGTGGGGGACATATACAGGGTGCCCTCTCAGCAATGTGAGGGTCACTTGGTAGATGAGCCCAAGGGGTCTGAGGGATCCTGGCGATGAGGGGAGGGGCCAAGCCACAGCCTCCAGAGGTGCCTTGGGCCACTGCCTGCAGGTGTCTTTCTCACCTGCCCCTAGCTCCAGCCGTGGGTGAGTTGAGTGCTGGGCTTGGTTGTCCTTTGGCGGTGGTAGGTCAGCCTGAGCCCCAGAGGGGTGCAGGCCTAGGGGAGAGGATTGTTTCCAAAGTCCCACATTCCATGCATGTGTTGACGCTGATAAGGGCAGCAGGGCTGGCTTAGCCGCTTGGGCAGGAGGGGACTTTGACTTCATACCCCCAGCAGGCAGCATGCACATCCTGCTTCCTGTAGCACCCCTCCCCCACCTCCCTCACTGACCACCTCTGCCTCCAGAGCACCCAGGCCAGGTCCCACAGCCTGCACAGGCCAGCTTGCCTCTTGAAGCATTACTCTGTGAGTTGACAGGCCTACGGGGGTCCCTTAATAGTTTGTGTGGGCCCTGCCTCTAAGAGTATTTGAGGGTGCCATTTGAAACTGCACTTCCTTTTATTTGTTTGAAATGTGTTACTGTGAGGTTTGGCAGAGGGCCCCTCACTCAGGATTTCACCATTTGGTGAACAGCTGTGGTTTTGTGGAAGGAAGACTCTGGTGTCGAGCTTGTTTCCTCCAGACCTCTCCATGCTCCATTCTCCTTGTCTGTGAAATGGGTTAGTAGAACTATTTCAAATAATGGTTGTCATCTGTTCTCAGAGTGTTTTTGCAGACACCTGGGGGTCCCCAGGACCCTTTTGGTAATGCTTAGAAGTTACTGGCTTTTGTCCCATGCCAACACTTGTGCCAATGATACAAGGCCATATTGGGTGGCCCCGCCTGTGGTGCACACTGCCCAGAGCTGTGTCCCCCCCAGTCAGTGCTCTGGACCAAGACTGCTTGTGTGTCATGGAGAGGCAGCACAGGTGATTGAATGGTGAATCTAGTTTCTGGAGTAAGCGTCTCGTTAGTGTTCTGTGTGACTCAATGGGGATTGCACACGAGGCTCCCCTGCCGCAGACTGAAGAATGACGGTTGTCGCCAGGAAAAGCATTTCACATTTGTTTGGGCTGTGTGCTGATCTAGCTGCTTTTCCTCATGGAACATTATTTTTACCTGAGTAAATGACAGACAAGGTGTGGTTACTCAGACTGGGAGAATTTGTCAGACAACTTCTTAAATGTACAAAGTGAAACCTTGCCACTTTTAGGAAGACAACTGACGATATTTGTTGCCAGTGAAAGAGCTCTCAGGGGAAAATGGGAGATCCATCTCCGGGAGCCTGACTTAAAGATGTCTCTAAAATTAGTGATGTTCTTAACACATGGAATTTTTGTGTATTGTGTAATGAAATGTGACAACATTTGGAAGATCTGATTAACTCAGTGAACCAATATTTTCCAAATGACCAGTGCCTGATGTTACAAAATCCTGGGTGGATATGAGTGCAAGATAGACCAGTGGATTTTTCTGTAACCAGATATGAATAAGTCACTGATACAGTTTCAGATACCACTTGACAAGTTTGTGTGTGTGTGTGTGTGTGTGTGTGTGTGTGTGTGTGTGTGTGTGTGGTACCAATGAGAAATAGCCACAATTACCTGAAAAGATTACTCTTCCTTTCTGTGTTAGGTCAAATTTCCTCCTAGATTTTAATCAAAACTACACATTGTAATAAACTGAATGCAGAAGCAGATACAAGAATCTTAACTACTGATATTAAGTCAGACATTTAAAGAGATTTACAGAAATGTTAAACAATGCCACTCTTCTCACTAATTTTTTTTGTTTGGAATAGTTTGTTTTAAAACATTTTTGTTAATACAAAATGAGTTTATTTTTATTTTCAGTCAATCAGATATTTTTGAATCACTGGTTTTTCTAATAGAGTAAATGAAATAGTAAATAGAATAACACACAGTAGCATCTACTACAGCAGCATACAAGGCCCGTAGAAGTTCTTGGGTCTGCTGCTGACGAGGGAGGGCTCTGAGCAGCCCTCTCTCCTTTATCATTTCCCCCTCTTCACCTCCACCTTATCTTCTCTCATGTATTATTTCACCCTATCTCTTTTCAGCACTGCTTCTTCCTGACCAGCATTTGCTCACCCAATAAACGTTTATGAGGCCTGCTGCATGCCAGGTGCAGCAGTGGCTGCTGGGCCAGTGGGACGCAGGGTCTCTATCCTTGGGAGCCTGGTGGCGGGGTCGGGGGTGGGGGGGCAGGGGCGGGCGGGCAGGAGCATGGACAGAAGGGAAGGTGCAAGGGTGGGAAGCAGCTGGTAGCTAGTGCTGACATTGGCTAGGGAGGGGGAATGCAGGGCTGGCTTCGAAGAGGAGGGGACACTCAGGCGTGACTGGAAGGGGCCTGACTGAGAGGTGGGCTGGGGCCCCTCTGGGAAGCACTATGCAGGCCAGGCCAGAGTGTGGACTTTATTCAGGTATCAGGAATCCATTGGAAGCTTTAAGCAGGGGAGTGACTTGATGAGATCGGTGTTTGAGAAAGATAACTCAAGGTTGATTGGACTCTGAATTGGAGGGGATGGGGCTGCACAGGGAAGATGTGTGCTAGACTTTGATATTTTCACTTGGGAATGGCTTTAACTCTTCCCTTCTTCCCCTCCAGTCCTTGGGAAGACTCCTGGGATTTCCTTCCTTTTGGGTGAGGTATGCCTGCCCTCCCAGGTATGGAGGCCCTGCCCTGGCTTCTCTTGGCTTTCTGTTCATTCAGACAGTGATATATTTAGGACATCTCCTATGAGACTGACCCTCTGAAGCCCTTGTTCACACATCGTCGTGTATTTGCCCAGCTGTGTGGGCCTGCTGGTTTGTGGGGTACCTGGATCAGGTGAGGTGAGGAGATGCTCAGCTGATGGCACACAGCTTTAGCCCCTCTGCTTCTCCTTAGATCTAGAGGACCTCATGCCCTCTCCCCTTTCTTGTGAGACTTCTGCACAGAGCATGCTAGCTTCCTCAGTAGATTATGATCCAGGTTATTTACAGAAGTACTAACCAGAGGGTGTAAATTACATGTACATAAATATAGGCATAACTAGAGGGAAACACCTCCTGGCTCCCGCGCCCCAGCCCTAGACACCCACCTGTGCTCATCCAGACCCCTTCCAGAAGTCACCACTCTTCTGAATTTCGGGGTAAGCATTCCCTAGTCTTTCCTCCTCATTTCCCTGCACTTTCCTGGATCCCTGATGGCGGATGGCCCGGTTTGGCCGGGTTTGCTCTTTGCGTGCAGGAGCTGGGTGCTCATCTATTTTGAGATTTACTGAAGTGCAGTGTGTCGTGTTGTTGCAGTTTCTGTGTTCCTCACCCCCACTTGGAGTGTTCCAGGGTGACGCTGTCCCACACTTCATTACAAGGCTGGAGAGGGGAATGTCTGGGTTGTTTTCACGGTTTGGGGTTTTTTTTTGCCTTCACAGTAGCCCAGTTTTCACAACCCCCTAGCTCTGCTTTTCCGGGCAGAGTACTTGTTTATTTTGTTTTCTGTCTCTAAACCCAGTTCGTTAATGCTAAACAGTTCTTTCAGCACTGTTGAGACTCCATGTTAAAAATAGAGTGAAACCTTGTGAACACTTTTTCCCCCCCAAATCTGAGTAGAGAGCCCTATTTCTCATTCCCTTTCTGAGCTCTTGGCCTCTCCTGTTAGACCTTTCAAGTGACCTGCTGGACAGGTGAGACCTCTTCTGTCAAGTGCTGCATCTGGAGGGTTTTCAGGCATAGTACCACAGATAGGAAGTAATATTTTCCATAGCAGTTCCCTAATTTTAAAAATGGTTTCTTAAAAACTCCAGTGGATGCCCAACGTGTCTATCCCCCACCTCAGCCCCCATTTTGGATTAAAACAACCTGATCCTTGATCTTTGGCTTTTGTTCTTAAACTCCTTGTTTGAGGCTCTGGAGGTTTGGGGGGTAGACCATCCACACGGGAGCAAGGGAACTTTTCTTTTTCCTGCCCATCAGCATCCTTTGACCCCAGTCCCTGAGAGCCTTGTCCATTTTCTTCCTGGCTTTCCCCCTTTGATGTGCCCAGTTCCCTGCGCCTGGGACCTGTTGTGGCTCTGGCTGGGAGCTGTCAGGTGTCGTTTGTACCTAGCCTGCTGTGCTCCTAGTTTTCCACTTCTCTCCTAGGCTTGCCTGCCAGGATCTGAAGAGCCCTTCTCTCTCTTTAGAAGTATCAGCTAGACACTGGGTTGATTAAAATTCATCATCGGGTCGTTGTTTCCTTTGGATGGCAAATACCAGTCTGCCTCTAATAAGAGGTTTTAAGGTGGGCTCTGGGTTTCCTGTGGTTCCTGGCTGGTCTGTAGAATTTCCTCTTCTAAGACCGACACTCCATTCTGCAATTAGCCACCTCCCTCCTGTCAGTGTTCCACTCTTCTGATTGTTGTTATTATTTGGGGGTTTAGGGAGGTTAATGCCTGACTCCAGTCTACTTGCTAATCAGGACCAAGACCAGACCCTGTTTTCTCTCCTGAAGGTTTCTGTTCACAGTATCAGATCCCATAAGGAGTGTCACGAGTGACAGCTTCAAGGATTCTTCACAGATGGACACGTTTGCGTAACCAACATGCAGACTGAGAAACAAAACCCCAGAAGCCTCTTGTGTGTCTTTTGAATTGCCCCTTCCCCCTCTCGTGCTTTTCAACTTGAACATATATAAACAGAATCGTACTGCATAGTCTCTTGGATCTGGCTTCTTTGGTCAGAATATGCTTGAGAGACTCATCTAATCATGTGACATTGGCAACAAGCAACTGTTTTTGACCTATAAAAAGCAAATTCATATGGTTCAACCTGAACGTTCAGTCCTATTCACTGCCCGGTGGATAACAGCCCCCATACCTTCAGCTGCCTCTCCTGTAGGAGCAGGACTACCATGCAGGTGCTTGCTCAGGTGGCTTTCTGGTGGTGTGCACCTTAGAATGCTCTTTCTGGCCCACAAGGTTTGCATGCTTTCAGTCTTGGTCTTATTTTAAAATATGACCTTTCTCTTCCTTGAGAGGTCATTTGTTTAGTCTTTGTCCGGCTAATTAAAACTCGTCATTGTCTGGCATCAGTTTTGTTTTGTGTTTTCTCTAATTCCCTTTTAGCATGCCATCTCAGGCTCATCCCGGCCAGGAGGGTCATACTGTGGGACAGGGTAGAGGTTCCTTAATGCCAGCCCACCTCAAGGCTTTTACCATTCCATGACAATGATGTGGGTGAGGGTTGTCAACCACCCTTTCTTGGGAAAGATCCCTCCAGATTGAGAGATGGTTCTTCCTGCTTTTAGAATCTTTAGTTGGCATAAGAAATTGTTTTAGCTACTAGGATTGTTTTTGAAATTGTGAAGTCGGAGAGTCTCTTCCCAGAGCCTTGGGCTGGGCAGCTGCAGCTCTGTGACTCAGCTGTGACTCCTATTGCCCTCTGGGGCTCAGTTATCTCATCTGAAATGTGTCCCAGGGCTGATGAGATGATGAGATAGTCCCTTCCAGGGGGACAGACCTGCTTGCCCATGTTCTTTTAGCTCCTAGCATGTGGAATTTCCACCTACTTATCCCGCTCTGCCATCCCTGTTTGTTCATCCCTTCCTTGAGTCCTTGAGCCTGACTGCTTCCCACACCCAGAACCCCTTTCCTACCATCCTGGCTCCCAGATGCGTGCAGTAACCAGGCTTGGCCCCTCTGCCTCACATTCCACACCCACTGATTTTATTAAATACTCTCTGAGCTTGTTTACATGGGAAAAGTGTCTTCCCTTTTGGGGCTGTCTCCTTCCTCCTGAGACTTGTCACTAAGCATTTTCTGCTTTCAGAGCTTTGGGCTTTCCAGGCAGTAGAAAGCTTATAACCCACCCCAGCGCTTCCCGGACTTGAATGTGTATGCAAGTCCCTTGTAGTTAAAATGTGTGTTCGGTTCTGAAGTCTGGAGTGAGGCCCGAGCATCTGCATTTTTTCGAGAAATCCTGGGTGCTACTGATGGTCGTTGGACCACACCTGATGACGAACAAGATCAGTAGGAAGTTGGAACTGGGGGCACAGGAACCAGTATACTGGGCCTTTCAGCCTCCTAGCTGAAGTTGCTCCTGGATTTTCACTTATTCCCAGCCTAATAGGATGGCTGATTTCCCTTGCTCTGCTGTCCAATTGGCAGACTGACCCTGCCAGCCTCCCGTAGGCTCTCCTGCCTCCAGGCTCCTGTTCCATCACTGCCAGTGAGCCTTTTACCAACAGCTCAGGTTCCCCCGCACCAGGGGGCAGTGCAATGCTGGGGACAGAGCCTGGAGGAGAGCATAGTTTTTGTAATTGTAATCTTAAACTGTTATTTCCCTTTGAGCTGTGTTTACCCGCTCCCAGTTGCACTCATGGTCTTGGCCCAGGTCAGAACTCTGGGCCAGTCTGTTTTAGGTGGGGAGCTTCCCCCCGGCAGGACCCTGCCATTCACCTTTCCTGGTTCGAGCTAGCTAGTTGTGCCAGTGCCAGCAGGCGAAATCCAGCCGCGAGTCCCCCAATCGCCCTGGCTTCCTGTCTCCTTGTTGGCCCCAAAGCCAGGCATGACAGGAGGGTTGTAGGCCTAATGGTGGGAGGAGGAAAGGACCCAAGGTTGCTCTGGAGAAGCAAGATTGGAGGGTCACAGGGCCTGGTATGGTCCTATGCGGAGCCTCCTGCCAGGCCTGCCCTCAAAGCAGCACTTTCCTGCCTTTTCCTACTGGTGGTGAGGAACCCTCAAGCTTCCCCACCTCTACGATGGGAGTGGCACGGATGGGAAGGTGGTTGGCTCAGGAGATACCTGGCCCAGCATGGGCAGCACGGGGTCTTCAGTCAGGGCTATGGGAATTTCAGGACAGATTCAGAGAAGTCGAGCTGGGGTGGACGCCACCTCTCATTGATAAGGGTGAGCTGGTGGGTAGACAACAGGGCTGGCCCAAAAAGGGTAGGGAAGGAAACCAGCTCAGGGGCCCAGATCACCACGTCACCAATGCGCTGAGTGTAACCTGAGTGTTTATTTCATAGAAGCGGCGTCAGAGGAAGGTCTGGTCTCCTGGCATTTGTGGAGCCTGTTGCTTTCCAGGAGGATGGTCTGGGAGAAGAGCCAGGAGCTGCTGGCCGGCATCCAGATCTGGGCTGGATTACACGGCTGGGCTTGCCCAGAGCAGTGTGTCCCACCTACCAACCAGCCCATGCCTGGAGGCATAGGCCAGAGAGGTCATGGAGGCAAGGGGTATTCCCAGAGGTGCTGCAGGAGCAGCCAGGGGCCCCCAAAGTAGGCTGCATGATGGGCCACACCTTGTGGCTTCTAGCCAGAAGCTCCTTACTGCCCCAGGGTAGTGGAGGTGGGCTGACCCTGCGCCCTTACGCTGAGTCAGAAGGACATGGTGAGGCCCTGCTATGGAACGAGGCAGGGGGCATGAGGGCGGAGTTGCAACCAAGGCCTTCCCATGTGGAAGGCAGTGCCCCTGCCCCTTCCTAGGGGAGGGAGCTTGCAGTGTCTGTCTCTGGGGTAGGAAAAGTCTGACAGCAGCCCTGTAGTCATGCTTTGAGTTCTCACTCTACCACCTGCTTGCTCTTATGACCTTGGCAAGTTGCTTGTCTGCCCCTGGAGGTGGAGGTAATACCTTAGAGTCTTGCCCATAGGCAGGCTACCCTCTCACAGGGCAGACTGGTGCAGGGTGAGGTGTGGCGGATCCAGTAGTAAAGGGGAGAGAGGCTCCTGGCTTGCTGTGATGGGAAAGGCTTCACTGAGGATTCCTTGGTTAAGTGGAGAAGAGGCTGCAGAGATGAGGTGAATGGAGTCCTGGACTTGTGGATGCGCGGGCTTGGCGGGTGGGTTGGGGGCTGGGCCTTAGGCTCTTCTGGATCCTGGGCTGCGTGTACCTTCCAGGCAGTGTCCACTCTGCCCTCCAGCTGGTTTCCTGCAAATACAGAAGGGCCAGCCCTTCAGGGCAGAGGCAGTGCTGCAGCTCTTGGGGCCCATACCTTGAGCACCAGGGGCCACTATAGGGTTTGGCTGGGGCAAGGGCTGATCCTGACCTGGGACTCAGGCTTGGGGCAGTGGCCAGTGTGTCTGGAGTCCTCTTTGACATAGTCTGGTGTGATTAAACAGCTGGAGCTGTGGAACCTGCCAGGTGGCCACACCCAGCACCACCCCTGAGCCTAGCATGCCAGTGCCTCCCACCTGGCAGTGGAGCTCTAGGTGGTCAATGGGCAGGCCCCCACTTTGAGCTAGGTGATTCATATGTGTCACTCTGTTACTCCTGACCAGGTGTTTATTGACCAGAAGGTGGTTAAGGTGGAGAAACTGTCTCCCGTTGGACGTCTTGGGGTGGGCTGGGCAGGAGCTGCCCCTGGGGAGCATAGCATCAGGCCTCCTGAGGGGAAGTGAGGAGACGCCAGGGAAGGAGGTGGGGTGAGGAGGTTCCCGGGAGATCTGGGCAAAGAGGCCTGCCCAGGGAGGGGGGTGAGGGCCCCTTTCTCTGTCCTTTGCCCTTCTCTTCAGGGCCCTCCGTCCTGGCTGGGTGTGGGCCGGAGGAAGTTTCCTGAAATTGGGTGGTGTTTCAATCAAGGTTCCTGCGGTTGCCTCTGGTGGGGGCGGGGGGTGCTGCCTGTAGGTCAGGCATTGAGTAAAGGGACAGCATTCTTCTGGAGGGCACTCACTGCTCATGAGGGTCTGGAAACCACGCACTGAGTGTGGCCCCCACCAGAGGGGCTAGAGGTGGGCATGGGATGTGATCCTTTGTCCCCGGGGCTGTTGGCCTGGTCTCTAGAACGTACCTTTGGAGGCCAAATGAATGGTGCAGTTCCGAGTGTCCAGGCCTCCTGGAACCTAGGCTCTTGGCATTATGGGTGCGCAGGCTGAACTGGAGCAGCTCCTGTCAGAATGCGTGTGTGGGGGGGAGGGTTGGAGTTGTTTTTGGCTTTCTGCTTAAGGATCACTTTCATCTTAAAACCTCTTCTCGGTGGCCTCTGAAAGGTGTGGGGCCAGAGCACGCTCACCTGCTTTTTGTGGGAGCTAGGAAGAGAGGACTTGAGGTGACCCCATTCCAGCTCCTCCTGCCATGTGGACCGTCTAGGGTGGGTGGGGCCTTTCCTTGCCTCTGGGATCATGGACAGGTGGGGGCCTCATGGAGTGTGTTGTTCCATAGGTCAGGAGGTCATGGGCCCCGCCTCTGCCGTCCTCATTGACCTTTTGGCTGATGTGTATTTGGGGGTATAGAAATCATGGCTGCCTGGGGGTGGGGTGCTGGGTATCATTCATTGACTTGGGGCTTGGACTGCGGGGGATGAATGAGGGCTGCCCAAATAGGGAGGAGGCAGGAGGGGCAGGGATCTCTTGCCTCGTGGTCACTCTGCCTTCATGAGCCACTTCCCTTGCGCCCACAGACTCATAAGGCTGAACTGGTAGCCGTGGGTGGGATGGAAAGCAGCAGTGGGGAGGGGGTCACACCCATGGCCACGGATGGCGCGTACCTCCACACTGCCAGCTCCTAGCATTCCTGCCTCACGGGGAGGTGAGAGGTGAGCTGTTGGGTGGTTGCCGGGGCAGAGGCTGTGTGTATAAAGATGAGAGTGGAGTGGGTGCAGAGCACACAGACTCCTGGCGGGGCGGGCAGGAGGGTCCACAAGGCCAGTGCAGTTGCGCAGGGCAGCACTCAGTAAATGTTAGCTAGTGTTAAGCTCCTGAGAAAGCCTCTGTTCTTTCTGTTCTTTTCAGTTTATTTTTTCCCTGTTTGAGGTAAAATTTACATACAACATGGTAATCAGATCTCAAGTGACCCCTTAACCCAGGCTCCTAACAAAATATAGAACCGATCTCACCCCAGAAGGTTTCTCATGCCTCTCCCTAGACAGTGCTCACCTCACCTTCCACAGGCTGTCCTGATTTTGTCTCTGCCATAGGTTAGTTCTGCTCATTCTAGAACTGGATGTAAATGAGTGATCCCACCCCCACCCCCAGAGAGAACTCATTTAGCAATTGGGTGTGTGTGCCAAGGTATTTCTTTCTATAGAGTGACATTGCCTAGTGGGGCCTTCCATTCCTTTAGTGGAGGAGGGCAAACGGGGAAGGAGCTGCAGAGGGGGTGTGAGAGGCTTTGCCAGCTCCCTCTGGCTCAACGGGAAGGGCCTAGCCTTCCCTCAGGCACGTGTGCTGCCAGTGTGTCTGTGCTCTGGGCCTGCCACTTGTGTGTGGGGGGCTTGCCTCCTGGCTTTTCTGTGGCAGGGGCTTGGAGGGGAAGAAAAGGAAATGAGAACTGAGTAAGGGCCTGTCCGAGTTAGTGGCGTAACCATCCTGTTGGGTAGGTGAGTGTTGACCATTCGACAGACAAGGACCTGGGCAGGGTGATCCAGGTCTTCAGCCAGGTCACTCTCTGCTCATTCCCCACACCTTTTGTGTTCACAAGAGGGCAGAGCTGGACTCACTCAGGGACTTGTGTTCCTGCCCTCCCCTGCCAGAGTCAGCCCAGCTGGGGACATTTACTCATCCACCTGGGAAGGGCCAGTCTTGGCCTTAGAACAGAATCTGACTGTCCCACTGCCCCAGATCCTGGGTTTCCTGGAGCCAGCACTCTGGGCCGGCAGTGGGCCTGAGCTGGGCATGGGATCATTGGGGCTGATAGGCACACTGCCTGGGCCCTGCCAGGGGCCTGCTGGGTGCCAGGCGGTATCCTCATTCCAGCCTGTGGCAGGCTCCTGCCAGGGCTGGGTACCAGCTCCTCTACCCAGTGGGGCGTAGTGCTGCCAGCTTGCTGAACCAGCCCCCACAGCCATGTTTTTTCTTATCTGGCACCTTGCCACCATACTGTGGCCTCTCCAGGGTAGACGCTTGCTGTTCCCACACCCGACAGTGGGCGGAGGGCAGAGGTCTCTGGCTGTCATCATTTTACTGGGAAGAGAAGAGCAGTGCTTCTTAGGGGTCCTGGCCCTGCATCAAGGGGACACTACTACACCTGTTGTGAGGTCGCTTCTTGGCACAGTGGGGACCCACACTTGGCCCAGCCTGGTATAGATGGCAGGCATGGCAGCATCAAGCTGGCTATGAACTCACAGCAGGCTGGCTCTGCTGTCCTGCTGAGTGTCCCTGTGGGGAAGTCAGGCTTGAGAGGAATCAAGTCTACTTAGCTCTGGAAACCTTGATCAGCCACTCGGCTGTCCACAGGCCAGTGAAATGCCTGGCAAGGCTGGGTAGTGGGCACCTAATGAGAGGCCTGAGTCCTGTTCTGCCACCCACTGCCTGCACACAGTTAGTGGTTGTTGGCCTGATCCTGACAAGGGCGAGTAACCTCTATCTAGTTACAGGGTCTGGCACTTGCTGAGGTGGAGGCCAGCGGGCAGATACTCTGCCTGGCCAGGGCTTGGGTTGTCCAGGGAGAAGTAAGGCAGGGTGGCATGGGGCTGTGTGGCAGGTGTCTGGTCAGCTGAGGCTTCCTGGCAGTTCTTACTGGCAATCACCAGCGGTGCAGTGGGCTCTGCTTGCTCTGTCCCACTGGTGATCTCTGGCCTCACCCAGTGCGGGAGCCTGGACTCTCCACACAGGTAGAGGCCCAGGCTGTCCTCGTTAAATGTGGACATTTTTAGGCCGCTGGACCTACAAAGTTGGTTCTGCTGCCCTCTGGGCCATCGGTGGGATCCTGGACAAACTATCTCGCGCCCGCCCGGGCCACCCCTGTGAGAGGGGAGTTGTGCTAGGGGCCAGAGAGACAGCTGGCAGGCTGGAGCTGAGGCCTCCCAGCCACCCCGCACCCCGGGTCTGGTCACATTCCTGAGGGACCTGCTGAGCCTCCCTGGCCCTGAGGGTGGGGGAAGGGCAGGCAGGGATGGGCTCCAGGCTGCTGCAGGCCTCCTCCCCCACCCTGGCTCCATTCCAGGGGACTCCAGGTCTGTCTTGAGTGGGGTGCAAGGAGCCAGAGCCTCAGGACCCTGTCCCATGGGACCCAAAGCTAGGGGCAGTGGGGAGCAGAAGGAGCCCACCCGCATCTGGTGGCAGCTGCCAGCAGCTTTGGCAGGCTGGTATTGAAAGGCCGAGCTTGCGAAAACTTCTGCGAGGGGAGGCCATGTGGTCAGGCTGGGCTGCGCAGGAGGGGGCTGGGCCCTCTGGGCAGGGAGGGGGCGAGAGCAGATCTGGAAGGGAAGGAGGCCCGAGAGCCAGGAGCGGTTGAGACTGGTTCTTATAAATAGCCCATTGCACCAGTCTCCAATTTTGACCTTTTGTTATGTAAACGTGGCCAGCCTGGGAAGGGCCTTGCCCAGGCCTCCTGCCACCACACCCACCAGGAATTATGTGACTGCCCCAGCTCCTTAGTCCTAGGTGGCCCTCAGAGTACCCTAACTCTCCTGGGTGGAAGAAGGTGCAGCGCCTTAGACTAGCTCCTTCTCTGCCGCTGGGTCTGATGGTGGGGGACTGTGGCCACTCTTCTGCTCAGTTGGCTGTCCCGGGCGTCCCAGTCAGAGAGACCCCAGACCTTCCTGGGAGCAAGGGCTCCAGGGCTACTGAGCACCTTCACTGTCCGTCGCTTTCTAGATGATGGCTATCTGGATGACCATGTCCATCTTCTCCTCAGGTGACCAGGCATTGATGCACCCCCAAGGGAGGCCACGCGCTCAAGGAGGCCACCCCCGCTGGCTGCTGCTCACATGGTTTCTGGGCCCCTGGCACTCCGGTAGGCCAGGGAAGGGTGAGGGGGGCATAGGGGAGGGAGGACATCATCCACCTGCTCCTTCTGCTGGGGCCTTTCTGGGCAGCCCACAACCCCGAAGCTCTGAGTCTGCATCCTGGCCGGCAGTCTTTTGTGTGCATGCAGTGCTGGGCAGCGTGGAGGGGAGGCTGGGGTTTGGGGAGAAGGGGCCACTGTGGGCTCACACGCTTTTGAGGATGAGACCTCCTGACCTCACCCATCTATTTGCCAGGCTCAGAGCACCAGGCGTCCTGGGTGTTGGTAGAGCTGACATTGCATTTTCTTTGGGCCAGGTGTTCTGGACAGTGTGGAAGCCATGCCTTGGGCTCTTCGTCCCTGCCTGGCTGGCTGTAGGGTAGGGAGTAGCAGAAGGTCGATTCCCATAGGGCCTGGGCTCCAGCTTCTGAGCCCTGGCTTAGCAGCCTTGCAGAACTGGGCTGTCCTAGGAGATGTTTGCTGCCTCCTGCTGTCAGGCCCTGGTGGGGCCTGACACTCACATGTGTTCAGGGCAAGCTCCGAAGCCACCTTTAGGGTGTGAATGATCCCTAGGGTTTCCTTTTATCTTTGCAAACAAGTGCAGGCAGGTGTGGGGCAAGGGGAAGCTTTGTGTCACAGGGAGGCAGGGTGGGTACAGTACCTCAAGGCAGGAGGTCCCAGCTGGGGCAAGGCTCAGAGCACTCAGTTACTTTCAGAGATTGAGCCCTGAGCAGGAGGTGAAGATACCTTCATCAGCTCTGTCATGCAGAATTGCCTGTGGGATGGTTCATGTTCCCCGAGGGGCTGGAGAAGGTAGCGAGCCATAGCCCTGTGTTGCAGACCCTGCCACACATACAGCCAGCCCAGCCCACAGGGTTCCTGAGGAGGCCAGAGGCTTCTGCATGTTCATTATATAATGACATCAGTTGGTTTCTGCACCAGTCTGGTGTTGCCAGCTGACGACCTTTTCCAGGTCCAGACTGCACTGCCCTGCACAGAAAGGACCCAGGACCCAGGCAGTGCCAGGGCCTTGGCCAGGTCACCTTTTCTGCCCAGCACCCAGAGGCCCAGACCAGTCTCTGTACCCACACAGGGGCTAGGCCCTTATGTGGTTGGGGCAGGTACTAGTGAGGGAGGGCATGTGGGCTGCAGTGTCTGGGAGGTGGTAATGTGATGTTGGCAAAATCTGAACGCTTGGGAAGCCTCTACGGTGGTTGAGAGGCGGCCAGCGTGGAGCAGAGGTCACAGACCAGAGGCTGCATATTTGATTTGGCCCATGTGGTTTTTTGGGGAAAAGGACCTTCATTGAGCGTTGGGAGATTTCACCTAAAAATCTAAATTTCATGCTCGTCCTCAAAGCTAGGAAGCTGCATGCTCACAGAAGTCGGCCTACTCAAGCCTGCTCCCCTCAGTCCCTGCCAGTTCCCAGCACCTCGTAGTCCTCTGCTGGTCATTTTTGGTCCCCCATAGACATCCTTTAGCATGGAGACAGTACCCTGGACTGTGGAGCCAAGTTCAATCTCTGCTTGGCACCGAGTGACTCATTGCCCTGCCTCCATTTTCTTATTGGTACAAATGGGGCCAGGACCTTCTCAGGCAGAGTGAGCCCTCTGTGGCCACTGAGTTCACTGCCCATGTACTGTACCCAGAAGGTCGTCGTTAGCCAGGTCAGCACGGAGGTCCCTCTGAGTGCCACTGGGGCACACCTTGGCCTTGACCCTTGCACGAGGGTGCTGGTCAGCTAATGTGCGCATGCCTGTTCTTGCCCCCAGGTGGTACGCGTGGGCAGGGCGCGGGGACATGGGGCCCGACATGGAGCTGCCCTGCCAGCCATTCAAAACAGCTCCTACTGCAGCTGAACCAGCAGAGGACAAAGGGCTTCTTGTGTGACGTCATCATCATGGTGGAGAACTCCATCTTCCGGGCCCACAAGAACGTCCTGGCCGCCAGCAGCATCTACTTCAAGTCCCTGGTCCTGCATGACAACCTCATCAACCTGGACACGGACATGGTCAGCTCCACAGTGTTCCAGCAGATCCTGGACTTCATCTATACAGGCAAGCTGCTGCCCAGCGACCAGCCGGCCGAACCCAACTTCAGCACTCTCCTCACTGCCGCCAGCTACCTCCAGCTGCCTGAGTTGGCAGCCCTCTGCCGCCGCAAGCTCAAGCGAGCCGGCAAGCCATTTGGCTCTGGACGGGTGGGGGCCACCGGCATGGGACGGCCCCCCCGCAGCCAACGGCTGTCCACTGCCTCCGTCATCCAGGCTCGGTATCCAGGGCTCATGGATGGGCGCAAAGGGGCCCACACCCCCCAAGAGCTCCCCCAGGCCAAAGGCTCAGATGATGAGCTCTTCCTCGGTGGCTCCAGCCAGGAGAGTGTGCACGGCCTGGTCCGGGCTGTCTGTCCAGCCAGTGGGGAGGCCGGCCTGGGCAGCTGTAGCACCAATGGGAGCAGTGGGGGCTGCGAGCAGGAGCTGGGCCTGGACCTGTCCAAGAAGAGTCCCCCCTTGCCTCCCGCCACCCCTGGTCCCCCTCACCCCTGATGACCCAGCCCAGCTGAGCGACAGTCAGCATGGCTCTCCCCTCTCAGCCTCCGCCCCTCCCATTGCCAACAGTGCCTCTTACGCTGAACTGGGGGGCACCCCCAGTGAGCCCATGGATCTGGAGGGGGCTGAGGACAACCACCTGAGCCTGCTGGAGGGGCCTGGCGGGCAGCCCCGGAAGAGCCTCCGGCACTCCGCCCGCAAGAAGGAGTGGAGCAAGAAGGAACCCATGACCGGTTCCCCCTTTGAGCGGAGAGAAGCAGGGCCCAAGGGCCCCTGCCCAGGGGAAGAGAGCGAGGGGCTCGGGGACAGGGTTCCCAACGGCATCCTGGCCAACAGTGTGGCAGGGGGTGGCCCCAGTGGGCCCTACGGGGATCCCCCGTACCCCTGCAAGGAGGAAGAGGAGAATGGCAAGGACGGGAGTGAGGACAGCGGGCAGAGTGGGAGCGAGGGGGTAGCGGCCATACCAGCGCCCACTACATGTACCGGCAGGAGGGCTACGAGACGGTGTCCTACGGGGACAACCTGTACGTGTGCATTCCCTGCGCCAAAGGCTTCCCCAGCTCCGAGCAGCTCAACGCCCACGTGGAGACACACACAGAGGAGGAGCTGTTCATCAAGGAGGAAGGTGCCTACGAGACGGCAGCAGTGGGGCGCCGAGGAGGAGGCCGAGGACCTGTCAGCACCCAGCACAGCCTATGCAGCTGAGCCCCGGCCCTTCAAGTGCTCAGTCTGTGAGAAGACCTACAAGGACCCGGCCACCCTGCGGCAGCATGAGAAGACGCACTGGCTGACTCGGCCCTTCCCCTGCAACATCTGCGGCAAGATGTTCACACAGCGTGGCACCATGACACGCCACATGCGCAGCCACCTGGGCCTGAAGCCCTTTGCCTGTGACGAGTGCGGCATGCGCTTCACCCGCCAGTACCGCCTGACCGAGCACATGCGTGTGCACTCAGGTGAGAAGCCCTACGAGTGCCAGCTCTGCGGGGGCAAGTTTACCCAGCAGCGCAACCTCATCAGCCACCTGCGCATGCACACCTCCCCCTCCTAGAAGCCAAAGACCTTCTCCGGCCCTTGGGTGCCCTCTGCAGACTCGCCCTCGGGAACAACGGAAGGAAGAAGCAAGGAGGCCGAGTGGGCGGACCCGGACCCCAGGTCCAGCGGGGGTGGCTCTTGGCAGCACCTCTGGCCAGCCCCCCCCACCCAGAGCTTTAATCCACAGTCTGTACCAAGGGAAGAGAGCGGAAGGAGGCCGGGCCCCAAGCCCCGCAGCTGTAACGTGGGTGTGCAGTCTACCTCCGGATCCCGCCCAGGCCCCCGGCTCCCCACCAGGGCCGCCTGAGGGCCTGTGGGAGTGGGTCACGGGGTTCTCAGGGACCCGGCCTTTTTCCCCTGCAGGTCAGGTTGGAGCAGGGGGTAGTGGGGACCTCCCCCATGCTGGGAGGATCAGGGCTGCCCTTGGCCAGGGCCAGTGTCCCTGTGCGCACTAGTGCTAGTCTGTGTGCGGGCCACCTTGGCTCTATGGGGGAGCAGTGCTGGATGGGAGGGGATGGAGCCCTCTCTTCTCGAGCCAGGGGGGCCCCCACCACCTACCTCTCCACAACTAAAGAGCCCTCCGGGCCTGTGTTGCTGTTATTCCTACTGATCTGTTCCTTTTTTCTTTATGAATTTTGTTTTTTAAACCAAAACCAACAAGAGTTTATTTTCCTCCCGGCCCCTCCGGGGCTGAGCCTGGGTCTGCAGACTGAATGTATGGGGCAGCTGCCCCTCCCGCCCCCGCCCCGGCTGCAGGCCGCAGGGCGCCCACCCCTCCAGGCCCCAGAAGCCCTTCTTGGCCAAAGGCTTCCCTGGGCCCCGAGCCCCGCCTCGGCTGCCTCAGGAGAGAGAGTGCTTTTCCTATAGTTTCCGAGGAATCTTTGTTTAGAGTACTTGTTTTTTATTAAGAGAAAAACCAGTGTAACGTTTATGTGAATGTTTGAACTGGAAGGTCTGGGGTTCGTGGGGGAGGGGGGAGGCTGGACTGGGCGCCAGGGCCGTTGGTACTCTCGTTTTCCTTTTCTTTGTGCGTGTGGCGTGCGCGGTGCGTGTGGACAGACGTTGCGCTTTCCTTCTTCCTTACCTGTCAAGGTGGAGAGACTTCTGACCTTTTGCTACCTCTTGAATTCATGAGAACAGTAAGTTGGTGACTGGCAGTTGAGGCTGTGACACTTTTGTTTTCCTCCCATTGGTGCGCACAAGAAGACGTGCATTCGAGTGAGCCAGGCTCGCAGTGGCTGGGCAGCCCTCCTGGGCTTGGCGCCGGGCGCCCCCAAATACATGCTCTCAGTGGGCTCCTGCAGCTTCGGAGTCTCCAGGTTCCTGTGTGGGTTTTCTCCTGAGCACAGGGCTAGCCGAGGCCACCCTGAGAGTGTTTTGAGTGTGCAGCTGAGTGCCAGGGAACCCCCACAGCTTCATCCTGGGGCCCGGGTGAGGGTGTGAGTGCTCCAGCTCCGTAGGGGCCCTTGCCAGGGCCAGGATGAGGCGGAAGTGAGCCCCCCCCATCCTGTCCCCTAGGCATGCAAGAGCTTGAGTGGCAGCCCCACTTAGTGGAGTCTAGGGTGGGGCTGGCCAAGCTTCTGTACCCCCTGGGGGACAGGGAGGGGACCTGCCCCGCTTGGCTTTGGCTCCAGGCAGTCGCGGTCCACAGCCACTCTGTTAGAAGGCTTGGCTGCCTCACATGGGCTCATGCCTGTCTGGGGTCTAACCCCTCGCCCCTCACCTTGTGGTTTCTCTGCCGCCTCGGGCACCTCCGTGGGCCCAGAACCCGGCTCTAAAGGCCAGACCAAGGTTGCTGCAGTCGGCTCCACTGTCCCCAGCTGACTGGAGCCACAAGGCTGGACCAGCGGCTTTATCTTTTTCGTTTCATTCTTTTACCTCTTTTTTTCTTTCTATTTTTAAGTTCAGACCAAAAAATTCCGGAGTCATCCCCTACCTCCACCCCTCCAGAGACCCTCCAGCTGAAAACAGAGCCTGAGTTCAGGGACCCGAGTGGTGAATGGCGTGTTTTGGGAGTGAGGGCTCCTGACTGAGCCCTCCGTGTGGCGCCCCCAGCCCTGAGCCAGCTCCTCTGCCCTTTGGGTAGGAAACGGAGGACTGGACCCAGGGTCACTTGTTCCAGCAGGCCAGTGAGGGGGCAGGGCCTGTCCCAGGTCCCTCTGCTCCCCTGACCTCTCCCCACTCCATCAGCACTTAAACCACACGACACAAAGTCTGTACTGCACGGGAGGCATGCACACACCCGGCCTGTGTGTGGCCTCCTGCGCTGTGGGCAGCCGCAAACGTGAGGTGACTTGTGAAAGTCGGTGATTCATTTGCAGAGCTTCAGGGACTGGGCGCAAAGGCCCCTCACTCAACGACGTTTGTGCGACGTAGTATTGTACCCACCTGAGTATTGTATCGAGCCTTTTCTGTATTTTAACAAGAAAGCAAAACACTAGTTTCCTATTTAAGATTTTAAGGGTTTGCGGGGAGGGTCGGGATTGACACAACACTTGGTTTTGTTTTCTTTTTCCTTTGATTTCATGTGGAGTGTGTGCTTTCGAGAGTGTGCGTGGAGGTGCGTTAAGAGCCTCACAAGGAAATTAGGCCGTTGGAGGCCAAGGGCGGCTTACAGTTCTCTGCTTTAGTCACTTAATTCCTGAATGTTTCGGAGAAACAGGAAACAGAAAATAGCAGATGTCATGTAGGAAAGAGAGGATAAACAACAAAAAAAGAAAAAAAAGAAAAAAGAAAAAAAAAAAAGCTCATACCCAAATTCACAAAACCTATTTTTTAAACCAAAGCACATTTTGAATGAGTATGGAACCTCAACGGGCTCAGAAAAAAGATACTAATATATTTATCTCATTGTTTACATAAACTTTTACAGTTTCAGACCTCAGCAGCTGTAAGGCCAGTTCCAGTGAGTTTCTACCTTCTGCTGGAGGCCCTTCCACGTCAGCCCTGGGACAACTCGCGTGGCCGGGGAGCAGCCAGGGGGCCGGGGCAGGTGTGAGGCCCCCTGGATTCACCTGAGCCCTCCTTCCAGCCATGGGCCTCTCCAAGCCCAGCTGGCACCAAAGAGCTTGGGCCAGTGCTGACCGGCCCTCTGGCCACTGGACCCTAGTCTGGGCTTGGGCCCCGGGATGGAGGCGAAGCCCCACCCCTAGTCCCCGCTGCTCTGCCCGCGACCCTGGGGTGGGTTGATGTGAGAGTCCCTCAAGCCAAAAAGCCAGGACCTTTGCATCTTCATGACTCTGGCTGGTCCCTGCCCCTGGGGGAATTCACCCTGCTTCCCTGCCCACTGGCAGCAGGAAGGTATCACTGGGCTGGTCCTTATTAACACAGACGGTGCAAACACTCTGAACAGTGTTGTTTTTGTATCAATATGTTTGTGCAGTGATGAATGTATTTATTTCTCAGACTTGGGGCGAGCAAGTGGCAGGCCGGGCTCTGCCACAGCACGCTCCCACCAGACCGAGCCACTGCAAGGGCTCATCCAGGATTGCAAAAAAGGCAAAAAAGAAAAGATGAACCTTTAAGCAAATCTCAGAGACTCACAGCATAGCCATACACCTCAGCCTGTGAAATGAACAATCTGGACCCAGACTGACTTTTCAGAACCTCATACAGCCATGTGTGTGTTTCCCATTTGTCACCACTGGGGGCACTGGGCTGTCCTCTGCCCAACCCTGTCAGTATTCACTGGACTTGGCTGCGTACAGGAGTGCGATCTGGGCTGGTTGGCTGGGCTGGAAGACGCCAGCCTCCCTCCCTGAAGCTGTCCTGAGTTGGGGTGAGGCCTGGGCAGCCAGGAGAGCAGGGATCAGGGAAGAGGTGGCCGCATCCGTCCTGTCCCCCTAGGCTTGTGGGACAAAAGCAGAACAAACAAGGGATCTCAGCCTTGCCGTGCCCCCTGAAGGGACCAAGGCCCTAGCTCTGTTCCTTAGAGTCACGTTGGGGCAGATGTCATTGAACCTGTGAATCCAATGCCAGGAGCGAGGGGATGGAGAGGGACTTACCCAGAGCCTCAGTCTGACATTCCAAATCGGGGGGTGGGTGTGTGCTGTGGGAATTGAGGCTGCCCAGGATCCCCAGCTTCAGTCACCTCACTTTAATTTTCTACCAGGAACTCCTCCCCCTACCTCACCTTGCTATTTATTGCTGTAATTTATTGACCTCAAAAATGCTGCATAACAGACCTCACTTGGGGCAGAGAGGATCCCCAGGGCTCCCTCCCCTCCACTTGGCGGGGCCCTGTGGGGCCAGGTGCTGAGGGGAACCTCTCCGTACCCCACCTATCACTTTCCCCTTCCCCCTTGGGGGACCCCAGGTTGGGCATTGACCCATTCATAAATACCTCGAGGGGAGGGGGAGGGATGGGGTTATAGCTGTTTTTTTTAATCCCAATTGGAAGAGGGATCATGTCCTATTTTGTGTCCTTCCTGGAAAGGGGGGAGGACACCATGATCGCACTCCTGTACTAGCCACCGCCGCTGTTAGTCATTACGTTGAGTTCACTTCCCTTGAGAGTTTGGATAAATTCAGGTCAGAGCTGCAAGTATGCAGCCCTCACGTGTCATAGAAAAGCAATTCACCGACGACTGATCTCTCCATTCAGAAGCGTGCAGTCTTAATGTACAGTGATGAGAAACTGTTATTTTATGATCTTTTCATTAAAAGCTTGATTGAAAATGATCTTTTCTGGGGTCTGTGTTCTGTGTCTGTTCTTTTTGCTAAATGACAGACTGCTTTACTTTCTCTGTCTAGTGCCTCTAAGACGTAGAAGGGTGGGTGTCGGGATGGGCATGTGCCACCACTGTCCTCAGAGCAGGTTTCAGATGTGCTGGGACCTCACTTGGTAGCATGTGTGCACCCTGAGGTTGGGTGCTGGTCCAGGGAACAAGCACTTGGGTCGGCATCCAACAGGGCACTGTTGGCTGAGGCAGGTTAGGAAGCAATGGATATGTAGATAGCGGCAGGGACCTGGTGGCCTGGATGAGGGAGGTCTGGCGCATGCCCAGGACCACCTGTTTGAGCAGCAGAGTGGGGCTGAGGCAGGGTGGGGGCTCTCATGCCCACTGCTCCCTCCTGATCTTTCCTGCTTGGCCTCGGGGTCAAGGGAAGTGGGGTGGAATGAAAAAGAGGATAATCGTCTTCTCTCGAGGCAGGGACAATAGATCTCATTCCCTGGGGGACTGTCCCTTCCAGCCACCAGGGTGAGAATCCCAGGATGAGTGAAGGTGCTGGAGGAGGATTGGGGATGGGTCCAGGAGGGCAGTTAACCAGCTTAGACCCCTGACCCTTGGACTGCAGGTGTTCGAGTGTCTCCAGGGCAGCAGCAGATGAGCCTGGGACCCCAGCCCTCCAGCAGAACATGGACATAGCGGCTCTAAATCGTGCCATTCGGTTGTTGAAAAAAAAAATTTTTTTTGGTGGCAGGGGAGAGGGGTGGTGTTTATCAAAGCAATATTTAAACAGTTTAATAATCAAAAGCCTTAAGACAAAAACATTTTTTGTCTCCCCACCCCTACTGCACATTATGCAGGAACAACTTTTTTTTTTAAACGTTTCCTGCATTTGTCTCCACATTTCTAGAGTCTTGCACTGCTGTCTTTATGCATCCTTTTTAGAGTTTGATCTTACAGATGAGGATTTACTTTGCTTCATTTGTACCCTCACCCTCTCCCCTTATATTCCTGAAGTACTTTAGTTTGGTCTAGGGGTTTCAAACCTTTTCTGTAAGGTAGCCAGATAGTAATATTTTAGGCTTTGAGGGCCAAGCAGTCTCTGGTGACTATTCAGCTCTGCAGTCACAACAAAAGCAGCCGTCAACAGTGTAAGCAGATGGACACAACTGTGTTCCATTTAATTTCGTATAAAAACTGATGCAACGTGCAGTTTGTCAATTCATACTTGTTACCGCTACGTAATTTCGTATACTGCTGAGCCAAGTGGCGTACTGGGTCTTTTTTTTGGTACAATTTCTTATTTTCTTGAGGTTAATAATTATCTTTCTTTTTCAATAGCTCGGTTTGATTTGAATCCCCATCTTCCTTTACCTTTTAACTGTGAAATGTCTCCCAGTACAGTTTTCCAAGAATCAGACACTATCTGTTCTGCATTTTTTTCCTCAGGGGAATCCCTCTGGAGCTTGCTGTTGTCCTGAACGGATTGGCCTGGGGTTCTCCTATCTTTTTGTCCTGCATTGGGAGCCCTGCTTTCTGGACCCCATGTGTTCTTGAGTCACATGCTTGTTTTGGTAGCACGTTTCCTCCAGTACCACCCTGAGAAACAACACATAAGAAGTGGATTTTTTTAGATCTTGAATGTCGGAAATGGTTTTAAACTACCCAGAATTGATATTTTGGCTGGGTATAGAATTGAAGGTTTGGTATCATTTTCCTGCTGAAGTTTGAAGGTGTTGCTCCATTGGCCTCTGTCTTCCAGTGTCATGAGAAAGCCAGTTCCCAATGTCTCTATTTAGATAATTTGTCCATTCATTGGGCTGCACACCTAATGGGTTGGTTTTACTCTGGAGACTCACTACCTTCGGTAAAGTCTTACTGATTCTTAAAAAATATCTCAGCGATTATTTTTAATTTCTTTTTTTCCGTTCCTTGATTGTTACATTTTGTTCTCTTTTCATAGATGTAACCTCTTCCCTCTGAGGAATAATTTAAAATTTTTCTTCCATTCCTTGCATTGTATCTAGTTCTCATTTAGAGTCCTATTTTTTCGGTTGTTTTTATCCTTTTAAAAATTATGTTAAAGGCTTTCCTCAAGTGTTGGGGGTGACCTTGGCAGGGTCATTTAAGAATGAAACCTAGAAATTTGTTTGGAACCAGTCAAATGGTCACCTAAGACTTTTGGATTTCATCATTCACCCCGGCACAGTGGGTTGGAGGGAGGTAAGATCACTTTCATGTGAAATGAACCAGCCGTGGTGGTTCTGACAGAGAAGGACCAAACCAAGGCAAGGGCCTTATGCTAAACTAGCCTGGAGCGTCTTAGCATCAGAGCCTTGAAGCTGCTCTAGAGAATGGTGCAAGATGAGACGAAATACTCCGTTGCAACTGATCTGTGCTATCCACCCAACTAGCACAGGCCAGCCTTGGCCCCGTATCCCTGGGCCTGGGGGAGGAAGGGAGCCAGCTAGGGAGGTGGTGCCGCCGTCCCCCCCACCAGGAACCTGCACGAACCAGGCACTGAATTGGGAGGTCATCGAAGGGGGAGGTCACCGAGTAGCTAGCTGGAGGAAGGTAGTCACTCAGGCTGAGACAGCACATACACTCTCCTTGGGGGCTAGGGGCCAGGTGCCCTAGACAGGCCAGTGTGAAGGAGGGCGAAGGTTACCTGGCTGAGTGTGATCAGTGGTCAGCGTGGGGAGAACCAAGAATTGACTATTGCCTGAGGGGGCTGAGACTAAAAGAAGCAATGCTACAATATTGGTTTCGTCCCCCAGGGTGTAGACGGGGAGTCCTCAGTGCAGGGAAGGGGCTTCAACAGGGAGGCCGCTCAACCCTTTTTATCACATAGTTGCTTACGTGGAAGGTCTTCCATTATTTGATATGTCATAGTTTACTTAAACCATTTTCTATTTTGGGGCAAAAATAAATTTCAAATACAAAAAAGGCATCTGCACAATGGGCACAGATTCTGTAATTTTTCTTATTCAACAAACATTTGTTGATCTTGCATCATAGATGGTCTCACAAGACTGTGCAATAAACCTGAAATTACTGCGTTAACCGTAAAGATGAGGCGGAGTGGGCTACGTGCCTGGTCTGACACTGCAGCTGCCTGTGGCGTGGAGAGCGGGGTCCTGTGCTGGGAAGCAGGTGGATACTCAACTGAGATCTAGGCGTTGGCTTTATGGGAGTTTAGTTGAAAAATCTCTCAGCTTTTCTATGTTTGAAAATTTTCATGAATTCGTAAGTTACTTAAATTCTTAACTTTCATAAATGTTGGAAGAAATGTCACCTACATGTACTAGACTATTATAATCAATTATACTTTTGAAAGTACCAAAACATTAAGAAATTTCTAGGTTAAAAAAATTTCTAGGGCAGTGCAAGATTTACCTTCAGCCGACACCATCTCCCCTTCCTGTTCTGAGCCGCCCTCAGTGGGATGGTTCTAGTCAGGCCAGTGTCACCCGGATGGACACTTGGAAGTGGACATGGCCATGCAGGGAGGAGACAGGGCCTAACCCAGCCTGGCAGAGGAGTGGGGGCTCTCGGAGAAGAGGCTGTTGAACCTGAGTCCTGAAGAAAGAGCAGAAATGGGCCACATAAGCTGACTGGGAAGACAGGCAGGTGCTTCCAGTGAGGATCTAGGAGAGCAAAGGCACAGTGGCTGTGCAAATGAGACCCCAGCGTCCTCGGCCCTGGGTCTGGCGGTTCCGGGCAGGACTTGGAGGCACCAAGGCCAGGAGTTTTTCTATTTCCGCGGCTACAGTTGCCAGTGCCCAGCCCAGATCTCCAAGCCACTGAGGGGAAATGGCTTAGGTTTCATAGTTCCTGAATAGCATAATTGGCCCCAGGCTCGCTCCCCACCCCCTCACCCCACCAGGCAAGCATAGATTTCTCTTGGTCCAGATGAAGGTGTAGGGGGTATGAGTGGGTGGGAAGGGGTCAGCAGCCTGGAGAGACCCCTCCCCCTGCATGCATCCCCAGAAGTGCCTATGAGCTCATCCTCTTTGCAGAAAATTCACTAAAGGGTGGGCCAGTGTCACTGCCCATTATGACTAGATGCTGCTTCTAGCTTCTCTCCTGAATTCAGGTAGGGACATGGGCATCTGCTTTGCTACTACCTAGTAACCTGTCATTTAGAAAATATTTTTGAAAAGAGCCTCTTCATAATAGTAACAAAACACAAGCTACACAGTCATAATCTTGATAAATGTGCTAACCCTGTCTGAAAGTGACAGAAGCTGAAAGACGACTTGCAGGATTGGACTGAAATGCTCTGTTCTTGGAGCAGATCATTCTCTCCTTTTGATAGACTTAATGTAGGGGACATTTTGCAACCTCAATACAGATCCCAAAAGGTACTTGGGGAGAATTTGACAAGACAGCTCTGTAGTTTATCTAGAAAAGAAATGATTGATACCAAACAGCCGTTTACCCCTCCTGGCCTCATGCTGATGAAGAACAGAATCTGCTCCCTGCCCTTTGGGAGAGAGAAACAGCAAAAAACAATAATAACCTCCCCCCCCCCCACTACACACATAAACCTGTCTGTTCTGCTGAGGGTGGCCCATGTTACAACCTGAGTCTGGAAATTAAATCTGTGGGGATCTAGAACAGAAGCAGATGCCAGGGCCGATGTATAGACTCTCAACAGGTAAAAAAAGTAAAAATCAGATGCATGTTCTCTGGATTCAGATCAATCTGAGTTTGAATCCAGAGGCGGTGGGGGGGGTGCCTCGGGGGACTCATGCACCCTCCTGTCCCTGTGCAAACAGGACTTACGTGCCACCTCCTTGATGATGGAAGGGTCGAAGGATTTCACAGAATCACGTGCCTTAGGAGGTGGACTCTGAGAAAACACAACTCCTACCCTCCCCCCATTCTGTCCCTGCCCCCACTCCATCCCACCTGGGGTTCACCTTTGAACTCTAGGCGACAGATTCCAACAAAGGAGAAGCCAAGAATAAAGTTGCTCACCCCCACTGCCAGTGGCCTGGTTACTGCATGGTGTCATATTCATATAATTACCACCTAGTAACTCGTAATCCTTTACTACAAAACAGACCTTGTGCTGCAAACAAAACAAACCACCCACAAAATTCAATGGCTTAAAACAAGAGCCATTTTATTCTCATTCTCTTGGGTCAGCAACTTGGGCCAGGCTATGCTGGGCTGAGCTGTGAAGCTCTGAAGATCTTGCCTGGGGTCTGCAGTCATCTCAGGGCCATCTGGGGCTGTGTGATCTGAGGTGGCTGCCAGCCCACCAGGCTTCTTCCCCGTGGTTTTAAGAGGCAAGAGGGGCTGCAAGGATGCTGAGGCCCAGGATCACACGTCATTTCTGCTTCCTTCTACTGGTCAGATCAAGACCTGAGGGTGAGCCCAGATTCATGAGCTGGGAAACAGGCTCTACCTCCTGATGGCGGGACTGCAGAACACTTGTGGTTTTTAATCTATAAGTAACCCAAAGTGACTTCAGTCTTGCTTCCATTTCTCAACATTAGTGAGAAGAGACTTAGTTCTTCGATATAGCAGGCTTCCTAGAACTTCACTGGCATCTATAGAGTCATCACTTGCAGAGTCCACCCTCCCTGTGGCCCTCCGATGGCCCCCGGTACAGTATGCATGACCCTTGTCCTCATCCAAGGTCCATGCATGGTCCCCTCGCCCTCAATCCTGTTCTCCTCCTTGTCCTCACCTCCTCAATTTAACTCTGTGTATTTAGTTTATGTAAACGTTATGGGCACATCTCATTCTACTTCCTTTTGTTTTACCATCTACATTATTTTCAGGTTTCTTCATGTTGACTTTATTGGATCCTACATCATTTTAGTTGATCCAAACTATATTTTTTACTTCACGTTTTTACTAAGTAGCCTTCATAAGGTTAAAAAGTCTCTTTTTATCCCTTCGAAAAGCCCTTTTAAAATTATCAATAGAAATTAAACTCTGTCCTGTTTTCTGCATCTATTAAAAAGGACCACTAAAACAAGGAGTTCTTCCTCTATCCACGTGGTGAATGACATGGGTTTTCTGGTCTTGATCAATCCCTGGAATAAATTCTGCTTGGTTTGCATGCACCTTTTTAATGCACCTCTTTGGATTTGGTTAGCTAATTGTTTAGGATTTTTGTATCCAAGTTCATAATTGAAATTGGCTAAATAAAAGCAGATTTTAAAAGGATAAGTTTACCTAGTCTCATCAAACAATGAAATAACTTGCCTTCTGTTTTCTTTAAAGATCTTGTCCATATACCTTATAATCTTAGTTATTTTGGCATTAATGCTAAATCATAGTCTACTTTTTTCATTAAACATCATCATATCTTTATAAATGCCACAGTAATATTCAAATAGATCATTTTCATTACAATTGTTTCCTTTTTGTGATTACTGTAACCACTTCAGTGAACCACTTAATGCCTAATAATTAAAAAATTTTTTCTTCCCGGTACAAATTCCCAGGAGTGGGGTAAAAAGACATGAACATATGTATGGATCTTGAGATATATATATATATATATTATATATATATATATATATATATATATATATATATATATATATATATATTAAGTCTTTTCCACAAGAGAGATTAATCAGTTTGTGGGGGAACAAATCTTGCCTCAAAATTTCTGCATTAGGTAACACTATTTTATTGAATTTTATAGATCTGATTGTAGCTCTTCCATGAAGGACAACAAATAATATTTAAATGAAGGAATGAGCAAATGACTAAGTGATCCCGCCTGACTCACGTCTGGCTCGGCTAGGGATCTTCGCCCCGGCGCCCCCTGCTGCTCATTGTGACGCGGGCCGTGTGCTGGTCCCCCGGCAGGCAGCAGGGGCAGAGTCGGTGCGCAGCCATGGCCGAGACGCAGGAGCTGCTCCTGCAGCTGCAGAAGGACAACCGCGACGGGCGCCTGCGGAAGCAGGAGCTGGAGGAGATGGTGCGCGGGCTCGAGGCCGAGAGCGAGAGCCTCACTGGGCGCCTGCAGGACCTGCGCGAGCGCGAGCGCAGGTACGCGGGGCGCTCGGCGCCACCCGCGGGGCAGGCGCGCTATGGTCGGCACTGCAGGTGGCCGCACCCGGGGCTTCGCAGAATCTAGCCAACCGTCTGTTACTCTCCCCAACCCCGGCCCGAACCTTTGCTGTAAGCCGTGGAAACCGGGTGATCTCAGGGGCCCACGATGGAAAGTGGAGCGACCCGACCTGGGCTTCCTCGGCCAAGCCACAACTGGTTCTTCCCTGGGACCAGGGGACCTGAGTGTCCTCCCGCCGTGGCACCGCCTCAGTTTACCCTCTGCAGCCTGCAGCGGAGGCGAAGCGAGACGGCGGGTCCTGCGAGGGGAGGCGCGCGCGGCGGCGCGGGAGCGCGCGGAGCGGGCCCGCGGACTGCTGGAGGCTGCGGAGCAGCGCAAGCAAGACCTAGTGAGGGCATGGCCCGGGATGGGCGGTGCCTGCCGAGACCGCGGTGCCTTGAGAGGGCGCGGCCCTGGCTGGCGGGGGGTGTGTTGGAGGGGCGGTGCCCTGGGGGGCGGTGCCTGCGGTGAGGGTGTTGCCGTTGACGCGCGGGGCACGCGGGGGGCGTGGCAGTGCGGGCAGCGGGCAGGACCTCGGTGAGGCCCGGGACGCCCCCTCGATCCTCCACAGGAGCAACACAACCGACAGCTGCAGGAGCAGTGGGAAGAGCTGTCAAGTCAGGTACGTTCAGCAGATGTCCCGTTTCTTGCTTCGCCTAGGAAGCCCCGCTTTAGTCCCTGCCCGGGTTCCGCCCCGTTCCTGCCCCCCCCCCCGATATACACCCCGCCCCTAGAATCTCCGCTAACTCCGCCCTCACAAAGCTCCACCCTCAGCTTTTCTACTACGGAGGAGAACAATTAAGTCAGCAGCGCGCGGAGCAGCAACTCGGGGCCCAACTAATGGCGTTGCAGGTGCTTGGGTGCGGCCCAGAGGGTAGGAGCGGCGGCATGGGCGGGGCCATAACCACCTGGAAGTGGGGCGGCTCCCTGCGGGGCCCCTAGGGCCGGGGGGGGCACAGCCGGGGCTTGGGCGAGGCCATGACAACCTGGGCACTGCGGTGACAAGCGGGGTCCTGAGGGCCAAGGCAGCTAACCTGAGGCGCGGCAGGATGCCGGGTGTGCTGGGCTCCTGACGTTCTTTGGCTCTTCTGAAAAACAACTGGAGTTGCTGGAGGCCAAGCACGCCTTACAGGCGGAGGGCTTGCGGCAGGTGAGGGCGGTGCCGGCGTCTGAGGGGGAGGGTCCGCTTCGGGGGTGGGTTGAGGCTGGGCGGGTGCCGGAAGGTGGAAAGAGGGTGTGTCTTCCCGAGTCTAATCGAGGCTTCCCGCACCCCAGGGCACACAGCGGACGGAGGAGGCCTGGGCCAGCTTCCAAGAGCAGAGCGGAGTCCTGCAGGTGCCGCCACCCTCCGCTTCTAGAACCGCTCACCTCCAACTCCATTACGACCTCCACTCCCCCTACCCCAGAGCGGCAACGGCCTGTCCCCCATGCCACCCCGACCTCCCCTCCCCAGGCCTTCCCTAGTCTTGGCCCCACTACGACCCCTTCCAGGAGCTGCAGGGTAAGGTGATGGAAGCGGCGGCTGCGCTGGACGCCTTGCGGGGCGGACTGGAACTGTAAGGGATTTAGTTCTCTTGGGTATGGCGGGGCGACTGTGGCTGAGACAGATCGTCCCATTCGACGCCTGTTCCCGCAGCTGCGACTCTCAGCCTCCTCGCCGGGTGCAGGACTACGCGGGCTCCCTCATGGAGGAGGTGGCCAGGGCCGACTGTGTGAGCACGCGCCCGGCCGGGAGGGCAGGAGTCGGTACACGCCCCCACGGGAACACCGTCCGCTCCCGCCGGCCCATTTCCCCACGGGGGCCCGTCAGACCCGCCCCGACGGTCCCCACCCCCTCTCGCACACTCACGGGGCCACGCACACCCACGGGGTCCGCCGCCTCACGAGGGCGCAGCCCCAGACGGACCCGCCCCCACGAGGAACACCCTCAATTCCCGGGGACTGATTACCTGCCCCTTCCTGAGACCCCGCGCCGCGCACTTGCGGTGGAGTGGATGCCCTCCTCTCCCCGCAGCAGAAGCGGCTGTTCGGTGGCGCAGGCGTCAGGTGAGCCAGAGGGCGGCAGCGGGC
Source organism: Eonycteris spelaea (assembly GCA_003508835.1). Lineage (NCBI taxonomy): Eukaryota > Metazoa > Chordata > Mammalia > Chiroptera > Pteropodidae > Eonycteris > Eonycteris spelaea. The sequence continues at coordinate 1,458,187 of PUFA01000253.1, forward strand.
GCTGGGGCTCGGGTCCGCCTCCGTGCACGTGTCCTGCGGGCCACCGCGGGTTTGTCCCTTTCAGCGCATCCATCCACCGGTCCGCAGGCTGTGGTGCTGAGCGCGCTGCAGACGCTGTTTCTTCTCTGCTCTTCCTGGTGCTGCCACTGCTCTACCTAGCGGTGGTCAACCCCGACGCCCTCTGCCGCGGGCTCTGGCGCCTTCGCTCGGACAGCGCCTTCCGCCGCCTGCGCTACACGCTGTCCCGCTGCTCGAGCTGCGTGTGCGCGGGCTGCTGCCCGCCTAGGACTCATCACATCGGCCGAGGCCGCAGCCACCTCTGTCTCCCGTGTGGTTTCTGGGCGCCTGGGGGAGGCCGGCAGGAGACACCGGGGCGGGGAGAGGAGGGGTCATGTGTCCCTCGGGGCCCAGCGACCGGCCCTGGCACCGCGGCCTCCGGCTTGACCCGGGCGCGCGCTCTTCTGGCGCCTCCGTTTGGGCTGGCTCGCACCGAGGGGCTCCTCGGCGGCCCCTGCTGCTGCATAGGAGGCAACTCCGAAGTCGGGCAGAGCCGGCTTCCTACACTTGCCTTTTTCCTGCCAGCGATCTCGGGGCGGTGGGAGGCGGGGGCAGCTGGCCGGTCAGATCTCTGTGTCCATCTGTGTCCTGCGGTCCCACTGCACGCTTTATTCAGATCCCCGTAGCGCCCCTTCGTTGGTTTTCTCGGGGTGGGTTTTCCGTGACGGAGGGCTGCGGGCCGTCTTCACCGCGGTCCGCTTCGCTGCGGGTGCGGCAGCGTATGATCCGTGTTCACGACTGCAGTCTAGGGAATCATCTTACGTGTTCTGCTTAGTAGAAATGAACCTTGGTTTTATTTTGTCTGATACAAATACTGCTTTTATTGCTTACCCGTTTCTTTGATGAAATTGTTTATATGTAACTCCTTGTAGACAAACACAATGGCCTTTAAAAAATCGTTTAATTGACTCACCCCTTTAGTCTTTTTGGGGTTAAATTTGTTTATAGAATCTGACGTATCAAATTTTATCAAATTTAAGAATTGTGCAATGTATCCTAAAAAAAAAAAAAAAAGGAAATCTTGCCTGGAAGTCATAAAGATATTCTCATACTCTTAAGTGGTGTAAATATTTTGTTTATCCATTCATTGTAACACTTTGTTGGTAAACATTTTATCGATTCACCCATCGATGTCACCCATTGGGTTGTTTCCATCTTTAGGCTTGTGTGTACAGATATGTGTGTGAGTTCCTTTTTTCACTTCTTTTGGGTGTACACTCAGAAGTAGACTTGCTGGGTCATTGGTAATTCTGTGGTAATTTATTTTAGAAATTGCTGTACCATGGTCCACAGCAGCTGCACTATTTTACATTTCCATCAGTAGAGCACAAGGATTCCCATTTCTCCACATCCTCCCCAACACATCCTAATGGGTGTGATTTTTTTTTTTTTTACTTTCAACTTTTTAGGCATTGCTCTAATTTTTATAATTGATAATTACAAAGTCAAATTCATAAAATGGCATCTTAGGGAAGTCTAGCTTGTATCCCTATGCCCTCCACCTATTGCCCCCACACTAGAAACATTTAATGGATTTTTTCCCCTTAAATAAGTGAACTATAAAGTCACATCCCCTCCCCTTACTTACGTGAACAGTGTACCACATGGACTTCTGTACCCTCCCTTCAGTACCTTGCTCGGAGCAGCATGGCAACATGGGAGTGCCATTTATTCAACCTTAGGGATGTGGGTGGGTGGATTCCCATGCTTTGCTGTTACAAATAGTACCTGAACGAGGAGCCTTCCGCAAATATCTTTTTGTATTTTGCCAAAGCAGCTTTGACGTTGATTCCTGAAAGTAGGATTGTGGGCCAGAGGGTGACCACATACATGATATTGCTAGATTGCCCAGAGCCCATCACTGGGTCTGAGGGCCCTTTCCCCACAGCCTTGCCCCATGATGCATAGTCACACTGGAATTTTTGTCAGTCTGGTGAGAAATGGCACTTCAGTATAGCTTTAATTTACATTTCTCTCATGATCTCAAGGTTGAGATTATTTTTTATATTTAAAGGCCAACTGCATTTTTTTTGGTAAACTGTTCGGATCATTTGCTTGTCTTAAAAATGTAGGATTGTAAGGGTTCCTCAATTTTTTAAAGCTCTCATCTAGGCATTTTAACTTTGTGATGTTTTAAATATTTTCCCAATGTTTTTTAACTTTATGGTATTCTTTTGCTAGCCATTTATTGTTTTGGTATCTAATTCACTTTCCCTTCTTGATTCTGCATTTTGGTAGTTCTCTTCACTTCTGGGTTATTAGGGAAACTCACCTGTGTCTTCTTCCAACGCTTACATCGTTTCTTAGTTCACATTCAATCTCTGGTCTGCTTGGGACTCACTAGGGTTTATGATGTGAGGATCTTTTTTATTTCCACATGAATTTTAGACTTGAATTGTCAATTTCCACAAACCAGTCTGGGATTTTTATTGTGATTACACTGAATTGAGAGATCAATTTGCCAAGAATTACGTCTTCCATCACACCAAACACGATGTTACTTTCCTTTTTTTTTTTTCCTCAGCAACGTTTTGAATTTTTAGTGTAGAGATCTTGTACATTTTTACATGTTTTGGGGATGCTATTATGAACGGTATAGATTTTTAAAATTTCACTTTCCAACTGTTCATTGCTAGCGTATAGAAATACAACTGACTTTTTATGTTGACCTTATACATACCTTTTGTACTGTAGTATCACTGAAATCCCTTATTCATTTTTTGGATCTTTTGTACATTCCTCAGCATTCTAGACAATTTTACTGTCTGTGAAGCAGGGCAGTTTCTTCTTTTTCTTTCCAATCCTCTCTACTGCCTTTATCCCCATACAATATTGATTAGAAGTGATGATAACACCTTTGTCTTGCTCCTGATCTTGGGGAGAATGCCTTTAATATTTCATCATCAAGATGTTAGCTCTGAGTTTTCTTACATAATCTTTATCAGATTGAGGAAAGTTCCTATTTCTATTTTGCTATTTTTACGAATGGGTATTGAATTTTGACTACCCATTAAAATGATCACATGGTGTTCCTTCTTTAGTCTGTTAATGTGAATTACACTGATTGGTTCAAAGCCAACCTTGCATTAATGGGATAAGGCCTTTTAATACATCATGTTCAACTTGCTATTATTTTGTTAGATTTTTGCATCTATATCAAGAGGGACATTGCTCTTTTTCTTCAATTGTTCTCGTCTTGTTTTAATGTCAGGGCTATGCTGTGCTCCTTAAAAATGAAGTGGAAAGCATTCTCTCTTCTACTTTAAGAGTAACATTGCATTATTTCTTAATATGTTTTGACCTATCTTGTTAGCTTTATGTTGAAAAAAACGACACCTTAATTATTTTTTCTTTAACACAGAAGTGTATGAACTGGTTTACAAATCTCTCTCCGGGTCTGTGGCATGCCTTTAATATAATCCAAATTAATTTTTGCCCTTTATTAGTGTTTTGGTTAAGAAATCTTTGTGTGTCCTAAGGTTAGCATGACCTTAGACTTTAAAGTTTACCTGTAACATTGAGCTCTAAAGGCCACCTGGAAGTGATTTCTATGTCAGATGAGGAAAGCAGTCCACTTTTTTCTATATCGATATCCAGTTGACACACCATTATTCAAAAGCCTGTCTACCCCTCCTACCCTGCATGTCTCTGTTTGTGGGAGCTCCTGGGCTTTATCTCCCCATTGTTTATCCACTTTTGCTGGCACCAGCAAGCCCCATCGTCTTTTAACTACTGTAGCTTCTGGATAGGTCTTAATATCTAGGTTTGTTGATCTTCAATATTCTGACCTCTGCATTTCCACATAAATTTCAGACTTGCCAATTTCCACTACACAACTTTCTGGAGTTTTGATTGACATATGCAGTGAAACTACAGATCAGTTTGAGAACAAACATCTGTATAATGTTGAGTCTTCCAGTCCAAGAATGTTACTGTTTAGATTTTTCAACATTTGTAGTTTTTAATATTTATGAACCTTTCATTAGTTTTTCTTGGTATTTGATGTTTTGATATGCAGTTGTAAGGGTCCTGTTTTAATTTGAATTTTTGTTTTCAGACATACACAGGACTTTACATAGTGACCTGTAGCCTATCACCTTGGTCATACACACATTTACAGATTTGGGAGTTTTATGTACAAAAATGCCATTTTCTGAGTTTTATTTATTTCTAGATTCTTAAACTGTTTCTTTTTATGCCCTGACTGAACTGGTTAGAACTGAAGAGAAGTAAAATAGACTCATGTACATCTCATTCTTCTTTATGTAGGAAGCAAGGCTTTCAATATTTCACCTGTAAGCATGATGGATTTTTTGCAGATACTTACATCAAAAAAGTTGCTGGTCTCTTGGGCATGGCTTTATTTCCAGTGTCAGGCTCCCAGGTTGGCCTTCTGTTTCCCATATCATCAATATAGGAACTTGATTATTCTCAAGATTTTCTATTTCAGTCTCTAGAGACCTTATTTTCTTGTCAGCTCATGGATTTATTTAGATTTTCTTCTCAGTATTGTAAATAGTATTTATAATTTTTCAAGATGTTAATTGGCCATATTGGTGGAATCTTGTACATAACATTTGACTTTTTAAAGCTAATTTGACAAGCTCTTTTTAAGTATTAGTTTGAAATCATTTCTATTATGTTTGAATGCATTTCTACCATTTTATAATGTGCTTATCCTGCTTTTTCTGTGCTCTTTCCCCTCCCTTCATATCTTCTATTGGATCTTTCTGAAAGTTACACCCTATATGATGGTATCCTATTGACTTGGCTCATCTCTACCATCCTCCCCAGACACTACCTTAAAGCATTTTAACTCTGATATTCCCTAAGATCTTACATGTATTTTGTCTAGTATTTTATTCCACTGTTTTAATTTCCAAATATTTAGGGTTCTTCTAGATATCCTGTTATTGATTCCCAACTTAGTTCCATGTAATCAGAGGACATTCCCTGCATGATTCAGAGATCTGTTTTGTGGCCCAGTGTACAGCCTGTGATGAAGAGATGGTGCGTTGTTGCTGCTGATGTATAGTAAGTTTTATAAATGCTGATCAGGGGAAGATGGATGATACAGTTGTTCAGGACTCCTGCGTTTGCTTTCTTGTCAGTTATTCTAATCAGTTGTGGAGAGAGAGGTGTTAAAATCTCCAACTCTGATTGTGGAGTTATTTCTCCCTTGAATTCTGTTACATATTGCTTCATGAACATTCAACTCACATGATTATGGATGATAAACCTTGTTTCCTCTATTTAACTTCACGTTAGGTCTTTATATTTTAAGTGCATTCATTTCATGTTTTTATGTTTCTAATCCTTGCCTTTTAATTGGAGTGGTTAGTACATCGATATAATATTGATGTAATTGAAGTCTACGATTGCATGATTTCTCTGTCCCAACATGTCATTTTTTCTCTTTCCTTTTTTGATTAATGTAATATTTTTAAGAGTTCCTTTTAACTTACAATTAGCTTATTTATATGTTTATTTATACTGCTCAGGACTCAACTGTGCTCCCTGAAGCTGAGTATTTGTGTTTTTTACCAACTATGGAATCCCATTAGAAGCTAAAGGCTTCTCATTCAACTTTTCTTTGTTTCATTTTTGGTAATTTGTTTATTATTGATTGGTTTTTTCTTCACCTATATCTGCTGTTTAATCTTTTAAAATTTTAATTTTGGTGACTTATTTCTAGGCTTAAGTCTTTACTTCCTATCTGCTTAGAATAATTAGAGGGTTGTAGTGGGGGGGATAGACAGCTGCTGCTGGGGACTAGTGGCACAAAGATTCTGGAGTCTCAGGATAGAGAACTTGAACATGAATGAGAGGGAAACAGGAAAAGACTGGAGCAGAAGCAGGACACTGAGTGACACCTGCACTGAGAGATGTGGACAGGACGGCCAGATGTCCTCCACAGGAGCCCTCTGTAGAGACAGCTTTGGAGTGGAAGAGAGCAGTTAGGGAGGGTGGTACATTTTTGGTACATGTGCACTGTAGTGAGTCATCTTTGTGAAGCTCATAATCAGGGTGCCTGGCTCTGATCCCTTTGGCACATGCAATGCCTGACATCCCCCTGCGTGGTGGCCAGTCCTAGCTTGGGGGGGGGGGGTCCCTGGAAGGCTTGTGAGTACAAGTTCCGCAGTTGGCTGGTCCTTATGCACCTCTTATGGCAGGATTCTGGAGAGGAAACGCTGCCCTGCTCTCTTCCCAGCACATCTAGGAATCACCCCTCAGCTGAATGTGCACTTAGGACTTGACAATAAACCTGATATTCAAGTTCGACACAACACTTTTGTTGATTATTTTCTTCATGTTGGTTAACCCTTAAGTTGAACATAATTTTTTTTTATATACACTAGAAAATACTTCATGTACCTATGAAATAAGATAGGTAGGGAATGTGTTCAGTGCAAATTATTCACACCCAAGCAGAGAGAGAGTGCCATCAGATGATTGTCGTTTCAGTCTCACATGCCACATGTGGGCCATACCTAAGGAAGGAGTGGGTGGCCAGGCTCTGCAGGGGTGCACTTCTTTTGTCCTATCTGTCCTATGAAAATAACCCCATTGGATGAAAATGGCCGTGGACAGTTCACACCCTTTGACCTTGCACAGCAGGGGGGCGGGGAAGTGCTTGCACAGCTCCATGATTGTGGACAGCTTGGGTAGGGGAGCCACGACAGCTGATGCTCCGATGCCACCCTCAGTAGGGAATGTCATTCTGATAGTACTGGATCATGTCGTAGGTCCGGCTCCTGGAAGGCCAAGAGTGAAGGGAGGTTGTAAGGAGCCAGTGCCATTCTGGGGCCCCTTGCCCCTCTGAGCCCCCCACATCTCCTTCACCCTGGCTGCACTTGGGAGTCCGCACTGTTACCCTCTCTAGAGGTGTGACTACAAAATGGCAGACCCTCTGGCCTCCCCGCCAGCTCCTCCTCTGCCTGGAACATTCCTTTCCTGACCAGTGGCCATGGCTGTGCAAGTCCCATTCTGCCCCCATCTCCTGCTCAGCCTCTTCTGAGGCCACCTCACACTTAGTGGGCCCAGAACATGGACTCGAATGGACAGCCCTTCCTCAGCCAAAAACCTGCCCTCGGTCCTGGGGCCCAGGCACTGGGGACCCAGGATTCCGTCTGTAGGAGCTGCCCTGTGGCAGACGCCACTCCAACCCCTGGCCTGGTATGTGGCACCAAAAGGAGTGAGGCCATGCTCAGCGTCCTTAATAATCAGAAGAGATCTTTCTCATACTGCCTTTCAAACCCCTCTTGCTGACTCAGAGATGTCACGTTCCCCACACCAGGCTACCTCACAGCCCGGCCTGTACCCACCCAGTCTTTTCCTGTTCTTGTCAGGGCCCTACCCAGGACCGGTCCTGGCCTTCCTCTCAGACTCCAGTGGTCTCTGCACCTCTCGGGAGCCTCAAGCATCCCCATGCATGTAGGCAGCCCTTGTGTGGGTGGCTCACCTCACCCACCTGCTGGAATCACGTCCACCCTGTTGTTCAGCCCAGACACCTCAATGCCATCCATGTCTGATTATCACACCCCTTGGGAGCCCATGAGGGAAGCCTGGGGCTCCGTCTTCAGAATCCAAGCCCACCCTGTCGCACAGCTCTGCCATCGCTCACAGCAATGGCTGACTGGCCAGTCCCCACCTTGTCACTCCTGCCACTGCTCCTTACCTGGCCCTTCTGGGCCGCACATACCTCCCCGGAGGCCTTTTGCACCTATGGCTCCCTTACCCTCACAGGCTTGGCACCAGGGTGGGGGCTCAGCTTTCAGCCTCCAGGCCTCTGCCAGGTGTTCCCCTCAGCACATCCCCGCCCCTCTACACCAGCACCCCATCACCCTGAGAAAGCTCCCTTCAGGGTGTGTGGGACTGAATCTCCTGAGCCATCAGCTTTCTTGTCACCTGGCCCAGGCGTGGCCCCACAGGCACCTAAATTGCACTGGTGTGTGGTGGGTGACGCAGAAGGGAGGGCAGGTGGCAATGACTCACCTGTTGCTGAGGAAGCAGCTCTGAATGACCTTCATGATAAAATTTGCAGCCTCTCGCTCGGTCATGTTGGGGCTGAACCTGTTCCTGGGGAAGAGTTCACATCGGGGCCGCTGTCGCCAGAGTTGCTCCCACCAGACTGCCCTCCCTGAGGGACATGTTCCTGCCCTTGCCAACAGGCATTTGTGAGAATCTGTGCAGCTGAGGGTCAGGCCCGGGAATGTTCCCTCACGGGGACACTGTTGTGAGGTCAGGCCTCGCTTGTTGTGGAGACAGCTTCCAGCTGGCCTAGAGGGCTCTGTTCCCTTCCCTAGCGCCTCTCGGGCTAAGCAGCCCCGTGGCTGGGGGAGGACTAGCGAGGGCGCTAAGTCACTACAGCTCTGGGGCCCAGGGACAGCACTGCATCCCTGAGAAAAGAAGGGGCTTCTGGACGTGTCCTCAGCATGACCGGCAGAAGCACAGTCTGGTGATACGCCTCGCCCTGGAAATGTCTGCTCTGGGCTTCCAAGGAGAGAACTCAGCCTCATTAAGATCCAGTTACCCCCACCCCACAGGCTCCCATCTCCGTGGACTGCCCCCCAATGGCCTGTATGTTTGCCCAAGACCTACTTCAGGAGCTTGATTGTCTGGCCACGGAAGCAGGGCAGGCCCGTGTCCAACATGAGGGTGACCAGAGAGACGACCGCATCCATGTAGGGCCTGGGGAGGCACAGGGAAGGAGGTGGACAGAGCCCGGTGAGTGGGGTGGCCCTGCCTACAGCCCTGCAGCCCGGCGGCTGCGTGACAGCTGCTCACATGCTGGCTCCGCCCACCTCCCTGTGGCCTTTCACGTCTCCCAGGGAGGCCCTGCAGCCCAAAGGCTGGGGCTGCTCACCCTCCCCTGAAGGGCCCGAGCAGTCCCACTTCGCTCCTCCCACCCGAGGCCTCTGGCCATGGTTTCTCTGCCCAGCGGATGAAGTGTGGGCTGCAGCACAAAGATGCCCTGACCTTCCTTTTGTTGTGGGGCGGTGGGCACTGGCAGGTGTGATGTAGCCTCTGACAGACTCCGGGTTGGAGTCTGAGTGTCAGCACACACTGCTTTGTGGCCTTGGCCACATGACACTCTAAAACCAGGACAGTGAATCTCTGGCGTACAGTCTGGGGATAGCAGGTGCTCAGGACTTGGGTAAAACGGTGAATGGGGTGCTTAAAAGGGGAGCCACAGGCATTGGCAAGTGAAGCCAAGCCCAGGAGGTGCATAATGTGGCTGGACAGAAGGTACCGGCACACGTGGGAAAACAGAGGCAATGGAAGGCAAGGCCGGGCATACCCGGGCCCAGGCGGCCTCCAGCACCTCCCCTGCTCTCTCTGAACCTCCGTTCCTATATCCATAAAGGGGCCCGAGGAGGCCCCATGGGGCCTCTGAGGGGCTGCCTTGCTGGGTGAGTGGCACTGAGAACTGGTGCCCGTCTTACCGCACGGCCAGGTAGCCACGGACACACATCTCCATGAACCACTTGAAGGGCGTGGCCTCCATCTTGCCCCCCATGATCATCACCATCTCATCCGTCAGCTTTATGTCCGGTTCCCAGCCAAGGTTGCCACCCGGTGAGCTTTCGAACATGAAGCCAAAGTCTGCAAAACCCCCAAAAGCCATTTGTGATGGGATCAGATGCCAGGGCAGCGATGTGGGCATGCTTCAGCCAGGGTTTGGAGCCACTAGCTCCCCCACCCCAGGAGCTGGCCACAGTCTGTGTTTTCTTAGGGACAGCAGAGGAGCAAGCAGAAGAGAGAAGGGAAACGGAGTCGGGGAACCAGGCAGGAGCAGAGAGAGGCTAGCACTAAGGCGACTCCAGTTTCCAACCCCAGAGCTTCCTGTGTCCCATGGCCCTGGCTACTACTCCCACCCCCAGCACCCGCTAGCAGCCGACAGCTAGGCCTCAAAACTGGACTTGAATCTTGACTCTGACACTTCCTGGCTGGGGACCCCACCACGCCTGCTCCTGTGTGGGGTGCCCCGGGCTTCAAGCACGAAGGGAAAGAGGAGGGCGCTGGGCTGGCTGACCAATGTGGATGATGTGGCCCTTCTTGTCCAGCATGATGTTGCCGTTGTGCCTGTCCTTGATCTGCAGCAGGAACAGCAGGAGGCTGTAGGCGGCCATGCTGCGGATGAAGTTGTAGCGCGCCTGTGCAGAGAGAGCCAGTGCTTATGACGGCCCTGGGGCCGCGCCTCCCAGGGCCTGTGAGTGCTCTCCTGGCTCCATGCCCGGGACCCCTGTGCAGGGGCAGCAGCCCTTTCCCCCACACCCATGAATTCTCTTGGGACATCCATCTTGAGGTTTCTTTAAATACCAAGGAAGGTTACGGGGTGCCTTGGTTTTATTCCCCAATGTAGGGAATCAGGAAGCGGGGTGCAGGGGGAAAAGACGGAGAGCACAAACAGGCCCAGCCTAGGGCCTGCTCTGCTGGTCACCTGCTGGAAGGCCAGGGTGGACTCATCCCCGTATTGTCGCGTGAAGTAGTCGTACATGCCGAAGTCTGTCTGGCGACCCAGCTGGTCCCGAGAGGTGCAGTCAGGGATGCACTCAATCACCCCACACTAAAAGGAAGTCCAGGTGCAAGGCCTGTGGGCTGACTGCTCTTCGGCCAAGGCCTGGGCAGCCACCTGGGGCCCTGTGGGGAACTTACCCCAGGGGCAGTGGCCACCACGCGGTAGGGGAAGACAAAGAGGTCCAGGCCGACCAGCTGGAAGATGTTTTTGAAGAGGTCAATGATCTGCAGGGCCAGCATGTCCTGAGAACCGAGAAGATAAGGGGTGAGTGGCTGGCTTCCTCCTGCTCACATGACCCCCAGAGGCCCTGCCCAGCAGGGTATGGAGGGAGAGGGGGAAGGAAGCCTAGGCGAGCAAAAGCTTGGAGGGCCTAGACTCACACTGCCCACTGACTCGGCTGAGCCCAGACCCTTGGGACCACCAGGTACTAGAGTGAGCATGAGGCCATGCTGCCCGGTGCAGGGTTCGAGTAAGGGGAGCTCCCTGTGTGTGGCTAGCGGTGCACAGCCCTAGAGAGACCTCTGGGTTTGGCAGAAAGCCCTGACCTACTCTGTGGACCTGAACCCCATGGCAGAAGCAAAGCTTCACGTTTCTGTGCGTTAGGTTTGGCAGCGAGGCTCGCCCAGAGCTGTGGAGAGGCAGGCCCACCGCCACCAGCTCGACCCCAGCCTGGTCCCCTACCTGTCGGCAGTCATCTCCCACTTTGAAGATGGCCGCCTGCCAGGAAATCTTCTGGTCATCAGCCTCCTGTGTGCCGCACTGGTCCTCGGAGTCCGAGTGGCACCGCAGACCTGTGTGTGGTGGGTGGAGGCTGCCTGTCAGTCTGGGGGCAGTGAGAGGCCCTCTGAGGGTGCTGAGGTGACCCAGCCTGGAAGGAGCCCAAGGAAACTTGGGGATTGTTCTTGGGAAACCCTGAGTGCCACTGAGGGCCCAGAAAATGTCTAGGATCAGTGGGTGGAGTCATAAGGCCTGAGGGCTTTTCCTAAGAACATTTAGACTTAAAAGGAACTGAAGCCAGAGCCCCCTTTTTATTGGAAGTGAGGACCAAGGTGTGCCTGCGGTTAGCAATGGGCACTATAAGCTGGGGGCAGGAAGTGTGTCCATCTGCACCCTGAGGTTCTTTCCCTAGAGCCTTTGCAGGGAGCATGACCCTGCCGACACCCTGATGTCACACTTCTGGCCTCTAGAACTACGAGAGAATAAATTCCTGTTATTGAAGCCACCTAGTCTGTGGTCACTTCCATGGCAGCCTGAGCAAATGAGTACACCCCCAAAGCCCTGGCCACTCTGTCTCAAGACGATGCCTCCTGGACTGACTTGGTGGCCAAACTTTACTGATCTGTCACTGCACATGAGCTCTGTGCTGTCCCCAAATGAGGTGTCACATTGAGAGTGGATGGATGGCCATCAGCCCTCATGGGGAGCTGGAAACAAACTAAATATGCCCAGAGAAACTGGATTCAGCAAGGGGAGACACTTAGATCCCAAACTACATCGGGAATTCTCCACTGACCTTCTTTCTCAAGTTCACTAACACCACATCGTTTCACCTTAAATTTAGCCAGATACGGAGCTTTTGCAGCACTGAAAAACAACAACAGAAAGAAAGAGGCACAAGTGATATGGCGAACAGGAAGCCCACACAGGAGTAGCCAGCCAAAGGAAGGGCAGCCTCTCACCTCTGCATGGGCGTCCCTGACTTGTAGTCGATGTCCAGCACAATGGCCTCCGGATTGCTGGGCAGGTAGCAGCCTATGCAGGGACAGAAGGCAAGTCACAGGGAGCCCAAGGTGACAGTGGTGAGGACAGCTACCTTCAATACCTAATTCTCCTTGTAGAGTCCACCCTGTGAACAGGATGACGTATGGGGGCCTTCTAGGTCCTCATCTGTGGTACTGATGACTTCTTATTCCACAGCCATAAAGTCTTTCTTTCCTGATTCTGTAACCTCTCCCTGGATCCATCTTGATGTGTACTGAAGCATCTAACACATCCCAGGAGACACTTCTCTAAAACCATGCACTGAACCCTCAGTTTCAGGGCCATCATGCTGCTCTGAGGCCCCCATGGCCACCCAGTGCCGGAGCGGAGCCACCCACTCTCACAGGACGCATGCAGGAGCCCACCCTGCTCTGTTCACCCAAACACCCTCAGCTCTTGGACTCAGCCCAAGAGCTCCCCACTTTCAGCACATATGTCAAGTAGGAGGACAAGAGAAAGCCCATTCTTGGCCAAGGAACTGGCAGGTGCTCTGGGGAGTGGAATTCCCGGCCCTGGGAGGCGGGAGAGGTACAGGATGTGGGCTTCAAGGTGTGGCCCTGAAACAGAAAGGACTGAGTCTCTTGGGGGGCAAAGTGAGGCCTTGCTGTGGGGTGCAGACTGGCTGCCCTACCAGACGAAGATGGGGCAAGGCAGGACCACATGGTCCCCACTCCTGCCTCTCACCCTCCTTTACCCTCCAGCTCCAGCCTCTCTCACAGACGCAATCTCTAACCCTCTGCCCCACAGCCCTGGCTGGCTCCCCAGTGCTTCCAGGACAGGCCCTAGCAGCACGGCCTGCAGGGAGCTGGGGGCTTGCTGGTAAGGAAATGAAGGTTCGGTGTGGATGTCAAGCCTCCTCTGAGAAACTGAGTTGATGTCTGCGGGGCAGGGTAGGAAGCTCAACAAAACAAATCAAGGAAGTCTAAACTGAGGCCCGTGCTGGCAACCTCACTAAGACCAGCTGGTATGAACATTTGCAAAGGACAACCAACATTTTGTTGAGAGCTGTGCAATGAAACTGGATTTCCACCTTGACTTGAAAAAGTACACACTGGGCTCATGGTTTAACAGCTGCAGGCACCAAGGAAGCAGCTGCAGCCGCCCGGGGGACATGGGCACCCTTGTCCAACAGGTCCCAAGCACACCTGTGATGCCTCCAGTCCCATCCCATGACCACTGTCTGTGTGACCTATTTGCTCCTGTTACACTGGAATTCAGGAACCTTCTACAATAACAGCTGCTAAAGACAGTGTCTTGGTCTTTAAAAAACAGTAGGCAGCAAGGAAGATAAAGAGTGTCCAGAGTGTCCACTGAGAAGCAGCTCCCAGCTCACCAGTGGCAGATTCTGGGGAGGGGCACTGGGCACCTAGGATCCGAGTGCAAGTCGAGCCAGCCCCACTGCTGGTCTTCACGCCCACCCCGCACTCTCCAGCCCCTGCATCCTGCCTGCCCGAAGGAAGAGGTCCCTCTCCTTAGTTTCCAGAGGCCGCCTACTCACCAGGCTGCACTTTCACTTCAGACAGAGCCGACAGACAAGCCTTCTTTCTCTCGTCTCCTTTAGGGTAGGGTCTGAGAAACAAGACAGAAATGCTCTATCCCTTGTAGAAAGTGGCCTTGGGACTTCTGGGAGACAGCCCAGGGCGCCCTCCTGTCTGAGTCTGTCTCTTCCTAGCTCCAGTGACTCCTGGAGGCCTTGCCAGGCCCAATTCCTCTAGGAGCACAGCAATTCCTGCCCAAACTCCTCATCAAGAGGCAAATCAGTGAAACGACAGGAGCTGCAAAGGAGTCTGGTTTTCCCATCACCACTACGAGGCTCCTTCGGAACTTGGAGAGAGCAAACTGTAGGACAATATCCAGAATAAAACCAGGATGTTTCCTAAGGTTGTATGGCCAACTTCCTTTCAAGAGAGCAGAGTCCCACCCTGGCTATTCCATGAGCACTCCTCGGGCAATTCCCGCGAGCTGCTTACTTGATGATGGCTGACACGTTGGTGATCTTGTTAAAGAAATCAAACTCCCGCTGGTAGAAGTCCTTGGCTGGGCCCGACAGGGAGCCTGTGATCTCCTCCACTAACTGCTCCAGGAGATCACCGATGTCGGCTGACAGGGAAAGCGAGAGGGTGAGTCTTTGGCTGAGCCACAGAAAGGCCCTGGAGGAACCCTGCATGTTTGCCTGTCACACAGTCTGGGTATTCACTGGCACCTAAGCCAGTCCTCAGAGATGGTCTGCTTCCCCCTGGGGATCCCCGGGACCCTCTAAGTAGACCCCACATTTAAAGTCACACCATGAGGTTTGCCTATGCACATACGGTGGGGCTGAGGGCACTAGTGGTCACAGGAGCCTCGTGGCTCTGTTGACTAACGTTGTTAATACTGCTTGCTAAAGCCCACGTAAACCAAAGCTCTTAGAGGGTCCCAGTAGTTTTTAAGGGCAAGAGGATGATTAAAACATCTCTGTTTGAGAACCACTGTCCCGAGTGGCCACCTTGTCCCCAGACGGGGTCACTGGGTCAGGCACAGTGACAACTGCTTGGGAGTTCAGACAGAGAAGGCGGGTTCACACATGCCTGGGGAGCTGCAGGAAGGGGTCTACAGGGGCACAGGGCAGGCAGAGTGGACAGAGAATGGGCTAGCAAAGGCTTGGGGAAGCAGGTGTCCTGCTCCTGCTGTGTGTTAAAGGTGAAGTGTCCCTGCCAAAGAATGGGAAGCAGAATGAACTACGGGCTGGGGCAGCACGGGTCACGGAGGGCCTGCAGGACGAGGAAAGCTCAGCCTCTGGGCAGCCACAGAAGTATTAAAGATGTGGGGTGAGCCTTGAGGAAGATGACAAAATACTCACAGTCTTTCTGGTGCCCCTCTTCATCTAGATAGATGTTAGTTTTCATGTTCCAGATAAACTGGTGTGCCAGAAGCTGAGATTTGGCTGCAGCCCACAGAATATACTCCCGTACATAGCCCATCTGAAGGACAGAAAGGTCACCATCAGCCCAGGCTGGGAGCCTCTCTCCTCAAAGACGGACTCTTTCTAACCCTGACTCCCAGTGCTTGCATACTCGGCAAGAAGTGAGGCCAAGTGGTTTCCGGCCACATGAGCAAACTCTTCTCAGTCTGTGGTGAGTCCAGCCCAGGGGCCAGGCCAAATTTTGGGGGTGGCAGGGTCTGCTATATAGGCATGAATCAGCTTTGTCTCCTCTGTTGCTTCTCCTGGATTCTAAAAACCAGGACTCTCGCCAATTTCTGCTACTGTCAAATACGAAGACTAAGAAGGCTGGGAACTAAAACTCATCTGTAAGCTGGCTGTTAAGAACAATGATCCGCAGTGATGTATGGGTTCCAGAGAACTATATAATGCACAGAAACTTCATGAGTTGATATATCACAGCTGCCATCCTAAGGGACCCTCTGACCTCTTACTCATTTCCTGCCACTCATAACACCGGTTTTAATTACTGTGTCCTAGATTAAAAAGGCAGCTTCTTCCTCGATGTGGTAGTTTGTGATAAAGTCTTTATCACCTAATAAATCTTCCTTGGATTTAGGTGGGTGGGCTTATCCAACAGGTCAAATTTCAAATAACTCATCACTTTGGGTTCCTAATTCTAACCCAGCAAAAGGATCTAAGGATAAACTATGAATATCCAACTTGTAGTGTGTATAAATATGTTTGCAGTCTTCAGGTTTGTGAACTCGTGGAAATGCCTGAGAGCAGCACGCCTGGAGGGCATGGAGGCGCCACACCCCTTGTCCTATGTATCTGGTCCATCTGGCTGTCCCTGAGCTATATCCTTTTATCGTAAACCGGAAATACAATGAAAAGGGACGCGTGAAGTAACAAACCAACTCTTGTTACCAGAATGGAAACTCAGTATGAACAAGGAGGAATTGTCATCAGTCACTTAGAACCACAGAGGCTTCCAGCTTTGAAAAAGATTTCAGCGTTTTATTCCTGTGTACTTTTTCATCAGGAGTTCTCAGTAGTCAGAAAGATGGGCCTCAAAATAACTGAGGTGGACTGGTGCACATCAAACATGTCAAAATTCATGAATTTATGGTATTTGGGAGGAAAAAAAGAAAAAAACTGGTCATCTTTAAATAATGTTAATGAACTAACTCATTATTTTGAGAACTAGGAAAAAAAGGAACACAGAAAAAAATTCAGAAATTTTGAAAAGCAACTTATGTAAATTAATAGCCAATAAAACAAACCAAAGTCCCCTGCATCTCCACGTGCTAGCTGCCTCAGGCTAACCGCAGCCCACTCGGTCCTGTCCCTGTTGAGCGTGCTAGGCAGAGACTGAGCACACCACCTACCTGGGGCGCAGTGTTCTCTGGTGGCCGCCACAATGCGCTCATGTGGAAACCCTTGGTGCCCACTCCTGCCCCCTCCTCTGGATTAGGCCTTTTTGCTAGGCCCATGTGGAGGCAAACACACCGGAGGGGAGAGTAGGGGAAGGGACACACTACCTGGAGGAAAGGTGCATCATAATAGTACACAGTGCTGGGACTAATGAAAAGGCCCTGCTTGGCAAATGTCCTACACGGTATCGGAATCACCTGCTTAGAGTTAGAAGGCTTCTGGCAGCTACTTAGCTAGGGCAAGACCCCGTCTACCAAGAGAGGTTGGCTGTGATAGAAACACTTTAGTCTATGGATCGAGAAGGAACATCCTGCTAATCCATAGGGAAGAAGCCCACCTTGGGCCACTCACAGCTGCTATGGAGACTAGAGTAGCGGGGGGCAGCCTAGAGGTAAGCTGGTGCCACAGGGCTCGGCCAGGACAAAGTAGGGAAATGAGACTGGCACGCGACAGTGGGGAACAGGACAGCAGGTGGGGGAAGAGGCATATGCTGCTGCTGCACTCAGACACAGGCGTGGCAGGTGGTGTTGCCCCGAGGCATGGGCAATGTGGGCTCTGGGTTGTGGCCACCCCCATGGGTGTTTTCTGTGCCGGCCCTGGGCTAGGCATCTTACGTACATGTACGCTGTTATGGATCGAGCTGTATCCACCCAAATTCGTATGTTGACATCCTACCCCTGGTGCCTCAGAATGTGACTATATTTGGAAATGGGCCTTCAAAGAGGTGATAAAGTTAAAATTAGGTCATTAGGGTGGGCCCTCATCCAATCTGACTGGTGTCCTTAAAAAAAGAGACACACGGAGGGATGACCGTATGAAGACACAGGGAGAAGATGGCCTTCTACAAGCCAAAGAGAGAGGCTTCACATGAAAGAACCCCGCCAACACAGTCTCAGACTTCCAGCCTCCAGAACTGTGAGAAAACATATTTTTGTTGTTTAAAACTCCCCCTCTACCCGGCCATGGTCCTTTGCTATGGCAGCCCTATTAGCAAACTAATACATTCGTCATCTCACCTACTCCTTCTCCACACTTCCCACTGAAGAGACGAGGGAGCCGGGTTCAGGATCCCCATCCAATGAGTAGGGAACCCAGGCCAGGCTACCCAACCCGAGCAAGTGGCTGGGAACGCTTGCAGGATGCTCTGCAGAGCGAGACTGGGCCTCAGGGTGAGCTGGGTGACTGGGGTTGTCCTGGAACGGTCACTGGTGACAACTACAGCCAGGGGTATGTGTGAGGAGCTTGGGGACTGTGGTCACGGGTCAGTGGCCCTGCATAGCCTGCGATCTCCTGGACAGGCTGGAGACACGCCTGCTCACCAGGCTAGGCGTTGAGGGCAGGGCAGCGTGTCCTCGTCATCAAGAGCCCCCTCCTCAGGGCCCAGCATAGCTCTCAGAGTGACGAGAACAACAGTATGTGCAGGTATAGCCTTACCTTGTCATACCTGAGGGCCTGCACGATCTGGGGGATGTAGAACAGGATGGCGTCCTGCAAAGGAGGAGAAGTAACCATGACCCCAGGGGAGAGAGGACAGTTCCCTACTCTAGGAAGGTGAACAACTCAACATGGATGGATGCCCCAGGTTCCCGTCCCCTGTCCCCCACCCCCAACCTGGGACTGGCCCTGCTGTCACTCAGACTATAGGACATTATCCTCATTGGAGACCACAGCAGGACTGAGAATGTGGGAAAGCCAAGAAGCCAGAGAGGAAAAAGGCCAATGGCTTAAAACACATGATTGGTGAGAAAAGCAAAGGGAACAAGAGAGGGAAGGGTCCTCCAGTGTTCGCTGCTGGGCGCCTGCTTGGGGACAAAGGCTGAGATGACGGCAGACCTGTGTGCTGGGGCTGCAGTAATTCAGACTCTGGAACATTCTACTGTCACTATGCCTGTCATGTGGGGTTGCTGGGCAATGAGCCTACACAGCCACAACTGGAACCAAACTTAAGTAAACTTCCTTTTTAACTCAGACAATTAAAGTTAAAAAGAAATATAACTAGGAAACACATCTCAATAGAACTAAATCTATCTACAATGTTTAACCAGGCGTACACCCGGGTTTGAGATAAAGCCTGTCTTTCATCTCTCCACCTAAACACTGCCAGGTAGTCCCACTGAGGCCACTTTCAGCAGGATGGGGCTCACCGGTGGGAAGGACCGCAGGACTTTCACCCCATACTGTGCCGTGAGAGGATGCGGCGGGTACATGCTGGAGAAGTAGGAGAGGCCGGTGGGTGGGTCTGCAGGCGCCCAGCACAGCACGTGGCTGAGCTCTGGCGCATCAGCATCGATGGTATGCCAGGTGACTAGGAACTGGGAAGGAAGCAAGGAGACGGTCTGGCTCAGGCAGTCCCTGAGCCCCCCTAGAAATACTCGGCTTTATCTCACATCATAAGGACAGTCCAGGAAAGTGATGATGTAAAACATTTAAAGCAGTGTGGGAGAAGGCTTCTGATAGTTATGTATAACAGTGCAATTTCAAATAGAGTGAAGCACATTCAGTATTTTTCTATTGTAAACAACAAATGCTTCACATGAGGAGAGGAAAACAGAGACTGAAAAAATCAATATACCACTCAGGTCATCAGGTTTTTGTCACATTTGTCACATTTCTAGTTTCTGGGCATTTCAGGCATTTTTGTGCATTTTGATCCTAGGATCCGGCACGCACTACGCTACCTTGATAGCTTCAGGGATGTCACTAACGGCTCCTGGGTCCAACCGAACCAGACGGGTCACTTCATTGCCAATGGCTTCTGTGTTTTTAAACCTACAGATACAGAGGGTATGGGTGGGGTGGCCTCACTGGCAGAAGGGGAGGCAGAGGGAGCCCTGCACTGGAGGGATATAGATCAATGCCAAGCATTATCTAAACATACTATACATTGTCGACGCACTGGTAACTCCAAAACAGGTATTTGCAATAAACAGCATTATGACCAGCTATAACAAAATGCAAGAACTGTCTTGATCAGTAATTATCCCACCTCATCACTCAAAGAATGCCTTCCTTTACAGTCCTTGCCTTCAGAACACCCCTTTGCCCTGGCCCCTAAAGTGGTCCATCCATGGAGTGGCAGCCCGTGGGTCAGAAGGCACCTTAGCAGGTAGGAGGGCGGTGTGTTTTCAGGCTAACACAAGGTAGACTTTCCTTAAACACTGTTAGTCTGTGGTTGGTCCTGATCCAGAGGGCTGAATGAGAACCAGGAGGAGGAGGCTGTCAGTAGGTAAGTGTGTGCTCTTGGGGAAGAAAGGTCACCCCTGAATGCATTCACACGGGTGGGACTGAACATAGGGCCTTGGAAGTCCCTCTCAGCTACCACTGATCTAAGAGTTCTATCCCTGTAAGATTTTCATAGGAGAGTTCACAGTGTACTCAGTGGCTGGTTGCTTCCCCTGAGTAGCTTGCCACTGAAAGATGACATCCTGGAACAAAACCAAACCCTCCCCAGGCCACCTCCATGGAGTGGCAGTCTCTATATACTTCTTTCTTCCTTGAATAAAAACGGGGCTCTGAATAGCCAATGTGGCCTCCTTAGGCTCCAGGGTTGGGGCACCCTGCAGGCGTCTATGTGGGATGAATGTACAGGGCGGAGGACCAACCTGCTAAGATCACTTCCCCTACTGTCCTTGGCAGTGACACATTGCACTCCTCCCCGCTCAGGCCCCCTTACATTGGACCTCTGGCAAGGCTCTTGTCAGGCAGGTGTGACCTAGGCCCACCTGGCTGGCAGCTGCACGGCCAGGTAAGGAGAGATGCTCCAGGCGAGGTTCACGTTATCTTTCCACTGCTTCTCACTTCAAAACTAAAGTACTTGGACCGCCAGTTGGCCACGCTGTTCTCTCCAGCCTGGTCCAGCTCTAGCTCTGGGGCCGACAGCGGGTTGTACCAGGTGATGAGACGCTCAATCTCAGTGGCCTGGTGAAATGAGACAGATGCTGATGGGAACTTCTGCCCCCACAGGCAGTTCTGCTCCCTTCCCTGCCCCTCCGGGGGCTGTGGGTGTGTGGTGGTGGTGCTTTACCAGCAGAGACAGGAGCAGCGTTCTGCGCTTCATGTAGTACTTGTGCAGCTGGGAGCCCCGGTTGGTTTTCTTGGACATGCCTGGGGAGGAACGAGGAGCCACACATGTGTTCCTTGGAGGTCTCTGGTCTGCCCTTTGTTTCTAGAACCCAGGGGAAGCTGTCTTTCAGCTCTGCCTACCATCTGAGCCGCCAGGATGTGACTTAGACCTGAGGGAACTTTCAGCAAACCTTCAACTGACCTGACTTCTTGGAGATGGTCGACATGCCGCTGGACAGAGGGTAGGTGTTGATCCAGCCTTGCGTGGCTTGTTGGCGAGAGCCAACCGCTATATCCAGATTGCTCCGAGTGTCTTGGTTATCTGTGAGCAAACACATTATTACTACTAGAATAAGGTGTCTGGATTTTCACCAGAGACAAGGCAATCAGTGGAGGAACATGGAGGAGGAGACATAGCCGATGACAGCTTTGCAGAACTAACCCAGACATCCAAGAAGTTCTTTATTTCATCATATTCATATTCAAAATAGAATAAAACAAACATGCTAGTGATCTTAATAAATGAAGGCAGCTATCTGATCTCCAGGATCATGTAGTCTTTTAATACAGTAATAATTTGAGGACTCGTGGGGGCAGATAAGGATTGTTTGCCCTGTTCTAAGTGGAGCCAGGAAGCTGACTTAGGAAATTACTGTGCCTGCAATTTCATTTTTCTTTTCTTTTCCTTTCTTGGCAGTCAGGTTGTCAGCTGCAGGTCTGAGAGCAGAAACCTCATCTCTAATTTGCAGTGTGGGATCAGCTCTGAGCTTAGAGAAACAAGAATGTGGTTTCCTTCTGGAGGTTTGCTACTTGATTATACTTTAGCATCTTTTCCTTATTCCCCAACCCACCCACCATGGCTAGATCCTATTTGTCCTTAGAAACTCAGCTCACATATCACCTCTTCTAGAAAACTATCCCCAGCTCCCCAACTCCAGTAGGCCAAGTGCCTATCCTTGAGGGGTGCACCCATGATCCCTTCCTGTTGAAATCACCTGTCGATTGTGTCCAGTCAGATATGCAGTGGGTGAACAGGCTGGTGCTGGAAGAAGTTACATTGAGTGGCATTTGCTCTGGGCCTTGTGGGCTTAACTTATGCTGCTCAGCTGGGACTGGAGAAGTGGTGGCCAGGCAGGCTTTGGGCCTCTGGTGACTGTGTAGCAGGACCAAAGCAAGGGCACAGCTGGGCCTGAATTGCCATTCTGACCCGGCGCCTTCAAGGCTGACCCCTGTACACCTCCGTCCTGTACCACCCTCGCCCCATGCCTCAGCTCCACCACTGTGAGCAGCTGTGCTGCTCAGAACAACCCTTACCTGGGGGAACAAGCTGGCTGGCTGTTAGGTACTTCTTATCTGAGAACATGGCAGTCCAAAATTTAATCATTATGCTGATGTCTTCACGCAGCCTCTTTTCTCCTTGAGTAGGGAACTTCGGGGGACAACTTCAAACAACCACAAGAGAACAAGAGTTGAGTGCCTGGAGTCAGGGACTAGAAGGCAGCATATTATAAAGCAATGAGAGGCGACAGCAATGATCTCTTAGTGACAAGAGGTTACCCAAGGCTCGTTATTGGCAGCAAGTATCTCATTAACCCTCACGGTAAAGTGTGATGATTTTCTGAGCCCTCTGGTGACCGCCTCCACCACTATAATCAGCACTGTCTTCAGCGCTTGGCTGAATGGTACGCTTGTGGCAGATTGTACAACTACAGCTGTCTCCGTACAACATCACCACCTACACTTGCAAAGCCCCAGGAGGCAAGTATTTGCAATTCTTTGTGCAATAACCATTTGTATCAGTTGGAAAGTTAAATGAATGCACTTAACCCCTGAAGTCAACTGAACTGAATTGTCATTCATCTCATAGGACTAAGTATACACACAGAAACACAGCACAGGGTTGAAGATATTCAAATCCTCATCAGGGTTGCTGAATGAGGTCGGTGGCATAAACCAGGGAAACCATTTCCTCCTATGACTTCTGGCGGTCTGGGACAACAGAGGATACTGTCTGGGCATGGCACAATGAAGGGAGTACCTGAAGTAGTCAAAGGCAGTCGAATAGATCTTCTCACGGAGCACATTGCGGATGGTTGCATTTGGAACCACGTCGGCGTGCAGAAGGGACAGCCCCAGGGTTAGCAGTCTATGAGAGAGCCCGGGAATGAGTCAGAGTCACAGAGCCTGTGACAAACCTCCAAGGGGTCCCTGCCTCCTCTGCAAACCACTAGGCCTTGGGCTCAGGGCACATCTCCAGATGATAGAGCTCTAGAGTGCTAGGACTGTACTATCAGCCGCTAATTACCATTCACAGGTTTACTGCACTCAAAATGTCTCAGGAAAGGTTTTTCTTAAACCTTCACTTTTGTTGGGGAAAAATGAACAATGTGTGTGTTAATCTGCCTTGGTCAGAAGCTCCTGTCTAAAAACTATCTGGAAACTACTCCCTGAGATGTAGTCACCTATATAGGCGCTACAAAGGTAGAATCTTTAATTAAAGTTAAAAAGAAATAATCTACCAAGCACCTGGTTTCTGCCAGGTGCATGCTGGTCTGTGATGAGGTAGTATGGCAATGGAGAGGGAGCACCCGCTCATTTCCACCACAATTTCACATTGCTATGATGGTCCAGTGTGGAGCCTTTTCTAGTAATTCATTTTCACTACATTTGATAAAGGAATAGGTCCATGACATCAAAATTAGGAGAAAGAGAACTAGCTCTTCCCGGCAGTGGTTTGAGAAGCAAGGTCCTGGGGGTGGGGAGTGCCCAGTGGGCTGCAGGAACACGGGTCTGGAGCTCAGGGGAGGGGCAGACAGAGCTAGCGTCACTGGGCAGCAGGAAGGGTTACAGGCAAGAGAAGTAGCATAACCCCAGTGAGGGGCTCGTACCTTCCCTCTATCTGACCACGCAAGCACCTGCAGGACCAGCTCAGGCCCCTCTCTGGTCAGTCTGGCTGCTCCTGCTGTGTCCAGAGCACCCAACCCTGGTCACAGCACCTGGCTTGAGGCCCCCCACCAGGCCACATGTCCTAAAGGAAATTACATGTCCTCCCTTGGTGTGTCTGATGTTTTGCCCAGGGCTTTCTATGTAGTCAGTACAACTGGAAATTTTCTGTGGACATCTCAGAGGGATAAAGTGACATACCCAAAGTTACTGCTGAACCCCTAGCCTGAGCTTATCATACAACCTGCTGATTTTTACTCACCAGTATGTCACTACAATGGTGACATTTTGCTGCCACCCACCCCAAACAATTTAGAAAGGCTGCCCAACATTTGGGTGCTCCAGACCCTTGAGTGAACCAGCTTCTTGGACACTCCCTTGCTGTCAACACAACGATGCCCAACTGCCCCAGCTCTGCGAAGTGCGGTGGGCCAGACCATTCGTGTCCAGATTCCCCTACCAGGAGCCCTGCACATACTGGAGACCTGGTCATTTTCTGCTAAATAAATGACCAACCACAGGAAACCCCCGTGGAAAGTGCCCACAGTACATGCAACTCAGCGCCACCACCCCAAAGAGGAGGAGAGCCCTCACTTGAAGCGGGGCCCGATGGCCGCCACATGCCGGTTCATGCTCCCCTTGGCCCCACCGATGCTCAGGGACATGGAGCGCTGCAGCAGGCTGGAGAAGATCTCTACTTGGTCAGAGCTGCAGTACTTGGCGATCTCGAACCGCTGCACCAGGAACTGAGCGTGGAGGAGAACATGCCGCTGTGCTGGGGCCCACCGGCCTACCCTGAGTCAGTGCAGCCAGCTGAGGTGCTCTGGGCTCAGCAGGGTGGGTTGGGGACTGAGGGAAGCAGGGAGAGGTCGGAAGTGGCCTGGGAAGAAGGCTGGCATCACTGATGACCCCCAAGGTAAGACAGTCATAACCCCAGGTCCCTGTGCTCACTGAGCCAGGCCCCTGCAGCTAGAGTGGGCAGAGCACAGCGGGGGAGCAGTGGGGCCTAGGCACGTACGTCAATCCAGATGTAGTGAGGGGTCACTTCGGGAGCACAGGGTTTGGGTTGACTGGCTTCCGATGCTGCCAGGGGGTCCGCTTCCTTTATCTCCGCGGAAAAAAGGCCGAACTTCTGCTCCACTGTCATCTGCCAGGCCCCTGCCATCTCTCGCATAAACTGCAAATACACGACTGTTAGCTCCTCGTAAAGCATGGAAATGTGTTTATCAATTATTTTTAATTATAAATAGGATAGATGCTCGATGAACAACATTTAGAAAACTGAAGAAAGTATGAATTAAAATAAAGATCACCCATGATCTCATTTCCCACCTTTTTTAGTAATAAGCCCATTCTTGAACTATTGCCAGGCCACGTTCTGTTTTGTGTGTCCTGTTTTATGACGGCAGGCTCTGTCTGACCTGGCAAGGGCAGGACCAGATTCTGGTCCAGAAACTACTTCCTTTTCCCCACCCCTCACAAACCCTGTACAATGCCTTCATGCTGTTGACTGGGCTGAGGAATAACCACGAGAGGCGAGTGGGGGTTGCAACTGCCACTGAGCTGGGCAAGAGGTTCTGCAGGGAGCAGTTTTCGCTGCTGGCCTGACACCACCAGGCAGCTCCTTCTCAGAATCCCCTGAAGAGGGAGCAGCTGAGGCTTGGATCCATCCCCTCCTTCCTATGGTTTTGTGTGGGTGCCGAGTAACCAGTCACAGGTACCTGCACCCAGGCCTCTGCTGATTGGGGTGGTCACAGGTTCTCATTAGCACGAATGAGCAGGTGAGCATCAACTAGGTGAGGCCCTGAGGAAGAAGGGCAGGAGGTGTTTGCCTTGGCCCTCTGTCCTCCTTCCCGCCTGGAGGCACAGAAGCCATTTGGCAGCCCTGAGGGTGAGGACAAAGTCTACACGCTAAAGGTGGCAGAGTCGCAGATAAGGGGCCTGGGATATCAACAAGTTGCCTGCAACATGAGGAAGATGAACCCTTAGTGATCAAGGTACTGCACCCGGTTTCTGTTTCCTGCTGCCATATATAAGTGTTATGATAGAGGAAAAAACCGTGAGGCCACCAGAGCCCATGAGCCACAGCTGAGGCCACATACCCATTCATTTGTTCGACAAACACATCCTGGTCACTGCTTCTGGGCCAGAGCCTTCTAGGTTCTGGAAATGGTGCATAAGGAAGACAAACATGTCCACCCACTCTATAGTAAAGCCACAGACAAGAGAAGCAAGCTACAGACACTGGACACTGATCTCTGCCAAGGGGAAAACAGCCATGAGGGGGCTTGGAAGAGTGAATGGGTGTTTGTGTGACATTTCAGATAGGGTGGGCAGGGGACAGCTAAGACAATCCTGGAGGAGATGTGGGAGCACGCCCAAAGGGCAGAGGCAGCAGGGACCCCACTGTGCCTATGATGGGACAAGCAAAGAAGCAGAGGGGAATAAGGCTGAGCTGCAGAGGGGCCTTGCAGCTCACAGAAACAAATCTGCCTTTTACTCTGCATTAGCACACGAAGGCACTGACAGATCTGGGGCAAGGGAGGGACCTGATTCTACCCACGTTTTACTGGCTCGCTTTGACTGTGTATGGAGAAGGTGGAGAGGGGACAGGGAGAAGCAGGGAGGCCAGGGGCTGCCTCCATACTCCAGGAGAGAGGCAAAGGAGGCTAGGGCCAGGGGGCAGCAGCTGGGATATGGGAAGTGGCCATCTTCTGGATATACACTTTAAGGTAAAAGGTAAATGTGACAAGATTTGCTGAGGATCATTTGTGGGATATGAAAAGGGGAGTCAGAGATGGCTATAAAGATTTTGTCTGAACCAAGGGAAGGATTACATTGGCATTTAAAGAGATTGGAAGTCTACTGCCATGCCACCCTGAACATGCCCAATCTTGTCTGATCTCGGAAGCTAAACAGGTTAGGGCCTGGTTAGTACTTGGATGGGAGACCACCTAGGAAGACCGGGAGCTGTAGGCATAAAAAAAAAAAAAAAATTAAAAAAAAATTAATGATCATGAATTTGAACACTGTACCAGAGATCGGGCTTCTTTTCTAGCTTAGTGAATAAAGGCTCCAGACCCTCACGAGAAGTGTCCTAACACTGAAATGAGATCAACAAGCTCACTAGCTCTTTATCACCCCATGAATGCAAAAGACATCAAAATACCATCAGCGACTGCCTCTGAAGCTAGGGTTATAGATGATTTTTTTTCCCATTAGGTTCATTCATACCTTCCAACTTCTCCATGATAAACATATATTGTTTTTATAATAAAAGATTTAAAAATTGTAATCCAACACATAAAAGACACAAAATAAAAATAGAGAAGCCTGCTGGTGCTGCTGAGCCTGGACAGGAGGCCCTCGCACAGGCAGAGGTGGGGAGTCAGAGGAAAACGGATGGCCTTCGATCCTGAGCTAATAGCAAATCTGGATAATAAACACACACACACACACACCACCCCCCCTCTGTCATCTACTGAAGAGTGGTGGATGAGGAAAGCTGTGAGCCTTGGCAGCTTGTGGGCCAGTGCTGGGTCTGGGTACAAGTGGGTGGACAAGGCCATCCAGAAGCTGAGTGACCTGAAGCCAGCACAGCTACTGGTGATGGCAGGGGAGACAGACTAGAATCTGAAAGACCCCAACAGAACAATAATTTGCTTGACATAAAAATCCCTCCATGACTGCTCTTCCTAATTTTGCTGAAAAGAAAAAATGGAAGTGAAGGTAGGGTGAAAAGCAGGAAGAACCCACGCTTCTTGCTAAGACTAGCCCTCAGGGGCAGGGGGCAGTAATCTTCATTTTAGCCACCTGATATAAGATCTATTCTCTTGTAAAATAAATCAATAGGGCTCCTAGTCTCCGCTGCTTTTCTTTACATAATATCTAGTACACAATCAGAAATTTTAAAACATTAAAGAAAAGTCAACAGAATCAACTCACAGATGACCCTGATACTAGAACTAACAGACCTGACAAGAACAGTAATTATAATACATTCAAAGTCATAATAAGTACAGATGTAAAGAATAGGAAAGATACACAGATCTCACCAGAAAATACACACTATATAAAAGAAATAAAAATCCTAAATTTGAGAATATTTGAAATAAAAAAATATAAAATGGTTTACCAACAATAAATAAGGTAGAAGAAAACATCAGTGAATTGGAAGACAGACCAATTAAAATGAACCGAAATGAAACAGAGGGGAAAAAATGAGTGAAGTGAATGTTAATGACCTATGGGACAATATCAACTCACTGACATATATGTAACTAGAATCCCAAAATAAGAGAAATTGAGGCCAAAAAAAAATTTAAAGAAATACTGCCCTAAAATTTCCAAGTTTGATGAAAAATTCTACATCTCTAAATTTAGAAGCTCAATGAATCCCAACAGGATAATACATAGAATATCACATGTTGGCACGTCATAGGCAAATTACTACAAATAAAATATAAAGGGCAACATCCTAAAATAAGCCAAAGAAAGAAAAAAACACAAATAGGATACATTGAGAAACAAGGATAATGACGACTGCTGACTTCTCCCCAGAAACAAGGCAAGCCGGAAGACATTAGGAGATGTATTTAACATGCTAAAAGCAACAATGACAACAAAACAACCCATCAACTTAGGATCCCAGAGCCAGGAAAAATATCCAGATGCATAAGAAATGAAGATGAACTATAGCTGAGAGAATTTACTTCCAGCAGACCTGCACTACAAGAAATGCTAAAGGAAGTTCTTTGGGCAAATTTGGATTTGAAGAAGATTGAAGAATGTGAGAAATGGAAAATATTTGAATATTTGAGCCTTAAAAATCCTTTTCTTAATTTTTTTGAAAGGTTTCTGACTATTAGAAAAAAAATATAAGGTGTATAGCAAATGTAGTAATAAAAGAAATGAAAATAAAACATAACGGATGACAGGGAGAAAATGGTGTATATGATGGCAATGGTGTACAACTGTCACCGAAGAATCTGCCTGATGACAACAGCTGCTACCACAACAGCAGTTAGCGCTTACTGACAGCTTAATATGAGCTAGGCACTGTTCGGGCCTGAGAGGTGAACGCAGTCATTTAATCCTCACAGCAACTCTATGCCATAAATGCCCTTAGTATTCTCGTGACACAGATGAGGAATACTGCTTTGGGGTCAGAGCCCTGCAGGCTGCAGTGTGACTCCCTTAGGCCCTTCTGCATACTCTCTGATGACAGCAGAACTGGCTGGCTTGAGAACCCGCACACACTTTCGTTGCATGCAGAAAGGGTCTCGGCATCCCTGGTGAGCCCAAGGCCCCACCTGATTCTTCTGAGAGGCAGGGGGCAAGTGCCTCTCCCTGACGAAGTTAACTAATCTCCCACAGAAGACAACTGGACCCAAACCTTTCCTCCAATTCTGACTGGTGTGCCCAACGCAAACTCCATGCAGTTATAAAATACCAGGCAAATGTGAAGTCTTATGATTACTGCTATCACCACTTGCCTGGAACATTTTAATTCCATCTTTGGAAATATTCCAATTTTCCTCAGGGAACAAGAAAAACAAAATACTCCTTTGACCACTTAACTGATTTAAGAAACAGAAAAAAACACGTCAAATTCCCTGTTACCATGAAAATTAACTGGATCTTTGAAAAATAAAACTCTTCTTAGGTATTCATCCAATCATCTGAAAGGGCATACAGGACTTTCCCTGTGGGTCCCCTCCACCAGCAACTTCAGAAATAGGGACACAAGGAAGGCGTTCCTCCCAAAGTTAGCAGACCAAGAGAAACATCTTCGTGGACAAACAACTGCATGTTGACAGGTGTTCCAATCGCAGAGAAATGGCTCCCCCTACTGAGCTATGGAAAAATAACAGCTTCTGGGCACCACTGGGATGCTTTTAACCTATATTCCCTCTAGTCACGATGACAGTCCTGTAGTCAGGCATTAATATTACAATCTTACACATAAGGAAGCTGAGGCCCCAGAGGCTGAGGGGCTTTCCCAGAGTCCCCAGGCTTGTCAGCTGAGAAGCCAGGACAAGTCCCTCCATCTTTCACCCTGCCCCACCCTCAAGAACAGACTGCCATCGGTGTCCTACCGGCACTTCCACTCCATTCTTGCCGGCCAGCAGCCACTCCCAGCAGGCCAGAGCAGTCTCCATGCCATGCTCGTTGAACATCCGGAGGGGACCCCAACACAGATGATGGAGGAGCTGTGGGTCACAATCTAGAACCAAACACAAACTGTTCAGAGGCCTCGAACATGGGCTGAACTCACGGCCTCCCTGGGTCAGCAAAATAGCATTGGCTATGCCAACGATGGCATAGCCAACCAGAGAGGGCCAAAGGTCTCTACTGCGGGAGCTCTAGCTGTTTCTTTAACCAGAACTCCATCTCACTAAGGATGATGAAGGCACACTTTCTTACAAATGAGCCCAGAGGTCCCTCACCTTTGCTGCTGATGAGCATCGCCGTCAGCTTGAACATGGCCTGAGTGTAGTGCTGCGGACTCCCGAGGTCTAATGCTGTGTTCAGCTCCTGGACCATCATTTTGTTGAGATCAGATATGTGGCCTGTGGTGTCGGAGAAACGAATCATTCCATACACCTGCAAGAAGCATGCATGTCAGCACAGGTGGAAGTAATCTAGGCATGTGGCGAGACGCTGGCAGCCACTTAACCATGCCCGAGGCAAGACTGGTGGGTGCTTCATTGTCCTAAATTAGAGCCAATGCGGGATGATGTCAACAATGCTACCATTGCTCACAGCTTTTGGGAACCTCTCTTCTAGAAACATGTGTTGGCATTCCCACCATACTGGATGGTCCTTGAGGGCAGGGACCTGGTCCTGTTACCTTTGTATTCTAGCACTGAGCCTGGGGTCTGGCCCACGTAGGGCTGCATGAAAGTGGGCTGAATAAAGTTCCTTCAAAATCAATCAGTGACTCAAACAGAAAGATCAGCCTCATTATTTGAAAAGTCACACATTTTTTTTTCTCCCAAGAGTTTTTTTAAAAGACTTGCCTACAGAGATCTGACTGCTTCCAAAACCAAATCTACGCACAAAAACAGACATACCATAACCAAAACGTATGGAAGAGACTCTCAGCGATTTGTGGTCACTGGGAATGCAGGGTCAGTTGCAGCTGAGGGGGGCAATGGGTTCCACTGCTGGGTCTCGTGGGAAGAGTGACCGTTGGAATAAGCAAGTTGCAGAGCTCTTGGTGGGGAGTGAGTCCCTCACCTAAACCAGGACACTGACAGACTTTCAGGAACCTCTGAAATGGCGCAGGCTAGCTCCTGTTTTACAGATGAGAAAACCGGGGCCCAGAAAAGTGAAGCAACTTGTCAGGCTGGGACAAACTGTGGTGTGGTGGACAAAAGCCCTCATGGTGGTCAGATGTGGGTCCTGATCCCGCTCTGCTGGGTGACTTTGGTAAGTTACTTAATCTTAGGAGCTTCAGTTTCTTTATCTGTAAAATTGGAATAATAGAATGTATACCTTACATTGCCCCAGATAATGCACTCAATAAATGTTTGCTATCATTAAAAAAAAAAAAAGACAGAAAAAACAGAATGCTTCAGTGTAGCCAGTGCGGTGAACAATTGCCATAAACGCTCAGACTGTGCTGACCGTCCCGGGGCCCCAGGCCTTCACATCTACCTAAAATAAGTGAGTTCCACATTCACCAGACAGCTCATTCATTTTCCACTGGGAAGGAACTGACTGGCATCAGAACAAGAAGACACTACAAAGGGCCCTGGACACAGGGACAGAAGTACCTCGCCCGCATAGCGGTTGCGCAGATTCAGGGACGCCATGAAGTTGGAGTAATCTTTCTTTACACAGGCTGGGCGCTCGGTGAGCTGAGTTGCCTACGGACAAACATCAAGAATTACTTCAGACCTTCGCAACGTGTGTTTTTCATGTTTACCATGACTAAACCTAAGTCTAATTAAGAAATCCAAGTTCAGATCCAGGAGTCATTAAAAATCTTCAATGCTGGCAAGTTCATGAAAATACTTTAGAATCCCCTCTATTGTGATATGTCCCATGGAAAAGAGATTAAGAAAAATTTTAGTGCGAATATATTTCTCTGGAGAGGCAGCTTGTACTGTGGCTTCACCTTGCTGTCCTGACTACTTTCACCCCGAGGGTGAGGGCAAACAGGCCTTTCCAGATTGTTGTGAAAATCATTGTCATCTGCAATGGAAATACTGTGAGTTGATGCTCATGGGATGCCCACTCTGCTGGTGTGCGAATGTGACTTAAAGATGGCAGAGGGTGACTGAAGTTGAGAGCAGTGACAGAGTCTCAGGGGCTCTGTAACGTCTCCTCCCTGCTGACAGCATAAGACAAAAGGGACACACTCTGAGGAGAGAGACAACCAAAAGAATGGGGAAAATATACAAAATCATGCATCCCCTCACTGCCTCTATTTTAGCCTCAGCCCTCAGCACCCCCCTCCCACCCCTCCAGCACTGGGAGGTCTCAGTGACTCCTCTCCCTAACGCTGGCTGCCCAATGTTCTGCCCAGCGTCACTAAACACTGGCAACATGCATGACCATCCCCGACATTTCCCTTTAGTGCCTTTTACTACAAACAACACAATCTATCCACTGCTTGACATACGAATACTCCTGGGGAAAATAAATTTCTCAATTGTTAGAATATTGAGAATTTCATTGTGGCAGGGCGATTAATGAGGGTTAGGAGAAAAAAATTTTTTTGAGAAAAATCAAAATATAAGAGAACAAAAACATGTTTTTCTCATAAAACTTTAAACTGGTTTACTAAAATAAAGTTTACTTAAAACTGCTTCATATTTTTTGGAGACTGCTTTCAGCATCAAGCAGGCCTGCACTGGAACCTGACTCTGTCACCAATCAGCTGTGAGACCCTGGTGGGCCGCAGGGCAGGCCAGCTCCCTCAGGCACGCTGTGACTCACGTGCATGCCTAAAGCACCATGGTGTGGCGGATGGCCCTGCAGAGGTTTTCTGACTCAGTTCTCTGGGCAGCACGATCTGCTGGCCTAAAATCACGCTTTTGAAATGACCCCCTACAGGACCCCAACCCCAGCGTCCTATGATGGGGAGATGTCACCCGGGGCCTGAAGACTCTTGTTTTTATGGAGCAGGGGTGCCTAGGCTGGGAGCTCCAACACAGCAACAGTCAGAACACACAATAAAAAGTATCCTTCTCCTTTTCTATCCGGGTGGCAGGGCTCCCTGCTGCCTTCCCTCCCTGCTGCTCAGCCGCTGCACCTCCACCATACTCTGTCCTTAAAAGACAAGTGGGAAGCCTCCCCCTATCCACTCGAAGAGAGTTAGGGAAGCACCAAAAGCACACACAGCCACAGTGGGTTCAGAGGACCAACTGAGGCCCTGTGCTAGGCCCTGGGGGTGGGAGATGCCCAAGACCAACGATCCAGTCAGACCACCTGTGATCAAGCCCCTGCTTTGATCTTAGGTTCTAATTTAACTCAGAAAGCACTACTTAGTGGACGTGCTGCCCTCTACGTTAATCTGAGCAGAACAAGATGAAGCTGAGGATGTGCACATATCAGCATCTGCTGAATAGAGGATTATTAGGAAGTTGTCAAACGTTTCAGATCAAGGTGACTATAAAGTGATGTTGAATGTGTACAACCAGAGATCAGTTTTCTTCCTTGTGGATGTGGACTTGCAGGAATCCAAATCTGATCTCATTAATGAGTCAAGCTAAGATCTCCATAATCCATATTTTCAAAATGGAAGCAGAGTAAGGAAATGCCTGCTTTACTGATCGGTTCTTCTCTGAACCTGGGGATCTCTCACAGACACTTCAAGTGCCCCTCACACATGCAGCATGCGGTACCCAGGTGGCTTTCGTGAAAAGTCACACATCAGCTTTGGCCTTTCCCCACCCCACGGGCTCCCATGGTTGAAGGTGCTCACGCGTACCCCGAGGGTCGTGTTTTGCTTATTGTAGCCAGCGAAGTGAAGGATGCTCTCAGTGGCCATGGCCAGCCCTGTGTGCTGAGACAGTCCTGACACCCATTCTGATGTTTGTTCAGATATTCCTGAAACAGAGAAAAATGTCATTTTACTTTTAAAATAACACTCCATGTGCTGAAGTATGAGGTAGCAAGCAAACACAGGTTCTAGTGCTGAGTCCTCCCCACCCCGGCAACTGCAGGACCCTCGGTGAGAGCCCCTCTCTGACTGGCTGCTGCTCCCATGTGAACAAGGATGCAGCTGGTGCCCAGGGCAGCAGCACACAGTAAATGTGGGAGGACTGCTGATTTCTTAGCACATCGTTGGGAGCATCTGCTCTTTGCCAGTGCTGGGGAGACAGCTGCAGAGCCCCGCTTCTAGGGGCGGTGTGTCACACAGCAGGAAGCAGGGCAAGTGCCTGGGTCCACCCGGCCAACTGGTGGATGGGGGTGCAGAGGCACACCCGACAGAGCCTGGAGGTGTGAGGGGGATCTCTTACTCTGGGGCCCCTCAGGGGTCAGCACTGCAGAAATACAAGGAGCAAGATGGCAGGGGGCAAGTTTAAGCCAGAGACAGAGCAGGTCTGAAAGGCCCTGTGTGCCGGGTGAAAGAGTTTAGGGAGAACCACGTAACTCCCTCAGGAAAATGCACATGAGCACTGACACACAAAAGCTCACTAATGGTTTAGAGGATTCCTGGAACCCCAGAAACCCAACCACAGACCACATGGTGATGAGGAATGGCTAACGAGCACATGTAGCAGGGAGGTGCTGAGCAGATTTGCTACTGAAACTGAGCCACTGTGGAGGGGTGTGGAAGCCGGTTCTGGGCTAGCTGAGGATGTAGGCAGGAAGCCCCGGACAGTGAGAGCTGAACGGCAGTTGGGGTGAGGGTGTAGACAGACTGGATGTGCAGGGAGAAGGGATACAGAGGGCCTCAGGCAACACCAAGGGGTGAAAGTATCAAGAATATTTCAAGCCTTTTCATTTTCCGCCTCCTTCTAGGCCAGGCCTGAGGAAATAAGCAGCTCTCTATTGACCTCATTTTTGTCCACCAATCCCTTTTAGGAATAAAATGGGTCTTTCTCTTTAGACCGAAGCTTTAGCAGGTAAGGCCCCTTCCCACTATGTTAACCAGAAGAAATCAGACATTTCCCAAATATGAAGTTTGAGAAACTACTAAAGTCTATAGAATACTTGTTTATACACTAGAGAGCTATAAAGTCAAGCTGCAGGCATGGCTTAGTCACAAGGCCCAGCTTTGTCCAGCTTAGCTGGTAGGCCTACTTAATGCAGGGCTCCATTTTTTTCATTCCCCCAATATCTCCCATCTTCATTACTCCAACACCTTTGTAGAAGGAGAAACTTTACAGTGACTTCAGGCACAATCCATGGATTCTTGCAAAATGCATTTCCAAACAGCCTCCAAGGCTCTTGGAGCTAGCTGCTCTACCTGTCCTGGATTCCACACCCAGAAACACTTCAGAACTAGCTTTATCTTGACAAGTGTTGCTGATGCCGATTTCACAAGCACCTCTCAACACACCTGCGCTTTGTTAAGCCAGATTTCTTCTAGTGGCATTTTTCTTATCTTTGATCCCTTTTAGAGCGACTCTTTCCTCTCACATATTGAGGCATTTTGGTTCCATATCTGCTTGAGCCTCTTCATAATAATGGTTCCCCTTGTAGGGATTCTCATTTACAAACCAGTGCTTCCGAAAGGACTCACGTGCAGCTACAAGTGCAGCCTAGATGGCGCTCTAACACACGTCCTAGTCCGCCAGCTCGATCGCCACTGCTTCAAGATCGTCACTTCAGTCCCTGCACTGTCCTCTGAGAGCTACTGCACCTGCTGCTGCTGACTTGCCAGACCTCCCGGCCCACCGTGCTGCCCCTGCCCATCCTGCAAGCAGACCCAAGTCCTGCCATAGACCCAACGCCTCACCTGTATGAGTCGTCAGGTTCCCCTGGGGCCACCTGTGCATGGATCCCACCACACCTGTTCTCCTCACCCCAACCAGCACACTCACGACCCCCCATTCCACAAAGTGCTAATGCAGATCAGCTTCTGATGCTTCTATTATTCTCAGGCACTAGACTAATGTTTTTGGTCTCTGTTTATTCACTAGTGCTGTTTGTATTGAATTTGTGTAAAGCTCGTTGGGTGGTTTGAAAAAGCTTATCAAGATTGCTTTTTGATGATTTCAAGGAAGTACCTGTAAGTGGGACTTGGTGACTGTAGGTGCCCATTTCATCGCCTCCTGCAGGATCATTCCACAACGTGCAGCAAAGTCCTTCACGATGCTCTGGAAGAGGGTGTGATCAAGCCAAGGTCAGTCTATTTGGGGTGTCAGAGGACGGCCACCAAAATACTGTGGACAGTTACGTTACTGCCTCATTGTGTCCACCCAAATCCATGTGTTGAAGCTCTAAGGCTCAGCACTGTGGGATGTAACTGTATTTGGAGATGGGGGGCTTTAAAGAGGTGAATAAGTTAAAATGGGGTCAGTGTGGTGGACCCTAATCCAAGAAGACTGGTGTCCTTATAAGAAGTGCAGATCAGGATGTGGTCACGTACAGAGGGGTGCCCATGTGAGGACACATGGAGAAGGTAGCCATTTGCAAGCCAAGGAAAGAGGTTTCAGAAGAAACTACTGCTGCCAATGCCTTGAGCTAGTTTCTAAAATTTGTGAAAATACATTTCTGGTGTTAAAGCCACCCAGTCAGTGCTACTTTGTTATGGCAGCACTAGCAAACTCATACGGGGACTGTGTTCTAATGCCAAGGCTACTGGGTGCAGGGAGCACACGTACATCTCGGTCTGTAATTCTGTGTGACAGAGCCTGCACTCACAGAGCAACACACAGCCACATGTGTCCTGAGTCAGTGCGCTGACAGGGAAGGAAGGCCCAGGAAGGGAAAAGCTATCACAGGGGCCTCAGCACTGCATGGGGAACTCCCTGTTGGCAACCGGTTTGGGGGGACGCCGAGGTTTGGACGTGACCAGCCTAAGGCTGGGGGAGCTCCAGTCTGAGCTGGGCTTCAAGCTGCCACGACGAGGGCTCTGAGTCAGACCTGGCATGCCACACCCTCATCTGGAGCTTTTTACTCCGTCAGTTTCCCATAGCACAGCACAAAGCGGAATCATGTTACTCTACTCCCACAATAAAAAAGGGAGCCAGCACATCTCCGGGCAATGACGCTCATCTCAAAGCCATGTTGCTCATGTAGCTTTGAGATGCTATAAACTGACAGGTAGCTAAAACCCCTTTGGCAGTTGAACCAAGAAAAGAAGTGAGAGTCAGCTCAGCTAAGTGGCTGAGTGAATTACCTGCTCAAATCTTATGATACCAGCAACTGTGGGCCTCACACCTGAAACTGCTGGGACTGAGTGACATAATGTGCAGAAAATGCCAGTCCTGACAGACACAGGAGATGGCAGTGAAACGACCCTTAATAAGGGGACCGCTCCAGGCTTACCTCTCGGGCTTCATATGTGTCAGGAACAGTGATCCGATAGGGCGCGTCAGGGATGTCGTAGTAAGGCTGGTCCTTGTGAATATCCTGAAAGTACAACAGGACTCCCTCTTTCAACAGCCTTCCCCGAGCTACCCTGGCCCCTGCCGAGCTGTGCCTCCAGCCATGCTAAGTGGCAGAGTGGGTGCCTCCCTCCCCACTACTTGTCCTGTTTGTGAGGGGCTTCCAACCTTGCTGCAGCTTGCTAGGAAAGGACAGGGTGGGATCTGGACTTCCCAGCTCCAATTCTGCCACATGTACCATAAATTAGGCTCAGGCGCATGGTGGGGGGGCACTTACGGCACTCAGCGACAATGACAGAGTCTGGAGGATGTCCAGCATGGTCTTCAGCACTGTACCACTCCAGAGCAAGTGGGGAAACCTGCATGGAGAGGCATCTCTAAGGACCCAGAAGCCAAATCCCCAGGGAACCCATGTTCCTTAAAGTGCTGCCTCAGGGGCTGGAGTCCTACATCTTGCTGCCCAGTTTAGGGTCAGAGGAGCTCAAGAGGCCTCCAAGGCAGGGCACCCAGTCAGAAACGCTCCCCAGGCTCCTTCCTGCCAATCCTGCTCCTGAGGGCCAGACACAGGCCCAAGTGACCTGCTTCTAAGTGACTCGATCGTCTGGCTATGCACTGGCCAGGCCGCACTCCCCACTCCCCCAAGTGACCCTCCACGTTTGTGACCAGGGCTCCACAGTGTTCTCACACCACAGTACGAACAGAAAATGGCAGTATTTGCATGATACTTTCGAGTGAAGAAAAGCTACTCATGAACTCGAGACCCAAGGGCTGAGAGGAGCATACTGAATGGCTGTGGCTTGTGACTCTGCGACAGACACACTAACATTCTGTGGGAGGCTACATTGCCCTTTGAGAGTTTTAATTCTGACTCCACTTTTTTCTGAACTGACAATGTGAGGAAGAGCTTTCCATGCATTCCAAAGCTAAAGTTTACACACATGTACAAATACACACACAGCTTTAGAGGCAAAAAGAGCTTACTTATCCACCAGACCAGACAGGTATTTGTCCGCCACTCTCCGTATCCTCTTGTGAATGTGGTTGAAGTTCACCAGGAGAAACTGTGCATGCCTCTCCAGCTCCTCCTCATTCTCCTTGGTCTTCGCCTGGAGAGTCAGAAGAGACAGGTACAGTAGGTGCCCTCCATGTGCCCCTGGCATACACGCGTTGGCGCTGACAGGCTTACTTTATCCGCCATCATGTTCAGGAAGGCGTCAAATACTTTGTCTGCACAGCAATCACACACTGCATCATCCCTGAAACGAGGAGGGGTTCCACAGGTCAGGAGCATCAACAGAAAAGGACAAAGCCCAGCTACCTGCAAATGTTTTGTTTGGACATGATTTTAGATTTACCAAAGAGATGCAGAGAAAGCACGGAGTTCCCATACACCTTCACCTAGCTTCCTCTGGTATTAACTTCACATTTGTCAAAACTAAGAACTGCACATTGATATAACGGTATTTCTTAAAATTTAAGCCTTTGTTTGGATTTGCCCCGCTTTCTCGGTGGTATCCCTTTTCTTTTCCAGGATCCAGTCCAGGGTGCTACGTGGCATTTACTCATCATGGTCTCCCCTTGGTCTCCCTCAATCTGAGAGGATTCCTTCAGTCTCTTCTTATCTTGCATGACCCTGACACTTCTGAAGAGCACAGGTATTCTGTAGGATGTCCTCAATTTAGGTTTGTGTGATGCTTGTTCATGATGAGACTAAGATTACATGACTTCAGGGATAAGAGCGCAGAGGTGAAGTGCCCTTTCTGTCGCATCATACCAGGGTGTGTGAAATCGGTCTCTCCTACTGCTGGTGGGTTTACCTTGATCACTTGCGTACGGCTGTAACGCCAGGTTTCCCACTGTCCAGTTACCGTTTCTCCCTTCCCATACTCTACTCTTTAGAAGCAAATGAGTCACTGAGTCCAACTCGCATTTGGGGTGAGGAATTAAGTACCGCATCCTGAAGAGAATCTGTGGACTAAATTAAAACTACCACTCAGAACCACTCAGTAACTGAGAAATACTTTGGGGAAGATATTTTGAGGATACGCGTATATCCATTTCTCTTTAAAATTTTGCCTACCAATTCAGCACCCCTCGGTGGGTTCTGCCAGCAGCAGTTACTGTGCTTCTTGTTGGGATTTGCTGTTTTCCTCATTCTTTCTACTTTTAGTAACTGGAACTCTGTGAGGAAGGTCTCTCTCTCCTGTTTATTTTATTCAATCATCTAATCAGTACAGACTCATGGATGTTTATTTCATCTATTATTATAGTTATTTTGTTCAATTGTTGCAGCTTTGGCCACTTGAAGCTCTCTCAGATTGGCTCCTATATCCTTGTGATGTACCTACATGCTTTTTCTTTTCTCCTGTCCCCCTTCCCCCAATCTTTTTTTTTTTTTTTTTTAGCACAACCTTATTTTCTGGCACTGCAAGGTACCCCAGGTTCATCTTGTGTTTTCCGTGCCCCAGCCTCTAGAATCAGTTATTTCTCTATGGAGCCCTGGTTCCCTTTTCCGGAGAATGGTATTTAGAAATCAAGATCTGGGCACTGGGTGTGCTCATTGCTACAGGGGTACAAAGCAGATTTTTAAAAGCAACAGCACACTGTGAGAATTACTGCGAGAAAGAACTGTATTAAAATTCCAACTCATCCTCCACTATGCTGTCCCACTTATCCAGAGTCTTTAAGGAGGATGGCTAAATGACAGGGCTAAAAGGCCAGCAGGACAGAGTAGGCCCGTGCTGCACTTCTGCACCCAGGCCCAGCACAGAGCCTGAAAACATAAAGAGGCATCTCCTATGTGTTTGTTATGACGATAAACAGGCCCCAACGGCTCTCAGAAATATGAAATATGATTAGTGTGACCTGGGCATATGCCCAAAGCTAAAGAGAGGCTGCTTTCTAAGAGGCTGGGTTTAGTGGGTGATATCTTGTTTTAGAGGGCGTGTGTTTAGTGTAATAGTTTTTCATATAGCTCTTAGGAAAGAGAAACTTTAAATTCCTAATAAATAACAACTAGATAGTGGTCAGATGCCAATAATTACCCCTAAAGAGATTTTTACTTTAAAAAAGTAAAGGGAAATAAAAAAATAAACAAATGGTACGACATCAAACTAAAATGTTTTTGCAAAGCAAAGGAAACTATCAACAAAATGGAAAACAACCTATGAATGGGAGAAGATATTGCCAATGATACATCTGATAAGGGGTTAATATCCAAAGTTAATAAAGAACTCACACAACTTAACATTAAAAAGAACAACCTGATTAAAAAATGGGCAGAGGACCCAAATAGACATTTCTTCAAAGAGGACATACAGATGGCCAATAGACTTTAAGATGCTCAATGTCACTAATCATCAGAAAAATGCAAATTAAAACTGCAATGAGACATCATCTGTCAGAATGGCCATCATTGACAAAACAAGAAATCAGTGTTAGTTAGCAAGGATGTGGAGAAAATAGAACCCTCGTGCATTGCTGGTGGACTGCAAATTGGAGTAATCACTATGAAAAACAGTATAAAGATTCCTCAAAAAATTAAAAATAGAACTACCTTATGACCTAGCACTTCCACTTATAGGTATTTATCCAAAGAAACCCAAAACACTGATTCAAAAAATATATGCACCCCTATGTTTATTGAAGGATTATTTACAATAGCCAAGATATGGAATCAACCTAAATGCCCAGAGAACAGACAACTGGATAAAAATGTGGTACATATATACAATGGGTTATTATTTGGCCAAAAAAAGGAAGGAAATCTTACCATTTGCAATGACATGCATGGACCTGAAAGGTATTTATGCTAAATGAAATAAGTTAGACAGAGAAGGACAAATACCATATAATTTCATTTATATGTAGAATCTAAAGAACAAAATAAAAAAAGAAACAACACAGAAACAGACTCCCAGATGCAGGGAATAAGTGAATGGTTACCAGATGGGTAGGGGTTGGGGGGATGGGAGTAAAAGGTGAAGGGATTAGGAAGTATAATTGGTAGTTACAAAATAGCCAATGGGGTGTAAAGTACAGCAAAGGGAATATAGTCAATAATATGGTAAAAACTATGATACTGCCAAGAGAATACTACACTAATTACTTTATATATATAAATGTCTAATCATGATGCTGTATAGTGATATGAAATAATAGTGAATGTCCACTGTAATTGAAAAATTAAAAAATTAAGGTGAAGGGGAATGAGAGGTCCAAATTTCTAGATATAAAACAAATAAGTCATGGGGATGTGGTGTATGGCATAGGGAATATGGTCAATAATAGTGTTGTACAGTGTCACATGACTGCTGGACTTATCATGGTGATTACTTCTTAGGTATGTACATGTTGAATAACTATGCTGCACATATGAAACAAAAATTGTATGTTAGCTATATTTTAAGAATCTTTTAAAAAATTAAGAAAGCCACTCTCCTTCAGTACCAGTGTACAGGCATACCTCCTTTTATTGTGTTCCACTTTATTGCACTTAAAAGATGCTGTTATGAAGGCAAGGTTCTCCAGCAGAAAAGATCGATGACTTGCTTACCTGTGAGACTCACTTTTCTGCAGTGTTCTGGAACCAAACCCACAATGTCTCTGAGGTATGCTTGTACTGATTAACTGGGCAGCTGGCAGATGAGCCCCGGCTCCTGCCCTCACCTTCCTGCACTGTAGAGAGACTTGGCTTACACCTGCACAGAGGAGGCACTGGTGCTCCCCTTTGGGGGCTGATAGACGTTTCATATAATCTCTCTCCTGGTCAGTTTTGAAAATTCATGAATAACACAATCTGGACGCCTGAGTACACTTGAGCACTGATGGTGGGCAAGGGTGACATTCTTGCTCTCGGACCCTTGACAGCAGTGGCACAGCCAGAAAGATGTTATTTTTCTAAGGTTTTATGCTTTATACTGATCTTTCCCAACACACTTTCATTTCATTAAACTATTTTCTCCACAGAGACAGAAAATAGGGAGTAGTATTCCTTTTTACTATCAAAGCTCAGTTCATCATGAGAATACCACGATGATGGACTCACCAGACTTGTCTTTTTGAATGGCTTTGTCCTCAAAGTAGCAGAACATGACCTGGAAGCGGTCAGGATCTGTTGAGCGCAGAACCCTGGTAAGAAGAACAGCTCTGAGTACATATAAAAAAATCCAGGCCTTCCTTATCACATTGATGCTGCCCAGAAATAGTGTGGCTGTCAGAACAGATGCCCTATGCCAGTTAGAGGAGCATACACTGATGTGGACTTTCTGGAGGGTGATGTTTACCATCTAACATGACATTCCCACACTGTTCCACCCAGCACCTCACCACTGGCGATATATCTTAAGGGTTATGTACACAAGGGCTCTCCTAATAGCAAGAGTTGAATATCCATCCATAAGACACTGGTCAGATAAACCAAAGTACGCCCATCCAATGGCACATCATGCAGCCACCAAAATGAGAGGTAGCTCCGTATGTGCTGCTATAGAAAAACATTCAAGACAAACTGTTAGGTAAAAAGAGCAAGGTACAGGAGAAACAGGTTTCCTAAAGGCCTCTCCATGTGCCTTGTGTACGTGTAGGACACATGTGCTTGAATAGGCACAGAAATGTTCTAGAAAGGAAACTAAGAGACTATCAACAGTGGGCATCTCTGGATTCAAGGCTAGGAAAGTGAGGTTTGTATTTTTCATCTTTAACATCTTCTCTATTATCCTAATGTTTTCTCTTTTATTTTATGCACCTTGAATATTTTGACTTTTAGGGTAAAAAAACCCTTTAATCTTGGGGGAAAAAAAAAAGAAAAGGTAGGCATGTGCTTGAACCATGGCCTGTGAAGGGCTGTTCACGGTTTGTGGGGCTCCATAGGGACAGTGCAAGCACACACCCAGGCCAGTACACCTCAGCGTGTCTGTGGGCTTCTGCACCCACCCTCTAAGAGTTAAGCTTCAGTGGGGCAG
The DNA here is from genome assembly GCA_003508835.1 of Eonycteris spelaea. Lineage (NCBI taxonomy): Eukaryota > Metazoa > Chordata > Mammalia > Chiroptera > Pteropodidae > Eonycteris > Eonycteris spelaea. The sequence continues at coordinate 1,501,366 of PUFA01000253.1, forward strand.
GCTCAGTCAGTAGCTCAGGCACAGGAGGTCTTGAGTGCTCATGTGCACACATTTTTAATGTCATTTCCCATGTTTTCCACTTTAAAGTTCTCCCGATAACCAGTGACTGGGAATCTAAGCCAGGTTTTGAATAAAGGCATCAGAGTTGCTTCTTTGACCTAACAAGACTGGCTGTCGTGGACTGGCAGGTAGCCGGAGCAGGATCTGGGCTTGTGGGAGCCACTGTGGGCCATCTTCTTAAAAGTCTTCCTCTGTGGGCCAACTCAACAGCCTGTCTGAGAGCCTGAGATCACTACTCACATACGCATTCATGGGGAAGCAGGAGACAACCCTTCCTGCAGGCACATGAGGCTGAGGAGGTTGCTTGTAGCCACACACGGTAAGATTAAAACCAGGTTTTGGCTGTTTTGGTTTGACTTGTTTTGTTTTTCTTTGAAAATGTATTATACATATATATACTAGAAGGAACTATACCATGTTATAAGAAATGGTGGTGAGATCAGTGATTTTTTCCCTCTACTTATTTCAAAGATTTTGTGTAATGTTCTCATATTACTTTTATAACAAAAAAATTATAATGAAAAAAGAAAGTCAAAACTCTCTTAGCTCTGTGGGACTCTGGGGGAAATGGGTCACTGGTTTTCAAATTCTGCTCTGTTTTGGAGTCCTTGGGCTACAAGAGGCAGGGAGAGGGTTCTGAGCTGAGGTGGGGGCTCACTCCCACCCCCAAACAGCTTGAATCTCTTTAACATGTTGAGCTTCCAAGTAAGATTTCTTTTACCAGAGGGTTTTGTGGCACCAATAAATATTAAAAGAATGGTGTTTTCCAAATATCACTCCTTTTAAAAATATTTTTTTCAAAACATTCAAGAAAGACATTATTCTATAACTAACTGTACCCATCTGTGATATAAACAAATAGTCTGAGTGTAATATAATCTTTTTTTTGGTGACAGGGGCACATCGTTTTGTAGTTTGTGTATTTGACTACAGCCCAGCATGCCTCAGGCCTTAGCCTGGTGGGTCTGTAGTGTCCACACTGGCAGCCACAGGCAGCTGGGCTCTGAACATCCTGGCTGCTTCTTCTAGACTTTCAGGAGAGGTAGTATGGCACAGTGCTTAAAAGACTATTTGCATTTCAATCTAAATCCGAGATTATCATCTTGGGCAACTTATTTAACTGCTCGGTCTTAGTTTCATCATCTGCAAAATGGGTTGAGTGCCTACCAAACAGACTTGTTGGAGAGTGTGTCTATGTGTGTAACTTAGTGCAGAGGCTGGCCCGGCATAAGCACTCAGTCCATATTAATACTGGTATTGTCATGATGACCATTATAGATCCTAACTATTCTTCTGTTAGGTCTGCTGTGGTTACAGATGCATCCTGAGGGTCAGGCCACTTGTGGGACTGTTTTGGCCACTTCCTACTTCCTGTTTGTATTCCACTGTGGTCCTGGAAGACAGCTCAATGAGTGGAGTGTCTTAGAATATTCTCAGTGAGGGCTGGTTCCACAGACTGAGTTTGAAACATCTATTGTGACTGCTCAGAGCCTATTCCCAATGAGGGGAAGATGAGAACAGAGTTTTAAGATGTTAGCAGATATGATGTTAGGGGCTTAGGAAAGAGGAGCACATAAGAAAAGCAGAGGGTGCTTTTTGTTCTAAGAAAGCTTGCATGTCTTAGAAGGAACTGAAAAAAGTCTCATGCATGAAAATGTAAATCAGCTCAAATGTGGATGTGTGGGGACGTGAAAGCTTGTATACCTCATATATTCCAGCCGATAAACAGACAGGAGATAGGTGGACATGGCAAAGTCCAGCTTGTTGATGAGGGCAGACACTTCGGGGGCAGGGTCCAGCAGGTTGATGATGGTGCTGCGGAGCTCGCTCAGTTCAGCCTAGAGGGAAATGAACACTCAGGGGCTCACATGGGCACCAGAAGAGGGAGACGGCTCTCCAAGAGACACAGACCCCAGAGGCTAACACGTGTTAATAAGAACAATGAAAGGATCTGCTCTCATTGTTTAAGAGAGCTTAGCAAAACCCCTGCACTACACCACTTGTCCTTGGGAGGATGAGAATCCTTACGGGGTGACCGTGTCATTTTTCATGGCCGAGTTATACTGGAGGACGGACCGCAGTGGCTCTTTGCTGGGGAAGGTGAGCAGAGGGGACTTGGTGGCTATTTCACAGACTCCCTCATACCATTCTTCTGGCCAGAGTCCTGCAAGAGAGTGCACATGGGTCAGATGACCACCCTGGCCGGGAAGTGCCGCAGTGGGGTTGTTTTCGATTTCTAAAGTTGTGGGTCCTTTGTTTGAGCCAATTATCCCCAAAATGGGGTACAGAAATAAGTCTGTTTTGTAACTTGGGCAGGCTTTTTCCTAAGATATGTGTATTCTCAGAACCCTAAACCACATCTGGGAAGTGTAACATTTGCAAATACTTACAGGAAGCAGGAGCTGCATTGGGACTAATTTCAAATGCATGCACATTCATAATTAGGTCAAGTCATACTTCACCTCTGTTTTCACTGTACTCTGTCTTCTCTGGGAGAGTGGACATGCCCCTACCTGACCCCTCCTCGGCGAATCCCATCAGTACAGAATAGAGCCAGAAGTCCCGGAAGAGCTTTTGCAATCTCGGCTTAGCTTCCTTGATGGGCGGCAACCGTCGAGTCAGCTGATATGCCAAAGAGAGGGAGAAAAGGAAGTTATTCACACAACCCTAAAACCTACAGATGTGAAATTAACCACAGATTCATTCTCCAAGAACATTCTCTGGAAATCAAGCAGATTGAGTAAGAAAAGGCACACTGAGCAGTGACTGACACTTTTTGGTAACTTCCCCAGTAAATGTATTCATTTAGTGAATATTTATTGAGTAGCTAATGTGCGCCGGGCACTGTACGTGGGACGTGAAAAGCCCCATTTGTACATTCCAAAGCCATTCTGCCTAGTTTGGATGGAGGCAGGTCAAGTTCCCGAGAAGGTGTTGCAGGTCTTGATGTTAGCATCGGAGTAAACCTTAATTAGCCTGGCAGAGAAGAGAGAGCAGCCTGTCCAGTATTGGGCACAAAGCCCGGGGCCTGCGATGGGCATGCAGTGCTTAAGGGGAAGGCAACAATGAACTTGGGCTGGGATGCAGGTGACAGGTGACTGGAGAGACTGAGATGAGAAATCTTGTGGGTCAAGAGGTGGCTTTCAAACCTTTCCCAGGAGCCAATATTTCAAATCTTTCCCAGGAGCAGCAATCTTGAGAGGAATCCCAGCATGTCCAACTGGTACAGGCAGAGCTGCTCATGTGTCTGCGTGTGGGGCTGAAGGCCCTGCCCCCATGCTCCAGATGGTGTCCCACCCCGTGGGAAGTAGGGAGTGGCTCCTCAGGTATGTAAAATGGCTAAATTTGTGCACAACACCTGCTGGGTGAGATGACTCTCACAGAACCTCCAGCAGGCGCTGAGCCCCTGACAGGTGCTGAGCCCCGTACAGTGATAATCAATTCACAGTTAGGGGGAACCCTGCGATCCGAGTACTTATGAGTGAAAATGAGGGCCAGGCTCTGGGCCAGGGACACAGAGATGTGACAAATGATGATCCCATCGCTGGGGGGAAGGGGCAGGCATAGTGCGAGGCACCTTCACACCTGGCTAGAACTATAAATTGGTACAACACTTCCTGGAAAGCAATTTGGTAATATGCATCAAAATTCTAAATATCTCCAACATTTTACCTAAAATCCCATCTTAGGATTTAATATGTGGAGATCAATGTTAATTAGCTTTATTGTGGTGATTACTTCATAATGTATACAAATATTGAATCAAGTTATACACCTGAAACCAATATGTCAATTACATTTTAATTAAAAAAATCAGATCTGGGCACAAAAATGTAACATTTGTTATAACTGCAAAATAAACAGAAAAACACTAAATGTCTAGCTGAAAGAAGCATTTAAATAAGTTACAGTATATTAAAAATCATTTTCTAAGAATATTTGATGACAGGTAAAACTCACAATATTTCAAGTGAAAAAATACAAAATATATAAATGATATGATATAGAGTTCAAATATATTTATATAAACATATACATACAGAAAGAGAATGGGAAAAGCCCAGCTGCATATTAATGATTACTTCTGGTGGCTGGGCTGGCAGGAGTTTCTGTGTTCTGCCTTAAAATTGTCTATACTTTTTAGAGTTTTTGCCACATACAAATTTTTTCCAGGAAGGCACAGGAGCTGTCCTAGGGCTTGGCAACATGTTGTGTGAGAGAAGCAGCAGCTTTGCTCTGAAAGCCACTAGGATGCTGTGTCCTGGGGAGTCAGTCGAGACCTGGGAGTACAGGGTGGACTCTTTGAGATGGTGCCAAGAGGTGGAGGACCACTGGGGAGGCAGCAGTGAATGGAAGCATCTCAGGGCAGGAAGCCCAGAGCTGCACAGAACACTGCCACAAAAACACAGTTAATGTGGGGTTTCAACTTGCCAATGGGCAAGAATAGTGGATATAAGAATAAGAGGCGGTGGGACTGACTGTCTTTGAGGTGACCAGTCTGCCTAGAAAAATGTTCCAAGTGATGGTAGAGGCATGACAGTTCCAAGACCTCAGCTTTGGGTCGGTTTTCAAGGTCTATGTGGCTAAACGAAAGAGGTTCTGGTGTCTTGTAAAGAGAACTTGGTTATGGAAAAGATCAGGCTTCCAGAACCTTCACTCCCAATGGGGTCAAAGGCTCTAAGAGACTGGGAGGTCCAAAGTGGATTTGGCACAGGCAAGGGAAAGTGACTCTCAAACATCCATCTTTGATTTGGGATCCTACTCCTCACCCAGCGAACTTCCTGGTTCCTTCCTAAGGACTGGGGCTTGAGAGTGCCATGTGGTTCTCCCTGCAATGACAACTTCTGGTCCACGGACCATCATGCCAGCTGAGATGGCTCTGGTCCCCAGGGAAGGAAGACTGCAGTGGAATCAGAAAAGGCCCCAGAAGTGCTCTGTGCTCTGAAGCATTCCGAGTTAAAGACATAACAGCCACAGCTGGTTAGGACCCTGCACAGGGACACTGCCCTATGCTTTAGGAGAGACAAAAGGAACTGGGAGGTTCTAGAGAAGGATAGAAGATGATGAACAGGTCCTATCTGGCCCCCAAGACAGGAAAGGCAAAGGCTAGAGAAAAGGGTTACAAGATAATCAACCTGCTCTCTCCTAAAAAGATTAAAGTCAGGGAAAAAAGACAAATAGATAAAGGAGTCTAAAGACACATAACAACCAAATGCAATGCATAAACTGACTGGATCTTGGATTTTTAAAAAAGCTATCAAAGAAGTCATGGAGGAATGTGACTTGGCCTGGCCATGAGAGAAGGACTGTGATTTTCTGAAGTGTAATAGTGCCACAGAACAGGGCAGAGACCCCCATATTAAGAAACAGAGGCTCTAGGGTCCAGGGCTGAAGTGTTGCAATGTCTTCGGCAACTCACCTCAGATATCTGAGGAAATATCCTCACATACACATGGACCTGAGCCAGGTACAGCAAAACAGCAATTTATCTAGTGGCTGGCATATGGATGTCCATTATTCAATTCTTCTAACTGTTCTGTATGTTTTTAAATTTCATAATAAGACATTGGAAAACACATCTATGAGGCAAGCCTTGCAAGTGGAAAGAGTATACAGTGGAGTATGTATGACAGAAGGTGCTGCTTTACAGTGGGGGCCCAAACCACACACCTTTAATGGGAAAACCCTCTCTAATGGGGGACAGATCCCAAACTGTCAAAAGTGTCACTAAGGATTGAAATCCAGTTCTTTTCAACAGTGGGTTACACGATCAGAAATCTAGACATGCAGGGAACATTACTGGCTACTGCTTTAAAAATAACAAAAGTAATAAGTACTGATAAAAAAGAAATTCAAACAAAGAAGCATATAGAGTAAAACAATGAAAGCTTTCCACTTGCCTTCCACTTCCAACATTGAAAGTTGGCTGTATTTCCTTCTAGGTCTTTTCTGTGAATAAACTACATTCCATGAAAGTGATAATAACCAATGTTTACTGAGTATTTACTGTGCCCCATGTGCTTTCCACACATTTTCTCATTTAATTTTCACAACAACCTCATGTAGTACTTGTAACTATTGCCTCATTTTATTTTTTTAATTTTAAAAAATAAAATTATTGGGGTAAGATTGATTACTAACATTATATAAGATTTCAGGTGGACAACTTAAGTCTGGTCTCCTTCCATTATCATGTATTTGATCCCGTTTATCCTCTGGTCCTCCTTCCCTTCTGGTAACTACCATTCTGTTGTATCTATGAGTTCATTTTTTGTTTTTGTTTTTTAATTTGTTCGTTTGCTTTTTGTTTTATATCCCACGAGAGTGAAATCATGCATTTCCTGTCCTTTTCTATCTGACTTATTTCACTTAGCATAATACTCTCAAGATCCATCCATGTTGACAAAAACAATACAGAGTTTCCTCAAAAAATTAATAGTTACCATATGATCCAGCCATCCCACTTTTGGCTATCTACCTGAAAATTTTAAAAACACTTACTTGTAAAGATATACGTACCCTCTATGTTCATTGTAGCATTTACAATAACCAAAACATGGAAACAACCCAAGTGTCCTCCAATAAGTGATGAGATAAAGAAGACATGGTACATAAGCACAATGGAATACTATTCAGCCATAAAATAGATAAAACATTACCAGTGGACTCATTTAGAGTGAGAACACAGATTGGAGGGGCGAGGCAGTTTCCAGCAGGGTGGTCAATGCGCTTCAGTGAAGCCAAGAGTGTATAGTGAGAGAGCAGCAGCCACGTGACAGTCTGGAGGGAAGACATTCCACGCAGAAAGAACAGCAAATGCCAGGGGCCGGGCTTATCACATGTAAAAAAGGTGGAGAAGAGGGAGCTGCCCAGGAGTAGACTGTTGGGGCTTAGCGAGGTCCACTCTAAGGAGTCTGGACCGAGGCAGCGGCCTTTCCAAGCCGGCGTGAGAGAGCCCTTGCTGAGACTTAGTACTGAGTAAAAAATGAAAGCTCTGAGAAAATAACATCTGACCGAAGGCACTGAGTGCCAAGCCAGATCCAGATTCCACCACGCCCAGGTCCTGAACGCAGTGGGTAACCCTTCACACGCCAGAATTTCTCAAATTGAGCAATGTACAGATGCCCCCTACTGGCCTCTGGCATACCTGCAGATTCCCCTGAGAGGTTAACTTTCACCTTAGAAAGTGTCTGGGTGACAATACACACTCAAGCGTCCCCAAATCAGACAACAGTGCTCTGTGATAAGTTAGTCTTCCAGATACTCCAGAATATTCTTATAATAATGTTTCATATTACAAAATTAAAACAAATAAAAAAATCACAGCCCCACAGATCCCTGTGCATGGCTAGGTGGACACTGAGTTTGAGGAGCACTGCTCAGTAACACCCTAAATGTCTCACAGTGATGGACAGGAGAGCTGGGCTGCGATTCTGACAGAGAACACATTGATCCCTGACTGAAGAAAAGTTTATGCCAAGGTTTCCCTATGCTAGAAGTCCACGAATCTCAATCTCCTCTTCACTTTTCACTGAGGAACAAGCTCACAGAAGGACAGGGACATCTGCCTAAGAGCCATGTCAGCCCTGGAAACCAAGGTAAGGTCAGATGCTGCAATTACCCTGAAGGGAGATTTCATAGTTGGAGGGCAGGAGAGTGGCCTCCATTTTCAGGGGAGCATTACAGCTACTACCCCGAAGGAACCAAGTCTCTGAGCTCTGAAGAGCATCTCCGTAACATGGTAGCTTCAGTGAGGACTGCTACTGTAAGCATGTCCACACAGTGACAATCATGCATTCAAAATATCAGCTATACCAGGACTGGGTCTGAGGAGTCACAAGTCACTCAATAGTGATTAAAGACACAACTGTGAGGTTTGCGCTGACAAAGCTAGTTGAGTGTTGTTTGATTTGGGACATATTTACTTTGGAAGATTCACCAACAACAGCCCAGCACCAAAGTTCACATTGAAACCCTGCTGATGACCTTGGCTGATTTCAACTCTGCAACACCACTTCTCAGAAGCACAGAGGTGAGTTCAGTTTCTAACATTTCTGCTGATTATAAATTCTTCTATGTAGTTAGAGATGGGTAATTGGTGCATTTCTATATCAAACTACACATTCAAAAGCTTTCTACACTTAAAATGGGAAATATTATTTTTAAAATTTGCCTATTATACAATTCTATCAAGTTACATTTTTGGGAAAATTGATGTAATTGGAAGGAATTGGTTTAAGAGAGAATTGTGTCTATGTTAAATTATTTGAATTGGATAACTGTACTGTGATAAGAATATCCTTGTTCTTAGGCACTTTTCCCTGAAATATTAGGATTATAAGTTAGGGGAACACGATAAGTGACCTACTCTCAAAAGGTTCAGAAAAAAAGGTATGTGTGTGTGTGTGTCTGTGTGTATACACATATATAGATACACACACACATAAATGGAGAGAGAAAGAGAGAAGCCACTATTCCAAAATACAAAACCGGTGAATCTGAGAAAAAGGTACACACAGGAGTTGTTTTCTATGCCATTTTTGAAGTTATTGCAAATAAAAGGTTTTTAAAACTTTAGGCAGTCACTTCTCTCTCTACAGTTTCTCTGTTTAGGCCTGGAAATAATGGCCAGGAGGGACAAGGGTGTCTGGGTGTTATGCTCTGATGTGTAATTAAAAAGATCAGCCTCGCTCCATGCAATCAGCATGAGAAAGTGCCTTATGAAATTCCTGGAAAAACAAACTTGTGAATAAGTTATCTTTAAAAGATTATGCTTCTCTTCAAAGGTGGTTATCTGGATTTAAACACAACGTAGTGATAATTTTAAAGTGTCTTATGTAATTATTGTAATACTAAACAGCAAAACAGGAAAATTTACCTTTTAGATCCTTAGTTTCAATCCATGGAAAATATCAGCTATTTTCTCCTTCCTCTGATAAGGGGATAATGAAAACTATTTTTGGCTTTTATATAATGCAAGAACTGGGTGTAAGTAGCTTCTGAATATACTATCTGAATATAGGGCAAGATCATAAATGTCTGCCTCTACCTCCATAGGGGTCTCACGTTCCTTTTTCTGAACTCTTATTTATTCAAGTTGCATTTATCTGTACAGGTAGCTCCACCATCTTCAGGCCTAAAAAGTCCAAATATTTACCTAACAGGAACAGATATGCAGTCCTCAAATATCTGACAGGAGATGGTGACACACAACAAACTTACTAAGTCACGGCTCCTCTTGCTGAGGTGATTAGAGTGATGTTGGGATGGCGTACAACTCTACAGCATTACAAACACCTACTGTCACTGTCCTGGTGAAGCACAGAAGCATCAAATAATAAATCATCTACTCAGGATGCAATAACCAGGAAATAAGAGAAAGACAAAGCCATTTGGCAGCTAAAAAACAATTTGACAAGCCAAGTCAAATCCTTCCTTGGAACAGGCAGAAGATGAGTAGATAACGATAAGCTTACCAGATCTCAAATATTAAAAACTTACTTTGTTTACTTAAATAAAGGGCCTTTAGTAAGAGCTTTCTGACATCATCCTCACATGGACTTTACATGCCTGTGCGATTATTTCTAATTTCATGCTAGAGGAAGTTAAGTAGAAAAGATTTAGTTCTTCCTGGCAGCAGTGGGAGCCAACTAAAGTAGAAAGGAAAAGCTACACCTGCTAGCCTTGGAGACGCCAACCAAATTTTAGGCCACCAATCACATTTCACTAGGTCTGGAGGGAGTCTCTGCCTTATAGACAAGTTCCAAATCTTGTGTGAATTAACCCTACAAGACTGTATACAAACTTCAAATATCTTTAGAATACGTTTTTTAGAAAGCTTGACTCATACACATTTTTGAACATCTCCACTCAAGCTGCACCTCTTAGTGATGCTTTCCTGCCACTTCTGGTCTCCTACTCCTCCGAAGGCAGGTGAGAGCCGCACCCCAGCTCTGCGCACCACCCTATTTTGGTACTATCTTTATGAAGAGCTCCTCGCTTTAGTGCATGTCTGTCTCCCACTTGGCTGACCTTGGTGGGGGACACCTTCATGCCTCCAGAGCCTAATATGTTGTTTCAAGATAGGAGACAAAGTTTAGTGAATGGAAAAGAAATTTCCCCAGGGCCCCTGAGCCCCCATGATTTTAGATGGTTACAGTTTTGCGAGCTTTTAATGAAGGGATTCTTATCTAGGGCTCCTCAAATTCCTAAGGCAGGTTTATGAAGCCCACACATAATGTTAATATCTGTTTATCTTTACCAGATTCTCTTAAAGTCCATAATTCTAAAATGGTTAAAGACTGGGGCTCCCAGGGCATCTTTCTGGGTCAAAGCCACGGGGAGTCACTATGAGGCACTGCAGAGGTGGGGTGGGGTCTGCCAGGCTGCCTCTCACATGTTGTATTTTTCCTCCTAGCTTTAGCTCTGCCAAAATGATATGCACATTCCAACCCCTCATTATTTCTCTCATCCTAACATCCGTGTGTGGGAACAGCGGCCTGGTGGATCAGCCTGAGAAAGGAAGGGAAAGTTCTAAGTCTGTGGATCCCCAATGGGGGGAGTTAAACAGCAAAAATCTGAGCATGCCCCTTCTTCCTGCTGACTTCCACAAGGAAAACACAGTCACCAATGACTGGATCGCAGAGGGGGAAGAGGATGAGGATTATCTGGATTTTGAGAAGCTATTCAGTGAAGATGATAACTACATTGACATCATCGATGTGGTTTTGCCAACAGATTCAGAGGCCAGTAGTGGCAACATCCTCCAGCTCTTCCAGGGCAAGAGCCGGATCCAGCGTCTTAATATCCTCAATGCAAAGTTCGCTTTCAACCTTTATCGAGCACTGAAGGAGCAGACCAGTACTTCTGACAACATCTTCATAGCCCCCGTGGGCATTTCTACTGCCATGGGTATGATTTCCTTGGGCCTGCATGGGGAGACTCATGAACAAGTGCACTCGATTTTGCATTTTAAAGACTTTGTCAATGCCAGCAGCAAGTACGAGATCATGACCATTCACAATCTCTTCCGTAAACTGACTCATCGCCTCTTCAGGAGGAAATTTGGGTACACACTGCGGTCAGTCAATGACCTTTATGTTCAGAAGCAATTTCCAATCCTGGATGACTTCAAAACTAAAGTCAAAGAATACTACTTTGCTGAGGCCCAGGAGGCTGACTTCTCAGACCCTGTCTTTATATCGAAAACCAACAACCACATCCTGAAGCTCACCAAGGGCCTCATCAAAGATGCTCTGGAGAATATAGACCCAGCCACTCAGATGATGATTCTAAACTGCATCTACTTTAAAGGTAAGAAATAGTTTTATGTTTCTCAAAGCAAAGTCACAACATACTCTTAGTACACATGCAGGTGGACTGAATACCAAGAACTGTATTCCAGCTCCGATTTACCCAGGAAACCAAGATACAAGTTCAGCTCACAGGGACAGGGAAGATTGTGATGAGGTGACAATAGAAGCTGATGCTTACTGAGCCCTAACTTCATGCTTTACACTGACTGAGCCTTCACCACAACCTTGTGAGGTCAAAACTATTATTAGTGTCCTCATTTTACAAATGGAGTCATCAAGGTACAGGGAAGTAAAATGACACTCCACATGCACAGCTAATTAGAGGCAGAACCAGGATGTCACCCCAGGTAGGCCATCTCTAGTGCTTTGCTAAACTGGGAAAAATAATACAAGAACCTTTTTAGCATTTGGCCAGCCTGGTTTTTTTTTCACCCCTCTTTAATCCGCCCCCCGCTTCCACCCTTGACCTATGGATATTGCCATTTCCCCTTAAGAACTGGATGTCTGAAGGCGGGGTGTCACCTCCCACACACTTGTGGTGTGCACCGGGGCTGGCGCGCCCAGGGTTGGTCCGTGGCTCCACCTGGAGCGCAAAGCAGGACCTTCTGCGTGTAAAGCAGATGTGTTAACCGCTTGCTATACTATGGAGCCACCCCAGGTTTTTTTTTTTCCCCCATTTCTTTGCCCAATTCTTAGTAAGCAAGAATATGTATAAAAGGCAGAAGAAAGGTGTCTGAAAACTGTTCAGCTTGAGTAACTAACATTAACACCTACAACTCTTTTGGGGACACTTCTGCACTAATGGGCAGGTGTACAGGAAATAACTATTGTTTCTAGAGTAACTGTTTTGGACTACGCACCAAGGCACTTTTTAAAGAGGATACCCCAACTCATTATACACACACAGGGCCCCTAGAGTCCTAGAAATAAAGGGGCAGGGATGGCTTGTAAAGTCCAAACCTCTTTTAATATGCTGTCACTGGGACCTGAACCAGAAGAAACCTCTATGTCATCCTATAAGCCTAGAGAGCTGGAGGGCAGACAAAAGGAATGAGTCAGCATCACAAATGGTTGCTGTGACACAAACCACTCTCCTCTCTCTGCATCGAGAACTAGTGGGCACCATCTAGGGTTAGACCCCAAGGCCTGGGAGGCCCCCTTCCTGGGAAGTTAGCTTTAACGCTGTTTATAGCAGCCCAGAGAGGTACAGGACTGAAGCCCTCTCCTGGCTGTTATTTTGGGGCCAACCCTCCCCCTCCCAACCTGCCAATACACGCTCTGAGCCTGTGCCAAGGCCTTCCAACAGCTGTGCCAGGCAGGCATTCTGCTAGATGGGCAAAAGAGGGCTGAAAAAGCCAAGCCCACAGGAATGGCATGGAGGCTGAGGCGGGCTCCTGGGCTTCCTCCCACAAAAGGTTCAGCACAATGCTGGCCTCATGGTGGGTGGAATTAAAGGGTGAGGCTCTAACAGACACACACACACTATATATGTATCCCCTGCTTTCCACGAGTTTGCGTTACACCACTTCGCTTTAAAAAAAAGACCTACATTAAAACAGTAACAGCTTTTTTGTAAAGGCAAAAATCCTCTTATTTCTTTCAAAAGAAAATAGGTACTCTTCGCTTTACCCCATTTCGGCTTATGAAAGTTTTCACAGGCCTGCTCTACTTTCAGATAGTGGGGGAAACCTGTATATATGAACACAGACATATCCTTTTTGCTACTGGCTATCAGTACAAGTTTTGGAAGTGAGTAAATTGCAGTCTAAGGCCTGGCTCCACCACCCCTTATTTGTGTGGCTTCAGGTAAGTCATTCACCATCTCTGTGACTCTATTTCCTCAGTTTTTCATGGAGATAATAACAGCTACTCTGATAGGGCATGGGCAGCACTGGCAAGAGGTAGTGATGCTGACGCCACATTTAGCCCAGTGTGTGGCATGTGGCAAGAGCTCAATGAACATAAATGAGTAAAACTGTAGATTCCAATATTATTAAGTGTATATGATATTGCTAGTGACATTTACTTTACTTCTATAAACAATTAATTGATGTTTAGGAATGACTTTAGAACAGGCCAATGGAAGCCATTTGGATAGCACCAAAGCTTTCAGTCCTATTGGTCTGTGGGTCACCCCTGGGCCCTGAGAGCCTCTGAATAAGGCTCGTTGGGTATTTAGGAGCAGGCAGAGACACACAGTAGCAAGCCATTCCTACCAGAAAAGGGCTGGAGAAACAGGACAGTCAGTTTATAATCTCCTAAACTGAGTAACCAATGTCCCACTCAATTGTAAGGGTGGCAAATATATGTGCTTCTCTATCCCATCATATTAAAAAGGTCACTTAAGTTAGTCCTGGGAATCAGAGGGATGAAATACTAGTAACACCCAGTCTTTCGTGGATGCTTATCAAAGAAGAAGAAAGTCTAAAAGAGCAATTTTAATTTCTAGCTCCCAAATTTGTTACTAATCTGATTTTAATTCCCACTTTATAAAGCAGAATAAAAACAGAGGTTTGGCTTCAGCAGGAAGTCAAAGGGAAGAACCCCAGGAGACATGAGACAGCTCTGGCACAACCAGAAAGGCAGTGATTCTCAACCAGGGACAATTATGCTCTCAGGACAAGTGTCAGGAGACATTTGTGGTTGTCACAATCTGGAGAAGAGAGGGAAGCACTCCTGGCATCTCGGGACAGTTTAGAAGTTAGGCCAGGGATGTTGCTAAACATCCTATAATGCACAGATAGCTGCCCGTTACAGAGAACTGCCCAAGTGTCAATAGTGCTGAGAAGCCCTGGGCAGAGGCCAGCTCAGAGAGGAGGAAATCTAACTACAGAGGCAGGTGGTAGGTAAACCTCCTCCCAAGGACTCAGTATGCTAAACCCATCAGCTGGAAACCTTGAACAAGTTCTTTGCTTTTTTGTGCCTGTTTCCTCATTTGTACAATGAGACTAATACTAAAAAGTACCCACCCACCCCTACAGGGTTGCTGGAGAAAACGAGTCAGTACAGGAAAGGTACTTAGAATATCGCCAGGCCTCAACTCTCAAGTATCCATCATTACTAGCTATTAGCATCTTGGAGCTGAAATAGTCATGTGCTTCTTCCTGGATATGCAGCGCTGCACCCAAATCAAACGCGAAGACCTTGATTGCAGCATTGCATCATCACCAATGCACCTTGCTAGTCCCTACAGAATTGCAGAGTGTGAGGGATGAAAGTGATTAAAACAGAGCTGCCATCAACTCAAAACTACTTATTTTACAGATGAACAAGTGGTGTCTTGCTAATTCAAACAACTAGTTAGTGTAAGAATCTGACCCAGAATCTACTCTGGTCTATTTAATCTCTCCATCATTATCATGCTTCCTGCAAGCATGTTAGCATTCTGACCATATTAGAATCCTCTAAAACAGTAATTCTCCAAGTGTGGTCTACAGATCAGGGGCATCAGCATCACCTGGGAACTTGTTAGAAATCCAAGTTCTTGGCCTAACCCAGACTTTCGGGATCAGAGACTCTGGGGGTGGGTCCTGATGTACGAACACGTCTTCCAGAGGCTTCTGATGCATTACATGTGAGGACCATGGCTCTAAAAGAATATTTTCATAAAAGCCTTGTTCCTGTTCACTTTACAGGATCATGGGTGAATAAATTCCCAACGGAAATGACCCACAACCACAACTTCCGGCTGAATGAGCGAGAGGTGGTCAAGGTTTCCATGATGCAGACCAAGGGAAACTTCCTGGTGGCAAATGACCAAGAGCTGGACTGTGATGTCCTGGAGCTGGAGTATGTGGGGGCATCAGCATGCTAATTGTGGTCCCGCACAAGCTGTCTGGGATGAAGACCCTCGAGACACAGCTGACACCCCAGGTGGTGGAGAGATGGCAGAAAAGCATGACAAACAGGTACTTTGGGTTGAGTGTTCGTTTGTTTGATTTCCAGGATCCTGAGGGAGCCCAGGAACAGTGGAACCTTTCATTTTTTAAAAAGGGAGAAGTATTATGAATACCGGGAACTGCCACACTGGCCAGTACATTAATTCAACCCAAATTTCTGTTTTGGTGAGAGGCAATCAGAGCATCTGTGAGAAACACATCTGCTCTCCATAATGACAGGTTCAGAAATTAGGCACAGGTGACTTAGATCCAGCTTGGAAACAATCCTGGCTTTGCCATGTACGTGCTTTGTAGCTTTGAGTCCCGGCTTATAAAAGCAGCACGATTCCTTAAGTCTCCAAGTTGCTGGAGGAAATATATAGAAAAGCGATGTCAAGCATTCCTCACAGCACCTGGAACCTGGGAGGTGTCCAACAAAGATGAAATTTCCCCTCTCCCTCCCCAAGAAATCCTGAGGTGTTCTTAACTCATTAAGGACATGTCATTCATGATTTTCCTCTATTGTTATTTATTACTCCATAGTCAAAACCACAGGTTTTAAATATTTACTAACATTATTATTGGCTCACAGCAGAAAATGGAGAAGTCACATTTCTGTTTCACGGCATGCTGGCTAAGCCCATATTAAGAGGTGAATCTGGTGTGAATCTCCGTTCGGACAAGAATACAAAAAAATGCAATAAACTGAAAAGCAGACTCTTAGAAGAAAGTATTTACCCAGGTAGCCAATTAGTCATCAAGCCCTGTCAATTTTTCCTTAAAAGTGTCCCTCTGTACTTGTCTCTTACCTAACTTCACTACCCATGACCTTCTACCCTGAGCCTAGGGAGGCCTAACCAGCCTGCCCATTTCCATTCCTCAGTCCACTCCAGCACTAGCCACCAGACCAGCATTCCAACGACACCATCTCCACCTACCTCTTCTCATAAACTCTCTGTGGACCCTCACCCCTTGGACACAGCCCAGTTCCCTGGCCTGGCCCACAAACAGCCCAATCCAGCCTGATCTGCTATCTCTCACCATCTCCTTTCCTTTCCTTCCCCACTGCCCTCCTGCACCCCAGCCAGACCACAGCCACTCACTACCTCTAGGCCTTTGTTCACTCAGTGAGCCCATCTATCTCTCAAGCTGTGGGCCACCTTCTAGGCCACAGGAATATCTCTCTTCTAACAGACCTGTTCTAGTTGGTCAGACGTTAACATACCAATTTTTATGTTTTCACTGCTTCACCATATGAGCGTCTTGGCTCGCCAACAGGAAAGCAAGCTCTTGGGAAGCAGGAAAGGCATATGACATCTCTTTACCCCCAGGAGGGGTAGATTTGGCCCAAAAGCACTATTGCTGCTGTTCATCCAGTTAAGGACTGAATGAGCTGTGGTAAGGACAGAATGCTGGGCACTGTCTGGTATATGAAGAGTTCTTTTTTTTTAAAGCACACTGACCAGATAGTCAACTCCTTAATTAATAAAATAAGAGATGCCTGAAATCAGGGATCCAAACAAGGGATTTTAGATACCTTCTCAAACCATAAACCAGTAAAGTTCTGCTGTTGACCTGGAAGACGGGGTGTGAACCACATGGTATGGAGGAAATGACCGCACAGCAGTACCCACGCCTCAGTTTTCTGTAACTGGAATTACAATGGGATGGTTTCCAAAATCCTAAACTGACAGTACCAGGATATGATACTGACAAGTGCTGTATCAATTTTGAAGAAGAAACATGATTCTTTTCTAACTTGCGGCTCACAAAACTGGGCCTCCTTTTCTTCTCTGACCAGAACGCGAGAGGTGCTCTTGCCTAAATTCAAGCTGGAGAAGAACTACAACCTGGTGGAGGCTCTGAAGTCAATGGGGCTCACAGCGCTGTTTGATGAAAACAGCAACATGACAAGCATCTCAGACCAGAGAATCACCATCAACCTGGTAACCTCCCCTCTCCACCTTCTGCATCTATCTCCAGGGTCTGCCCCCAGCAAAGCCTTCCTGCTTCCCGGCTTGGCTTCACAGGTCAGGGGTACTGGGTCTGCTCCCCCTGTGTCTGCCAGATGCTGAGTGGGCAAGGTGGTCTGTCTCATGGAGCAGCCTGAGGGTGAGCCCCGTTCCTGCTGATGCCAAAGAGTGAGAAGGCATGTGCTCCACTCTGTGAAATAGCCACTCCCAGCTAAATCGTGAAAGACCTGTTAAAACACATGCAGACACTGCACCACCTGCATGTTGAACTTAACACACCAATGACAGGCACTCCGCAAAAAAGAACATCAGTCCACATAGTGTGCAGATCCAGGCCCCATCTCTTTCATGGCAGCACAAGCCAGGACATGGAGCCTGCAGGCTATCTTGGCTCATAGACTGCTTATATTGTGACCACCAGCAAGAGTGACTAGTTTATGATGCTAGTTTAAAGATAAGTACTGTTTTAAACAACATGGCCTCTAAGTACAATTACCATACCTGACAGGTAATTAGGGAGCATTTCAAGAGTCATTCTGACCAGCAGTAGTCTGTGCCTTATATGTGGTCCTTTGACCCGTTCCCTGAATGAGATGGGACTCCACCGTATTTTCTATCCCTCTGTGTGCCAACTGATGGAATGTGACAACTTTCCTTTCCATTTTGAAACAGTTCAAACACCAAGGTACCATCACGGTGAATGAGGAGGGCACTCAAGCTGCCGCCGTGACCACGGTGGGATTCATGCCACTGTCCACCCAAGTCCGTTTCACTGCTGACCGCCCCTTCCTGTTCCTCGTCTACGAGCACCGCACCAGCTGCCTGCTCTTCATGGGAGGGTTGCCAACCCCACCAAGTCTTAAAGGTGAAGGTCTGTGTGTCTTCAAGTTGTTCTGGGAGCACTGTAATTATTTCCATTCTAACAAGGAGAATAGGGATGTTTTGGCATCATGACCTTTGTGGTTTACACTACCATTCTGAAATCAAGGCCCATATGAGAGAAGAAATTTACCAACAACCGAGAAGCTCACTGGAATCAATTCTGCATAGTGAACAATGCCGTCAGTTCATAGAAGTTAATGTAACTGTAGTGTGTCAGCTATTATCTAGGGCAGGGTCCCCAACCCCAGGGCAGCAGACCAGTATCAGTCATTGGCCTGTTAGGAACCAGTCTGCACAGCAGGAGGTGAGTGGTGGGCAGGCAAGTGAAGCTTCATCTGCATCTGCAGCCTCTCCCCAGCGCTAGCATCACCGCCTCAGCTCCACCTCAGATCATCAGACATTAGATTCTCATAGGAGCACCGGTCTCTGGGGCCAAAAAGGTTGGGGACCGCTGATTTAGAGGGTGTCAGCAACACACAGACTGGTTTACCTCCCATTCTCCTCAGAGCCCCTCTCCCTGGGCACCTCCTTCCCCACTGTAGCCCTCATCCTTGCATATCTGGCTCCTTTACTCTAAACCTCAACCAGGGTCCCTCACCTAAACGCAGAGCACTGAAACAAGCAACATGACTAATTTCTCGCGTTTCCCAGATGGTGTATAGCTGGCACCACGCCTAGGAGAAGCCACTTCGTAATATTCAAGGGTGCCCTGGGCATTAGGGCTTAAGTCTAGCAAGTCCCAACCTTCCAAACTGATGCTAATGTCATCTGTACCCCTGCTGTCACCTCACTGCTGCCCAGAGGACAGTGTGTACATGTGGCCTTGCCTTCTACCCTAGAGATAATAAATAAATATCACCACTTTTACTATGTATCTGTTACAATTCTAATTTTTGAAACTCAGAAAACTAAGAAAGGCCAAATTCAAAGTAGCTGACAACCCCAGAAACGACAGGTTGAGGAAAAGTAATTTGAGTTCTCAAGTGACTCATGTGCTACATCAAGGCACACTGAGTGTTGCTGACACTCAGATGAGTGTTGCTAACACCTGAGGGCAGGGCTGCTGTGGATGGGCAGCATGGGGGAATTCCTGAAATGCCACTCTTTATGTGCAGCACATATTTTGGTTTTCATTCCTGGATGCAGGGAAGCCTCAGACATGCTCCTGTCTGGTCTCAGAAATCAGGTGATGTTGAGGAATAAATTTCTGGATTCTTTACTCTCTGAATAAGACAAATGGAATCCAAAGAGGCTGCTCAAAATTTAAGAGTGCCGGCATCTCTGCAGTGCCAGGGAAGATGCACAGGGCTTGGGAGAGCATCACAAGTGCTGTGTGTGCAACTGTCCAACTGTGACCCCCACAGCCCTGCAGGAGAGGCTTTCTCTTCCACTCTCTGCAAAGGAGGAAGATCAGGTTCACAGGGCACCAAAACCTGCCAAGATGCCACTGCAGTGAGTGGCGGGCCAAGGTTGAAGGGCAGGTTGGCCTGACTCCAGGGTCACACGTAAAGTCTTGTCACAGTGTTTATGACACAGTGAGACAATACCAGTCATGGGGGCAGCAAAAGGGAAGCAGTTAGCACTCCCCAATTAGGGGCACTGTGATAGGTGGGCCCCAGGTTATTTTACACCAACCCAGAGAGGTTGACACTATTATCACCTCCTTTTTGTGGTTGAAGAAACAACTAGGGTTCATAGAAGTAGTCTGACCCAAGCCTGAATTCAAACCCAGGCCAGCTTTTCACTGCTAACCCTCTCCGCCTGCCCCTGTCCCAACTTTCTGCACCAGGGCCTTTGCCTCCACTATCTCCTGATCAGTAAGGGTTGAGGCCAAGTCTTTCCTTATTGAGGTCAAATCTTTTCTCTTGACCTCTCTGTGAAACCTGAGGTTGCTAACAACTCACTCCTTGGATTCCTTCTCCAATTCGCTTCAATACTATTCTTTTCTGATGCCTGTCCAACATTTCTCATCTTGTTGCTGGTTCCTCCCACTCCTCCCATTCCTAAATGTAGATATCTCAAAAAATTTTGCCTTTAGCCCTTTGTCATGTCCGTCCCCTACCCAGAAAGGCAAGAGCCTCACTTACATGGCTACCCAACCTGTACTAGAGCTAGCTCAGGCTTCTCCATGACCCTGCACCTGTACAGCTCGAGGCCCTCCAATCTACGTGCTTTTCATTCACTCATACACCCTCGCATCCCCGCTTTCAGTTACTAGCTGACCTGTGTTTCAAGGCAGTGAGTATTAATTCAGAGCATAGACCGTGGACCAGACTGCCTGGACCTAAACCTTGGTTCTGACATTCAGCAGCTGTGGGACTTCGGGGCAAATTCTATGCCTCATTTTCTCTATCTGTAAAGTGGTGATAACAATACCTATCTTGCAGAGTTGTTGTGATGATTAAGTGAGCTGAATGTCTGGAAAAAGTTTAGATCCATGCTTGGTCTTTTGCATGATAGGTAAGGGCTTCTTGTTACTATCTTCATCTGAGACAGTGTCTAGCCCAGGGATCCCTAACTGGGGGTCTTGGCTGTGTTTCTCTCACTTAAGTTCTTGAGGTTAAATGCTCACCCTTGTGAATAAATACATTTCTATAGAGGGAAAGGGCACAGGTTCAAAGGGCATCATGATCTAAAAAATGTTAGTCTACAAACTTCATTTTACAGGCACTGAGAGAATAAGTAACTTCTCCACAAAAACTACTAGTGGCACAGGTCAACCAGTTCTGAGTGAAGTACATGAATGTTTTCAAGCAGGAGGCATATCTTACTATGACAATAGAGCAATCAAGCTTCTAAGCAATAGATAACTTCCAAAATGTTTAATTAACTAATGGGCTAGATACCAAGAGAAGCAATTTAATTAATGATATTTCTGAAGAAATATTCATAAAGTTGCAGGACAAAGATCAACAAACTTAAGCAGGAAGGAGACTCAGAGATCACATGACCTGGCCTCCAGCCTCTCCCTCCAGGTTCCCAAGGTCACTGATAAGTAAGTGAACAGTTGTTGTTAGGACCAACACCCAGGCTTCTGGCCCCAAACCCACTGGTACTTCCAATGAACAAAGTAATTTGAGACCCTCTCATCAAAAGATTCAAAACAGAATATCTTTGTCTTTAGGAAAAAAAATTATAAAACATTAAAAAATACAACTCTGGAAATTAGTTTCTCCTAGAAGGTACAAGGGGTAACCAGAAAGCAAATTCAAGAACCCTGATCTCTGTGCTCTTCATTGAGCAACAAATCAAATATTTGCTTCCTCCCCCATATTATAACCATTAACTTTTGTTAAAACTACAATATTTATTCTATTCATGTAAAAGGTCACTGCAGTAGAGGAACCAGGAGTATTTAAAGTGAGTATGTCCAAGCTTATCATTGCTAACATTTAAGACACCAATGATGGGCTGGCACTTCAGAGGGTCATACCCATCTTTTTGAGAAGCTCTGCTGGCAGAAGAGGCCTGGAGAGGCCGAGATGCTGACTTAAGATCCCACACATAAGAACAGGGGTCCAACTATGGCCCTTGTGACCCTTAAACTCGTGTGCTCCCAAACAACTTCAACGGCATTGCTCCCCAAAAGTACAAGTTTAGATTTCTTCTATGCATTTATTAACTCTAAATGACAACCACTATACATATTTAAAACTTGAAAGACTATAGGTCACAGAATTCTGGTGCTCACTGACTGACTTGAGTGTCACCCCAAGCATGCTGTCTGCCAAAACCTGCTCTCCCGTGCAGCCTGCTGCATGGCCTTTCTCCCCCTCTGACAGGCGGAGAGAGTGCTGTGGACTTTACGCCTCCTCCCTCTCCCTCCAGGTCAAACAATGGGTCCACGTGCAATGGCACTTCTAAAACACAACTGTCAAATTAACTATAAAGTGAAAAAACTTAGGTTTTAAAAAAAATTAACCAATGAAGGTGTCAATAAAAAATACCATGACAGAGAGAGTCCTGGAAATCCTCAAATTCTAAGGCAGCTGTGGAAAACACCTGACCATAGGTACACAGGTTTGGGTAAGGTTCCCAAAGAGACGTGAAAAGCCTTCTTGAGGCAGGCCCAACCCGCTTGTCCCCTCAAGCACACTGAGAAAGAGGAGACTCTCCTGACACAGATGTGGCAGGAGAACAAGCCACTGCTTCCCCTCCGAGTCAGCTACTTCCTAGGGGAGGGACAGTAGAGAAAAGGACAGGCAGAAGGAAGGTGAACTGGAAGTGGAATCCTCCACAAAAAGCAACACGTGACATCTTAAAGGTAAAGAATAACAAATAAAACAGTCAGTTACTATTTTTCATCCGTCTTGGCTAGCTAAAACTGGACCCCCTGAAAGTCCCCAGATTCAGAATGATGAAATCCAGACTGAAGTAATATAGAAACTGCTTTGCAGAGATCAGGAGAGGTGCCTCTCCATCTGCTTGCCCTACCTGTAGGCCCCTGGGTCACCGCAACAGCTCGGAGGTCAACTCCTCTGGTGTTCACGTGACAGGGCACACATATAAGTGCTCAAGACTCAAACTAATAGGGGTGGAATTAGATGAGAGACACTGGAAGGAAGAAGCAAGGGCTTAACTGGAAGGTAGGTCAAGTGGAAACAAATACTAAAACATGAAGCCGGCTTAGCCTGGCAGCTGAGAAAAACTGAGAAATGGAAAATTATTTTTATAAAGGTGTTCTCAGAAGTGGTTGCAGGTTGAGACGGGAAAAGATGGAGGTGGCTCTCTATAGGACAGTGCTGCAGGAGGGAACAGGGCCTACCACGAGCTGCCCACCAGAATGGTGAGGGGGGCTATGCCCCCAAGTGTTGTGGACCTGGGGACACCAAAGGCTGAAGCTCCAAGGCCTGAGAGTGACCCAGAGGTCCAAGGCCTCCTCTTGCAGGAAGGGGCCAGAGAGGGGTTGGAAGTGGGTGCGCCTGTGTTAGAGGCACCAGAGCAGGGCATAAAACACAGGATGAACCAGCGTCAGGCCAGGAACCTCGGGCTATACAAGAGGGAACAGAAGAGGGTTCCCTAGTCAACTGGCGGAGGATGGTTGGGCAAGGCTTGGGAAAAGGGAATGAGGCGGTGGGCCACAGCTAGCACACACCCACGGCACAGTCACGGAAGAGCTGGTGGTGACTGAAGCACAGCCATATCTACACAATCACTGGCACCTCAAAATAGTATTTTTCTAAGGAATTTGCTACACATCGCTATGCAACATTCAAAACATGAATACAATATCTGGAGTGTGCAACAACTCAGCTAATGAATACTTACCACAGCTATTACAGGAATGAGTACACCCAAGTTCCCTGCGCTGCTAGAAGCCTAGAAGAGAACAGAATTGAGTCGCTGATGAGCATGTTTCTTTTTCTAAAAAAGGACAGGACATAGTGTTGTGCAAAGCTGTAATTGCTTAATCTAAAAGAATTGATCAGCAATATATACTGGGAGAGATATATAAAGATATTCATTCAGCATAATTCTGATATAAAAAGTTGAAATAACAACATGTCAAACAGCAGACTAATTACATAAATCATGGTGCCTCTGCATAATCGAATACCAGACAGATGTGAAAAAGACAACTTTCTGAAAAAATTTAGTTACTTAGGAAGTATCCCAAAAAATGTTAAAAAAAGAAAACAGGATTTAAGAGTATATTATGAATAACTGTAATTGAAAAATTAAAAAGATTTTAAAAATATATTATGAATTACCAAATATCCTCAATTATGTTAAATAAGTTCTAATGATGTAAAAATAGATATAGTTGCATAACAAATCTAGGTGGAAGCCTGCCAAAATGTTACAATGATTACATCAGAGTAGAAATTATGGGGTCTTTTGACCTTATTTACAGGTTTCTGTATCTTTTCCACAATAAACATATATTCTTTCCTAGTTAGGGAAAATTGGAGGGTTACTTGACAATAACTAAATAAAAGGTTAATTCCCCTGGTTAGACACAGGGCTTCATATTGGCCAGTCCCCTCTCACTGCCCCTCCACACCCCCTTATTCCATGAGGCCCCATTTCATGAGGTAAGTGCAGCAGTGGCTCAATAAACACTCGTCTGTTCACTGCGTAATCAGTAAAAGAACTATCTGCAAAGAACAAATTCCCAATTTGATACACAGGGATTCCCACACTGTCTGGGGCACAACCTCCATCCCCAGCATACGAATGAAGCATGAAATCCTGAGTCTTGATACTGAACATGCAGAGATGGCAGGCAGAGGGAAGCAGCATCCTTTTTGGCACTAAGGTACAATTCCCAGGAAAATGGCTCCTGGAGATACCCTCAGACAGTTTATAGCCTCTGCTTTCTCGAGTGCTGAGCACCTCCCTGCCTCTTCAGAGCAGCCCTGTCATCCCAATGCCAAAGGCCCCACTGGACACGATGGATGCCCTTGTCTCTTACACATCAGGATGGGACTAGCTGTGCACCACCCTGGGAGACTTAAGAAATTAGGTGCCCAGATCACTGGTAGGGGGCCCAGCAGAGTAAGGCTGAATTAGAGCAAAGGGTCTTAAGATCTTCTTTTGTACCAGTTACACCCGTTTAGCCAAGATTTTCACCTCTTCAGAGAGGCCTTTATGACCCTGGCTATACTATCCTGTTTTGTTTTCGCCATCTCCCACTAAGCCCACAGGAGCGGGAACCTTGTCTATCCACTTCCATAACTCTGGTACCAAGAACAAGGGTCGGGAAACTACGTCTGTGGCCAAATCCGTCCCACTTCCTGTTTTTGGATACAGTTTACAGGAGTACACCCACCCCTGTTCATTGATTTAATGGCTATGGCTACTTTTACACTACCATGGCAGAGCTGAGTAGTTTCAACAAATCACCGTGTGGTCCACCAAACCTAAAACATGTACAATCTGGCCCTTTACAGAAAAAGTGAGCTCACCTCTGCCCTAGGCACACAGTAGGTGAACTGTAACTGTGTGGGTAAGGGGGGAGGGGAGAGAAAAGAGAAAAGAGGACAAAGGTGTAGACTTAGTAGAGGGATTGGCACCCATAACATGTCAAAGGGGAGATGATGAAGTAAGAGGCTTAATGTGCCTCAACCTCCCCAATCTTTCTCTTTGGGGGTTTGAGATCTGACATTGTTTATCCTTGTAGACCTGTCTTGCTTGGACAGCCTGAGTATTAGGCCAAATCTGGCCCTTCTCACACTGTCACTGTGTTCTAATGACGGTCTCAGCCCCCTGGCTTCATAATGGATAAGAAGGGAGAGACCAAGCTGGGGGAGCCCATAGGGGTCTGCTGTCACCTTATCACCCTGGACTACGGGAGGTAACTGCCATGAGCTGAAAGTGGATTGACGAGGAGGCCAACCTCTCTCTCGACCCCTACCAGCATTTCTGAGAAGGAATCTCGTTCCCTTTGTTCTTATACTTTACCAGATGCTTTAAATCATTTAACAAAGAAAGTGCCATATTTCAACCAAGATGGTTGAAATATGGAGAGTCAGCCCTGGCCTGCAAGACAACATGCTGGGCCACCCCCTCCCTACCTTCAGGGCAGGCCCCTTCTCGCTGGCCCTCTCGCTGGCACGCTTTCCCTCCAGCCCCAGCTGCACAAACAGCTCCAGCAGGTTCATGAGCAGCTCGTCCACGAGGTGCTCGTCCTGGATGTTGGCTGCGATGTTGGCCAGGGCGTTGATCACCGCCAGGGAGCAGTGCCTGGGGGGCCGAGGAGGGTGGGGAGAAATGACAGCCACCACAGGCAGGGGCCACCCACTGCAGGGGGAAGGCAGGCGGACTCCATCCAGCCTCACTGCCCCCTCAGTGCCTGTGAACAAAGGAGCCCTCCAGAGAAGGACACGCCATCTTTGTGAACAGCGGCCCCTAGAGGGAAGTCACCTACTGCAGAAATGACTGACCTCTCTCCTGACATGCATTAAAGGCCTCAGGAGACTGTTTAGGGTCTAGTAATCTGCACGCTGGCGACTTGGGAAGGTCTCAGGGCAATTCCCTCTGAGTGTCAAGTTAAAAAAGGAAGTCAAGACTCCCAGACATCTCTTGGCTGGACCCTGTTTTCTCCTTCGATTTACAGACAGCCTCAATTCATCACTACCACCCATGAAATTTTAGTCTGATGACAGCTTCTTCCCAACACTGCCTCCACCCTGGAGCTTCAGACACTTAGGAAGTGCTCAGTGATCCTGAGACAATCTGCCTTGGGATCTTGCCTCACATAAACCCTAGACACGAAGCTGGCATTATCCCTCAGCCAGACACTGTGAAGCAGCCAGGCTGGCCAAGCTTCTGTGGGCACTAGGGGCAACCAGACCCTGCCACTTATGTGCTCCATGACCCCAGGTGATAGCAGACATCTTTGAGCCTCAGTTCCTTCCTGAGTAAAAGAGGATAATTCCCCCTTTACAGGGCGCAGAAGGACTTAAACACTCTATGGTGAAGCACTGAGCACACTACCAGCCCCTAAAAATCTCAGAGCAAACAGCAGCCATGATAAAGGCACCCATTTCACAGATAGGTAAATTAATTCCTGGTAGGTTAGGGCAAATGAATGCAATAAGTACTTCCACTGGTGAGACAGAGAGAACACATCACTTTTGGTGGCAATATCTGAAAAAGGTTTATGGAAGGAAACTTGAGCCAGAAGCTGAAAAACTGGTAGGCATGGGAACAGTTAAGACCTGCACACAGCAGGGCCAAGAGCAGCAAGAAAGACCTGAGAGTCGGAGGAAAACAGAGCAAAGACAGGGTGGGGAAGGTGGAACGGGCAAGGAGGCGCAGGAGTCACTCTGGAGCAAGGAAGTAACGTGGGCAGGAGGTGCTTTGGTCAGGATGGATGGACAGAAGGAGCTGGCCGCCTCCCCACACCTCTCCTCAGGCTGTTCTAGTGGCCGAGGCTCATGATCGTGGCAGAGAGAACGCAATGAAATAACAGTGCTACGCAATGAAATAACAGTGCTGAGAGCAGGCATTTATCGAGAGCGTTCACATGTATGATCTCAACTACCACACAACTGGAGCCATGTTCATTTACAAAAGAGGAAACTGAGGCACAGAGATGGTGAGCATTGTCTCAAGTCACGTAGCCACACTCCCACCCACTGAGCTGGATATAATGGTCAGGAGGGGAGAAAAGAAATGCCAGCAGAAGGGCAACGTCTCTTCCTCTCCGCCCCAACCTTCTGTCCTCCTGACTTCACCCTCCCTCTTTCCCTCTCTTCCCTTGACCTCTGACAAACTCTTGTAAGATCCTCCAAACACAGAAAAATGTGTCCCTGTCCTCAAGACATTCCCAGTAAGGGAAAGGAACAGACAAGGAAGCATATCTCAGTCTGCCAGGGAAAAATGGCAAGACTTGATACAAATTTAAGATATTCAAGGATAAAATAAGCTCATTCCCTTCGACCCTCCAAATCCTGCCTCTCTGAATCTACCCTGAGGAAGCATCAGAGATGCTCACAGATATGCAGCTATTAAGGTGTTCAAGGCAGCACTTACTAGCAGGAAAACTGGAAAACTATCTTACATCAGCTAGGGTTAGATAAATCACGGTGCTGCCATATGATGGGACACTATGCAGCCATTAAAGGTGACATGCAGGGGAATGTTCAAGGCGTGGCTGATGTACTGCTATGTTAAAAAGCAGGTCACTTGGGTTGGCAATTTGAGCCCATCTGGAGTAGGGGTGGGTCTGAGGTAAATGGCACTGAGCTCAATCAGCGCCAATGGCAGGCATATCGGGATTTCACGTCTCACCTTCTGTGAGCACTGATCTGTAGCATGTTTTCTTTTGTAAGAAGAAAAATTTATTTAAAAGACAAATCCCCAAACCTCACACTTTCAAAGGGAGTTAAATACTGTCATGATCTAAGGCAACAATGAGGTCCAGAGATTTACCTGTAGCCATGGTCTTTATAATCTTTAGTGGCCGAGTACACAACGGAGCTGGCCTTCACGCTGATCTGCTGGAAGAGATTCCACACTTCCTGATAAATGTATTGCTGGAAAAGAGTAAAGGACACCGTTACCAGGCCACGACTCTGCCATGAAAGCCCCTCTTCGAGCAGAGAAAAAGCCCCTCTCTAGTCATTTAGAGGGAAAGCTCCTGGAATCATGGACCATCAAGGGCATCTATTCCTAAAACTTTAACCAAACCTCAAGTTAAAAGCTAAACAGAGAATAGCTTTAATTTAAATCCTATTACACTGTTAACATCAGCAAGAAGTTAGTTTAAACCTTTTTCCCCAGCACTCATGGAATCATTACACTATTCTCTTATTTGAAAAAAAAAAAATCTATTTAGTGTTAAGCATTTAGCTGATCTGCAGTTGTTACGACTATGAGCATTTAACTGATCTGCACGGTAAATTTAATCTGTATTTTTATATTCCTGATAGTCAAAGGAGTTTAATGAAGCTTGCATAACACTGGTGGGTTTCAAGGCCGCAGCATTCCTTACATTTCCAGTGATAACCAGGCAGCCCAGCTGATCTATGATGAGCACGTCGAGAGGGGAAGGCGGCTGGCAGAATTTCTGCTGCAGGATCTGCAGAATGGCTCCATGACCTTTGGGGTGTCCCTCAGGGCCACTGCGATGTGTCCCAAGGCTCGGATGGTGTGGTCTGGAATCAAGTGAGCATCCCTATGGGAGGAAAGAACAGAAGTGCCCTGGGAATAGTCCTCTGGCATACGGCTATGAAATGAAACCCAGCAGCTAGACCTGGACTTTGACGTCATCAGACTCTTAGATGTAGTGTTCACCTGAAAGTGACAGATAGCCTGGGGTCCTTAACCACCAGCAGAAACACAAAGTCCCATGCACAAGGCAGGAAGACAAATAATGGTCCAGAATAGATATTCCAAGGTAGGCTTCCTCTGAAATCATGGGACAAACCCAATGCACAACTCCAAGCTGTGCAAGAAAGAAGCACGAGGTACACACTGCCAGCTGCCCCCAGGGGCCTGCAGAGAATACAACTGGCTGTCCCCCTGGGATAAGACGTACTTGTCGCTCTCCTGGGAGATATATAGCCGGTTGGAAAGGCTGGCCAGGAAGGCTTCCACGATCACTGCGTCCACTGTCAAGCCAGCTTTCAGACACCTGAGCATCAAGAGAAAACCCACATGCCATTAGGCATCACAATCACCAAAAGAGTATTTTGTGTTTTAATTTTTCCATTCTCAGGTCTATAACGTTTAAGAAACTGCTCTGGACATTTTTTCCCCCAGAAATCTGAATGAAAGCCATTACATAGAATAAATTCAAAGAATTGCTGCAGATTATGCCTATTTGATAAATAACTTCATTATTTTGCCCAGAACAGTTTCCTTCAGCATGTCATACCCAATTCCAATTTAAAATTTCCTGTGGTTCCTCAACAAAAGTCACAGTAACTGATTTGAAAGATAGATGGTCCCAAGATGGCTGAGGGAACACTAAAATTGAATAACAAGGCTTTAAGAGAATGGAGAAATGCTTATGTTCTAGAGAAAAGGAGAAATTTTAAAAGCCCCTAAGAACATAAAATCTTATTAGCCGTGTCTCTCACATTTGCCCGGCTCATAGGCCTCAGAGGCGGAGAAGAGCGAGAGTCTGACAGAAATGGAGCTGAGCTACTGGAGCCAGAATTAAGAGGGAGAAACACGTTTTATGTACATCAGAATGGATCTGGTTCCCAAGTCTGGAGAGCAGCAAAGTTCACACTGCAGGGACCTGGGCAGCAAGGGTCACTTGATCATATAAAATCCCTCATTTACATTAAAAATTACATGGGAAAAAAAGATTAAAGAAAGACAAATGTTACTCTGGATGATGGGCTAATGGATAATTCTTTTCTTTCTACTTTTCTGTACATTACAAAGTTTCTCTATTTTTTATTATGTTTATGACCAAAAAAAGACAAGCAGCTTTATTTAAAAAAAAAATGTAACAATTCCTCTTTTTAGATCAAATAGAGATTTAGGATCATCAAAAACAAGCTTTACAAAATTATACACATTTCTAATTTTGTAAGAGTCATTTCCTTCCTGCCTGGGTCACCCGTCCCTTGCGGGGCCTCCTACCTGCAGATGTTGTCAATGGCGATGTCTCGGAGCTGTTCATACATGGAGGGCTGGCTCTTCTTTCCCGGCATGACACTCAGGGTCGACTCAGAATGCTCGTTGGTTACACTGATTTTTATATCGTTGCCAGCAACTGAATGTAAAAATTTAAATATGCACCTGGTTAAGCCTGTCACTTTCCACCCCCTTGTCTGTAATTCAAAACCAAAATAATATGCTAATCATGTTTAGCTTATAAAAGAAATCTCTCTAAGAAGATCTGACTGAACATTTCAGAAACAAGTGTCTGAGAACAGGAAGGATAAAACACACATTTAAATCAAAAGAAGAACACTTAAGTTATAAAGTGATAAATATGTAAATCAGCAATTTTCTAAGAAATGGTTCAAAAGGCCTGATGAGCATCCACCCCTACAGTTATCTAGTTAAGGTGCACAAGCCAGTATGGGTGGACGAGGCTGAGTGCAGAGGCCTTGAAGCCAGAGGGACCCCTCCTTACACCTGTCTTTCAGGTGCTCAGAGTTGGGATTTCTTCACCTAAAGAGAAGGGATAAAATGTCCACCTTCACAGGACTGTGGGAGGAGGATGAGCTACAATGGCGCCTGAGCTCGCAGTGGCTGTTTAATTAATGTTAGTCATTACAGGTTACCAGATATCCTCTGGGCCTATGTCCTCTGTAGAAACATAATATTCCCTTGGGGAATATTATGAGGGGATGAGAAGAGATCTCACACAGAGAGTTACTGGCCCTGTGTGTGGGATACGCAGGACTCACACTTCAGACCACCTCAGTTAAAAGGAAACAAAAAGAAAGCTGGACCAGAGGGGTCTTCGGTGGTAGTGAGTGCACACAAGAGGGGAAGGCAGAGAAGGGAAAGGACTGGAGCCCGGAAGGGATCACGTGGAGAAAACTGTGAGAAAAGGTGAGGGGGAGGAATGAGCCCAAGCGCAGGGCAGAGGACACAGCCAAGCCAACACTGTCTCAGTCATAGACCTGGGTTGGGCTCACACACCCAGTCACATGGTCCTTTACTTGGAGCCTCAAAGGCACACAGGGGCTGGGGACTGGAGATGTGGCCTTGGGTACAGCCATCCCCTTACCTGTGTGGTACTGACTATGGCATTTATAGAGCTTCACCAGCACGGGAGATGGGACAACCAGGAAGTCCCGCAGAGACGGCATCACCGAGTGCACCACTCCTGGGAATCTTTCGCACAGACGGCCCAGACCCTGCAACACACCATCAACCTGTCATGTGGCCCAGGGAAAGGTCGGCAGAGCAGTGAGATGCTCAACCCTTCGGATACCCAAGTTTGACCAGAAACGTCCAAGGTCAAAGCTCCCTGGGGCCACCTGCCATGGGGCACAAAGACAAGGAAGGGAGATGGTCTTGACTCTCCTCCACCTAAGACGGACATGTACTGTAAAGTGTGTGCATTTCTTTTTGAAGCAAAATAGGAAGAAAGGGGCAAAACATGATTTTTAAACAATGGCAGATGTGGAGTCACTGGGGTTGCAACAATGTAAGAGTCTTGGCAGAGAGCTGGCACTGCAGACACAGCCCTCTGGCTCCCAACTTCTGCAGCCTTGGGAATGGCGGCCGGTCACCAGATACAGGGCAGCCTCCCCACACAGGAGGACCCTCTACATCTGGATCCCACTCACAGATATCCCAGCGCCCGCTCCCACCAGTCAGTGGTGAACCATGTCCAAAACAGGCTCTAGTTCAAGTTCTTAAAGACAATAGCTCAGACTGCTGCTGGTGTGCCGACCGCAGCCTGAATGGCACCAAAAGGCCCTGTTGTTGGGATCTCAGCCTCTCCAGTGTCCGTGAGACTGACCTGAAGACAGCAGATAAGCAAAGGCAAATGAGCAATGATGACTTTGCTGGATGTCTTAGACTGCAGCTTCTCAGACAGCTTGATGCAAAGATTTTCTGCGCCTAAATTCAGAATCAGAGGAGGATATAAACCATTAGCAAGGAACAAAATTTATTAAATGTTCATCCACCAATTAATCATATAATTAAACTAAACCCCAAACACACACTTTTTTTTAGGATTTGTTAATACTGAGAGTAATACGCCTGAAGGTGTTCAGACGCAGGCATCCTAACTAAAAGCTCATCTCTGCTCCTTTTCTGCTACTGTAAAAATACTGTCCTGCACCATATGTGACTGCTTTCTCCTCTTTGTTGGCCCTGAACCCCCTTGTTGCCCCATCTCCACAGTGCTCTGCGAGAGGCAACCATCTGCAAGTCTGCTGCATGCTTCCCACTCTGCTGCTCGCCCTAGAAAGCACCTTTTCCTGCAGCACTGAGCTGCCGCTTCTCCACAAAGCCCAAGGAACCAGCAAGAAGCCCTGGACAGAACAAGCAGGCCTTGTGGCCTTGGCCATCACTGTCCTCCCAGGTCCAAACACTAGATGTCTGGGGCATAGGAGGAGCCAATGCTCACCCTGCTCATCCTTCACGGCCCACACCATGAGGTCTACACAGGCGGCGTTTGCCTGGCAGCGCAGCTTGAGGGGGCTCAGCTCACTGTGAATTCGATCTACATCGTGCAGAATCTTCTGAAGCTCCCCCTGGCTCGTATTGAACTGCTCCAGCACAAAATCATGGATCTCTTTAACAAAGGTAGTTGGGAGGTCTGTAGGAAAAAGAATAGGCATTGTTAGGAAAAAAACTGCACCAAAATTCAGGCCGTGACCGTGAACATCTACAGTCTCCCTAACGAAAACTCGAGAAGAGTAAGTTTGCTACTAGCTGCTGTGGTTCTAAGAATGCCTGCTGGGAAGAACTTGGAGAGGCAGTGCACAGCTGCCTTCCATACCCATGCCACCTGGCACTCAGAGCAAATGATCATTTCCCAGGGAAGTGAGAGCCACATTTTAAGAGGTCAATATACTAAAACCTGAATATACGAAACATGTAAATTGGGTGTATCACCACTGGAACTGGTCCAATTAACAATGGGCAATACTTCAGTTATATATATATTTACTGTTCTTTCTTCAGTTCTACTGAGATATAACTGACATACATTACTGTGTAAGTTTAAGGTGTACTGCATAATGACTGTACAAATGAATAGTGATTTCTTTTTAAAGGTTATCAGTTATCAGATAAGGGCAAAACTGGTTTATAACCTGAAGAAGATAATTAATTCTCTGGCTACAAGGCTGGATCTTCAGAGCACCCAGAGTTTGCAGTCTTTTCAAATTCTCATCCTTAGAGCCTGCGAACCTCAGAACCAGTGTAACTGGCATAAGTCAGACCAGCTGAGGAAGCCGGTAACACACAGCTCATGTGGGAGGGGAGGCCGCAGACGGTTAGGCCATGCCGGGCAGTCACTGCCATCCTCCTTCGTGAACCTGTCCTCGCTGTGGCCCCAACCAGACTCAGCCTCTTCCTCCCAAGATCCCTTGAAATCATTAGGAAGATGGATTAAGTAGATTATGGTATATGTACATGGTAGATTATATAGTCATCAAAACTTATGTTTATGAAGAACATTCAATGACATAAAGAAAGAACATAGGAAAAGTGTTTTAAAAATGTACAAATAAGAGACTGGAAGAAAATGCTAAAGTTCTGTGTGTGTGCTGCACTATTAAGATCTTATCTGAGTTGTAAGATTATGAGTACCTCATTTTCTTTTTTTTTAACTTTAAAAATGTCTAAAGTAGACATGTTAAACTGTATGCATGATCAGAACAATATAACACGTCCATGTCAGAAAGATACCTGAAGAAATAAACCCACCAGAAAAACCATCACTGATGGCACTAGGGGAACAGGATCATGTTTCTTGTTTGCTTTTTCTCCAAAATTTCAGTAATGTGACCATGTTACTTGTAAATGTTTTTAAGTGCCCTCAACAGAAAAGAAGTGCAAACTTGTGGCAGTGGCCCGGAGCCCAGTCTCACTGCATTCACACGTGTGTGCAAAGTCCTCACCTTTCATGTAGTACAGAGTGTCTCGCAGCATCTTGAACATAGCCACGTAGAGGGGGTCGCTGAATGTGGTGTAGTAGAGATCAGCGCTGGGGTTAGCCTGCAGGGGAGGCAGAGGCACTTGACCGCAGCACAGAGACCCTCCTCTGGGCCTCCCTTCACCTTCGGGTCATGTCTGGTTAAGTAATTCTTACACTCGTGACTTAGCATTATAAATGGAACGATTAACCATGATTCACCACTTGGAGTATTTTAATTACTCTCTTTACCCTCTTAAGCATCACAGAGAGGAAAAGAGAGGTTCACATGGCCCAGAGACGTATGGAAGGGAGCGGCCACCTGCACCCTTGAAGGAAAGACCACCGTCCTCTCACTGAAAGCTCACCATTTTTGAACTCAGGGGGACAAGGGAAGAGGAGGAGAGAGAAAGCGAAGAGACCACCAGACTATGAGATTCCATCCTGTCCACCATTCAAGCGACAGACACCAGAGCCGGGGCACCTACAGAATCAGCTTATATTTTGTAATTAAAACTCATTTTAAATTATTCTTTAGCAATCTAATCTAAAATGTAGCACTGTTTTACCTCTGGGGAAAAAATCATACACAGTTTAATGAGATTAATAAGATGCTATTCTTATATACATTCCCAGTTTAGAAAAATGGGAAGGTAAATTTTATTAGAATTCTTTTCTTTTAAATAGAATTCTTGACACTCATAAAAGTACTCTGCAAATACAGGTGAAAAGGATAAGAAGGAACAGGAAGCAAAAAAGCAGGGCCAGAGGTAGGGTGGGGCAGGACAGAGCATATGACAGGAGGCTGGTGGAGGGTGTGAGAATTGCACGGAGGACATGAGTGACCAGAATTTCAAGCAGGCGCTGATAACAGTAGCTATGGTTAACAAAGTGTCATTGATGGCCACTGGCTAACTGCTTTACAGACATCACCTTACACAGTCCTCACAATATCCCTATGGGGCAGAGATGAAGAGATGAGACTTGCTGAGGTTAAAGTGATACAGGGTTCTGACTCGGAGCCAGTAAAAAGTCACTACAAGCAAGGAGCAGAGGAAGGGAGTCCAGATAATGCAGCCCAGCTCCATCACTTGGTCTGCATGACCAAGAGGACCAGGGCACACGACCAAACGCTGAAAAGAAAACCAAGAGGCCGCTGAGACTGAAATCAGTGAGAAAGCGAAAGCTCAGGCCAATAGGCAGGACACAACCTGCAAAAAAGTCAAAGACAAGGTCGAAAGTGCCAGACTATAACCTGAAGAGTTATAAGAACTGTACTCTTCAACCATGAACTGGCCTGGAGCAAACCACACCTGGCATATACACATCTTGCCTGCAGACAGCTTGCTGGGAGAACGTGTAGGGCGGCAGACACAGTCTGCAGCACAGAAAGGTCCCTGGGGGTTCCCTCCCACTTCAGAGCTGACCTCCGTGGTACCAGACACTGTGTCTCACAACTAGGTGAGAGAAAGAATACTAGGCTTCAAAAGGAATCTGGGTGTAGCACATGCCCACGACAATTATCAGCCTGGCAAACATCAATCGCTCTGGATCACAACACTCAAAAAGGGACTGACCCAAATGTTCCCTGAGGTTCAGAGACTTCCCAGCACCAACATCTAATGATTTTATAAATAATGCTGTAGGCCTTGGTACCAAATATATTGAAAGCCAGGGCTTGTACACGCCTAGAAAGTGTGAGAGGTGTGTACTAAGCCCAGAGAAGTGGCTTTGGAAGCACTGAAGGAGCAAGGAAGGTAAAAAAGCATGGGCTTCAGAGTCAGAGGACCCAGCAAATTCCTTGCTCCCATGGTGACTATGTGACGAGGGCAAGTTAGTTAGTCCCCTGAACTTCTGTATTTCATCTGTGAAATGGAGACACCGACCCCTACTCAGAAGCACTGGAAGGTTATATATTTAAAAGAGGCTGGCATAGAGCAAGCTTTCAGGAAGAAGGTGTGTTATCATTATTAGGACTAGGGAAACTAAGCTGCAAACTCACTGCCGCACCCTTTTCCTTCAGCCCCCACACAAAGCCTCCCTGGTCTCTCCATACAGAGGCTCACGGCTGACGGAGCCCTGGGTGATGCTCTCAGAAGGGACCTACCTCTATCACGCTGGCTGCAACGGCATCCAGGGATTTGAGAACAGGCTCCTCAACAATCTTCTTCACCTACCAGGGAAACAAGACCTCATGAGGCCCCTGACAAATGCAGGGGTAGATAGAAATGCCAACTCCTTCTACTAAATAATAAATCGTGTTGATGTAGATAAAACCACATAACATGCCCATGTGGTGAAAAATGTGACGGAAGGATAGGGCCACAATACACAAATGGCTCTATATCAAACTACACACAAAAAATACCCTAATTCTGCCATCACTTGAAACTCTTTTCTTATTTAGATTGAAATGACAGAAAAATACAAAAGAAACCAATCCTCTCAAATTTGCAGACACTACATTTCCATTTCCAGGATGTCAAAGTGTTCAGATTCCAGGCGTCATTGACAATTCACTTGAATCTCCTCCCAAATGTCAAGGGCACCTTCACAGCCAGTCGTTGGGTGCTGACGGCTCCTGGCTCCCCTCTCCTTCCCAGGGCCTGGTGTACTGGTTCTTCCACAGCTGCCCAGGTACTCACACCACAACGCATGTTTTATACTACTAATAGAAGTAATTATTTATACCGTTCTCTGTACCAGCATTTAGTACAGGAATGAACTGGTCTGTCAACTGCAGAACCACCTGATAAAACTGCCCTGCCACCAACTGTAGTATGTTAAGGTCATTTTAAAAATGTTATAGATAATGATAAACAACATGCTAGGAGAAGAAATGAAAAACTGCCGAGAAGAAAACCTAACCTTGAAAGGTTAAAATATACTGGAAAAATAATTTCCACAAGAGAAGACCTGAAATATTTAGCCTTTAATTGGGATTTCTGAGCTGATACTAAAAAGAGCCATTTGAGAAGGCCATGGCCACCCAGGCCACCATTCTGTCTGGGACACTGACAGTGAGGAGCAGTTTAGAGGGAGTTTTCTTTGCTGACAGCGACTTCAAAAAACATCCTAGGCTCTGTCCTCATTAATTATCATCCATGTCTTAATGTCTCCTTGTATCTTCAGCCTCAAGCCTTTCTCTTTGAGTGATTTCTATTCACAGTCCACACAGAGGGAGATGGCTACTCCCTCCAGTGAATGCTTCATGCTTTCGTAGGTGTCATTCTCATCCTTTCATTCTTTCCAAATGGAAAGCCCCATCTTTAGAGTCAGCCCCTGACGATGTCTTCACCACTACCCACCTGAATGTGTTGAAGCATCCCAGCTCAATCATAATTTCAGAGTTCCTGGGTCAAAGAACTGTCCATTTCGAGACTCTGACAATGGCACCAATGCCTTCTCTGACATCACCTCAAAGGCCATCCAAAGTTCCCCCAATATGAAAAAGTTAGGTTTTCTATTGATCCAAGTAGAGCAGCTCCCGAGAGGGAGTCAGGTGCAACAGAAACTGGACTTGGTGTCAGGCTCCCTGGGCTGAGTCTTGGCCCTGCTCTTGGCCTACCAATCCTTGAAGTATTTGACATTGATTTCCTTACCCCTAAAATGAGGATACACAGCTGCTTCCCCCACATGGCTGCTGCAAGGATTAAATGACAACATATTGCACAACTGTTCTATGAATGTTATTCTTCTTCCTTCCTTAATTGGAAAATTATGGCTACTAAGTTGTACTCTTGAACACTGAAAAACTCCTAGTTCTTCCTTTAAAAAATACAGGCTTACAGCAGTAACAATTTTACTGATTGATATGCCCATGGTCTGTTTATCCATTAATGCTCTGCTTACCAAATTTAAGAGTTCCCGAAGCATTTCCAGGGGAATACAGAACTCCTTAAAGGTGATGCCATTGAAAAGAGGAGAAACTGAGAAGCTGGAACTGATGGTGGAGAAGTAGTAATCGGGCTCCAGGGCGCTCCCATCAGGTAAGTAAGAGACTGATGGGAAGAAAACCAGAGAGTCCTAGTCAGTGACATATGACCAGGGTTCTTCCTCAAGCTGATTCCCTCAAAAACCAACAAAGGCATAGATTTTGCTTTTGTTTATGCTCCAATGCCTTGTTTTTAATTATGAAGTAAAGGCTGGATTGCAAGTCCTTGGGGAGTGACACCTTTCAAGTCAAAGAAACAGTTATAATCATGCCCTGATGTTTTCAACCCAAACAATGAAGACTTACATGTGGGGGGAAAAATTACAACTTTTTAAAGGTTGACCAATGTGAAAGTGTGAGATCCACAGGGTCCCAAAGATATTTTACCACCAAAATTAGAACACAAATGCACATTGCTATAAATTTCAAACTCAGAACAAAAATAAAAGCCAATCATCTAACACTTACTAATAAATACAAACCCAAAAGCATATAATCACTTAAGAATCCATTATTAAAAACTATGATAGAAGACGATGGCTAGAAAAGTTTGTAATATTTTCACATTAAATAGTAACAGACAATATCGATCTTAAAAGAACCAAAGAATAAATTTTATGACTTTCTCAAGCACTAGAGCATAGAAAAAGCAAAGAGTTGAGTTTATCCCAACTGGGTCAAAGCTAATGTGTAGTTCTATGATGCTGGTGACACATTGCTGACCTGAGCTAGATGGGTCCCAAGAGAGCAAACCAGCAACTTACAAAAGAGGAAATGCGCAATAACACTAAAGAGGAGCTAAGATGCCAGAAGCCAACAAAACAAATGACCAAGAAGGGAGGAAGATAACCAAGCTGGCTTAAACGGAATAGGTGGGGAAGAAGACAGGAAGCTAGGGGTGTCCGAGTCCGTGTCCGTGTGTGTGCTTGTGTGTGTGTAAATGTATGTGTATGTATATAATATACATATAAATGTGAGTGTATATAAAAATTTGAGTGTGTATAAAAATGGAGTATTATTCAGCCTTAAAAAAAGAAGGGGATTCTACTATTTGCAACAACATGGACGATCCTGGAGGACATCATGTTAAGTGAAATAGGCCTGACAGAGAAAAAAGAAAAACTACATGATCTCACTATGTGCAGAATCTAAAACAGTCAGACACATAGGAGCAGAGAGTTGAGCAGAGGTTACCACAGGTGAGGGGTGGGGATGCTAGTCAAAGGTAAGAAGCTGCAGTTTTGCAGGAT
This sequence comes from Eonycteris spelaea, assembly GCA_003508835.1. Taxonomy (NCBI): domain Eukaryota; kingdom Metazoa; phylum Chordata; class Mammalia; order Chiroptera; family Pteropodidae; genus Eonycteris; species Eonycteris spelaea. The sequence goes on from PUFA01000253.1 coordinate 1,540,676, forward strand.
GAATCAGTCTAGAGCGCTGACGTCCAATACGATGACGATAGTTAGTGAGACCATACTGAATATCGGAAATTTGCTCAGAGTAGATTTCAGGTGCTTTCATCATCTCCACCCCACCCCCCAAAAAATGAAAATGGTAACTATCTGAGGAGATGGCTATGTTAACGGCTTGACTGTAATAATCATGTGTATATTTATTAAATCACCTTAAAAATATGCAAGTGTAATTTTTAAATAATAATAATAAAGAAGGTAAAAAGTTTGTGACCAGAGGGCATCTCCCAGATAGACACACAACACAAGGACGAAGTCATGCGTGGCTGAGCCATTGTCTGTTGGGCATAGACAGAGGCAAAACATGGGAACTGCAGGAGCCAAGGATCTAAGATTTAGGATTTACGTAGGGGGTGTCACTGAAAGTCCTTCAGCAAGAAATTAAAAATAAGATTTATGCTTTTAAAAAATAACTCTTAAAAAGAATTCTTACAGTGATGTAGAAGAGGAACTGGAAAGAGAGAAGGGGAGACTAGCTGTAAGAAAAGTCTGACTGAAACAAGAGGCTTGGAAGCAAAAAGGGAAAGAGCAGTGGTTTCCTGCCTGTTTCTTCGACAGTGAGGTACACTTGAGACTGTGAGAAATAAAGAAAATCGCCCATTGAGCTCACCCCCAAAGGACAGCCGTGCTCAGCCCACATCTGCTGAAAGAAGCTCAAACGGTGAGGCCACACCTGGGCATGCCCCAATCCTAGACACTCATCGGAAGTGCTTAAAGGAGGACAGCCCCAATGGGGAGGGGCCCCTGGGCACAGAGAGCAGTTTACTAAGGAAAAAGAAGCCTTAGAGGACACATCATGGCTATCCTCAGATGCCCCAAGAACATACAGGTAGCAAACAGGTTGTTTAAAGTCTAGGACAAGTGGTTCTCTCTGGGAGGTGAGACTTGTTTTGAGTAGGCCAATTTGGTCTTTACATTCTAACATATACCTAGACTGTAACATGTTATATTCTCACATATCCAAGAGACACTGTATGCAAAGTTACCCACATTTGAGTCTAGATACTTCCTCTTTTTTTAAATTCCTGTCACATCTTTCAAGACCCTCTTGAGAAATGTTCTTTAAGCAATTAGCATCATCCGGAAATGGAATAGATGGCATTACAAGGCACGGAATTTTGGTTCCTCATCTTCTATCACTTAATCAGAGTCTTACTTCCCTCAAGGATAAGTTGAAGACAATTGATTTTTATTAGGATAAATGTACCTTCCAACATATTTCAGAAAAGAGGAGATGTGCTGAGTTTAAAGTTGAATTTACTACATGAATTTGATTAAGTATCAACCCTACGTGTGTTTTCATGGTCACAAGCTGCCACTTTAAAAATATATATCCATTTATTTACTATTCTTCATGTCATATAATTTGACCATAAGTTATTGCGTAAGTGGATAAGTTGCAGGCAATTTTAATAAATGTCTGACACTATACAGGGCTATCATATGAATTCAATTCAGTAGAAGTGCTTTGTGAACAACAAGTTTATATAAAAAGTATAAAATGCTCTCTAATATTATCTATATATGTAATGACCTGAAAAAAAAAAAAAAAACAAATAAGAGAAGGACCTGCCATTAGTACTTCCACCTGAAAACCAATGCTTTCACATGTTAATATACTAAAATTCTGATCACAGGCACATGGGGTCTGTATATTAATTTCTGTACTTTTTTCTGTTTGAAGTATTTTAAAATTAAATTTAAAATACAGTTAAATTAAAATAAGTGCTTTCTAAAAGCTTGACACTCTAGATGCATGACAGCAGAGCACTGGTATTACCATTCCTAAGTCATCACCATGAACATGCTATCCGAGTGGTAGGTCAACATTCTTGGCAGAAAGGTGAAGCTCACCTTCAAAGTAGTGAAAGGCAGATCCTCCAGGGGAGCTGGGAGCAGGCATCCCACGTTCGGGACTGACCTGAAACACACAACCACACTTACATATCAAAAAAGGTCACCCAAAGCTCAGTCGGATTCGATGTAGGCAAGGTTCTCTGTGTCAGGTCAATGGTTGTAGTTCAAGTCCTGGTTCAAGCCTCACCTCCTTCCTGAAGCCCATTCTCTATCATATACCAAATCGCTAAATTCTTCCTGTCTCGACATACATTCATACTTCATTACTGAGCTGAATCATTCTCAGTGTTTTGTGTCTATCTTTTCTCCATGAGTCAATTATATACTTCTTTAGTATACCAACTGTCTCCCGCTCAGAATCCCATTGCTAGGAAACAAATACTTTGTGACTATGAGATGAAATCACTCATAAATCTTAAAAGGGACACACAAGCCTTTGTATTAAAGAGAATTCTAAAGAGAACATTTTATGTTTTCTAAGTTTACTTAAACTACATGTAAGTGGGATGTTCTTCCTGCGAGCACTTAACAAGACCTCTCTCCTCTGCTCTCTCCCCGACCTGCAGCCCCACCTGAGAGATGCTGGACACACTGCTGGTCTTCCTCTTCAGGGTGCCCTCCTGACACACAGTCAGCAAGTTGCTGGGGAGGATGGAACGGAAGTCATTGAAGGAACGCCGCCGAACACCTTCTAACTCCTCTGGGACTCGGAGGGAATGAGGAGGGACTTTGGGAAAAAGTTTCGAGAGGAGAGATTCTTCTGTGTTGCTGTAACGCCCAAATGCTCGTGAGATTCCAATCAGGCATGGGATCGCATATTTGCAAAGGTATTCTAGAACACAAAGTAAGAATGTTCTGCTATCAGAAAGTTATCTGTGAGAGAACCACACTCTCCCAACTTGCAGCACTGGCTCACATCTAACAACCCACTCACTAACAAATCTGAAGGGTCAGAATAAGTCACAGCAACAGGGTCAACCCCAAGGGCTAACCGATGATATTTTCAATCTGGCACTAACAACAACTTCAGACTATGTATGCATTACACACCTGCCCTCTTTGGGGTCTTAACCTACTCATGGCACACCCAAATCAGTTATACAGCTGAGCCATGTTATCAGGCACATTTACTATACTAAACAATATTATTTGTTCCTCCTGGGATCATACTGGTAGCCTTGCCCTAGAGAAAAATGACCTTTGGAAGTTAGATACATTATAAGTGAAGAAACTTATTAGGCCCAGAGGGTGAGGTGACTTGCTGAAGGTCACTCAGAATTCAGATAGCAAAGCTGTGCTCATAACCCCTATATGGTCTCTTAGTTAACACACAACAAAGGCAACCTAATAAAGGCAGGTTTTCAACCATGATATACATAGTGTAGTAAAGAACAAAAAAGAAAACTGGGAAAAAGCAAGGGAAACGATAATCACAAAATCATTTTTTAAAAAGCCTTAAATCTATAATCATACCTTTTTCTTGAATCTCCAAGGCTTGGCACATTCCCAAAAGGACATGCAAAACCTGCAAAAGTGCCTCTAGAATCTGTAATAGCCAAGGAAACAGAACAAACTTACAAACAATATCAGAAAAAAATATCATAAAATTAATGCAATATTAGAAGGAGCTTTACACATTTTCTTGTCCAACCATTTATCTGATAGATAACTTCCCACATGACAGTTGTGCCAAGGGACCAATCAGCTGACCTTTCAGGGACCAAAAGCCTCCCTCTCTGGGCTGGTCCAGATGTCCTCCTAACTCTAGACCAAAGTTGTTCTCCTGGGGCTTTGTACTCACCAGCTGTTGTGGCCACTCCTTCCTCCATATATTGCAAACAAGTGACAGGACCCCAAATCCCTTGTCATGGCTACATACTTCTAGTTCTCTTCACTCATTTCTTATGATACAAGTCCCCTACAGATGCCGACTGTCTGCTTCTGATTTTACTGTAGCCCACTGTGTCAGAAACCATCTCAAATTGTGGTGCTCAGGATAAAATGTTCCAGGGATGTTGAAACTCACCGAATAATCACCAAACTCAACACAGATTCTAGACTTTCATGTATGTGTCATTAGCTTTTGGCAGTTATTTCACGCTGCTGGTTCAATGAGCTCACAGATAAAGAAAATATTTAAATCTTTTTCACACATGCTGCTCCCAAGCTATGCCACCTCTACTTACATAGTTGGCATTTTTTTGCCTATCATCGATCCCCACAAAGCTCATGGCAATTAGCTTTAGTTCATCACACTGGTTGTTGATTCCCAGCTTTTTGGTGTTTAGAAATGAAATCAACTTGCTTTCTGATCTTCAATCACAGCCCTGGCTCATTTAGCTTCAATGGTAGGGGGCAGGCTACCAGAGGCTCCTGCTGGGCTGGCATCTCACCAGGTTCCCTTTCAGGTATTCCTTCGGGTAGTTCCAAAAACCTTCTGGAGCTCAGCCCAGATTCTAAGATAGCAGGAAAGGGTCTGTCTGATACCTTGATAAAGACCAACTAGACTATATCTACCTCATTTTCGTCTACCAGTCTTAAAAATCCAGGCAAAGAAGAGAATGAAGTTGATCTAATATGACTTGTTCATAATCAAGTCAAATTTCTCATATTTTGTTAATGTTAAATGATGCTGAATAACCTATGAAGACTTAAAAAGAAATATTTATTCCATCTCATCCATTAAAGTTATGTCATCATCTTCAATGTTAACCTATTTTGATAGACGTTAATTATAGAAAAGCCCTTAACTTACAGCCTGTTAACTTTATCTAGTTATCTTTAACCAACCTACAAAGATACTAAACTAAGAAAAAAGGATGTAGAAGAATGTATTGGCAGAAATATTGACAAAAGACTTTACAGTTTGCTATCAAGGAAAGAGATTTTATTTTATTTTATTTTTTTGTACATCTACAGCACCTGATCAAGGAAAGAGATTTTTAAAATTAAAAAACAGATACAAAAATTCAAAAAGCTCAGATTCTAACTCAGCACATTTAGCATAGAGGGAGGCAGCCAGGCACGTGTTGGCAGGATCTGAGGATAGTGGCATTATAAAAATCGATTGTCAAAATACAAATCTAATTAATTAAGAAAAAGTTTAGATTATGATCTTATTCTTTGCTAAAAAAAAATCTGAAACACATTTAAGTAACATTTCCAATAAAATAAACTAAAACTAAAAAATTTGAGCACTTAAAGGATTAGCTTCATTTAGAATATTCTATGAAAGACTTCAATCCCCAAAAAAGCATCAGGAAAGCTGCCTCTGCCTTTTGCTGCTTACCTCACAGGACTATTTGGATAGCTGAATGGGATCAGACTCAAAAGATCAGTGGGTAGCCTGAAAAGTACTCTAAGCAAGTAGTAAACATTTCTTAGGTATGTAACTGATGGTATAAAGAAATCAATATAAACAATCTAATTATTTCAAATTTGATTTTTACTCCTGTTATCACTTCGGAACTTGTTTTGATTTATAGAAATGCACAACAATTCACCACACACTTACCTCATTCCTAAGCGAAGGGTCCCTGTAGGCCACATCAGACAGCAAAGTTACCAAGCAGAAGCTGAAGCTCTCTGCCACTGGGAGGGCACCTAGAAGGCATAAAGACACAAATCAGGTCCCACAAATGAGACACTGGGCCACACCTACTGGCCACCCAATTCAGTATGTTCCCTCTCTCATACAGCCTGCCAAGGGACCAGTTGATAGTGGTATCCTCACTGAGATGAGTCTCAAAAGAACAGATCCGGGCCCAACATGTTTGCTAAGAAATACCCCTACCTTTCTTTTAATAAAATGTTTTGGTTCAATAAACTTAAATGTTTCATGAGCCAATTTATAGTTTCATATTATAAAGCCTCTCAACTCGACAGATTCCATTTTTTATTCCCTACTTCAGTAAAAGTGAGAAATTAATCCTGATAGAGTATAAGAGATGGTAACTGTCAAATACCTATTACTACTTTAAACTGAATTAAATGCTTATATTTTATTTTCTGCTTCGTTTTGACAAATGGAGAAAATCCTAAAAAGAGCTTCCAAAGAGTTGCTCCATTCCTCATAGATGTTTAAGCCTGGCCACTACTGAGCCTCCTAGCAGTGGGGTTCTCAGAAGCTTGGCCTCAAGGTCGAGAAGGGAGCTATACATCCAAAAGACCAAATACTAAGCAGCACTTCTATCAACTGCACCTTCAAAATGTTAGAACCTTTGCTGTGTAGGTCCAATCATTACTAAATATTTAATCAATTCTGAATACTAAATATTTAATCAAGGACATAGAGCTACCCACTGTTTTATGGCCATATGCACAGCACACGGCAGAAGACTTACATTTCTACTTCTGCACTCATTTTCAGATGCGGCTCTAGGTTGTTCTCACACTCAATTGTGCACCAGACTCACCTGGCGGACTTGTTAAAATGCAGGCTGCCTGCTTCTCGGCCCCAGAGTTTCTAATTCAGTAACTCTGATGTGGGGGCTGAGAATCTGCATTTCTGACAAGTTCCCAGGTGAGGCTGATGCTGCTGGTCCAGCAATGATACTTTGAGTCCACATATTCAGCAGTGATATTTGTTTTGAAATAAAAGAATAGAAGAACAAAATTAATGTCTACCGGCATTCTACTTCTTCCCAAATAACAATAGTGGACATGGATGTTTGACCTTTTAACAATATTTTCTCTATATTCCAGGATATGTGCATAATTGGGATCTGTCAGTTTTAGAGATACCAAAAGGATAGCAAAGATCAAGAGGAATCCAGGCACAAGCTGGACCTTCTTGAGAAGAGTAAAACCTATCTTTAGCGGAATGGCCTACCTAACAAATTGAGGCTGTATCAAAAACCAAAAGGACAAGGGCCGTCTTTATAGCCACCAACTATATCGGAAGGTGGGCCATGGGCCTCAGGCCAGAGAGAGAAAGAGAGAGAGAAAGAGGTGGGGGGGGGGGGGAGAGAGAGAGAGAGAGAGAGAGAGAGAGAGATGAAAGAGAGAGAGAAAAAAGAGACGAAAGAGAGAGAGATTACAAGGAAACTTCAATCTCATGGGTCATGAACTCTAAAATGTTGGGAGGTCTTCCAAAGCTGATTTTGGAGTCTTGGGAAATCAATATACAAGAACATCAGCGTTTTAAATGTTTAATAATAGCACAATGGTTGGCACACAGTGGACCAATGTAAATATTTCAGGAGGGAGGAAAGAAAGCGAGAAGGGAGGCAGAGAGGGAAGGGTAATGGAAAAGAAGAGGGATAAAGATGATTTAACTTTCTCTTTGACCTTAAAGGGAGATCAAAATAAAACATAAGTTAAAAAAAAATACACAATTTTTTCCCCATTTCTAAAGTGCCAAGTTTAATTGAAACTTAGCGGCAGCAACAAAGTGATAAAACTATTTATGCGAACATGGAGTTGAGTCCTGAAAACCCATCTCACCCTTTCTTTTTGAGTAGCAGCAATGCAATTTGGAGAACTGACCTCATTCCAGGAGTGAGCCTATTCAACTAAGGGTAACAGAGACTGTTTCAGGGAATGGCAGGTGACTGATTCCAGCCAATGAGATATGTGGAAAGGTTCTGAAAGGTCTCAAAGTTCCTGCTTTCTCTCAGAGTGCCATTAAAAGCTGGCTTGCTCAGCCCTGCCCTTCCCCTCCTCTCCCCTCACCCAGAGGCCCTGGACAACGGTAAGTATGCAAAGCCCAAGTTGCTGCAGGCAGGCAGGTGTCCTACAGCCAGGATGGAACCAGCTGGAAGCATCCTAACTGATGTGTTAGTATAGCTGAACACTTGAACCTTAGAGACATACAACATACATGTTTTTCCTTGCACTCAGGGAAAATATTGTATGAAGTTACCTCTGCCTTTCCGAGCTGTGCTTTCTTCTACCCAATATACTTTCGGAAGACCTTTAAGAAGTCGGAGAAGGTAAGGAACCACAGAATCTTTGTGCTAAAAAAAAAAAAAGAAAAAAGGAAAAAATTATATTTAATAAAATATGTGATTGGTAGCATTTTAGTACAGATTAAGTTCAAAGCAAAGCACACCCACATCTTAATCATCTTAAAGGTGGTTCACATGGTGTTGCACCCTTTCTGTTTCCTGGCAGCCTGCACCACAAGTGCCTAAGGGAAGGGCTAAAACCTGCCCTTCTGGAGCTGAGTATATGGCCTGACTCGGCGTCCTCTGGGGCCTGGGCTCCCATGGGGGCCTCTCCGGAAGAAGGTGTGTATGTGCATACACACCCAAAGCTGCCTTCACTGAGAGGTATTCAGAGAAGCCCCAAACCCTTCCATGGGCCCCTGGATCCTCCAGACTAGAAAGAAGCTCACAGCCACAAGCTTCTAAACTTGGTGATGCTTCTGTTGTTAATAGCCCTTGTTTGTTTAATATACTGTTTCATGTTTCCCTTGGCTTCTCTTAAATTGAACATCAGACTTTATAGACATCATTCATCAATAAAAAAATTACTTTCTTCTAGTTTCCCAATAGCCAACAACACATAACTTATAACCTTCCATGATTTGCTCTATTGGTTGTTTCGCTATTTATAGATGCTCTAGTAAAAATGAGGTGAGTGTGCTCCAGAGAAGAGGGGTACTATTTGATATTCTGAAACACTAAAAAAGCATGTGGTGGTTTTGAAAACATGGCTGCAACTATTGTAACACTGAAAGGTGGAGTCGAATTCACCTCCCCTGAAAGATGGGCTGCCTTCCTGACTTGCTTCTAGTGTTATCTACAGAGCAGTACACATGAGACTGCCTTCCCAGGCTCGGTTAGAGAAGGCAGTGCAGCTTCCACCTCGCTCTTTCCCAAGACACTCATCTTTGGAACTCAGAAACTATGGTGTGACACAGTGACAAAGCTCAGCCACAGGGAGAGGCCATGTACATAGAGTACACTGGCTGAGAGCCCCAGCTCAGGTCCCAGACAACAACTGGGATCACTCCCTGGACATGGTATGAATAAGCCTTCAGGTGATTCCATCCCCAGCCTTCCAGCCATGCCAGTTGGCACCTAATAGAGAAGAAACAGTGACTCTTCTGAGTGCTGCTGTCTAAATTGCAGGTTCATGAGAAAAAAATTGTTATATTAGGCTACTAAGTTTTGAGATAGTATGTTACATGCCACAATTGATAACCAAACACATAGAGAACTTTCATCAAGGAACACAAAACAACTTCTCCTCTAAATGATAAAAAGGAGCTGGATATGACATCTGTCCAGGATCCTAGTGTACTAACAGGTACAAGCTCCAAAGGGCCTGCACAGCACAGCCTCCTGCAAAGGAAGTGGCCCCGGTACTCTTTCCTATATAAACCATTACAGCTTCTGTAGTACGTTGCAAGTAAACTGCCTCTGCTGCTCTAGCCATAGCTGCTGCTATGGCAATCTACCCACTGGACACAAGGAAGCCAATGCTACAGCCCATCCTGGATGGAGGCAAGGAACACAAACAACAGGGGGGTAAAGAGAAAGCTGATCCCTAGGGCCCAGTGGGCTAGAAAAGCATGCTGGTTCTCTCCTGGGGTCCATGAGGCTGGCAGTTGTCCCCAGAATCACAGGCAGACTATATGGCTTGAGGGATGTCAGCTGCCACCTGTGTCCCACCAAATCCTTAACTAGAACCTGAGTTACACCAAAGGTAATTTGTATTCATCTCTTCCTGCCACCTTAAAAAGCCTAATATACGTATTAAGGACTTACAGGTAAATCTATCAAGTAATATGTTTGCCAAAGATATATCTGACAGCAGTAGTTTCTTATACAGATTTTTTTGAAAAATTATTTCCTCTTTATTTTTTAATATTTAAATTTACATAGGACTTGGAGAATAAAAAAGTAGAAATGATTTTCTTTCTTCTCATGTTTGTAAATAAATAAGAAGACTAAAATGCAGGTGATGCATCTAATTTTGGTTTTTCACATGGCCTTGGTCAGACAACCTATTTAATTTTTTCAATATTGCTCTAAAATTAATGATGGATATTTTTTCAAATGTATAAACAATCTGTCAAAAAGTAAAATTTCCAGGACATGCAAGCTAACATTTCTGGATAAACAAAAATTTAAATATCTAACATCTTTACTTTCCTAACATAGTATAATTAAGCTTGGAATTAAAAAATGATTCTTGATAATGATAAAAATAAACAAATAAGACTATATGCAGTGATTAATCATTAGCTTCAATTAGCCTTGATAAATACTAAAAAAAACAGTGATACTATTTTCTAGTGGAGCTACAACGCTGGTTTTTAAATCACCTTTAAAAGGCACCTTAACATGTACTCTAAAACTTAATTTATAATTATAGTTTTGAAAAAGATGGCATTATATCAAAATTATCTCAAATAATACTGTCCTTGAGTTCTGGACAAGATGAAGGAATAGGTAAATGCTGTGCTTGCCTCATCTCGTGATCACATCAAAATTACAACTACAGAACAACCATCATTAAGAATCGCCTGAAGTCTACCTGAACAGAAGTCCAATAACTAAGGATATACAGAGGGAGCCACGTCCATACTGGTAGGAGGAGCAGAGACACAAAAGGGACTGGACCCACACCCACGTGTGGCAGCTGCAAATCCAGAGGGATATCTCAGCTATGAAGGTCCCTCCAGAGGGCGAAGGATCCCAGCCCAGAGCACTAGTGCCAGGAAGAGAAGTCCCCACAACTTCTGGCTGTGAAAACCAGTGGAGATTGTGGCTGAATGAGACAGAGGGCTGCTGGAGTCCCAGGCACTCCTCTTAAAGGGCCCACTTGCATAGACTTACTCACTGATGGAATCACTTGCTCTGAGCTCCAGCTCTGGGGCAACAGCAAGAAAGGTACCAGAAACATATGGAGAGGAAATGAATTGTCTGGCTTCGGGGAGAGGGCTGGAGGGGCAGCTTTGTCCCAGACAGAAGTGCTGGCAGAAACCACTGTTCCTTTGTTGCGCCCCTCCTTCACCCAGCATGCAGACACAGGCAGGCGCCATATCTGAGTCTTCACCAATTTAACTAATATCATTCACCCTGCCCTGATGATTCCCTGAGACCCTACCACACCCAACTTTTGGGCCCATCCAAGCCACTACCAGTGGCTTTTCCACATAAACAGTTTGCCTTGGCTCATGCTATGGACTTTCCTAAAATCTCTCAAAAGTTCACAAACTCCAAATAAGCAGCACCTGGCCTCAGAGTGCCCCATACCTCTTGCTAGGCAGCCGCAAGTCCAGCACTAGCAGCAGCAGGCCTCAGTTCACAGTTTAGCCTCTCCCAGGTACCTCCAAGCCCAGCATGAGTGGTAATCATTTTCAGATTACCCTGTAGCTCATACCAAGTGGTCCCAGGGCAGAGCACTGGCAATGGCTGACTTTGGCCTGCAACAGAGCCCCTCCCAAGAGGCCCTAGACCACACCTGGTGGCAAGCTTAAGATCACACCGGAGTACCACCCAACCACCTTCACAAAAGGCACACCCAAAGAGCAGACAGGACAGGGACCAAGGCCCTGCTAAAGCAAATCCTGCTCCACAGGGTCAGCCCCAGCACAACAGCTCCTCCACTGTAGTCATGACCAGTCCTCACAACCGATCAGTCTGAGGGTTAATCCCTCCCCACCGACACAGCAACCAAGGCTCAACTACTACAAGAGGGTACACATGACCCACACAGAAGGGACACACCTAGAGCACCTGGTTCAGGTGACCAGGGAGACTGAGTCACTGGGCCCCACAGGACATCCACTACATAAGGCCACTTTGCTTAGACCAGGGGACATAGCAGATCTATCTAATACATAGAAACAAACACAGGAAGGCAGCCAAAATAAGACAAAGAAATGTCCCAAATGAAAGATCAGAACAAAGCTTCAGAAAATATAACTAAATAAAGCAGAGACAAGTAATCTACTAGATGCAAAGTTCAAAACCCTGGTTATAAGAAAGCTCAATGATCTCAGTGAGAACGTCAACAAAGAGGTAAGAAACGTAAAAAAGAACCAGAAATAGAGTCAGAAATAAAGAATGCAATAACTGAAATAAAGAATACCTTAGAGATAACTGACAGTAAATTAGATGAAGGATAGAATTGAATCAGTGATTTGGAAGATAAAGTAGTAGAAAACACCCGATCAGATCAACAAGAAGAAAGAATTCCCCCAAATGAGGTTAGTTTAAGGAGCCTCTGGGACAACATTAAGCATACCAACATTCACATCATAGGGTACCATAAGAGAGAGGGAAAGGAATTGAAAACCTATTTGAAGAAAAATGACAGAAAACTTCCCTAACCTGATGAAGAAAATAGACAGACAAACCCAGGAAGGGCAGAGTCCCAAACAAGATGAACCCAAAGAGGCCCACACCAAGACACACCAAAATTAAAATGCCAAAGATTAAAGACAAAGAGAGAATCTTAAAAGTAGCAAGAGAAAAGCATCTAGTTACCTACAAGGGACTGTCAGCTGGTTTCTTAAAATAAACTGCAAGCCAGAAGGGAGTGGCATGAAATATTCAAATTGATAAAAAGCAAGGACCTACAATCATGATTACTCTACTCCTTAGAATTGAAGGACAGAAAAAGAGCTTTCTGGACAAGAAAAAGCTAGAGTCCATCACCACCAAACCAGTATTATAAGAAATGTTAAAGGAACTTCTTTAAGGAGAAAAAAAAATGTGAATAATAAAATGTCAATAACTACATACTTAGCAATCATTATTTAAACATAAATAAATTACATGCTCCAATCAAAAGACACAGGGTGACTGAATGGATAAGAAAAAAGAACTTTATATGCTGCCTACAAGAGACACTTCAGATCGCAAGACACACACAGACTGAAAGTAAAGGAATGTAAAAAGATATTTCATGAAAATGGAAACAGACAAAAAAGCTGGGGTAGTAATACTTACAACAGACAAAATATATTTTAAAACAAAGGCTATAACCAGAGACATAGAAGGACCCAGTAATCCCACTTCTGGGTATTTGTCCGAAAAAACCCAAAACACTACTTTGAAGGGACATGTGCATCCATATATTCATTGCAGCATTATTTACAAGACATGGAAGCAACCTGGCTGTCTACCAGTGGATGAATGGATAAAGAAGAGGTGGTACATATATATATAGTGGAATATTACTCAGCCATAAAAAGAGTGCAATCTTGCCATCTGCAACAACACAGATGGACTGAGCAGGTATTGTGCTGTGTGGAGTAAGTCAGACTGAGAAAGACAGATGTCATATGATTTCACTTATGCATGGAATCTAGAGCACATGATAAACAAACAAAACAGAAACAAGCTCATGTATACACAAAGCATTTCAATGATTGCTAGAATGGGGGAAGAGTGCGAGTGGGTGAAGAGGGGAGGAATTAAGAGGTACAAAACTGGTCATTACAAAAGTCATAGGGATGTAGAATATAGCATGGGGAATATAGTCAGTAGTATGGTAATAACTATGCATGGTGTCAGATAGATACTCGATTTACCAGGGTGATCACTTTGTAACTTATATAAATGTCTAATCACTGTTGTACACCTGAAACTAATATAATATTGTATGTCAACAGTGATTGAAAAAATAAAAATTTTAAAAAATACTGTCCTTTTGGAAGGAAAAAAAAAGTTACTATAATTCTGACTGATGAGAATTTTACCTGAGACTGAAAATCAAGTTTTCTCTAGAGGGCACACAGTTACTTCACAAAGCATTTTAACTAACTTTCTGGCAAAAACAAAACAAACAAAAAACCTCACAGCTTTATTTTTTTAACAACATAATTTATTCATACAGTCCAAAATCAAAATGTCCCAAGAAGTGTAAAGTAAGAACTCTCATTCCCTCCTGTTCCACCTACCCTGTCTTACCCACTGCTAACCACTTTTATTAGGGATTTGTATGCATTTTTCTAGTACTTTAAATAAACTTAAGAGGCACAAATTTAAGTTCTAATTATACTCCCTTTTTACACTGTAGAAACACTTTTAATTTAGTCAAGACTTACCTGAAGATCAGATTCAATGAGAAAAATGCCCAACGCAATCACCGCATCTCTCCGTCTTTCATCTAATTGGAAGATCCCATGGAAATCTACGGGGCACATACAAAGCAGCTTTTGGACCTAGAAAATGAGACAACAAAAAACAGGGCCCACATTTAATTTAATTAATAAATTTAATTCAAATTATCAACTCACATTCAGAATAAACCAGCACCATAAAAGACCAATGAGCCTATATAACCAGTAAGTCATTTTTTCCAATTAAAAGATCATAAAAAGGACATCTCCAAGCTTCTGAAATAATTCTACACATATCCCCCAAACACACTCTGAGGAACCTCGGCAGCAGGTTATAATGATGTATACACAGGCAGTAAAAACATGATGGCTAATGCCCGTACTTGGTGTCAGGACAGTCCACAGTCCCCACTTCCCAGCGGTGCCTATAAGCCAGTTACCCAAACCTACCTACTGGCATGATGCCTCCTTAGGGCTCTTTAAAAATCAAATGTATGTAAAGCACTTAAAACTGTGCACAGCACATAATAAGTGCTCAATAAACAAAATTTAATATTACTGAATATGCCATAATAATGGCTAGCAGAAGGCAAGCAGGCATATAAATCAGAACCTTACTGAGAAATTGGAAAAACTAAGATTATCTTCAAAATTAACGAACAGTAAATACCTGTCATAAAGGAACAAAAAGCTGGATTTAGTATGAATAGGAAAACAGGTGATGTTAGTTTTAAAAATCTCCGCCACAAGCTCTTGAACAGAGGATTTCGATACCAGGAGATCCTAACCTTGCTGTTTGGCTGTGAACTCAAGGAAAAGTCACTCGTTGACATTCATATGGTCCTGGTGGAATGTTTTAACAGCTAAGGAAAGTGTAGTGCTTGACATTTGCCCTGAAAATGAGTCAATCAATTACCACTGTAATTTTTAAAAAGAAAATAACTGAAAATCTGAAACAATCTATTTAACTTTGGGAGACTACATGATTCAACCACTTGATGAAATATTAGGCTGAATCATATGAAATAGCTGATATTCAATGATTTTCAACCTACAAAAACAATGCTTTTGCAAAGTTTAACCTATTACAAACATTAAAAATAGTGTTTTTGCTCTAAATGTTCTATAAAGTCATGAGAGGAATGATCTAAATTACCATACACAGAAAAAATACTGGAAAAAAATATGTCAAATATTTGAGAGGCAGGATGATCAGTAGTTTTATGTTTCTTCTTTGTACTTTATATTTTTCAAAGCGTCTTCTAGGGGAAAATATTACTTACGTAATAAGAAAAAACATCTAGTAAGTGAAAATAAAAAATCTATATATATGGGGGAGGGAAATACATGCTTTTTTAAATTAAATGCTTAGGCAAAAGCACATAAAGTAGTAACAAGAGAGGACAGAAATGCTAAATTCCCATTTTTCTTCACTGTTCCTCCACAAGGAGAATGTGCTTCACAATCAGAGGGAAATAAAATACAAACAGAGCTGCAGACTAACCACAATAAAGTGATCATTTCAGAGGCTCCAGCCACTTTCACCAGAGAATGCATATCTTGACAGAAAAAGTCTCTCAAGAAACATCAACGTAAACAAAAGACCGAAAGAAGATGGATTTCTATCAGAATGAGTCAATGAGATGCAAAGAATGCTGATTAATGAATCAAATGGAACCAGAGGAAAGAGTCTGGGGCCCTGTTAAAGCCCATGTACTTGGCCCTGTCCTATGAAATACTTAATCAACACCGTTCTGGAACACAGATGACACACTGTGCCTCAGACTTGGAAGATGAAGCTTAGGTGCTAGAAGACAGAATAGAGCTACTCAGAAACTCATTAAAACTGGCACAACCTCATTCAACCACATGCCACACACACATGATGATTAAAATTTTAATTATCTTTGCTTTCAGTCCCTTTCTAAGTCCCTAGAGACTGCTTTCGGGGCAGAGTAAAAATCATGTTTTGTTTTTCTGTTCTATATAAAAAAATCTAATCTTGACAATTTTTAAAGGTGTGAAATGCACATGGACTTTGGAGTTAGACCCAGAGTCACGTCCTGGTTCTGGCATGGCCCACTTGGGTGACATGCTGATCCTCAGCTTCCCCGTCTACACAGCAGTCCCTGCATGGAGCTAGATGAGATAATGTGTCTGATCCAAAGGCACAGTCATTTACTGGACTCAGGACTCACTTCACAGTACAGGATAAACACTGTCCATGCTACTGCTTTTCAGTAATATCATTCAAATGGTTTATATAAGGGTCAATCTAGATGACATGCTTTAACTCATACATGTACTATTTACTGATAGTGTAAAGACAAATACAAATTTAAAATAAGAGGCTTAATTCACTCTGTTGAAAATAAGGGAAGCCTGTTTCCCTCTCCAACTTTTTCTTTGTTCTTTTACATTGAAACCTCACCATCATTAAGCATTTCTCCTTTCTTTGAACTGTACACAAATCCTTTTGAAGACCAGACTGGCAATTTGTAAGCTTTATGACCTAGGAATGAATGCCTTTACAAGGACCTGGAAGCCATCTCTTTGAAATGCACATCAAGGGACACAGCACCTCTATTTCCCCAGCACCTCTATCTCCCCGTTTCTATGGGATGGGCAGGAGCCTAACTCCAGCATGTTCCTGACTCCAAGTTGCAAAACACCCTCCCCTACCATAAAGATAGAAGGAATTTGTTTTTCCTCTGATTAAACCCAATTGACTAACACAGACGGTCACATCCTCTTTCCTGAGGACTAATTAAGTTCTACCTTGAAAACATAATGTGTATGTGACAGGTTATATCTGCTTGGTTATATAAAAGGGTGAGATTTCTTTCTGTTTTTGCAATCTCTTAGTGGGCTGCCTGTGATGCTTATCACATTATGGATTAATGCTTATTCAATAACACAAGTGTTTTCTTTCTCTTCTATCTTTGTGGAGAGGATTTCTGGCTTGGGAGATTTTATTTTAAATTATATTTCTCCAACAATAGTGTCTGCGGGACTACTTTCAATGGGGTGATCAAGGCAGTCCTCTTTAAGAAGGTGCCTATTAAACTAGGTTCAATTAAGAAGGAACCAGCCAGGAAAAATCAGGAAAGAGCATAATAGCAGAGACCACTGGGGCACCAGCACAGTGGGAAAGGGCATGCAGGGATGCCCAGAAGTCCAAGCGCAGGCAGAGACAACCCCACAGAATTCCACCAGGCCAGGTTGGGAGCCTAGATTGTACTGTAATAACAATGAGAAGCCAGAGCTGCTGGGGTGCACACACAGAAGCCTTAATGACTCAAGTTTAGAACTGAGGTGCTGCATGAAGAATGGATTTTGAAGAATAAGGGGAAAAGCAGAGAAAAGGTCAGTAAATCCTGCAGTAGTTCAGACAGAGATGGTAATGAAATAAGAGACAGAAATAGACCAGCTCAGGATATGTTTCAAAGGAAGAGTTTCAGGACTTGATAATGGGCGCATGTGGAAGTGAGGGAAAGATTATTTCAGTTGCCTCTTTGCCACACTAGAAAGTATCCATACAGATAGACATGTAGCATGTGAGGTCTAGGAAACATTCCATACAAGGAGTGGTTAAAGGAATGTTTAGCCTGAAGACAATCAGGTTATAAACACAATTTACCTATTTGAAAGGCTCCAACACATCACAGCAGCAGCTGCCCCACCTTTAATGTTAGTTACTACTGCATTTGTCTGTCTCCCACTAACCTGTAAGCTCCTTGAGGGCAAAAATCATCGCTTATCTTTGAATCCCCATCTCCTCCACTGCAGACATGAATGATAATAGCCGCCCCCAGGCTGCAGGTCTTCCCGTCTATTCTTACTTTTTGCCCAGACTTCACTCTGACTACTGTGGCTCATTCTCTTCCCAATCCAGACCCTCCCCTACTTGGAGGACTGCTGCCAGCCCATTCCAGCACTTGCCCCAGAGGGTAGAGGCAAAAACTCCAAGGTTCCTCCTTTATGGCCAGGGTAAGAACTGGATTTCTCCTCACAGTGTAAGTGTTCTGGGCTAGGTTGGGTTTTCTGTTTGCTTCTTAAGTACTACTACACTGTTTGTTTCTTAAGTACTACACTAGAAGAACAGGCACAGATATGAGTGCTAACAGGATAAGCATTCAGCATCATGAACATTTCCAAACCCTACTGCCCATACGACTGTCACCAAACTCAGCAGAGATATCTGAAGGCAGCAGTTTTTACCATCCTTGCCTCCTCTGGACTGTCTGCCAGAGGGGCTCTAAGGGACTCCGGGCTACTATGACTTCAGACCTTCCTTCCCCACCCCACTCAATTAAAAATATTTAAACAGAAATCATTTGTGACCATTTAGAAAGTACTCTAAAAGAGTTTTAAAATGTGAAAGACAGATACCAAAAAGAACTATTAAACAACTTAGAGATCTATATAACGATTCAAGGATGCATGAATTACATTGGTGTGGCAGGCAGAATAAAGGCTCCACAAAGATGTCTGCGTTCTAATCGCCAGAATCTGTGAATACGTTACCTTACATAGCAAAAGGAACTCTGTAGATGTCATTAGGTTAAGGACTTTGAAATGGAGAGGTTATCCTGAATTATTTGAGTGGGCCCAGTGTAATCACAAAGGTCCTTAACAGGAGAGGTAGAAGAGGAGGTCAGAGTGATGTGCTGTGAGGGTTTGGGCCCATGTCACTGGCTTTGAAAATGAAGGAAAGGGCCATGAACCAGGAGTGTGGGGGACCTGAGAGGCTATAAAAGACAAATGGGATGGGTTCTCCCTTAAAGTCTCCAGAAAGGTACACAGCCCTGACATCACCATGACTTCAGTCCAGTGAGACTAGTGTTGGGTTTCTAATCTACAGACTGAAAAACAATAAATTTGTTTTGTTCTAAGCCACTAAATTGGGTTAATTTGTCATAGCAGCAATAGGAAACTAACACAATTAGTCAAGGAGTACTAAATAAAACTCAGAACTTGGCCTGCCTATTAAGAAAGACACAAAAATTAGTAATCGGATTACAGGCAATATTTATTTCCTCCTTTACTCTTTTCTGTATTATCCTTAAGGAACATTGTTAACCTCAGATTTAGAAAAATATATATATTTTAAAATAGTAGGAAACAACTTTGCCATTAATACAAATCTCATTTTTAAAAGGACAATAATATTTATGCCCTTAGAGCTCAGAAATAAAAGTGTGTAATATTTCAATGGATAGAATCTGGGTAATCCAAGAACAAAAATGTAACTCAGAACTGAAAGAAAATCTGGATCAAATAAGCTGACCAGACATTTTCTACATACAAAGGTCCTACAACTTCTTTAAGTCTTTAATATCATAAAACAAATCCTACTTAAATATAACTTCCCCAAGAGTCTCAATCTAAGTAGAAAAGTTTTCCTGTTTTTCATGGAGCGAGAGATGCTGCTCTTTCAACCCTGACAAAGACACCCAGGGCTGCAATGCACAGCAGAGACATACCACCTGAAACAAGAGACCGGGCATATAAAACTTAATCTCACGAAATGGTCTTGAATAGTTCACAGCTCTGTGTAAACAAAAAACAAATTTATTAAATTATCTCAGCCAAAAAAAAAAATCATGGAAAAAAATGGAATGTGACATTGAGTTTTTCTTGGTATAATTTCTCTAAAGAAATACAGGATGCACAAAAGTTCAACTACTACACTGAAATGATGCTCACCTGGACCTCAGACCTGAGGACCACTAACAACTCCCAAATATATGCAAGATCACAGATGGACAGCTGCATGAGGTCACACACTCAAACGCCAAATGCCCACCTGCAGGCAGATCATCGTGTTATCCCATCCTTCTGTCACAGGTTAGGCACAACCTAAGGCAACAGGTTCTTAACCAGACCCTCTCTCTGACTTTTGTCTCTCCCTACTCCAGGATCACCACTTCCAGCTCATGCACCTTCAATAGCTCCCCACTCCAATGCACACTCCCAGCCTGGCAATGAAGGTCCTCCCCAACCTCTCCAAACAACCAGGCCCAAATAAAACGCTCACTTCTCCCTGCCTGGCCTTTTCCATAGTCCTCGCCCATCTGCAACATTTCACTCAACCTACCTCATCTTCCTAAAATCATCTCAACTGTCTCCTGCTTCTCATAGCTTTTCCGCCAGACCCCAGAACATAACATGATCTCTCCCATCACACCTCTCAGTAGCCCAAGAACTCTGTACTCTTAATTACCTTTTTATATCCTATTTTGGTGTTACTTGCATCAACCTTCTGCTCAATGCAAACAGGACTGTATCCCTCATCACTCACTGTATCCACTGCACCTTATACATTCCAGAAACTTAACAACTACTTAATGGACCTAAAGGTGCCAGTGTCCAAGGATTTAATGAAATAAGAAGGATAGAAAGAGAGGACCACTAAAACTCAGGCTTCCTACTGCAGAGTTTAACAACATGGTATTTGTCATATAATCAGTACATGCACGTGCAAAATGCCTCATAAACTGACTCTTGTAAGAAAAGCAAGTGAAGACTGGAACCCAGATCCTACAGAAGTTACTAAATATCAGATAAGGGAGAACCAGTTCTGTACCGTTCTCCAAAGACTAACAGCTAACAGTTACTGAGCTTTATCACGCCAGGAGCTGTTGTGTTATCTCATCTACTCCTCACAAGAGCATATTAGATCAATATTATTAATTATCCCCATTATGTGGATTAAGAAACTAGGATATAGAAAGGTCCAAGTCCTAATGCAGAATAAAGCTTTGATGCTATAATTCAATAAATGAAAAATAATATTGAAAGATTTTTTTTCCAGAATTTTACAACAAACTAACAAATTGTTTTTAAGGGGGTGAGGGTATAGAGCCTGTCATTATAAAAGGTCATTAAGCTCAAAACCTGACAGAGCCAGGCTTACTCTCATTTACGAATAGGATCCCGAGGTGCTCTACACACCACTCTGAGGACAATAACCCAATGGACCACAGGGAGGCGAGAGAGGTAACTTACATGGACTTTGACAAGAATTCCGGACTACACTTTAACCCAAGGCTGTTAAGAGAGACCACAAGGTGAACTATGATGGCCAAGGTAAGGAAATGACAAACCAAAGAGAAAATAAGATGCCCTCACAAGTTGCAGATGAGAATCAAACATAACAGTGAGTGCAGGCAAGGTATTTAGGTCAAAATAAAACCACAATAATTGCATTACAAGCTGGCTAACTAAGCAATTTTTAAAAGCATACAACTTTTGTTAACTGAAACCTCTGGGAATGTCTTTCTGTGAAACAAAACTCCCTGAGAACTAAAGATTAAGCTTTAAGTATTAGTGATAGTTTTGTGTTGTTGTTGTCAAAACCATTTTTTAATTGTCTTTCTCAAATGTACTGCCCCTTAGACAGAGAGCACAGAATATAAGTTAACATTTCTAAGGGGCTCAGAGCTATCAGGATAAACAAAGGTGATTGTGACGTGATGCATAGAAGCTGCAGATGCAGATGGCATAGCATCTGCTCCTACTAGCAGGCCTGCATGAGGGTTTCATTGAAGATGCTCTTTTGGTGATCTGCAGATGACTGTGTGACCAATTAACACAGTTTTCTACAACGTTCAACACAGGCAGCACTACACGAGCCTTTACGCACAATTAAGGAGCCACCATTCTTGTGCCTGGCAGAGTACTGCGCACACAATGCACATCTCAGGGTCCCGGCACATCGTTTCCACAGGCACTACTCAAATGATCAGGAGAGCTGCACAGAGTTAAGAGGTTCTGATTTTCAGTCCAGCTCTTCCACTTCTTACCTAAGTGACCCTAAACAAGTGACAAAACCTATCCGAACATCTCTGCCTTTGTATTTCCTTCTGTAAAATGTGGACAAATTACAAAGTGTGTATATATACAAAAAACATATGGAATCTTGTTCGTGTCTTAAAACTATGCCAATATTATCAAATCATCTCCCTCAAGCCTCGGTTTTCTCATGTTTTAAAGGATGACCAGACAGATTTTTTGCAGTCTCTGCTCCAGCAATAAAATCCTGTGATCCAAGAGCTTCCACTTATAGCCATGAAGGAATAACAGGACCTGGTTTATCTTCCTGCCATCAAACAACTAGAAAAACATACAAATATATGAAACCACTGGTGTCATAAACTGGACATGGAGTGCAGGACTCTAATACCTGAGAGAAAGGAAACAAAGTGAGCTCTATGACTGCCCTGGTTTTCTGCCAGAAGACATATCCTGAACCACAGAACAAGGAAGGGAATCCCAAGCAGATCATGCTGGTCTCATTAAGTTGAAGAAACAAAAAATATGGGAATACAGGAAGTCTAAGGGGCTAGAGTTTATGAAGAAGAGAGCGCTCAGCAGAAAAATACTCCAGGAATCTACAAAAGAGTCCTCTGAGTCTGATGAATACTGAGGTACACCAGCTTACAAGGCTGGCCCTTGGTCAGGGTCTGAGAACTTGGCACGCCGACTGTATTTCGCTATGCCTCGACTGTAAAATGTGATTTATGCTGAACACTGATCTGCCTCTGGTAAATTGGAATTTCGACAGTGCTAGACATAGGTACCTATATGACCACCCACCAACAAAATCCCTGGGTTCTGAGTTGCTAACTGGCTTCCCTGGGCAGAAATATTGCAGACATGTTAATGCATACTTTCGTTGCTAAGGAAAGGAGCTCATCTGATGTGTCTCTTCAGCGGAAGGAGAGCACACTCTGTCTTTTCCCCTTGCTGATCCTACCATGTATTCTTTCACTGTAATAAACCTGAACCACAAGTAAACTAAGCGCTAAGTCCCATACATCCTTCCAGTAACTGGCTGAAATTGTGGATAGTCTTGGGGACCCCTGAAAAAGAATCAGAACCAGAAAATGACAAATGATGGAATTAGTGGGCAAGGACATTAAAACAGCATTATAACTATGTTCAAATGTTTTAAGGAAGACATGAACAGAGTATGCAGAGAAATGACAGATACAAAAAAATCCAATGAATTTCTGGAGATGAAAAATATACTTAAAACAATTTTTTAAAAAGTACTGGCTTGGATTACCAACAAATTAGAGACTGCAGAAGGAAGGCTGGTGAATTTGAAAACATGTCTATAGAAACTAGATGAAATGATGCACAGGAGAAAAAAGGGTGGGGAAAATGATCGGAGATACAACATGGGGACAACCTGTAACATACAAGTAATCAGAGTCCAGAGGAAAAAAAGGGGAGAGGGACAGATGAAACTACTTTAAGAAATAATGGCAAAAATGTTTCCAAATTTCATAAAACTATATAAGGCTACAAATCTAAAAACCTCAATAAATTCCACATAAGATAAATAAAAAGAAAGCCACACAAAGGCATATCATAATTAAGTTCTGAAAAAATCAATACAAATGGGAAAATCTTAGAAATATCCAGAGCAGGGGGGGAAAAATAGATACAAAGATACAAGGATAAAATTAACCAGTTTCCTAATTAGAAAAAATGAAATAACACCTTTTAAGTGCTAATATAAAAGCATCTGTCAACCTAGAATTCTATAGTCAGCAAAAAATGAAACTGATAAAAATTTTCAGACAAACAAAAGCTGAGAGAATTCATAACACTAGCAGATCTGCACTATAAAAAAATGTTAAATGATGCCAGGGATAAACATGAATCTACATAAAGAAATAAAACTGAAAATGGTGTATCTGTAAATACGTTTTTCTCATGTTTATGATTATTTAAACAATATATGTGGAGTTTAGAACACAGAGATGTAAAAATCTATGACAACTATCACAAAAGATAAGGTAAAAATGGAATTACAATTGTAAGGTCATTACATTATAAATAAAGTGGTATAATGTTATTTGAAGGTAAACTGACAAATTAAAGAAATGCATATTTCATCCTAGAAAAACCACTTTTTAAAAAAGCTAATAAGCCAATAGTGGAGATTAAATGGAAAACTTAAAAAAAAAAGTCAATGAAGCCAAAAGAAGGCAAGAAAAAAGAGATGGGACAAATAGAAAACAAATATCAAGATGACAGATTTAAATCCAACCATATCAATAATCTTATTACATGTAAAGGTCTAAACAGTCCAACTGAAAGATTTTCAGACTGGAAAAAGCGCATGCTACCTACTGTCTACAAGAAAATCATTTTAAATGTAAAGACACAGGCCAAAAGTAAAAGGATGGGAAAAAATATACTATGCAAACACCATTAACAAGAAAGCTGGTGTTGCTATATTAATCGAAGATTTCAGAACAAAGATTGTAACTATTCATGATGATAGAGATTGATGATGTTGAGGACATCAACTATACACATAAGTGTGTATCTCCCAAGAATAAAGTTTCAAATTATATGAAGCAACCAAAATTATGGTTGGCAACTTCGACATTCCTCTCCCAGTAACTGATAGAACAAATAGACGGAAAATCAATAAGGATACTGAAGACCTGAAAAACCTACTTGATCTTACTAACATCTATGGGAAACTCCACCTAACAAAACCAGAATATACATTTTCAAGCACAACTGGAAAATTTACCAAGATATATCTTACATATGCTATGTCATAAGTCTCAATAAATTAAAAAGAACTGAAATCAAACATTGTTTTCTGATTGCAACAGAATAAAATTAGAAATCAACAACAGTAAACTATCTACAAATCCTCCAGTTTTGGAAACTAAACAATATACTTCTATATACTTCAAAATCAAAGAAGAAATCATAGGTCTATGGCCATGCCCCTGAACAAGACCAATCCTGTCTGATCTCAGAAGCTAAGCAGGGTAAGGCCTGGTTAGTACTTGGATGGGAGACCACCTAGGAAGGCCAGGTGCTGTAGGTGTAAAAAATACAAAAAAGGGATTGCAAGCTGACAAGGTCCTTGCATTCTGTGAGGTCAACCAACAGTTGCCTCACCTAAAAAAATAATAATAATTTTTTAAAAAGAACAAATCATTAGGGAAATTAGAAAAATATTTTGAACATAATGAAAAAAGAAAACACGTCTTACAAAATGTGTGAGATGTAGCTAAAGCAGCATTTGGAGGAAATTTGTATCTTTAAATGCTTACCTTAGAAAAGAAGGAAGGTCCAAATTCCTATGATCCTATAATTATAAGTTCCCCTATAAGGTCTAACAGACAATTCTCCCAAGTGAGAAAAGACATCAGAAAAACATATAACGTTCATACTAAATGTAATTTTCACAGCTCTACTTAAAGTGTTCTTAAAATATTTCCATCTATATTCTAATCACAATTGACATTTTTATTTTACTCATTAATATTTTATAATCTTCACCAATCCCCCAGAGGGCTATTCAACTATTAAGTTGCTTTTAGGATAAAGTCCAAAATAATTTCCACAACCTGCCCTGGATAATCAAGCCCTGCCCACCTCACCAGCCTACTTTTGTGTACCTGCCAAAGCTGCAACCACTGTAGCCTTCTTTAAGGTCATCAAATGAGTCAAAAATTTTCCTTCCCCTTAGCTTTTGAACAATCTGCACCCTCTCCCTGTTAGGAGTATTCTTTTTTTACACACTTTTTTTGGCTAACTTCTACTCATCTTTTAGTTGTGTTGAAAGTCTTCCCTGATATTCACATAAATCAGGACCCCATTTTATCTCTCTTCATATCATTTACCTTTTTCTTTTTAATTGAGATAAAATTCACTGACACCATTTACTTTTGTTTCATTGCACTTGTTACCAGTTTAAGTTATATTTACTTGTAATTATTTGCCTGTCCCTCTTCATAGTAACTCTATAACTACAAGACAACGTTTATTTATTCATCCCTCTAATGGGCCCTTCCAAGGCCTGGCACACAAAAAGCACTCAAAGATTTATTCTATGAATGAATGAATGAATGAATGAATGTCACCATCTTTTGCTTTCATAATGGTATATAGCCTTAACTGTCCTGAATCCAGGCTTCCAGACCAGCTCTAAACACAGAAACATTCAGAAAAAGAGAATGGCTTCAGCAATAGAGAGCAAGCCTCTCAAAACTCAACAAATAAATGCAAGTGAGAACTGAGGATTTTTGCCTCAACCCTGTATTTACTTGTCAATTTATCTCACACACCAAACACACACACACACACACACACACACACACACAGTAGTAGTCTGGCTGGCTTGGCAATGTTCAATAAAAGCCAAGCTTTTTTCCAAAATGCCAAGTTACTTGCAAATACAAAATGCAAATACAAAAACAAATAAATATATAAAGTAATCAGGAAAACAAAGTGCAGAGATAAACTTCGGCAATTAAAATCAACATTGGGAATGGCTGATGGCAAAAGGGACTGGAAGCAACCACATCTCCCCTGGGTACAAACTGCAAACACAGGCAGCCGAAAAAATAATCAGCAGTAAGGAGTCAGAAATAAAACATTTCTGCCCTCTGAGAGAGCAAACAGCTAGCGATGCATCAATTCTTAGACTCCCTAAGGGCATTGATATAAACAATGAAGCCATAATAATCTTCTAATGCACATCACTCTCAGGCCCTGAAATATTCAAGGGCTCTTCCCTGTCTCATCCGTTAAATCCAAACTCTGAGTCAGGGACTACATATGAGGTCACCCGCTTTCTTCTCCAGTCTCATGGCCACTCTTCCCTTTAGGTTTACTGTTTCTACAGACCCCTATTACTTGTTCCTCATTTTCCTCGGTGCTTTGACCTTCCCTTGCCAATTACTCTTAGCATCTACATATGCCCATCCTCATCACTTCCAAACCTTCCCTACTTAAAATCTCAGGGAAAGTAACCTCCCAGCAAGTGCCCACAACGTTTTCACTTTCTTAGAGCATGTTTCCCTTTTTAAACTTCTATTACATTTTTCACATACCTGTCAAAAGCCACGGAAAAATGGTTTGGTACCCAAAGAAAAAAAATATCTGCACCTCACATTCTTACCCCAGCAAAATGCAAAACGGCTAAATATCTTCCCAGGGGGATTTTTATTGAAAAGCCACACAGTTTGCCACTGGCTCTTTCTGGACATACAATCGGCCAGCCCTGCACTTTCATTGCTGCTCCTTATTTGTAAGTTAGCTGAGAAGTGGGATTGGGTGCATACCTAACAGACCCAACTGTAGAAAGTAAGCTACCCAGAGTAGGCACAGCTAGGAATCAGTATTCAAGCAACAGGACCGCAACTATGAAGAGAATGCTATACTCAAGTTTCCACAAAACAGAAAACGAGAACACAACAGTATCACACAATCACTTCAGCCTTTTTTTTTTTTTTTTGGTTGTTTAATTCATAATTTAGCATAGCCAACCATGGTCAAGTATCATCTTGGGATCCAAGCTGGCAGGAAAAATAAATAAAATCCAGCACTGGTGAAGCCATAGATAAATACGCACAAGGTGTCCTGTTGATGCTGTCATAGCTACATGCAGTCCTTTGAAAACAAATGAGCAGTAAACATCAAAACCCATCTACAATCTAACACAAGGATAATTAAGACGACGACAAAATGCTAAGTGTACACTCATGCTGCTTCACAAGGGAAAAACTAGAAAGTTTAAACAGAAACGCTTAAGTAAATTATGGTCTGTCAATACAAAAGATGGCATGAAGCCATTAAAATAACGAATATGAGCTATTTTTGAAGAAGGAAATAAATATAGCTATATATGGTTGAAGATTAAAAACAGAGCTCTAAGAAATAAAACTGCTGATGGGTTAATGTATGGGCTGAACTGTGTCCCCACCCCAACTCACATATTTAAGTCCCCAGGTACTTCAGAATGTGACTGTATTTGGACCTGGGGGTCTTTAAAGTAATTAAGTTAAAATAAAATAATTAGGGTGGGCCAGTCCTACCAATCTGACTGGTGTTCTTACTATAAAAAGATTAGGGCACACACAGGCAGAGTTAAGACTGTGAAGACAGAGGGAAGAAGATGGTCATCTACAAGCCAAAGAGAGAGGCTTCAAAAGAAACCAACACTGCTGACATCTCTATCTTGGATTTCTAGCCTCCCAAAGTGTGAGAAAATAAATTCCTGTTGTTTAAGCCACTGTGGTACTTTGTTATGGCTGCCCTAGTAAGGAGTACAGTAAATGTGGCATTATTACAGGTAGAGATTTTCTTCTTCCAATTTCTCTTAAAATATTTTAGAGCTGCTTTAATAACAATGGTTCTAGCAACGTGATGCTCTCTGCCAATGTGCTTTCTCTCTCCCCTTACTTCATGGATGGTTGTTTTTTAACATAGCCTCACAAAGGAAAGGGAGAGAGGATGGGAAATGTTCAGCTTCATGATGCTGAGAAAAAAGCCAGTATCATTATTTTTACTCCATGACAGGCCACTCTAAAGCAAAGGTCCCCAACCTTTTTGGCAAAGGGACCAGTGCTCCTATGAAAATCTAATGCCTGACGATCTGAGGTGGAGCTGAGTCGGTGTTGCTAGCACTGGGGAGCGCTGCAAATACAGATGACTCTTCTCAACTCACCTCCTGCTGTGCGGCCTAGTCCCTAACAGGCCATGGACAAGAACAAGTCTGTGGCCCGGGAGGTTGGGGATCCCTGCTCTAAAGGACAGACTGGATAACCATGAACTCCAGAAAGCCCACTGACCTCAGCATCTGGCCATGTATTCCTCCAATTATAGGTAAGAGTTAATCAGCTCATCTTCTGAAACACATCTGTCCAGTAAGGGTCTGGCCTGTCCCTAATGCCTAGTTTCGTTTAAACATCAGATTGATAGTTAGCTAAGATGCCTCAAGATTCTGGCATTCTAACAGAAGAAAATAGAGAAGACATTTCAGGATACGGAAAAAGACGCTGATCAAAGCCTCCCGAGGGTGAGAAGAAGAATGGAAGGGCAAGAAATGCTACCTACTCTGCAGATCTGCCCAGACTCTCCATGTCCCAGGGGTTAGGGTCTATGAGTATGGCACAGGCCAAACAAGGAAAGGCAGAAACAGGTCTCCTGATTTCTTGGATACAGAGGAGTACTACCAGGAAGAACCGGGAGGCTTGGCAGGGGCAGCTCAACAACATTCTGAAGACAGATGAGAGTGCTTGCTTCGGCAGCACATATACTAAAACTGAAGACAGATGAGAACAAGGAAAGGAAAGTGTGACAGGCAGGCATACAGAAATCAGAGAGAGGGAGTCTAGAAGTCAACTGTATGTGAAGATTCCAGTGTAAGACTGGATTCTCTTTCTTCATATTTTTCTTTTCTCACCTTTCACCCAGAGGGAGAGTGCTGAAAACTCTCCGTCTGAGTGGAACGTGGTCTACAGGGCATCGCCAAGAGTGCCCTCGGAGTTGGGCTACAATCCTGGGAGTGGGCCTCAGGGCTGGGACACCAGTCTTAGGGGCAGCCTAAGGAGTCTTGGGTTTGGCTCTTTGAACATGGCAGGAGTCTGGTCACCAGACTAGATGAAAGGACTTGCAGCCAATCTGACTTGTTGCTGGTCACCTGAGTGGCCAAATTAGGACTATTTCTTATTTACCTGCCTAGCAAGTACCAATTAATAGCGGGTGATCAATAAATGTTTTCTGAATAAAAGAATGAATTAATTAAAGAAAAAATAAAATCCACACTAAATAGCGATAGGCTTGATTTCACAGCCTGGGATTAGAGTGGGTGACTGAAGTAAGTACACACAACTGTGGCATATAGAGGGACAAAGATGGGGAACGTTGTCATTAATGTGCCTCAAGTGCCACTAAAAGTTACCGAGGTCTAAGCTGAAATGTCAGGTCTAGTGTGGAAAATTTAGCCTTCCTCTAGTCAACCATATCTGGACTAAACCCTCAGCAGTCCTCTGCTTTCTCTCTGGAAAAAGAAAAAGAGGGAAAATAGAAACAAAGAAATTAGAGAGATTTTTCACTACTTATCTTCCCCTTAAGTCTCCATCTTTATTATTCTGGATAGGTACTCGGAAATTCCTTCACTCATAAGAGCCTCAAGATTCTTTTCTTTATGAATGCTAAGGGATTCTTTCTTATAATTTTAGAGTGGGGAATGTAGTAAGTAGACATAGTCTATAGGACTAAATAGTAACAATCATCCATAGCATAATCAAGTCTCTAGATCCTAGATGATAGTAGGAATTCACATATATTTGATATAATCAGCCACCTATAAAAGCCTCCTCTAAGAAAGTTATTTGGGGTCCCTAAGACCACCCACACATACATAGTAGTTCTCATGGCTAAATTTCATTACAGTGAAAAGATAACAGCAAGGAAAAAGACTGAGGTACAATCTTGAAGAAATCTGAAGAGCGTCCTCATGTTCTCTCCCTTTTATAGCAGCAAACAATGCAGCAACACATGTGCAATGTTTGTGCCTGGGGAACTCCATCAGAGACACAGCACCCAAGGTTTTCACTAGGGGCTGGTTACATAGGCACTGTCTGCCTAGCAACCATCAAAATTCCAGATTCCCAGAAGGAAAGCATGTGTTCAACCTAAGTCATATTTTTTGTATAAAGAGTCTAGGCACAGTCACCCGCCCTTATCAATTAGGGAATGGAGGGAATGATTCAAGTGCCAAGTTCCCAGATGCCAGCCAGGAGCCAATCTTGCAAGCAAGCCCTTCTGAAGACAGCAGCTTCAGGCTTGCTCTGTTAACTCTTTCCTGAAGTGATCTGTAAATGTTGCCAATGAGACTGAAGTACCTCCAAAGTAAGAGATGGTATTAGGGAGCTGCCAACCTAGAGGCTGTATTAATTAGTTGTATTTTGCAGGAGAAAGCAAAGAACCATATTGTGGAAGTGAGCTGCCCAGAGTCATATCAAAGAAAGCAAAGGATACAGGATTTAAATTCAGGTGGTCCTATGTCTGTAACCCATATTCTTTCCATTCTATTGTACTCCTTTAAAATCAGGTTGGTATCAGTTTCCCAAGACCTGCTCACTCTGTAGATGAATGTTAAATCGATGGTGAGAAACTATGAAAGCAAGGAAGAACTAGGTCACTCTGCCCAAGTGCCTAAAACACCCTTTCAGATTCACTCCTCACCAAAGCCACTAAAGCACTCCCAACTGCAGCAGGCAGTCTCCAGTCACCACTGCTCTTCTACTATCAAAGTTCTTTCTATCTGCCAGAAAGCTGTGTGTGGTGGCGGGGAGAGGGGATATCCCATCTCTTCACCAATATACTATAATGAATCTCATCACACACGGTGGAAGAAGAAAGCTGACACAAGGCACTTTAAGCTTGAA
This sequence comes from Eonycteris spelaea, assembly GCA_003508835.1. Lineage (NCBI taxonomy): Eukaryota > Metazoa > Chordata > Mammalia > Chiroptera > Pteropodidae > Eonycteris > Eonycteris spelaea. The sequence goes on from PUFA01000253.1 coordinate 1,571,834, forward strand.
TTCATTTAATCCTCAAGAACCACTTCATTTCACAGATAAGCTAAAGGAGGCTGTCAGAGTTGAAAGAACTTATCCAAGACAATGCATAGTAAGTGACAGTGCAGGACCAAATTAGCTCTGACTCTAAACCTGTATTAGCAGATTTTAGAATAATCTGTAAAATTAGACTTGAGGTGCCTTTCACCTTTCTCCCAAGATAAGGGTTCCTTTGGCATACGTTCTTTCTCCTCTGAAGCAATCCTACATTCAAGTCTCTGCCCACTGACAGTTCACTCTGCCTTCCCATATCTGCACAGTCCCTTCTTCAAATGCAATCTTTTACCCAATCTAATGCCCCCTCTAGTCTCACAGAAAAACAATGCGCAGTGGATCTGCATTTCAGAAAGCACTTTCAGATACATTATTTCATCTGCCCTTCATGACAATCCCGTAAAGCCGGCGAAGAGGTAAAAGTACCCTCATTTTACAAGAAAGGCATTTCCCCAAGATCACAGAATAAAAAGCATGGGAAGTCAGGAGCGGAGCCCCACGTTTTGACACTTGGCTCTTCCACTGCACCTCACTGCCGCCCCGCCCCAGCAATGTCACAAGGTGCCCCTTGGCTCGAACCCAGGCCTGTAGTTCACACGTCCCTCCCACCCGCAACGTCTCCGCCAATCCTTCCACATGACCCCTCCCCACGACCTCTCTCTTCACCAAGATCCACGCCCACGGGCTTCCTTAACCCGCCAGCCCTCTAGGCTCATGAGCTCCCTCTTCTCACGGGCAGCTCGCCACCCCCTTCTCGGCCTCCTGCAGACCCTCGCCCAGCCTCCCCTCTTTGCCACCCGAGTCCCCCTCTCCTGTCAACCTGCGGCCGGGCCCGCCCAGGCTACCTTCTCCAAGGATGCCGGTCTCTGCACGGCCAGGGAGCGGGCAAGTGAAAGGACCGTATTGAAATAGAAGCCCCGCGAGGCGCCGGAGCCGGAGCCGGAGCCAGAACTCCCCCGGGCCGTGGCTGCCGCCATCATAGCGCGCGAACCGGCGCTGCCCGCCGGCTTCCCGCACCCGGCCCGGGAGCGCCGCAGCTCACCGCGCAGGCGCGACGGCGTCCGGCTTCCCCGCCACGTGACCTCTCTGTTGCCGATACTGGGCGGGCGGGGCTGCGGGGCGGTCTCACTGCTGGAGGGGGGAGAGAAGTTGTGCAGTTAGCAGTGGCCGCGCGCGCCGGGCTTGGTCCTCCCCAAGCCGCTGGGCACAATGGTCGGCTCCGAAGGCGGGGCCGCCCACCTCGACGTGCGAAAGGAGCTCGCGCTGCGTCTGCGGCGTCGACAGGAAGAGTGTGTCGCTCGACCGAGGTCGGGTACAAGGTGGGCGCTTCCCGAGGGCCTCGGGAGAGTGGCTGGGACACCTGCGAGCCCGGACAGGCAGTTTCTCGCCTCGGCCGCGCACCTCCTGCTCTTGCCTAGACCGAGCCGAGCGCTGACAACATGTCGGCCTACCCCAAAAGTTACAACCCGTTCGATGACGACGTGGAGGATGAGGGCGCTCCACCGGTCCCGTGGAAAGACCCCCGCGACCTCCCCGACGGAGCCGGCGCGCCTACGGACAGACAGCAGTACCTGCGGCAGGAGGTGATGCGTAAGGCCGAGACTATGGCCGCCAGCACCAGCAGGTCCCTGTCCCTCATGTATGAGTCCGAGAAGATCGGGGTCGCCTCTTCTGAGGTGAGTCTGGAACAGCGCTGGGCAGGACCGACCGGTCTCATGGGTTCAAGAAATGTTTTGTTCACGATTTGGGGGGATTTATCGACATGGTTAGAATAGATTCTTGTGCTTTAGTGACTTGATGATTTGTAATAATTTAACTGTGTAAAGAGATATGCCTCTTGAGTACATGAAAGAGGCTGTTAGCATCCCGGGAATCTTCCTTAGCCATTAGTCTGCTTAGTTGATTTTTTTTCCTATTCCTAATTCAAAGGTACACTCTTCATTGTACTGTCCAGGTAAGTAAAAATTCTGAACAGCAGAGCTAGAGTTAAGGAAATGGAGAGTCTGTTTCTTTTACATAATTTACTGGTCAGAAGCCTGGCCCCAGGATTTCAGCCATTCCTCCCTGAGTGACCCAAAACGAGTGAGGTCTGTGTGGGTCCTGATGTCTGAAGCTTCAGAGCAAATGGGCCTTGAATTCTTTCCCATCACTGATCACTTCTCCACTTTACCAATAGAGGTGTTGAGGTCTTGTCTTCCTGGACAGCTGCTGAGTAAGCCAGAGCCCAGGTTTGGTCAAGTCTAAGGTCTTAACTTGTCAAATCCAAATCTCTAAATATGTGTATGGTTGGGACAGTCCATTGCTCCACTTTATCTTCGTCAGCTCTTTCCATCCATAGAAGACTTCAGAGTAGGACCTTGAGTGAGGGTTATTCTTTTTTAGGCCCCACATTCTCTTCTTAGCCTACTAGTGAAGTGGTTTTGTAGGTTTTGTATGGCATTTTTTTTTAAAGTTTTAAAAAATGTAATAGTAGATTATTGATATGTCAGCTAAGAAAAATTAAGCTTATGTAGCTTTGAAATGTAATGCTGGAAGCTAAAGTGTCATCTTTCTCCATGGGTCTCCTTGCAATTCTTTTCTCTGGCAAAGTTCATTCTGACCTGATCACTTATGGTCTTGGAGAGTTTTGAGGTAGATTTATTAACTTCTCAAACAGTCATCGCCATCATTTTCCCATTGCCCATTTTTGTGTGATTTCCCTCCGCTTCTTCCCCCTGTTACAGTATTCCTCATTGGCCTACTTTCCAACCTTTAGCCTTGCTGAGGAAGTTTAGCTTGTAGTTTTTAACATCTCAGATCTACAAGATTCCTGTGTTGGAGTCTAAATGGAAAGTGTTGATTTAGATTTGGATTATATGAGGGCCCTGGTGGTAAGGTCACTAGATTGAGTGTTCCAGGCCCAAGGAAACCAACTAAGAACTGTTGAAAGAGTCATTTTTGAAATAGTGAGAAAAAAATGGAGTAGGAAATCAGAATGATACGAACTTGGGTGTCATGGCAGAGAATAAACTTGAATCTGGCTTTTAAGACTAAAGTTAAGACAAAAGGAGTGAGGAGGAGGAAGGATGATCCCAAGAAGAGAGGAGGAATGCAAAGGCATTGGTCCAGCACCAGAGCTCTTGGGCTCCTGAGCAGGGAAGTGATGCACAGGTTGTGTGCTGGGTAAGAGCCTGGACGAGGCAACTAGGACCCTTTCATGGTCAGAGGGAAGATCTGGTCTCATAACTCAAGAGAGCCAAAAACATAGTAGATGTGAGTCGTTTCATTCTAATTGTGTTGATACACCCTATGCTGCCCCCAGAGGTCTTTCTCTGTATGCATTGGGGACTGTGAGAGCAGACTCAGGGTGGCACCTCAGGCACTCTGTGAGGGTTTGCCTGAGCCAAGCTGCTGTTACTGTGAAAGGTACACTATGATCATGACTGGACAGGTGACAGTCTCTCTCAATAACATGATTACATATTGATTTTTCCAGGATTAAATCAGTTCTCAATTACCAGAAGCAGGAATGGTCAGTAACCCCAACCCCATATTCTCCAAACTGTCTTTGAACCACCCTCATCACTCTTTCATTCCCCTTAGAGTAGCAATACGGGTGTGAGACAGGTGAGCTTTTCCTGCCACTCAGTGTACATGGTGGCTCCCAGCAGACCCAGGTCACCTTCCCACCTCCCAACTTAGGTGGATGCCTACCAGATACCTAGCACAATAAAACTTGCCAGAACATGACAGATTTTTATAGAATTCAAGAGCTTACAAATAATATTGGTTTGGGGAGGTCATAATCCAGTCCCAGCTTGGCAGAAGTAGGGTAAATACTTAGTCAAGTCACCTCTAGCAAAGGAGAGCTGCCCTTCTCCTGTGAAACCTGGCAAGATTTCTCACAGAAACTAGGCACAGGTCATGATGGCCAAAGGACAGAGGAGAAGTAGGCAAGGCAGAGCAGGTTGGTACCCAGTTGTCCTGCTAAGCACAGTCCAGAACTATAGAGAGACTTGTAGGCCACTCAACTCATCTGTTTTGTAAGTGTGATTTATTCTTTTTTCTCTAAGGTTTAATTTTTGTGAAGTGACAGTCTAATCACATTCAACAAATTCAAAACATACAGAAGGCTATGAAGTCTCCCCTCACCCTCTGCACCCACAGCAGCCACTTACCGTCAGTTCCTGCAGTGTGGAGATAGTCTGTGTATAAAGGCATACTTATAGTCTTTTTCCTTTTTTTTTTTTTTTAACTTTAAACAAAAACATGCTATATGAAATCTGCACATAAAAACATGCTATACTTTGAAATCCTTAATAGGATTGGAGTTATTCCATAGCAGTATATAACACGTTGCCCTTTTTTTTTAAGCTATGCCATATTCCATCGAATGATCGCTTCTATTTATGTAGCCAGTCTCCTGATGATGGGCATTTGAGTCGTTTGCACCTTTGGGCGAGCCTATTTGTGTTTTACTTGGATGCGGTTTTCGTACACCCTTTTCACCACCCAGGAAGAGGAGACTCTCCTGGCCAGAGTGCTTCTCATTCTCTCTGGTTGTGAGCTGATTCTAGTGAAGTTTTCTGGGGCCCAGGATCTCAGTTCATGGGAATCCAGCAACAGATGTTAGACTGAGGCCTGAACACCTGGCTCAGTAACATCAGTGGGAAGGGAGTGATGTTTGGTAGGATTCATATGATGCACTCTGCCACCCTAGCCTATAATCCTGAACACTGTTTCATGCAGGGGCCGCAGTCACCTTCTCAGTGTCTTTCCAGCACTTAACAGTCTCTGAAACCACACTGGGCATTTAGTCAGAGAGGAGAATACCCTCCTAACCCAGGAACGGTGGTCATCATGGCTATCTATTCAGGGTGTCTCCATAACTTAGGGTGGTGCCCACATTCTCTGGGAAAGTGGTCTTGAGCAGAACCTTTCCCACTCCAAATGAGGGGCCATACTGACCAGAGCCTCTTCTCTAAGGCAGCCTGTGGTGGTTCTAATGTGGCCAGAGTTTGTAGCACAACCCTGTCCTGACACAAAGCAAATGGAGCAGGGAGACATCTGCTATGTTAAGCAATTCCCCAGTGTCAGCTATAGAGGAGGAATAGTCTCTCGCTCAACCTTCTATTCTCTCACTTCTCAGCACAGTGTCCGTTATGTCATCAGGTGCTCCCCAAATAGTTGCCAGGTGAATAAATGCTCTGGGGAAGGGAAGGAAAAAGAAGAGGAGGGAGCAGAGGATTGATTGGACATGGAAGAGAGATTGAGGTGGGAAAAATGATTTGAGCTCTGTGACTGGATGAAATCCTACTCCTGATGACCAGAAAAAGCCTCATTTGGCACTTCAGGCTATTTCTATCAGATTTAAGGGACTCTGATAGAGAAATGTCATTGGATTACATTTTCAATAGGTCTGTTCTGGATTTGTTTGTTTTTCATAAACTATCAATGGGTGAATTCAACTGTTAGAAAGTTCTTGGATCCCAGACAAATTATCTGGCTCCTTAACTGTACCAAGACATCTTGTGAGAGTGAATTACTGTTACATCATGTATCCTACACTGGAGTTTTGGCATTTGGCTATATATGCTGCTCCTTCCTGAAATGTCCATGATGGCTGCCATAGTGTCCCAAGAGGCCTTGCTTTGTTAACCAGGTCATGTGCTGAGGGAAGCTAAGGGGCTGTCTTCTCTCCAGCCTTCTGCCTCTGAGTTGATGGTTCTGAGAGTGGGAAGTGCTGTTGGAAGTGTTGTTTGAGGGTCCCCAAGATCACCCTCGGGTTCAGTGATTCCTTAGGACTATAGAACTCAACAAAATTGTTACACTTATGGTTATGGTTTGTTACAGTGAAGGGATACAGATTAAAATCCTCAAATGAAAAAGGCTTGTAGGCAGAGTCCGAAAGAGACAAGGCGTGAGCTTCTAATTGTTTTTTCCAAGTGGAGTTGTGTGAACACTTACTTCTCCCAGTAATGATATACACCAACATACACCACACAGAGTATTGCCAGCCAAAGAAATTCACTTAAGTCCAGGAGTCCAAAGATTTTATTGGGGGTCAGCCATGGCTACATGGCTGCCTGGCTGACCTTAGTCTCCAACCCTTCTGGAAGGTAAGCATGTGGCCTAAGGCCCCCATCATAAATAACATTGTTAGCATAAAGTATCTGGCCTGGCCTAAGGACTCAGATAAACAAAGACACTCTTTACCCTGATAAACCTGGATTAGAGGGGGATGGGGTGAGAAACTGAAAGCTGAGAAGTTACGGAATCAAAAGGGTGGGGTGGAGCAAGAGCAGGGTAAGTCAAGGCCAAGGAGCCAGACAGACCTTTCTTTGGAATATGCAAGATGTGGACAACCCAGGCTTGCTGAGTTAGCCCTTTACTGGACCCCAGGTCAGCCTGCACACACACCATGAGGGGCAGCAGTACCATCTTTGCCCTTAGTGTTTATTGTGCAACCTATAACTTGATTTGTGTTTTTGAATCACTCCATGCTACTGCTATGAGACATGCTCTGAGACTCACATGCTACTGCAGTGAGACAGCCCAGATTTACACATGCTCTACACTTGCTCATGCATCTCTGTCAGCGCTTATACATATGTATGCTCTTGTTGTAAGAGGAGCTATTATGTAATGAAGATAAATTTGAAGTTTCTAGTTTAGCTTTTTGACTCCAAATTGACTTCTGCCTACTTATCATTTCAATATCCAAGTTTACTTATAAGCTTAGTATGAGAAACTTAGTACAGACAGACACTTTTCCCTCAGGAGTTCAGGGCATGGCTCGGTTACGGTTACGGAAGACCCTGAGACCTATCTGATGTTATAAGATTTATTGGCTGTGAATTGGAGTTGGGGTCTGGTGGTGCCTGCTGCCCTTTGAAAGCCATAGCTCCACCCGCTGGGTGATCCCCTCTGGGTCCCGCCAGGGCATCCCCGCCTGCTCCCTTTCACACTCACCGCAGGGTTCCTCTTTCTCTCTCAGTTCCTCCAGCTGCTCTGGTTGCTACCTCTGCCTGAATGCTCTTGCTCCACCCCAACCCTTTGACTCCCTAACTTCTCACCCCATCAGGGAACCTAGTTGACCCCCTCTAACCCAGGTTGAGGAATCCTTGAGAGGGGCTTACCCTGAGAGCTTAAATCATGCGTGGTATGATGGCTTTTTTTGCTGTCTGCCCCAGGAGACTAAGCTCAGTGAAGCAAGGAACCAGCTGCCTTTCTTGGATTCCCACCACTGCAGTATTGTCAGAAAATGAAAAATCAGATGGAACTTCCTTCATCTTGCCCTCCACTAGACCCACTAGACTGTCAGCTCCATCAGGCCAGACATTTGGGGTTGTTTATTTAGTTCACCCGTGAATCCCATGCACCTGGAACAGTGCCTGGCAGAGAGAGAGTGGGTGCTAGGTAACACCTGCTAGCAGGTATCTAGTAGCACCTCTGTCATTGTTGTGTGTTTTCAAAGAGTACTCTGCCAGCCATGATTCTCTGATGTCTTTCATGTCCTCACAGGGCCCTTGGACATATTCCATCTGGCAGGGATCACCTCATGTCAGGCAGTATGCACCCTCATAGGGTCTTCAGCTGTCTTTTTCTACTTCCCTTTTTTCTATCAGAAATACCTGTGGTTGACAGAAAGTCACAAGCCAAAGAGGAATTGAGATACTCCCTCTCTCTGTGTTGTCCCTCAGCATTGTACCACCAGCCAAACAGATTTTTTCTCGGATCATCTTCTTTTCCAGTTTAACTTTAGGAAATTCCTTTTGAGGCTCAAGGGAGAGGGGGAATCACCTGTAATACTAACACCTGAGCTAAGTCCTTGCATGTGTGCTCTTCACACTGAGGGCACTTTGCAGAACTCCCAGCTGCCCTTGTCTCTTCGGCCACTTCCCATTCTCACAGGAACCAATGGAGAAGATGTAACATGGCCCCCTTTCTGCGGGACTGGAGCATTTGAGGCCTGCCTTCATAATGGCTGGGGTGCAGGGCCTGCTTAGCCTGTCCTTTCTGTCCTGGCATTCTTGGTGTTTGCTCTGTCAAACCTTTCTTCCTCATTGGTTAGAACTGGGTCACAGGCACATGGAGTCAGTCAGTCCTTTCCTCTGCCCCTGGGGGAGGATTTTAACAGAAGTTCCTCCTCTGCTGGCCTGACCAACAGATCACCTCTGGTAAGCACAAGCTTCCAGTTCACAGAAACTTCCAGAGAACAGAACGGCACTCACTTTCTGGCCATCCAGCCTGATAGCAGGATAAGCCACCCCTACATATTTCTCTGTGCTTCTATCATAACATCTAAATCAGACATTTGATTTCCATACCAAGTCAGCACAGTGATACAAACTCTGAGAATTTGAGAGACTGTGTCACTTGCCAACAGAAAAAAATAAAATCTCACTGAAATGAGGAAGATACTGTCAGCTACTTGTTACTGCTGTGACTCTCCAAATTGAGGTAGAGAGGCCGTGGTGTGGGGGCAAGCAGTGGTGAGACGAGACAAGCCAAGCTTTGATGGGAGAGCTCGCTCTCAGGGAAGCCGAGAACCTGCCTCCTGGTGGACAATTGAGACCTGAACACCACTTCCACCCTTGGCTGTCCTAAGTGCCTCTCCAGCTTCAAATTCTGTCTTTCGCAGTATGTGAAATAATCTGGGTGAGACTGGACTGTTAGAAATGTATCAACTCAGAAAACATGTGAATGTGAGAGAAAATCATTTTAATCCTACTTTATAGCTCTCCCTTGTTCTAGAAAAAACGTAGAATGGACGTGAAGATGACAAACTTAAAGTGTTGGAAGAAGTGGAAACTCCAGATAAATTAGCAGATCTATTTTTCCCTGAAAATTAACCCTTGCAAAATTTGCTTGACATATTAACGAACATAGTCCAGAAAACATTTGTCTTTTTACTTGAAAAAGTCTGATGGTTTCTTCAGACATGTCTCCTGAGCTGGTGAATAATGTTTAAATGTTCAAAGCTGTAAAGCTCAGTGGTTTAAGTTTATTTCCAACAACAGTGACATAGAATTTAATAGTAAATTCAACCAATGTTTTAGCTTTTTATCTGTACATTATTTTTAAATTTCATCTGCCAAACATTAAGAATTCAGATTATACATTGAGCCGCTAAATGTCCTGAAAGCTTTCTCTTAACACTTTTATATCTGAAATGGGCTCTCAAACACATTATCTACAGTTTTATATTTTCTTCAGATTTCCAGGGTGTGTGTTTAAATTGTTCATGACTTTGTTTTTAGGTATCAGGAGAGAACATCTCTAAAGATTACTCGCACAGTTAATAAAATTGCTGAGCCACAGGGAGATGCAAGGTTAGAAGATTAAGAGGAAGGCAGCTAAGGGCAGGATCCACCCTTATGAGGTGAAAGAAGAAAAGCTTGAGAGGCTTGGGAGCTTTCTGGTTGGAAAGGCAGATCATATGGAGGAAACGTGCTGGAATGGCCTGAAAAAGGGACTGAAGCAAGTTTGGCACAAATGAAAGTGTTAGAGTCGCTTTGGTGGTGAGTTCACATCCACAGCCAGAAGCATCAGCTCTTGAGGAATAAGGTCCATGCTGTCCCCATGGTCACAGAGCATCATTCGTGTGCCCGTTTGGCAAATTTACAGTGAGCAACTCCTCTGATTGAGGCACTAGAAACACAGCAGTGCGTAAAGCAGGTCCCTGCTGTAAAGAAAACTAAAACTAAAGCAAGTCAAGGGTGGAGAGGGTTGAGGGTGAAAGATGGAGTTCAGCTTTAGCAAGGATGTTCAGGGAAGTGGCCTCTGAGCGGAGATCCAAATTAAGTGAGGAGGACAGTCATGCAAGTACCTGGATGAGAGAAGCATTACTGGCAGAGAAAGTAGCACGTGGAAAGGCCTTCTGACAGCGTCACCCTTGTTAGAAGTTTTAAAGCTGCAATTATGCAATAACTGGAATCAGACATTAGCAGGGCCCAGAAAGGACCCTAGAATCGAGTATACAAAATAGAGTTTGAAGACATAACCTGAGCCAGGTGGCTCAATGGAAACTCCCATATCTGAAAAGAGGAAGTGCAAAACCATAGTCCATGGGGCAGTGCTAGGTCAAAGCCTGTAAGGGAGACCAGGGCTGGGGAAGAGCTAGAGCAGGTCTGCTACCACTGGAGGCCCTGCACTCTGATCCCCACAAGCACACTTTATCCATCTAATGTGGTCCTGTGAGCTGACCTCATAGTGGCAGGAGGGGAAAGGAACTCAAATAGAGGTAAGGCAGAGTGGTGAATACAAAATATGTGTTGTCAGAAAGGATAGTGTGCCTCTCACAAATGCCCGCATCTGTCCTGTATGTGCTCACTGGGGGATTATGAAGAGCCTGCTGTGTGTGGTCCTCTACAGATAGAAGAGAAATCACAAAAACATGGAATGCCATTGCCTCTCATTTTCCCCAGGAGCTCGTCCGTCAGCGAGGAGTCTTAGAACGCACAGAGAAGATGGTGGACAAGATGGATCAAGATTTGAAGACCAGCCAGAAGCATATTAACAGCATTAAGAGTGTGTTTGGGGGTTCGTCAATTACTTCAAATCCAAACCAGCAGAGACCTCACTCGAACAGAATGGCACTGTAACCTCCCCGCCCAACAGCAGGTAAGTGGGTCTTCAGCTATCCTGATGTGAAGTAGCAGGGTTCAGTGCAGATGGCCAAGACTATCAGGCCACTTCTAGTGTCTTAAAGGGATCCAAGAATCCTGTAAGATTCTCATTAGAAGGCAATGGTCTTCCGACAGTTTGAAACATACCTTTCTCTAGCACTCCTGATGATTTTCATGTGTTTGACTGTAAATCCTGCATTAGTTGGGTCTGTAAATCCTGCATTAGTTGGGTCTTCAATAAATTACTGTAAATCCTGCATTAGTTGGGTCTTCAATAAATTGTCTGTAAATCCTGCATTAGTTGGGTCTTCAATAAATTACTGTTCCAGTAGTTGTTAAATCCTGCATTAGTTGGGTCTTCAATTACTGTTCCAGTAGTTGTTAAATCCTGCATTAGTTGGGTCTTCAATAAATTACTGTTCCAGTAGTTGTTACCCCAGTAGTTTGAAAGAGAATGTTCATCTCAGAAAGTTTAATCAATATAACTATGACTCACTTTACAAAATGTTTGCTTTGAAAAGTATAGTGAACTCTTCCATATCTAAGCCAATTTGCCAATTGATTTTCTTTAAATTATAGATTATTTTCCTCAAAAGTTTTGGTTAAAGTTATAATAAAATCATACATGTGATTCTGCTGGGCATTTAAAATGTCACATGTTTAAAGATAAAAATTGAATTTCTGCTACAATAGATTACTACTATTCATATCTAAGATCATGTTTTTTTATTATAAAAACAATGAAGCCATATTATAGAAAATCTACACCTTACCGAACATAACACAAACGCTTAAAATTTAGTTTCTCCTCTTATTCAGTGTTTTCATAGTTGTTGCCAGAGTATTCATTTGATTTTATAGCTTGCTGCTTCTATTTAACCCTGAAAAATGTTTAATGTAACGCTATTACACAGGTTTTCTCTTTCTCTCTCTCTCTTCTCTCTCTCTCTCTCTCTCTCTCTCTCTCTCTCTCTCTCTCTCCTCTCCCCGTCTCTGTTATTAATTCTGATATACAGATCTATTTATGAGGTATTTATTAAACTGTATAACCGATGTAGAATGATATGCACACATCTTAAGAGGAGAGCCAGTGACTATTTACCTGTGTATACACCTGTGTGGCAACCACCCAGATAAGAAAGTAGAGCGCAATGGGAAGAAATTAGGAAACTCTCCAACTCACATTTGGGCTGGGGAAGAACAAATGTAGGCAAAAGAGCCATGGTGGCAACAGAAAGAACAAGCAAGTGAAGCCATTGCACTTACAAAGGGGAAACTGCAGGAAAAGGAGCAGGTAGTTAGTATGGAGCCAGGATACACTAGCCACGGTTATGAGGGTTGGTTGGTTTGTTGGCTCTGCTATAATTACCATTCACCCCTGATTATCCAGCCTGACCCTAATTTCAAATATCTTGTCACTCTTTTTTCCGAACTGGAATAATTTTTTTTCAATATGCAAATCAGAAATATGATTTGTGTCCTCGTCTTTGGCTACATGTAATTACCATAAGAAGTTTGGATGTCCCTTTGCTTTGGACTGAGACATCCACCTCGCACAAACACAGCAGCAGAGTGAGCCTTAGGAGAAGTGGGAAGTGTGAGTTTGTGTTTGGCACAAACCTATGTTCTCCATGCCTCCTCCCAAAGGCTGCTTCTTGGGACTCATGGGACTCCCACAGCCCTGATCATGCTTTAAAAGCCATTTAGATCCTAGAGCTCCATGTGCAACTTTATTTGTGCATCTTGAAAACTGAAGCAACTCACTCTCATTCAGCTGTTGCCCAAATGTGCATGGAAGCAGATCTGTACAGCTTTGTGGGAGAGGCCGCTCCAGTGGCATTGCATGGGTTCCTTCCCTCATCGAAGCGCCCACACCCTGCAGGCCCATGCCTGTGGCAAGGAGACAGTTGCGAGAGCAAGGTCGGTCTGTCTGTTTGAAGGTATGGGGAAGGCCGACTATCAGCAGTGATGCAGTGGAGGCTCGGTGGGTGAGCCTGGCCCTAGGAACTAAGGAGCTAACCTTTGCATGGAGTCGAGGTTGCATGAGAGCCTACCAGTTGAAAGAAGGGGAAAGGGGGAGACACATGGCAGTCTGCACTGGAAAAGCCCAGGCAGGGCAATGGAGGGCAATGACTGTTTCCAGAACAGGAGCCCAGCAGGCTTTTAATATTAAGGCACGGCCTGTAAGCTCCTAACCCCTACATTTTCAGAAATCGCTACAATATATAATTACTTCTGCAAAATGTAGTAAATTGTGAGTAAATTTTTGTGATCTGTTAAAACCCTTAATTCATAAATACAGGAATATTTGTCATTTAAAGACTCTTAAAATAAGCTTCTCCTGATCAGACTTCTGTGAAGTCATGTGTTTCGTGTGTACATCCCTATTGCACAAACCCTTGGGCCTTCTCTAAAGTTTTATTTCTCTCTTGGTAAACCAGTTTTGTTCTAGCTGACAATGCTTCATAAGCTTCTCGCTCTCGTTTCCATTTAAAGCTCATGGGGCTCCACTTAAGTCATAGATTTAGCCACTAAACCTGAAACTCTCTTATTTAAGACTTGGTTTCTGCCCAAGAGCAATCACTCTTACACTTCCCTTTCTTATCACTTCTGTCACTATCCCTAGAATTGGCTTTCTTTCGGGGAACCATTTTTTCAAAGAAAACAAGTTCACAGAAAAAAAGTTGGCTTTGAAGTAAGCCTGCTGGGTGTTGGCCAGGCAGGCTCAGAAGACTCATCTTACATCTCGCATCTGCACCCAGCCCAACAACACACGAGGCTGACAGACATGCTTAAAGAAACTAGGTGTGTGTTTCTAAACCTTTGGTCACTGCTTCCAAGTAATGAAATTCTCAGATTTCAGAACGCTCTGCTGTGTTCTGCGCGTCACGGAACAGTGGGGGCCCCCAAAGCCATTAGCTGACGAAGTCCAGACTTGCTCGCCGGACGGACGGAGTGCCAGTAAAGACTTTAACTAGAGAAGTACATGTCAGGGTTGTTAGAAAGATACCCAGTATCTTGGGATTAAAAATTGGAAAGGCAGGGTGCTCATCCCTGTGGGGGTAAAGAGAAGCAGGGCAGAAGGAGGGACCACATTTCTGGGGTATGAGGGGAATCAAGAGGACTTTTGTTTCATGGATTACTGAGAGTGGATCTGTACAGAGGGAGAGCAAAAATGAAGAGCAACTGAGGATTCCAGCTTAGCTGAGGAAATGGCCAGGCTGCTGGTCAGCAAAGGTGGACTGTGGGAGGCCCAGCTTCCAGAACACGTGTGACACCCGTAGAGATTCAGTGAGGTGTCAAATGTAGTCTAAATATCTGAGTTGCTAAATGAAGTCCCTGTCTACAGCTGGAGCAGCCCGGGAAGCAAAATCAAAGATATTTTGTAGAGACTTATATGATGGGAAAATAATAATTGAGTACACTTTGTAATTCAGGTCTACTCATAAGAATGAAATTCTTAACTGAGGTTTAAAGTTAGTGTTCCCTATCATTTAATTGATTGATTGCCAGTGGACATCTGTAAAGGCTCATGGCTGTGTAAAAACAGGTGGTTGGGCTAAGTTCGGCCTACAGGTCAAAGTTTGCTGACCCTTATTCTAACGTACCTACGGTGGTTTCATATGCTTCTTTTCCACATGGTGCTAGGATCCTCATTTTCCTGAGGGAGGGCTACCTAACCAGATGCTGTGTTTCTGAAGCAGGTGTCTCAGATCACTGCGCGTGTGACCAGCAGTGTCCCAGGAGGTGCTGATGGAATTCCTGCTGCAGTCAAAGGAACCATTTGATTTTCTCACATAGGCATTAACTTGAAAAGACTGTCTAGACTGCCAAAGTGTTTTTCCTTTCTAAAAGATTTTTTTTTCTTAACTTTTATTCAAGATTGAAAGAAGCTATAAGTACAAGTAAAGAACAAGAGGCACAGTACCAAGCCAGCCACCCAAACCTCAGGAAGCTGAATGACTCAGGTTAGCAGGGACCTGTGTTCCCACCCACATTTGGATTTGGTGTTGGCTCAGGGGTGGGGCGTGGGCAGTGGGGGCTCCAGCTGTTTTCATCTCACTTCCTGGGTAAGGGTGTTAGGGACCCAGCACTGCTCTCAGGGAGCTGAGGAATATGTCACCATGGAGGGTGGCATGATGAAGTAGGAGCCTGTGTCCTATCAAAAGTGAGTCTGCCTCCTGTAGCTCTGTGTTCCTTTGGAAGTGAAGAGGCAACAGCAGGAACACCCATATGATAAGTAGAAAAATGGCCCTCCAAAGGTGTCCAGGTCCTAATCCCCAGACCCTGTAATTATGTAAATATGTTAGATTATATGGCAAAAAGAGAATTATGGTTGCTAATCAGCTGACTTTGAGATGGTAGATTATCCTGGATTATCCAGCTGGCCCCAGTGTAATGACAGAGGCCCTTTCTAAGTGGAACGGAAAGCAGATAAGAGAGTGTCAGAGTGAGAGATAGAAGATATTATGTGCTGGCTTTGAAGATGGAGGAAGGGGCCACTATTAAGGTGATCTCTTGAAGCTGGAAAAGGCTAGGAATTTGATTCTCCCCAGAACCTTCAGAAGGAACAGAACCCTGTTGACACCTTGATCTTAGCCTAGTAAGACCTGTGTTGGGCTTCTATACTCCAGAATTAAAGGATGTTTGTTTAATACAGCAGCAGTAAGAAACTAATACAGCCCCCAAGCCTGAGTGGGCAGAGAAGCGGCAATGTGGACAAGGTGTGCAAGATAGAATGTTTTGTGTCGAATCATCCCGTTAGTATCAAATGACAGATCCAGAAACATCCCTTACCTGGAAGGGAATTTAAGCCTCCTGAGAACTTCCGTAGACCCCTAGAAAGCCAGGCCATTGACAGGGCTCCAGAAACTAAATGCTTTCTATGCTGCCTTCAAGGAAAGCAGGACTCACCCTGCACGTGCTGGAACCCACCAGTATCATGGTTGACGCAGCTAAGACAGGACTGATGGAGGATGAGCTGGGGGTCAAGAAAGACTAAGATTGCACAGTTCAGTTCTAAAGGGTGAAACTCCAGGAGGAAGTGTGAGACAAAATACAGAAACCTGGAAAAAAACCTGAGCTCTTCCAACCCTGAAGAAGTAGATAGGGCCCTACACCAAAAAGACACAATTTTAAGGGTGTAGAATGGCTTCAGTTAGTTATGCTAGAGAATTCCACTAAGTCTGAAAGGGAAGTTTTCCCAAAAGATGTAAACTGAGATGACAGACAGGCTTTTCCTACGCATTTAGAAACTGAAGTTTCTAAATGTGCATTATTTAGCATTTGTTGTTAACTCGTTTATGAAGTTAAAAGAGTACAGAAATAAATTTCAAAAGGAAAAAAATCACCCATCCCATTTTTGTAACGTAACAATTTTTATTTTTTAAACTTTGTCTTTTAGACTTTATTCACAAGCCTTTGGTGTTTTGCATTGTTGCAGGTCTACTGCCAGATTATTGTGTGAATCTCTTTCTCTTTCCTGAACTTGTGTGCCAGGGTCTGACCAGGTGACCTATAGGTTGAGGGTCTTCAATCTCTAAAGGGCTGTCCCCAAAGAAGACTCTCTTCCACCCCCACCAGCCTGCCCAGTGCTCCTGCCCCCAAAATTTATTCGTTTTCACATCATCTCTTCAGATGGCCTCAGAACCAACCACCTCATTCCTTCCACCCGTTTTCCATATTAAGATTAATTTGGTGAGACAACATTGCAAGATATGTGAGTTAACCATTCTTGTGTTTCTTTCTAAATTCAGACTCTGTCCCTGCAGGGACTAGTTCTGCCGTGAGTACTGATGCTTACCCGAAGAACCCACACCTTCGAGCCTATTACCAGAAGGTTGACAACAATCTAGGTAAGACTGGAAGCTGCACCAGCCTCTACAGGTCCCTTACTCAAGACACTTGCCTTGCAGACATCTCATGCCGAGCCAACCAGTATACACTGTTAGGCTCCCAGGTTCTCAAGACCAAAACCTGATGTCTGCCTCTCTATTGCCACATGTCAGATCCAACACAAGTTATGTTCATCTCACCCCCTCAGCTCTCCGGAGTCTGTCTACTTCTCTCTATCCCCACCTAAATCATGACATCAACAGAGACCAGGAGTGCCTGAGAGGCCTTATTATGTAGCCTGGACCCTGCTTGCTCCATCCTTACTACCTGACATGGGGAGCCCCCATTTCCTCCCTTGTGAACCAGGCTCAGGAACAAAACCTGCCTCTGAGGACTTGGGGAGAGAGATACATGAGAGACACCATCAAGCATGCAGGAAACTGCCTGGTCTAGTAAGAGCTAGCACTCATGGCCATGACAGCACATTGGCCACACGACTGGTTCCTTACATTCCAGGTCCCTTGCCCTGGCCTCTGGCCCTTGCCTGCCTCTCCAGCCCTCCCTGCCCTCATCACTTTGTGGCTCCAGTTCTTCCTGCTGCTCACTTGCTCCCATCTACCGGAGAAGTCCGTTCACCTCATTTCTTTGCAAGGCTGGCTTTTACTTCTCATGCTATGAGCCCTGCTTTAACGTGGCCACCTCTGGTCTCTCAGGCACCCTATTGTTTCTACTATAGTGACTCGTCTGATGTCTCCCTGACCAAACTATAAAGTTCCAGGAACACAGGAATATTTCAGTTTGTCACCACTTTACACTCAAGGCCTAGCAGGCAAGCACTCAATGATCATTCTTTGAATGAAAGGAACGAAGTCAGTTAATGGAAGTTCAGGTGGAGTGTCACGTATGCAGACAGTAGGAGTTGACCTGTGAGCAGCTTCCATGAGTTTATTCTAGATAGTGTCTCAGATAGTGCCTCCTCCTCTGACCTTTGTCCCATAACTACTTAGGTTGCTCGTTAGTCTTTCACCCCCATTATGAGATGGCAAAGTGAGTGAGACAAAAAGTAAAATGTCCCCCTGCTCTAAAGTTGTCTAGTGGAAAACAAACCTGAATCTCATGAAGATACGTAATGGATGTTGGTACAAAGGCTTCCTCCTGTGTCTTCCAGGAGGAGACACAGCGTGGGCTCCCTCCCTGGTTCACACAGAGCAGGGCCCATCCAGCAGCCCTGATTGGCCAACGTAGAGGGCATGTTAGGCAAATCCATACTCATTTCCTTTTTAGTAACATTTACTTTCATTTCTAAGTGTGTAGATTCATTGTAGAAAATTCTAAAGTTAGATAAAGTGCTTGTGGAAACAAACACCCTAAATCCTCCTATCCAGCAGTGGCCACTGATTTGGTGCCAGTCTTTCTATTTTCATGTACATATGTCTAGTGTCAAATGTACTGAGGATCATTCAGTATACACATTTCCTTATCCTCCTTTTTCACTTAGATCTTGAACACTTTCCTAAACCTTTTTTCTTAAAATTTCTTTGAAAAGCACTTTACCATTTCCATCCCCTGCTGTTCAGCGCTTAGGTTACATCTATTGTTTGCTACTGCAAATAATCCTCTGTCCATTCTCATGAGGAAGCCTTTGGCTACATTTTGTAGCTAGATTACTAGAAATAGAATTACAGAGTCCAGGAATAGAGTCTTTTAAGCATGAAAAGAAATCTTTACAGAAATAAGACATTGATTTTAGAGTATAGACAGAGCCAGAACAAATAAATAAAAGAACTATAATTTCACCACCCACAGCTCACCACTGCTACCCTCAGTGTGAATGTCAGCACTAGACATTCATTGCTGCGGGGAAGAGGGCCCATCTCAGCAATTTCAATACCCTGGCAGGTTCTCTACCAGATTCCACCTGTCCTTTGCCCTTAGAGCCCAGGGAAGCCCAGCCTGCCACCCATCCCTTCTGTCCTCTGAACTCTGCCCTGGAGCCAGAAGCCTCAGGCAGAAGGTGCATGTGTGGGATCTGCTCCAGAGGAACACAAAGGGGATTGGAGGCCCTTAGCCCTCCCCACCTACGGTTTCCCCAAGGAAGAGGGAGAGATCTGCCAGAGGGTCAAAATTTAAGAAATCCAACCCACCCCTAGAGACTGAGGGTGCTTTTCATAGAAATTTTAGGAGAAAAGGTTTAGGAAAGTGTTCAGGATCTAACTGTCTCACACTTTTTATCTCAGTGTGTAGCTATCTGCCTGTTTTTGCTGTCACAGCTGCTGACAAGCTTTCTGTGGCCTGGGGTGGCTTCATACATTTTACTTTCCATGGTCATGGGTTTCAATAAACTTAAGAAACATGGAGCTGAAGACTATTTTTTTATTGATCCTGCTTAGATTTATAGTACCAATACCAGTATTTTCTGTATTCCGGGTTTTTTTCATTTAGTGTTCTTACCTTTAATTTAGCATTAGGGAGGCTTACAAAGCATCATCTCTTTTCTCTTCCCTCTGGCTCTTTCCTGACCTGCTGTTCTTAGTAAAGAAAGCAGCTCTAGGCATGCTCCCAGCTCCCACTTCCCATTTACATATGTGCACACAGGCATGCGCACACACACACATACTCACAAAACCTAGGAAAGAGGCTTTATTGTTCACCCAGACAGAATCAAGTCAAGACTCGTCGCTTTAGTTGGCACAGCGCTAGAGGACCCCAGGGCCCCTCCGCTTGTCTCCTCCCCTTACTCGCCCTCAGTTCTCGTCATGTCATCTGTGCCAGGTTAGCTTTCACGTACTCCTGAGATTGGCCACATCTTTAAAGACAACAACCCTTTTAAAACGAATGTGAGATTGATTTTTACCATTTTTTGAAACAGAAGGAAAATATTTATTACCAATAGTGGAAAAGCCTAATAAGGGAAATAGAATGAGCACAGAAGAACACTGGCAGCAGGGTAGCCAGTTATGGCCACGCGCTCCTAGGGACTCAGGTCAGCTGTGGTCAGGGTCCTGGGCGGGCTGGAGCTTGCCTAAGGAGCAGAGTCAGAATCTGCACTCAAATTAAAAAAAAAAAAAAAAATGATTCACACTCAGGCCCAATGGAATTGGCCTGGATTTTCCCCAATACTGCATTTCCCCTGGTGGAGAATTTGAATTTCAGCAATAATGATATAACCTAGCACAAGAGCTGAACCTTTGCCTAAGGCAGTGTACTCCATAGTTACCTGGGGCTTAGCCAGCTGGCATCTCTAAAGGAACCGAGGATCTTTAGCATTTTATTCCTTTTGACATGGGGACCCTGGGCTGTAGGGATCTGGGCACCCAACTTGTACAGAAGCCACTGCCTTCTTCCTGACCATAAAATAAGCAAAGGAAATGACGCCAGTCCAGTTCTGGGAGACGGTCATAACCTAGAACATTTGCAACATCAGTGTGTTGTTCATGGATCTGGGAAATGTTAACAGTGAGTGAACAAGTGTAAGAAAATGTGAATTTTCCTAACGTGAGTAAAGGGACCTCACAGCATCTGGGTCCAATAGGAACATCTATCGTTCATGTGTTCTCTGGCACCCCAGGTGGCAGGGCAGCAACAGACACGCCCTCCCTTCTCCTCCCACTTGCAGAGGAGACTGGGATGTGCAGTCTTCTCTAAGGAGGTGCCTGGAGCTGGAGCAAGCTGGACACAGGGGCTCTCATTAGACAGGGCTTCCCAGGTCTGTCTCTCAGACATATTTCCAAATGGGGATTCTCCTATTTGCCATTCCAGAGCTGTGCTTGATCTAACTTTAGAGAGCTGGAGATGGAAGGAAAGAAAGCAGGCATCACCCACTGATGTGGGGTTTTGCTCCTAAAGAGCAGACCAGTGAATCTGGCTTTTAGTAACCAGCTTACCTCTCCCAGGTACTCATTACGGGGTCTTGAAAGGGAACATGTTTCCAGGGCCCTCAGTGCCCTTTTCCATAGGTACTGATCCTGCAATCTGTAGCAACCTACTAGAAGGTTCAAAGGCTGCTGAAAAATCACATAGCTCTATATGCATTTTTTAAAACACTGGAAGGACAAACACCATTATATTAACAGTGGTTATCTTAGGTGAGCAGTGGGAAGAGGAGTGACTCTATATTAAGCACATGTTACTTTTTATTGAGTAAACAGATTTTCTTTTCACTTGCATCTTTTGGAAAATATAACCAAAGCTCTGAAAGGTAGTCTGTTTCATGAGAAAGACTCGGTGACCTAAATGTTGCTGAACACCTGGGAGGGAACAAGAAGCAGTTCCCAATGCATGTCTTTTCCTCTCCCACAGATGAGCTGTCCATGGGACTGAGCCGGCTGAAGAACATAGGCCTGGGGATGCAGACAGAAATTGAGGCGCAAGATGACATTATTGACCGCCTCACAACCAAAGTGGACAAATTAGATGTCAATATAAAAAGCACAGAAAGAAAAGTTCGACAACTTTAAAGACAGAAGGAGTTCTAGTTCATTGTGATGAAAAGATTCAAAAGATCTTTTAAACTCCAAGAAATTTCATTTATTACTTTAGTATGTGATTTAACATGTTTGCAAATATTATAATAGAGTGGGTCTTAAGAGATTCTGTTGTTATGAAGAAGTGTGCATCCCACTTATTCTGAGAACCAACTCTTCTCTTAGTTCTTTGAACTGAATGCTTAGAATTTTAGTCTGAGCACAGTAGCCTGGCCCTGAACATCCTGGGCCTTTGACTATTACCATGCTGAAATGAGAAGGAAAAGTTGTGTTTCTCACTTTAACGAGCAATTGGAAAGATGTGGGCAGAATTTCAATCCCTGTTTGCCAATATTTCATCCCCAGGTCTTATCATCAGAATGCTAAGGGAGGAATAAGAGACCCTGTGAGCCAGTTATTTGTGGGGAGGGTCCTTCCCACATCTTGTGTAGCAGTGATCACCACATACACACAGACACTAAGCATATTGCGATTTAGCTTCCTTGAAAAGGATTGGTGTAAGATTCAGAAATGGAGGATGTCAGCATTCTTTCATGTTTTATTGACAGATGTCACCTCTTCCGCTCTTTACCTCCATCCTTGGTGTGCATTTTAGTAGAAGGGGCTCAGACAAGCCCCACTCATTGAGATGCCTGGAAATACATAGAGAAATGGGTAAGCCCTTATTTCTCATACGTCTTCATCTCTGATTCTCTGTCTATGAGGAGGAACAGATTCTCCACTGGCTCAAGACTGCTTGGCTTACCAATTACGGGACCTGTAGAGTTGGGAACGGAGCATCACACAGACATGGCCAAGCAGTGGTGTTCCTGCACTGAGCCCTCCACCCCTTTGGGGCTCTTCCTGACCTCTCCAGGGATCCCACTCACTCTCCTTGCATGTTTTGCAAGGTAAATTGACTCAGCACTTGGTTCTGTGCCACCCAGTTTCAGGAATGGAACTCCAAAAATGATGCTGACTTTGTATAGAAGGATTTGGCTAAAAAGAAAGACCAAACCTCATCATTTTAACTGGTCCAGTTTATTCTTTCATTTTATAAAAAGAATCACTTAAAAGCATTAACAATTGATTTGTATAATGAAATGCATTTCTTTGTGTTGGTACCACCAACAAAATAATTGAAGCCACAAGATTCTTTAAAAAACAATGAAAATATTTTGAAGATGGAGAAAGGACTGATTTTAGTAAGACAGATTAGGTCAAAAACTTTAAAAATAACAGTGTCTTTTACCTTGAAACATGTCACTGGATATGTGACCTTCACCACTTCCATCGTGGCCTGTAAACAAAGTCCCTTAAAGCAAAAGAAACTTCTTCAGAGTGCTGCAGCAATGAATGCATCACTATTTATGTAACAAATCGTTTTTACGAGTCCCATCCATGCGTGACCTTCCTAAGAATACTGACACTCTCCACCAGCGGATGCTTTCTGTGAGGTTGCAGTCGCCTCAGGGAGTATGATCCACAATATTATGAATGTCCCAGGATGTAAGGATGTGATCAAATTAGACGTTTATCAGATGAGCTCATCATGATTATTCTCTTGGTAACTAGTAAAGGAAAATTTTTACATGTATACCCAGCCCAGAGTAAACGAGCGTACAGGGCTTTCAGCAAAAAGGCTGCTCAAAAAAACATGAAGCCAGACCACAGAGCAGCCAATGTGTATATTTCATTCATTCTAATTGTTTCTGATTTTTTTCCTAGTACCTTTCATGGATGTCATATTAACTTTTTCTTGCTTGTCATCATCAGACAGACTCACGGATATTAGTCATTATACCTCAGACCTAAACTTTTTTTTTCAAGTAGATGCAGCCACCTGCCTCCGAATAATCTCTTCAGCAGCCTTCCATTTGCATAATGCGATTACTGATTTAACTGACTTGAAGTAAAGGGGCACCTTATTTTATGTACCTCCCCTTGTCTTTTGTTGGATTGATGAAGCCAATCACCTCCCTCCTTTTTTTTTTTTTTTTTTTTTTTTTTACCCTTAGCCTATGGAAGGAGAGTTGCCCTCACTTCTATAGAAATTTGTCTTCCTCTGACACATTAGAGGGCCTCATATCATTTATTTTGTTCTTTTTCAGAGGCCCTAATTCTAAGGTCTCAGCCAAGGTAGTACCTCTAAGCTACAAGCTAGCCAGCCACTTTCTTCTTCCCACACCCACCAAAGACCCTTAACTGGTTCTACTTTATAAAGCAAAATTGCTTGCATTTTCAGAGAACAAAGACCTGAGGAGCCTCCAGAAGCTTTGCACATGATGGCGATGATCAAAAAGAAAACATTATATCCTCTAGACTAGATACCTCTCATGGGGACACTCAGAGGTGCTTGGGCTGGGTTTGACTGTGGGATGGGCTTGGTAAGACATAAAAGATGAACTCGACCTTTGCCAGAAGGGGCCCATAAGACAGATTTTTATTTCCACAGTTGAGCTGGAAACAAACTGTACCTTCAAAAAAGTGGCTTTTCTAACTTTAGGCTGGTTATATGTTAAATGTTCTGCTAACTAAAAATAAGTGCATTCTCCTCCAGAGAAAACTATTTCTAAAATCTAGCAATTTGTAACTTAGCAGTGGGATTGCCTCATGGATTGTTTGTGTGTGGGGGGGGGCACATTCTGCAGGAAAGGAGACCTGAGTTTAACTCAGGTGGTGAGAAAAAAGCATAAGTTCATTTTAATTTCTCTAACTCTTTGTAAATATGTGATTTTAAGTGTACACTACACCAATTTAGTTAAAATCTTATACTTTGCCTGTATAGGTCTTTTCTGCAAAATTTTTGAAGTTAATGTTGAGCATCTTCAGCTGTGATGGGTGAAAGATCTTATGTACAGAATGATGATCTAGTCATTAAAAGTGCTCATGAGAGGAGGTACTTTTTGTTCAGAGTCTGTACCTGAATAACTCTTATGCTCTGTGCCTTCAACTCAAAAATGACCATATTCCATGAAGTAAAATGTGAAGTTTTTTAATCAAAATCTGTCTCCTACATAATCATTTTCAAAGAGTTGCTGGAGGAGTGTCCTCATTTAGTCTTCCTGTGTTTGACCTTCCCTGCCACATTTAGTTCCCTGTTACGGTTAGCCCTATGAACCAGCTTCCTTCTTGAAACCCTCATTTCATCTGTCAGAGTACTCTTCCTATCCATCTTCTACCTCCCTCCCCTCTGCAGAACTGTCTAGATGAGGGCTCAGCAAACTGTAAAGGGCCAGAGAGTAAATGTTTAGGCTCACAGGCCAAATGGTTTGTCACAGCTACTCAACTCCACCACTGTAGCACAAAAGCACCATAGCACAAAGATGACATTACATAAAAGTGAGTAGCCATGTTCAAATAAAACTTTACAAACACTGAAATTTGAATTTCATGTAATTTTCACATGTCACAAAATACTCTCAATTTCTATAAACCAGTTAAAAATACAAAACCACTTAGTTCACAGGAGGCACAAAACATGCTGGGCTGCATTTGGCCCATGGTCTGTCTGTAGGTGATCATCCCCTCTTCAGACTGCTGAGAGGTGCTTCTGGAGTGGGGGTGAGCAATGGATGAGCATTCTGCTTTGTAAGTGGCTTCCCCATCAGAGCTCTAGGCCCCTCTCCTGGGCAACACTGCAGCCCATGGAGAGAACAGGCCAGGCCTAGCTTTGGCTCCACTCTGCTGCCTCCATTTTTATGTCTGACCACAGGCCTAGGAACTGCTTCTATATCTGAAGGCTCTGAGAAAGCACCTGGGCTTAGGACGTCTTGACATCTTACCTGTCGGTAGACTACCTGCGCATGTCCCAAAGGCCACTCTGGTTTTAGCAGATAATGTCTTTGGACATCATTATAAATAAAGGACTATGAGGGTCTGAACACAGGCAGTGGACTTTTCTGTGAAGAAAGGGAGAGGACATTACATAGACGCGTAAGACGCGTAAGTGAAAAAATCAAAGTGACACATTTGGGAGCTGCAAGTACAGAAAAGCCTGTAGTTCGGGTTATGGGTGGGAGATGACATGAGGAAGGCAGGCAGGTCCCAATCTGAAAGGCTTTAGGGGGGTCAATGAAGAGTCAATACAGGGAGGTGTTTATGGATTTAGGCAAGAGTGACATCAGATTTGCATTTGAAAAGACCATAAAGAGGCATCGTAACACAAGAGAAAAAAGAACTAGAAACAACCTAACCGATGAAGGAAATGATAAATAATGGTTCGCCCACAGCTGCAATGGACAGTTGTGGCTATTAAAAGCTTTTAACGAGCATATAGATAATGCTTGCAATATTAACATTGTGGGGGAAAGAATGGCTGTAAACTGATTATACAGTATGGTACCAATTTTGTGGTAAGCCAAACCAACATGTATTTCAGGGAGGGAAAAGTACCCTGACATTGGTGGACAAACATAACAGGCGAAAAGAGAACAACTTAATAATGGTCCAGGCACTGAAGGAGGAGGGGGGCCACACTAGGCCGTGACAGGACAGGGAGGAGCGGGACAGGCTTTAGTGATAGATTTGCCGGTAAGGGTGGTGGTGAAGGTAACATTCAACATTTCTGGTCAAAGGAGCTAGTAGCAGTTTTATTTCACCAAAGGAATACAAAAACACAAGCACATCTGGGGTTAAAGGCAGAGGAAAAGGACTAAGTCTCGGACATGTTGAGTTTAAAGAACTTTGGGATATCCAGATGGATTTCAGATCTGAGCCAAAGGTGGTGCACAAAACACCAAAATTCTGCCCTCGTGGAACTTAAATTCTCATGAGACAGAAAGCGCAAGATGAGGAAGAAAATTAGTAGTATGATAAAATTGACCATGCAGGTCTCAGGCTTAGGAAAGATGTGGAAAGGATTTGGGCATTGTCGGAATATAGATGGTGGTTAAAGCCACATAGGTGAAGAAGAGTTACCAGGGAGAAAGAGGAAAGCCACAACCAAGTCCTGGAAATAATAGACGTTGAAAGCCACAAGCAATGCCAAGAACCCAGCTCAAGATAGGAAGAGAGGAGCAATCAGAAAGCAAAGCAGAGTTTGGAGGAAGGAGGGAGTGATGTTCTCTAATATCGCAGAGAAGTACATCAGGACAAAGTGGTTCCAATGGAGTGGTGTGGGTAGAATCCAGATTATGAGGGCTGCGAAGTGAGTATACAGAAAAGAGGGGAGATTAGTCTCTTAAACTTGGCTGTGAAGGAGAAGACAGGGTGATAAACTAGGAAGTGGGTTGAGGACAGAATCCAGGGAGAGACTGGACCTTGTGTAAAGGCTAAGGAGAAAAGCCCGTGACGAGAGAGGTAGGATAGAAGAGAAATGCCACAGAAGGAGAAGTCAGTCACAGACCTGAGAAGAAAGACGTTTCCACAGAGAAGGAGTTAGAGAAAGGATGTAGATAATTTCACTTTGCTAAGCCTTCATAATGAAATAGCAT
Organism: Eonycteris spelaea; assembly: GCA_003508835.1. Classification (NCBI taxonomy): domain Eukaryota; kingdom Metazoa; phylum Chordata; class Mammalia; order Chiroptera; family Pteropodidae; genus Eonycteris; species Eonycteris spelaea. The sequence continues at coordinate 1,598,207 of PUFA01000253.1, forward strand.
TCAGTGACTTAAGCAACAGAAATTTATTTTCTCACAGTTCTGGAGGCTAGAAGTACAAAAATCCAAGAATTGGTGGCAGTGATTCCTTTTGAGGGTGGTGAAGGAAAAATTGTCCTAGGCCTCTCTCCTTGGCTTATAGGTGGTGGTCTTCATGCTTATATAGCATTCTACCTGTATCTTCACATCATCTTCCCTCTGTCCATCACTCTGTGTCCAAATTTTCCCATTTTAGAAGGACGTCAGTCATACTGGAATAGGGCTCACCTTACTGACCTCATTTTAATTTAATTACCTCTGTAAAGATCCTGTCTCTAAATCAGGTCACATTCTGAAGTACTGGAAGTTAGGACACCAACATATTAATGGGGAGGCGGGGGCACAATTCAATCCTTAAGAGATATAAATAAGTGTGTAGTTGGGAATGAGCTGATATCTGACAGCCTTTATTTTCTTTGTGAGGCTCAAATTGGGGGGAGCTGAAAGAGGGATGGGAGCAGCAGATATCAAGGAAAGGACCGTCAAAGACCCAACTGAGATAAGAGACTCAGAAGGATCCTGGTAAAGAACACACTTCACAAATTTAAAAAAAAAAAAAGTAGAATAGTGGGGTCTCTAGCCTAGAATAGTGGGTCTCTAGCCCTATAGTCACCAGTTATTTCATGGCTGCTTGACAGGAGTAGGAGAGTCCCCGACAGTGTGGCCAGGGGTTGAGAGCAGGCCTCCTGCCCTGTGGCCGGCTAGTAAAGCTAAGGAAGGCAAGTTAGAAGTCAGAACTCTGGCCTGAGACCTAGAGCAAGGGTCTGGTTCCTTGACTAGGGTCACAAGGCAGAAGTCTGGGTACTAGAACTGGAGCTTAGATCAGAGAAGAACTAGAAGCAAAACTGATCTGACATTGATCTCCATACTTTAGTGTAAAGAAGAATGTCCCAAAGTCTAGGCAGGACTCGACTTGAAAATAGACGAGGATCAGGGAGTAAAGCAAGCCATTATAGATGTGCAAGATCTGCTTACCTCATAGAGGCAGCATTTAAGGGCTATGGAGCCACTGAGGCCACAGACAGACCTCTGAGACCAAGAGCCATGTAGAAATGAAGTCAAAATCAAGTTCTGCAGTGGGTGATTTTTTTTCTTCAGTGTGTGCTCTGTTTTAAAGTTTCAGTTCTCTGAGACAGGCTAAGGGGATCATGTTATTCCACCACTTAAAAACCATTGTTGGCTCTTATTGTGGTTATGACAGAAGTGTCATTTAGGGAAGCCAGTTGGCTGACTGAGGCAGCACATGACAACCTCCATGGCCCCAAATGTGGTCCAGATCTACAGACCCAAATGTAGCTAGTTTCTTACAGATAACCAAAATCACAATTAATTTTTAAATGAGATAAAAGGCCATAATTATTCATTTACTATAAGAAATATAATTGTCAAACAATGTAAACTAGAATGTAAGTAAGCTTTCTGAAGATGGGACACTAGAACATTGTGCCCGGCACAGAGAAGGCACTCAGTAATTTTTTGTTGAATGGATGGTTAAGAAGAAGAAGAAGAAGAGGAGGAGGAGGAGGAGGAGGAGGAGGAGGAGGAGGAGGAGGAGGAGGAGGGGGAAGGAAAGAGGAGGAGAGGGAGGAGGAGGAGGAAGAAGAGGCTAGGGAGAAAAAAGAGAAAGAAAGTGAAATGTTTGGCCAACAGGTATACAAAAAAGTGCTCAACAACACTTACCATCGGGGAAATGCAAATCAAAACCACATGATATATCACCTTACACCTATTAGAATGGCCATCATCAAAAAGACAAAGAATAGCAAGTGCTGGTGAGGATGTGAAGAAGAGAAACCCCTTGTGCATTGTTTGTGGAATTGTAAATTGGTACAGCCACTATGAAGACCAGTATGGAGATTCCTCAAAAATTAAAAATAGAACTAGCGTATGATCCAGCAATTTCTCTTTGGGGTATTTACCCAAAGGAAACAGAATCTCTGTCTCGAAAAAATATCGGCACTCTCATGCTCATCGCAGCATTATTTCCAATAATAGTCAAGATATGGAAGCAACCTACGTGTCCATCAATTGATGAAGGGGGAGAGAAAATGGTATGTATGTATAGACAATGGAATAAAAAAGAAGGAAATTCTGCCTTTTACAGCAACATAGATGGACCTCGAGAGCATTCCGCTAAGTGAAATAGGTCAGACAGAGAAAGACAAATACTGTATGATCTCACCGTAGGATCTTTAAAAAAAAAAAAAAACTGAATTCATAGATACAGAGAACAATTGGTGGTTGCCAGAGGTGGAGGGTTGGGGGTGAGCAAATGGCTAAATGTGATCAAAAGATAAAAACTTCCAGTTATATCAGATAAATAAACTCTGGGAGTATAGTGGACAGCATGTAACTAAAGTTAACAACACTGTATTGTATAATATTTGAAAGTTGCTAAGAGAGTGAATCTTAAAAGCTCTCATCACAAGAAAAAAATCTATATCTGTGTGAGGTGATGGATATTCACTAGACTTATGGTGGTGATCATTTTGCAATATATACATAAAGCAAATCATTATGTTGTACATGTGAACCCAATACCATGCTATGTGTCAGTCATATCTCAATAAAGCTAGGGGAAAAAGTGAAAGTCTCATCACAACTGAAAAGCCCATTCTCTCTCTATAGAAAAACTATTGAGGAGCCAGATTAAAAATCAGAGGTTTATAAAAATAAATAATAAGTAAAATTTTTAAAAATGTTATTCCTCCTCTAGACTGACCACCACCCAACAGGGCCATATAGTACAGTATTCACCTTTGCATCCCTAATCCCAGTTCCCAGAAAGTGCTCGGTAAAGGAAAGTTTTAGTCCACATTTGATTGACTGTCTACCTAGAAGTCATTGTTTTCTTCTTCCTGGTGCCAAAGCCACAGTCTTGTTTGGTCTAAGTCAGGACCAGAAGTTTTGAAACCTAAGTCCTTTTCTCTTGCCAATGCTTGCTTTAAGAATGGGCATGTGACCCAATGGGGTGGGGATGGGATGGGGAAGTCTCTCGGGATGTTTCTGGAGGAAGTACTCTTTGCTCGTAAGAAGGGACACACAAAAATTGCAGTCCTTCTTCCACGGGGCATTATCATGATTGCATTGATTGCATAAGACCTGGGGTGACTGCAGCCATCTAGCTGCCGGCCAGAGCATAAAGCCCAAATCTAAAGGTGGTAAGAACCAAGAAAATCACAGAAGACTCAGAGCCTGGGTATCCTATATGCTGAACAGCCCAACTACAGATTTCGTGTTACGAGAAACAACAAATGCCCTTACTACTGAAACTATTTTGAATCAGAGCTTCTAATTATTGCCTGGTTATGATGCTTTTACCCTGAATCCAGGATGAGTAAACTTCTGTAAGATCACCGAGTCACTCTAGTATTACATGTATAGACCTATCTGATTGCCTAATCCCAGGAGTGTTAGCCCCTGACCTAAGTCATGGGTACTTTTTGAATAACCTTTACACTAGGAATGAGTGAGAGGCTCCTAGGTGAGCTGGGAGGCTTGAATAAAAACAAACTCTTCATTTTCGGAAGGAAAGACGTTCAGAGGAACTGCTATTATGATGGGTAGAAAATAAAAATGTGGAAATGGACCTGACTGCGGGGGAAAAAGTGTTCATGATTTTTAACAATTTGGGGGGTTTTAGTTTTGTGTTAGTAAAGGACTTAGGTTTCAAATCTTCTGTCCACTATCTACATCATTAAAATGATTCTTTTTTTTTTTTTTAAGCCTACAGCAGCTGGTCTTCCTAAGTGGTCTCCCATCCAAGTACTAACCAGGCCTGACCCTGTTTAGCTTCCAAGATCAGACATCAGGTTTGTTCATGGTGATATGACTGTAGACCATAGACTGTGACTCCACTGGGGCGTGACCCCAGGACTTTCTGCATGTAAAGCAGACATGCTAACTGCTACACTATGGAACCATGTCCCATTAAAAGATATTACTCTTATAGAGATGAGAGTACAATAAAGAGAATTATATGATACTTTCTCCCACAAATAGAAATGGTGATCACAGGGGTTGATGCAAGACTCTCACAACACGTAAGCATGAGTTTTGGTTGTTTTTAGGCAAAGATTTCTAGTTTAGGCTCTATTACAGAATGACCATCCTGTTTCCTATTGTGGTAAGTTATATGGCATAGATGCTATGGTTATTGCTTGAAAGTTATTTTATAATTTGAATCAAATTATTACCATTACTTAAAAGTGTCAGCTGTAGGATAACTTCTCACGAGATCATTCACCACCATCATGTTAATCATGAAAGGGAAAAGATGTTTCTCTCAGATGGAAAATCTAAACTGAGTGGAAAATCTCTAGGAGGTGCAGATCTGATTGAACATTAGAATTAGCTAGGAGTTTTAACAAATATTGATGGTGATCATTAAACATATGAAAAGATGCTCAATTTCACTCCTAATAAGAGAAATGCAAAACAAACTACTCCGAATGTTTTTTCATCTATTAGGTTGGCAAGAATCTGAAAGTTGATTGAATAATTTCATCATTATCTGGTTCTCCTCTACTTCTAAGGATATAGAGGATGCAATTCTCTGCTCTCTTTTCATTTAGACTTGGTTTATCTGGTCCACAAAATGCAAGCAGAATTAACAGACTTCTCCTGGGCTACAATGTTTAATAGCTGGTGCTATTAAAGAGACTCTCCAATTCTGTTCCCAGATTCAACTACCGAGGGAGAAGGTCAAGTGTTCTACTTGGTGTAGCCTCAGGATAGTAGAGCTTCCACCAGCCCGGACTGCTGAATTGATGCACTGAGGAACATTGCCCTGTCTGTGTCTAAATCAGAAATTAACCTTTGTCGTGTTAAGCCACTTGCTGCCTAAGCCTAATCTAGGCTGACACACTATTGATGAGGCTATGGGGAAATAAACATTCTCATATTACTGCTGAAGTACACAATGGTACAGTCTTTAGGAAGGACAATTTGAGCATATCTAAAGATGTACATGTATCCTTCAATCTGCATTCTTATTTCTGGGAATTTATTCTACAGTAATACCTGCTGTTATAGACTGAATGTTTACATCCACCCAAAATACATATGTTGAAATCTAATCCTTAATATGATGGTAATTGGAAGTAGGGCCTTTGGGAGGTGATTAGGTCATGAGGGTGGGGCCCTCCTAAATGGAAGTAGTGCCCTAAAGGGCTCCCTCACCCTTTTTGCCAAGTGAGGACACAGAAGCCAGGAAGTGAGCCTTCACCTGACAGTGAATCTGCTGGCACCTTGAATTTCCTAGCCACCAGAATTATGAGAAATAAATTTCTGTTTATGAGCCACCCAGTCTATGGTAGCTTGTTATAACATCCCAGACAGAATAAGACACCTGCATACATATGAAATTATATGCATACATTGTGGCATTGTTTGTAACAATAAGAGTTTAGAAATAATTTGGATATCTGCCTACAAAGACTGGTTAAATAAACTATGGTATATCTTCACAAAGAAATAATATGCAAATGTAAAAACAAACAACAAGGAAGGTCTCTATATGCTGATCTATATTATTAGATTTTTAAAAAGCCAGATGCATAAGAATAGATATAATGTTTCTTTTAGTGTAAGGAAGGGGGAAATATATATGTGTGTATGTGTATATATATATATAGTTGTCCCTCCATATCTGCAGGGGATTGGTTCTAGGACCCTCCACCCCACCCCCCAGCCCACACACACTAGAATCTGAGGATGCTCAAGTCCCTTGTGTAAAATGGTTTAATATTTTCATATAATTATGTATATCCTCCCATCTACTTTAAAGCATCTCTAGATTACTTATAATACTTAATACGATGTAAATTCTACATAATTGGTTATACAGTATTGTCTAGGGAGTAACGATAAGAAAAAAAAGTATGTACATCTCCAGTACAGATGCAACCATCACAACCATTGTAGTCCTAAATATATAGTACAGCAACATTATTTTTTTTTTAATTCACAGTTGGTTGAATTGTGGGTGCAAAGCCTGTGGATACAAAGAGCCAACTGTATTCTTATTTATTTTTACTTGTATAAATGAACACTTGTGTATATGCCAGGCAAATAAAAGTGGTAAACTATAGTGGCATCCAAGATAGATGGGGTGGGAGCAAGACTTCCAAATGAATACCATTTGTATCATTTTTATATGTGAACCATATGAATGCATTACCTATTTTATAAAAATATAGTTCTCAGGTCTCCCCAGGTCAATTCAATGAATCTCCTGCAATGGGGCCTGGGCATTTAATTTTTTTACGCTGCCCAGGTGATCAAAAGTTCAGCAAGGCTTCAGAATTACTGCTTTGGGTCTCAGTCTCAAAAGAAACATGGGATCGGAGTTTTTGTGTTGTGGGTGTGGGTAGTAGTTGGCCTTTGCTCTGTGTTCTAGAACTCTACTGGCTCAAGTCACTCTTGTGGCTCATGTCACCCCTTATGGATGGAATACTATGCTAGATGAGGGAGCTCCATCTGGGATAAATATTGACAGTGCTATGGGATATAACAATAGATCACATATCAGGCTGTCTGAGGCTGAGCACTATGAAATAGAGAACTGGCCAGACATAGACATGGTGTAAGATGAAAACCAATACTGCATTGATTTATCAGGAGTGTGTGATTGTGATCAAGATCCTTTTTCAGGGATGAGAAGGTCTATCAGAAGTTGTGATAGTGACCCTAAAAAATCCTGGATCACATAGAGAGCAAGACAAAAGACACACATTCAATATAGAAGATTTTTGGTCTAAAGATGGCAAACAGTGGTCCATGGGCCAAATCCAGCCCACTGACTGTTTTGTATGTGCTGTGAGCAAAGAATGGTTTTACATATTTAAATGGTTGGGGAAAAATCAAAAGAAAGATATTTCATGACACATGAAAATTATGTGAAATTCAAACTTCATCATCCATAAATAAAGTTTTATTGGATATAGCTACACTCACACTCATTGAAATAAAGCCACATATAGTCTATGGCTGCTTTCCTAATACAATGGCAGTTGAGTACTTGTGACAGAGGCCATATGTGGCACTCCCATCCCTTTGCACTACTGCTCAGCTTGGCTCACAACAAATTGCAGTGACACAGTTACAACTCAACAGTGTTTCAAATGCCACATGTTGTCATTGTACCACAGTGTTTTTTCTTATTCCCAGAGCACATTCATTGTCAAAAGATAAGTGGACTTTGAATAGCATAACTTTTAAGGCAACATGGAGTATAATTATTTTGTTATTGAATTAAATGGCAAAGCATTGTGTTTATTATACAATGACACTGTATCTGTGCTAAAAGAACGCAATATATATCAGCTTAGGCTAAGCAGTCATCATAGTATTCCCAACTCGAAGGAAAGCAAGTCAAAAAAAAAAAAAAGAAAATTTCAAGTGGAATAGTTCACCAGAATTTCCTCACAAAAATAAAAAATGAAAATGAAGATGCAACCAAAGGTTTCCTAGTGTCTCATTTGTTAGCCAAAGAAAGCTGCTTATTGATGCTGAGTTAATTAAACTATTTGATTTTAGCAGCCAAAAAAAAATGCATCTGGAGAAAAGAAACTTGTCTTGAACTTAGTCATTCAGTGTCGGCAGTTGCTTAGACTGGAGACATTGGGAGCACCATCAGTATGTTTTTAATTGGCCGAATTAAGTAAAACAATGTATTATTTGAAGTTTTGTGAATTAAAATTACTGTATAAATTAGGTATTATTAAGTTCTTCAGTTAAACAAAAGATGACTCAGATTTGAGTCTGCAAATTAGAACAACAGCAATATTATTGACAGAATAGGGGAAGCTGAAAGGCAAAGTTTAATCCAAATGGAAGACTAAACAGAGAGGGAGATATGAAGCTAAACTTTAGGTCTAAACATTTATTTTAAATACATTTAATATGTTAGTAACAGGAAACAGTGGCACAATCGCTTTATCTTTACTAAAACAAATTTTCAGTTTTCTCTGGCTTCTTCCCATTTTTAGCCACCTACATTCAAAAACCACTTACTAAGTATGTATTATGTTCTGGGTACTGTGCTAGGCAGTGGGGATACAAAAAAATAACACTACAATCTGCCTCCAATTTGCTCAGATTAGGAAAGGAGAGACACTTTTAAACAACTACAATAGAATGGACTAAAAATTAATTTTGGCTGTGATCGCAGTGTTTGCATAGTAATCACAGGGTGTGGTCAGTTTTTGTTCTACTAGAGTCACCATAAAGAGGTGACCCCTAAAGCTTTTGGCGGCCTGCCAAAGAAGAAGCTGTAGAGAGGTTAAGGCTGAGCTTCCACATGCAGAGACTGGAGATTCAAGTGCCACAGAAAGAGACTGAGGAGGTAGAGGTGAAAGAAATTGTTAATGTTCCAGAAGCTGGGAGGGGTGGGAAAGGAGTCTTTCCAAAAAGAGCTTTTCAGTATAAACACATAAGGCCAGGTGAATCAAGAAAAATGACGGATTCAATGAACATCACCAGTTTCAGGCGAAGTCAGGGTAGAAGCTAAACAAAGAAGGCTGAGCAACAAGTGGGTGATGATGAAGTGGGAAAATTTGGTAGTGAAAAGCAGGTAGAAAATCAAACGGAGATTTTTTTTCTCCCCACCGTCAACCACCCATTTTAAGATCTGCACACTTTTTTTTTTTTAGGCTATGGAGATAGAAGTCCAGGAAGAGGCTGAATAATAATGAAAAACTCTTATACGATGATTAATATGTGCCAGGCACTATTCTAAGCACTTTACATGTATTAGCTTGTTTAAAAATACATGAGGCATGGATGGAACGATTAAGTAAGTGGCCCAAGATCACTCAGTCAATCAACTCAGCCAGGATTTGCAGCCAAGTAGTAAGCTTCAAATTCTGTGCTATTCAAATTGTACCTGGGACTAATACGACATTTAAGTATTTGGGGGATTGATGAAAACGTGCTTATGCTAAGTCACAAAAGGCACTAGACATTGACCCTTTAGTTTGCCTTAGAATGGACATCACCTATCAACTTATAGTCTAGGATATGTTCAACCTGAGGGAGGAAAGGGAGGGAGTGTGCAAACGGTCAAAATGAAATTACATTGACAGAGGGATCTAAGTATGGGTTTGTACGGCCTGCGCCTCCCTTTTTGGATATGCTTTCTTGTCTGACCAGTTTCCGGGGGTGGTGCTACTAATAATGAGGCACCAGTAGCCTGGAGGTTTCTCTCAATAGTCATTCATTCAACAAATATTTGAGCATCGACTCAGAGGTGAACAAGACGAACAACAGTCCTACTCCCTCAATATTTACATTCTATTTGGGGGTGGGGAGCAAAAAGGCTAGGAAGCCACTGCTGGAGAGGGGTAAACAAGGGGAATGAAAGATTAATTCGGAGAAGTAGGCAGGCGAGGCCTTGAGGCCACACCCGAGAGGCGTTTGTATTTTACTTGCATCAATTCAGCGCGTGAGGGCCAGATTACCCCATGCTGTACGTCCTAGACCACTTAATCCTGGCAATCCAACCTTCGCAACCTTTACTTGTGTCTTTCGGGTCACCTGGCCACTACGGGTTCCTTAGCCTACCAAGCCACCCGGGCCAGGGTCACCTAGTCCCTGTCTGGTGGTCGCCTCGGCCCCCGCGGTCAAAACCTTCCTGCGCCATCTCAGCCCATCCGGGGCTGTCTGCCCGTCGTTCTCCCTTAGCGCGGGTCCCCTTGGCTGGCTAGGTAACCTCAGTGCCACGCCTCCCAGGCTGGAGATTAGCCCAGCACATTACGCTTTGTTCCCAGAACTGGTTTTCGAAATGCCGCTCCCTCTCGGATCCAGCTGTTTTCCTGCCAGCGCCGGGAGACCCAGCTGCAACAGCGCCCCCAGCGGCGTACCACAGCCAGGAAGAGAGTGCCCGCCACGTTAGATTCCTCCGCTCCTCCCGGAACGCGGGAGCCAGCGCGAGCGGCGCACGCCCCGACCGTCACGACAGCCCTTCTGATTGGCTGAGCCGCGCGACGTCACGGGGAGGATCCTGGCGGCAGCTGGGATCTAAGCCTGCGCGTGCGCAGATGGAGTGCGCTGAGCGGAGGGGGAGGTGGCCGGCTGCTTCTCTGCGTCCGCCATCTTGTTGCTGTGGCTCTTGGGAACCGGCTGGGCGAAACCGCCCTGGAGGCGCGACGCTCCTTGAAGTCTTGTGCTTGGTGTAGCAGTGGGGGCCAGTGCAGAGCCGTGGGGTGCGGAGCCGACGCGTTTCAAGCCAGGAGTGACTGGAGGCACCCCTGGTACGCTGGGAAGTCCGAGAATCGCGGAGCGGCCTCTGCTGCTGCTCGGTTTCGCCCGCCCCGACCTCGGGCTCTGCCCACCATTCCCCGAGCCGGCTCCCTCCGTGAGGCGGCCCCTGAGCAGGCGAGCGGGGGCGGAGGATGCTGCGGGCCCGGAGCCGAGAGGAAGGTGCTGGCTGGGCCCACTAAGAGCGCCTCAAGGTGTGCGGAGAGGCCCTTCTTCGGTTCCAAAGCCGTCTGCCGGGTCAAGGCATCCAAAGCAGGCGAGAGCAGCCGTCGCCGGACCCGCCCCAGAGCCCCGGCCCAGCACCATGTCTTCTGCCAGGTTCGACTCCTCAGACCGCTCCGCCTGGTACATGGGACCGGTGTCTCGCCAGGAGGCGCAGACCCGGCTCCAGGGCCAGCGTCATGGCATGTTCCTAGTCCGTGACTCCTCCACCTGCCCAGGGGACTATGTGCTGTCCGTGTCCGAGAACTCCCGGGTCTCCCACTACATCATCAACTCGCTACCCAACCGCCGTTTTAAGATCGGGGACCAGGAGTTTGACCACTTGCCAGCTCTGCTGGAGTTCTACAAGATTCACTACCTGGACACGACCACCCTAATCGAGCCCGCGCCCAGGTAACGCGAGCACCCCCGTTCTCCCGGCCGCAACCCACTCCGATCCTCGAGGAAGGTCGACAATGGCTGGGTTGGTTCGTTTGAGGTGATCCAAGAGTGTGTGTGTGGGGTGTGTGTGGTTGAACTCATTTTCCCCTATTCTGAACCTAGTTATTTTCTAGAAGGCATTCGAAGGAAAGGCTAGTGTCAGGATCTGGGTCGCTGGGTGAGGGGGATGCGTCTTAAAACAGGATTGACTGCGGTTGCATATTAAAATGTATGCTATTTGCGTTTCGTTGTGTTCTGTAATTGGTTATCAAACTAAAGCAAGGTCTTGTTGTTTTGGTCTTTTTAACCTTTTTTTGGACCACAGATTTCCTTGAGAATCTAGATAGCCGTGGCCTCCTCCCCCCCCCCCAAAAAAAAGCCCTTAAACACACATTTGCACACCATTCGAGGTTTTTGGCTCACTGCAGGTCTCTGAACTCCTGGACTATACAGTCTTTGGAACAATTGACAAAAGAAAATGTTTTAGCATTTAGAAACAAAAACCTTTAACTGAAATGTCAGAACTGTCTGTATTGATACTTTGGTGCCAGATTTGAAATAAGCCTGACTCTGTTTTATCATACATTAATTAAAAGTTTTAAACAGTAAGGGCATTTTTTTTTTTCATTTTCTCCCAAGCTGGACCATTAGTAGGGGAAAATCCATTTGGTTAAAGTCCAAAGAAGAATAAGGCTAGAATGTTTACCTACTAAGTGACACTTATTTTAATTCTATCTTAGTTCAGTTTAAGATGTGCTTTTTGTATTAAGTCTAATGATTTAATATCTATTTTAAAGTTAACCAAAGGTGACACTGAGCATCAAACATCCTTTTTTCCAAGTCTTCTTTCATTTGATTATTTGCTTTAATTTGCCTTAATTAGTATTGTAGCAGAGGTTTCTTTTATTTAAATTATGCCAATTGTGAGCTGAAGAAATGGACTAGAATTTTAAAAGTAAATGGTATTTCACTGCCCAGTTTATTTCTTAAACATCTATTTTAAAAGGACAGGAAAGTTTGGGTGATGAGATATTTCTGATTTTATAGATTCACTGACAGGCTATTACTCTGAGCTTTAAACATTAAAAGCTATTATAATTAAGGAGCACCCACTGGATGCCAAGCTTAAATGTTGCTTCCGTGGAATAGAGAAGAAATAAAGCCATGACAGTATAATGACTATAAGATTAACTACTGAACTAAATAGACTTTAAAAACTGGAGGAAAGTGATTATAAATCAAGTACTATCTAACAAAGACCTAGACAGCAAGAACCTGATTGGTGAAACCTACAGGTCCTTGAAGATGCTGGTAATTGGACTCAACTTTGAGCACAATATAAGGGGTTGGGGAGAATCTTAGAACCCACTGTAATGAGATTTTGTAATATGTTTAAGTAATAAATTCCCTAACTTGGGAAGGTGAATTATATCGTTAATTTCAGGCATGTGCAAGGCATTGTGCTTGTTTGAGTTGACAGGTATTACAGCCATTTCAAAAAGCATAAGTAAATGACTTGATCCCCTTCTAGAGAGAGAAAAAGAATATGGTTTAGTGGCTTCCCGATACCCACAAAAACGACACCAAATTTTCCATACTGTCTCCTCAGATACCAAGTCTCCAAATCTGCCCTTGCCCCCTCTCCTCTTTTAGTGTAGCCATTAGTCGGCTCACTCATTCCCACAAAACCTTTGCTGTCTCTGTTGGCTCTTCATTTGACTAACTACCTACTCCTCACCTATTGAAATCCTAGTGTAGTTCCAGGCCCTTCACGAATAATAAGGCGTCTCCTTGACCCTCCCCCTTACATTCAGCTTTGTTTCTTTTTCCCTATGCCCTCCGCCCCAGGCATGTTGATATAATTTAGTTTTTCATTTTCCCTTATATCTTAGAGGACTCTTACAATGCTTGTTGAATTATATACTGACTGGATGTACTTTGCTATACCGAGTCTTTGGATTACCTCTCCCAAGCCTGAAATTCACAGATTTGGTTTGATATGTTATTAGCCTTTGTAGAAAATTAGAGGCTAGTAAAAGCTTGGCCAGATGCAAAATTTAGTGTAAAGCTGCTTCATCCCCCAAACAGGATAAATTTAAGTGGCTTAGTTTTTAGGCATCAAAATAGTTCTTAAAAGCCAGAATTTTATGCCCCTTGGCCAATAAATAATTTATGTTGTTTATTTTGCTTAGCAGAAGTCATAACTATGACTTTTTCAAAACTTAAGAATTGGTGCTAGTTTTCTTCTAGTGTGATTTTTTTGTTGTTGTTCTTGAAATGTTCCTTAAATTTTAATTTTATATTTTTGTTCAGATATTTACAAGAGAATTTTGTCCCAGTGATAGGTACTGGAAAAGATAGGTGACATACTTTCTTCACCATGGAATTTATATTTTAGCGGAGGAGGCAGACTAAAAAGTAGAAAAATGAAACATAAGATTAGTAAATGCTATGAAAGAAGTAAACCTAGGCCAAGAGACTATAATAGAAGGGATTTACCTGAGGTACTGCAGTTAGAGAAAGCATGAAACTACCTAAGGGTAAAGAAGGAAAGCAAGCCTGGGAAAGGCTTGAGCTAAAGAGGAGAAGAGCCTTCCAAGCATAGGGAAGGACTAACACAAAGTCCTGAGATGAGAAAGCCAGCCAGTATGTTGGGAGTGTGGTTCTTAAAGGAATAGGTCATATATGAAGAGTTTGGAGATAGAATGGTCAAGATAAGGAAATTGGATTATTTATTTATTTATTTATTTTTAAGTACAGTGGTTGCCATGGAAGAGTTTGAAGCAAGGGAATGACCTGGGGCTGTTACTGTAAACCAGGTGCAAAATGATGGTGACTCATGATACGTATGTCATGTCATATAGACATCATATAGACTGACATAGACAGGTATGGCTTATAGGTGCCTATTTTGGAGATAGGAATGATGCTGATGGAAGAGGGATGATAGGGAAAGAAGAATAAAGAAGATCTGGTATATTTATAACTTTGTGTCCTCTAGGTTTATCTTATTACTGTAATTGCTTTTTATATTTGTGGTATTCCTGTGGTGGGTTTTAAATTTAACCCCAAAAAAGTATGTCAGATGGCTTTGGTTGATTTTTGAATGACCCTAAAGGATTCTCTTTCTGCAGGTGGGTGTAGTTTTTGTATTACAAATAATTTGATGGATAAACAAATCCTGTGGTGGTTTTCACTTCCATTTAATTGGAGTATAAACATTTTTAACATTCTGTATATTAAGTTATAATTAGTAATCAGGTAAGCGCTAGTGTTTTTTTTAATGGAGGTTATTTCCATTTAAACAACAGAATTTTCCAGAAGTTTCTGAGTGGATCGTTTGGATATGAACTACATTTTCTCTTGGTTTCGATACTTGAAAGTATGTTTTGTGTGTAACTTCGTTTTAGCTTATGTATGAAGGATAGGAGAAGAATCATGAGAAGTAAGAAATTTTAAACTGAGGCAAGTTGACTCCTAGAGAAAATCTTGTTTTTTTACTCAGCAGACCATTGCACGTCACATGTACCTGGTAATATGGAACTAACATTGACTCAACAATCCCTGTTATGCTCCTGAGGAGCTTACTTGTTACTAAGATTTTTTTTAAAGGCCATTTCTATGCTATCTAATATGGAGAACCAAGAAAGAATGCTTAGCCTAACCTGAGCACCCAGAGAGAGGACTTTCACACCTGTAAGCAGAAAGCAAGCCCTGCATGGACCAGAGAATACCACAGGCAGTTGGGTCACACCTGCGCCCATATTCCTTGTTCAAAATATTTAAGGGAACTCAAATCTGTACTTTATGAATGGGAGTAGGGGAGAAGGAGTTCCAGTAATTTTGATTAGCATAGAATTCAGCTCTGTGAATAAACCTTTGAGTTTCTTACCAGTAGTTTAAATTATCTAAATTCAATTTATTGAATTCGTTTTGAGATATAAGAACATTGTCATTATGTCTGGAATGGAAGCTTGTCCAGTCAAGAGTTGTGTTCCCATGGCATGTAAATCCATTAAGATTTGTGACTTTACTCTTGTTTAAGACTCAAATCCAGAGAGTTTTTTTACCTAAGGAAGAATTTTCCTTTTGATCTGAACAGTTGGACTAGATTATTTCTAAGGTTCCTTCAGGCTAAAAATATTTTAGTTCTTCCTGATAAGTAAAAAGGCAGGCAGTGCTTATTAGTGGGAGTTCAGATTATCCTAGAGTCTGAGCAAAGATCCTAGCAAGTAAGGTGGGGCCGCCAGGCATGTGGCAGCTAGTCTGGAATGATGGCTAAGAGCGTGAGTGGAGCAGTAGTGAGGTGAAGAGGCTTGGAAGGCAAAACCAGTGGCATACAGGATTTCTTTGTCTGTGTAACAGAATTGAACCAGGTCAAGGGAATTGGAATGTCAAAGCTTTTGTGTTTTCAGAAGGAAAAAAAAGGATAGAAACAGTAATGGGGAATGCTTTCCTGTGTCTTTGGCATTTTAATTTTATCAGCAGGAATTTCAATATATTGATGCCTGCTGTGTACCAAAGTCTAATACTAGACTCAGGGCAGTAAGTAAATGGAGTAAACCATGATTCTTGCCTTGAGAAGCTCAGTATACTGAACAAATTAAAATATAATACCATTGGTGCTTAAAAGCAAGTATGATCATTTAAGAGGTTGGGGAAGGCTTGAAAATAGGAGGTGCTCTCTCGACTGATTCTTGAAGGATGAGAACAAGTTATATGAGGTAGAAGAGGTGGTGGCAGTGTCTGCTGGGAAAAGCACAGAGTTATAATTAGTGTGTGATTGACAGCAAGATAGGAAGGATGAATAATGCTAAATTGTAAAGGGCCTCCTGTACTTTGTAAATGAGTTTAACATTGGAAGCCATATGAAGTTTTTAGGAAGAGAATAGTCATGGTCAGTTTTAGAAACATCTATGGTGTGGGACTTGGTAGGGAGAGAGAGTGTAAGACTAATCAGGGTGGTCGAGGGATAGTGAGAAGTTGAACTAAGATCAAACATGTTGGAAATATAAAATGGAAAACGACTGTCTTTTCTGGGCAATTGTATATAGAAGATGAGGAAGAGTTGTGACTTCAGGGATGATAGAATGGTATGGTGTCTTTAATTGGGAGACTTAAAGAGAACACATCAGGCAGGGTAAGGGGATGCTTGTTTTCAACAGGGAAGCCAGGTGTTTAACAATCAGATGGGTTTGTTATTGAGAAGAGAGTTGGGGGCTAAATATATAGATTTGGGAGCCTAAACTTAGATGGAGGCCCAGAATGAGCAGAATGGGAATGAGCAGAGAGAGAGAAGCTGTGTGAGGAGGTGGAGAGGCATAGAATAAGAACCATTAGTGATAGTGTGAATGCCCCAGGTATAGAAGGGAAAAGTCCTCAGTATTCAGTGCCACTGAGTGGTAAAGAAGGATTAATTTACCTAAAGCAGTTTCTCTGGAGAGATACTTAGCTAGCTAGTCTTCTTGGAATTGATTCTTTTACCATTTATTGTTTTGTTTTTCAACTTTTTACTGTGAAATATTTAATACATATAAAAGGGTATATGTATACATGGATATAAGAAAAATCTTCAATATCCATGTACCCCCTTTTAAAAACTAAAACTTTTACCCAAACCTTTGAAACTCTCTCCCATCAGAAATTGATTGTATTGCATCTTCAGCATGAATAAGATTTTAATCTTAGAAGATATTAACACTCAGGTCTAAAGAAAATGTTTTATCTGTTTATACATGAAGCTGAGAATGCTTTTAACCAAGAGAGGAGGGAGGTTCATTGTCGTTAGATAAGAAAAGCCAATTACCAGTTAGTCATCCAGGGCCTTGCTACTCAAGTGTGACATGAACCATAGGCACAAGAGAGGGAGAAGCATGGGTCTAGTTTGTTTGAATGGGCTTGGAAAATTCTTTGTACATAAACTTTAAAAGGGGGTTGGTGGGTGCTATTTACAGTCTTGATCAAGGAACAAACTGTGAAATGATTGAGAAACAATGGATAGTTCCAATTTTATATTTCACATATCTTTGGACAGTGGGCCCTAATAGAAAGGGCAAGTATATCTGACCTGGCATCATTCTGGTTTCATCTGCAATGAAACTAATGTGTAATTTGCTGGGGATTTTGATGAATAAATGAGTTTGAGAATATGGAGTGGAAGACATTGAATTTATGTCGGGAATGTAGCTGGGAGATTTGACGTCAGATTTAAGGGTATCTTGGTGTACTGAATCAGGAAATGAGCCCCAAGGTTACTATAGTAATATAGTTGTGGAGAATGTATAAGCCATTTTCCATCTTTATTAGGTTTGTATACACTTACCATCACCAGGGAAATGTTGAAAGTTGAAAAGCACTCTGCTTCTTTAACTCAGTTATGTAGACCAGGAATTGGCAAACTTTCAGTAAAGGTCCAGGGAGTAAATATTTTAAGCTTTATGGGCCACGCAGTCTACTCATCTATTCCCTTATAGCACAAAAGCAGTAATAGATAATAAATGAATGGGCTCGACTGTGTTCTAATAAAATTTTATTTAGAAAATCATGTGGTGGGCGCAGTGGCCTACAAGGCCATAGTTTGCAGACTTGTAAGCCAGACTCCAGATAGTTTTTATATAGTGTACTATACAAAATGCATTTTTAAAAGGGTTGTATAAAAAAATATATACAACAAAGACTGTAGGTAGCCCACAAAGCTTCAAAGTTTGCCAGTCTTTGAAGGTCCTCTCCAGCAAAGCTCCTGGTCTGTGCTTATAGGAACCAGCAACAGTGTGCCCCGTGGGCTGGGGATGCTGGGGAAGAGAGCTTTTGAACCTTTGGGCCTCTAGTCTTTTTCTGAAGCAAAACTAAAATATTTAAGTGTATCTTCCACAAAGTCATCTTCAAAGGATGCTAGTCTTCAGCTTTTTGTGTATTACCTCCTTGCCTGTTCTCCTGTCCCTTAGTAGAACTCACTCCTTTGAGTGCTCTTTGACCCTGTCACTGTCTGTCATGATACACGTCATGACTTTGTGCTTTCATTTTCCTTCTGGTCTTTTCCTCTACTAAATTGGTACTCTTTTGCGAGCAGGAACTTGGTTTTAATTAACTCATTGTTTGTCCTCCCATATTTTTAGTACATAGTAAGGCCAGTGGATACCTGGGTAAATGGATTTTATTAGGGTTCCTACCCACTGAAGCTGTACTGGTGTCCTCACAATATGTGTTGTGGAATGAACTGCTTTTAATATGGAACTATACAGACAGTAAAATAACCTTGGATGGTGTCTGAGTTGGAACCTGTTGTGCTCTTAGTAAAGTATCTGAGATTTATGTAGTACTACCCAAACTTTTCACAAAATCTTTGTGGCCCTTGAAATGAGAAGAGGGGAGAGGTGTACTTTAAAGAGGGTGCAATGGGTAGCTGCTCAGTGTCAGTCAGGAACTATTTGAATGTTTTACAGACATTATAACTTTAATTTTTATACATCTGAAAGATGCAGGGTTTATCCATGAGGCTGACTAACTTAGAGGTTATGAATGAGGGCTCTAGAACCAGACTGCCTGAGTGCAAATCTGACCCCTGCTTTGGCTTCCTCATCTGTGAAATGGGGATAACAACATCTACCTCACCAGATTGCTGCGAATATTAAACAATTTAATGTCTGCAAAGACTGCAAAAAATGCCTAGCATAGGTAATGAATGCCAACTCTTTATTACTGTTGTTGCTCCTACCACTCCTGCTGTCTCTTTTTAGGTGTACTCTCGTAGTGAGCAATTTGCCCTTTGGTTGTTAATAAATAATAAGGCCTTTCAGTTTTAAGTCAAGCTCCTAACTACCATAATATTCTGATAATGATGAAGCTAGCCATTTACATTAAAAAGATACAAGTTTTGACTGCCACTTAGAAAGCAATGTGCCAGTATGGACCAAGGAGCATGAAAATGTTGCCGTTCTTCAATATAGGAATCTAGGCTTATAAAAAAAATCCAGTATAGAGAAAATATGGTCAGAAGAGTTCGTGACAAGAATTACTAAATAGGGAAAAAGCAAAAACTAAATATCCAGAAACATAGGGATGCTTCATTGCAGCAGGCTCCCAGAATGAAAAGTGGTACCCTGCTGTGAAAGTGATCATGAAGAAGACCAGTGATGTGGAGAAACACCTGTGGTGTGATATTAGGCAAAAAAACTGACACAGACTTTTTTTTTTAAAGAAAGCCATAAACTGGCCTTGTGGAAAGGGTGAAGGGAAGGAGGATTGTAACTACCTTAGGGCAGGAACTGTGGGATTTTTTTTCTCTTGTTTTCCTTTTTTTGCTAAATGTTGTAATAGGGTGACACTTTTTATAAAGGGAACATTTTTTTTTAATATTAAAATCTTCCACTTAGATCACATTGTGATATGAAATAATTTTTTAGGTCATTAATGGGGGGAAAAAGAAAGAATAGCCGTGAGCTAATCGGAAACCATAGTCAGTGGAAATATGCTAGCATATTCCCTCAGGGCTATTCTAGAACCTGGCTCTGGTGATGGTCCTGCAGGTAAAGTCACCTCTTAAAGAGGGGTGTACTCTTTAGATGAAGGCCAGGGTTTGTTATACTCTGCTGTAGCTTCTGTGCTTCAAAAGAGTTGGTGGCGGGGGCGGGGGAAGCTAATGGTAAAGTAGTTTTTTCTAAAACTTGTATTTGCAACTTTTCAGAACATTTCTCAGGTGAAGAGAAACTCTGTACTTCTTTTGCAGAAGGCATTACAATGGGATGTTGCTGGAGAGCAGAGACTGCTTTTATAATTGTCTCTGGGAGTGCGTTCTACAACGTGCTAAGGCAAATACTTGTTGAATCTGTGAGCACAGCAAAAGGAGTTGGTGGTGTCTGTGAACTGTTGCTTAAATGAGAATTCTTGCCTCTCAGTTTTGCAGTGAAAACTTTCACATGCTTTCATTTGGATGCTCAGATGATGATTCCTGTTATACAGGATGCAGTATGACTTTTTTAATTTGGAAAGCATATGAACCTTTTTCTGGTTTTTATAATTTGAGAGACAGAGATTGTGTCATCCTTTTTGTGGGTGCCTGGGAAAGTGTGCAGGATGCATGCCACAGATTAGGACCAGGAGGAAGAGTATGTATGTGGTGGTTGTGACAGGGCCCTAAGGAAGGCAGCTAGTGAACTTACTTGAGATTTTGAAAATAAATTCCGACCAGTTATCTGTGTAAACAAAAGGTTCCTGTAAAAAGATATGGACTTTGTATGTGCTATATGTACTTAGCATGTGATTTAAAACGCATATTCCGGGTATTAATTTCTGTTGCAGTACACACAATAGAAAGTAAAACAGTGTGACAGAACCTTAAACTACTGAGAATATATAGAGAGAAATAATTTATTATAGAGAATGGTTTATTTAAAAGTTTGACAAACACTGGTATAGAGTAAGATTTTTCTCTTAGAATAATTTTCTTTCTTTCTTAAGGTATCCAAGCCCATCAGTGGGATCTGTATCAGCACCCAACCTGCCTACAGCAGAAGAAAATCTGGAATATGTACGGACTCTCTATGATTTTCCTGGAAATGATGCTGAAGACTTGCCCTTTAAAAAGGGTGAGATCCTGGTGATAATAGAGAAGCCTGAAGAACAGTGGTGGAGTGCCCGGAACAAGGACGGCCGGATTGGGATGATTCCCGTCCCTTATGTTGAAAAGCTTGTGAGATCCTCACCACATGGAAAACATGGAAATAGGAATTCCAACAGTTATGGGATCCCAGAACCTGCTCATGCATATGCTCAACCTCAAACCACAACTCCTCTACCTGCAGTTTCCAGTACCCCGGGGGCAGCAATCAACCCTTTGCCATCCACACAGAATGGACCTGTCTTTGCAAAAGCAATCCAGAAAAGAGTACCCTGTGCTTATGACAAGACCGCCTTGGCATTGGAGGTAAAATCTGAGGCTGGTTTTTGGGGTTCTTTGACATTCGGTTTTTATCTTTAGTTTTAATTTTGTTTCTGCAAAGTAATGACTGCTCATTTAAGGTTATATTCATAGGAATAAGAGAACTGGATGATTTGGAAGGTCCACTGTGAGTGTTGCAGATGACACATAGCCATTTGTACATTTCCATATTTCTAACATTGTGGTCAGTTCAGTTGAGGAAAAATATGAATAAATACCTTAGAATTCCTCTTCAGCCCAGCAGAGGAGTAATTTTAAAATATCTCAGGTCTTATTAAAGATTTTGTAAATTATAATAGCATGAAATAGAACTTGAACATTTTAATCACAAAGTCATGTTCTTCTTTCTAAATTAACTGCCTTTAATAAAAGATTCTTGCAAAGTTTAGCATATTCCTGTGGCTTATGGAAATGTGAAGAAGTCTTAAGACCAGTGCTGATGAGCCTTTTGAGGGTGGTGGTAAAACTGCAATACACAGTTTCTGCTAGAAGGTAGAAGTTTGGTGAGACATCTGATTAAGTCCAGAGGGACCATATATGAGCACAACCCCCTTGGCAGTCCTGGAGAAGAATGGACAGGAGAATCTGACAAATAAAGTAGATTTCAAAGAATATTTTAAAGATTTTTAGAAGATGGTCCCATATATTTTTTAGTGTTATTCTTACTGAGGTATAAAATACCTAGTGAAGTAGGCCATAAATATCATTGTACCAGAACATGGGATTTGGTGCTACAAATCCCAGCGCTTTCCTGTGTTGATAACTTGTGAAAATGCCTTGAGAACTACGAACTGCAATGTAAGTATCATTGTATGATTACCGTTGAATACTCTTAATATTACCAAAGTGTATACGTTAGAGAGAAACAGATTAAATTTGTGACTGCTCTCTGTGTGTTAACCCCAAAGTCAAAGCACAGGGTAGGGTTGGGAGACAATTTGGTACATGGCAGGATGAAGTAATAGAGCCTGTCACTTCAAAAAAAGTAAAACTTAGCCCACAGAACAGCCTTCCCACAGGATAAAAGTTAGCTATAATTTGTTTCATGTGTGATTTTTTTCATTGCTCTTCTCAGTTTTCTCTGGACCAAGAGTCATATCTCACTGAATTACACCTCCCTCTTCTGTTGGCTGTAAGGAAAAAGTGAGGCTTGTAGCAGAGACTAGCGAGGACCCAGTTACTTTTATACTTCCCAGTGGAAGACTAGGAAAAAAAAAATAGAGGAAGCCGCCTCCACAGATGGAGTCCTGGCTGTGTAAGCCTTCTGGCTTTCTCATCCCCACATAGACCTGCCCCTGAACACCTCTGGTTTAGTCTACACCTCAGCACTCTAAAATAACTTGGGGTATACTGGGCTCTTAATATCTTCTAGTTTGTGTAGTGGTTTCTGCCTTCTCAGGCATTTTCACATCTGCCATTTTGTCATAGGAGTAGAGAGCTGGGATTCAGAGAGTTGATGAGATTAGGTAAGTGCCTTAGACCAGGATGAGGAGAAAGATGCTATCTGTCTGGTTAATGGTGTAATTTTAAGATAATTCATATACTTGGCCATTACACAGCCCTCCTAATCTCTCAGATGTCGAGAAAAACCTCCTCGTGACACTAATGCAGCCATGTAAGCCTCATCAAAGTCTTGCGTTGGTACTTTACAGTAAGTGAGCCCGAAGAAATATACCTTTGCCAAATTACACTTAATGGTATTTCTCATTCTGTGTATTTAAATGAGACTTCAGCTACAGCATAAGTAAATATTTCTATGAATTGTGTTATCTTCTAAAACTTAGTGGTGCCTGTCTGATCTTGTTAAAAACAACTCTCTTGGGACTGTTGTAATTAGGTTACCAGGAAAAGTATTAAAATTAAAATGAGAAAGGTGCGACAAGTAGGACAAAATGTACCAGTAATTGAAGCTTCGTTATTCCCCTTGATAGTGTTACGGAGAACGATGATAGCTTAGGTGAACTTCATTTCTTGAGTTATTTCACAAGTTTTTTTTCCACAAAACTTTATTTTTGAAAGAATGTTCTACCTAGGAAGACCAGGTGCTGTAGGCATAAAAATAGAAAAATAAGGGATTGTAAGCTAACAAGGTCCTTGCAATCTGTGAGGTCAACCAAAGGTTGCCTCGCTTAAGATAATAATAATAAAATAATAATAATAGAAAAGAAAGAATGTTATTTCAAGTAAAGAGACATTTTTCAAACAGCTCTATGTTTAGCAGTTTTTTTGCTCACTTTTTTTCAAGAAGCGAGTTGATCCTTGGGATTTACTTTGATTTGATACCTGTGTAAGTAGGATTGCGGTGGATGTCTTAACTACTTGAAAACTGGGCTCTCCTATGCTCTTGGAATAGCAGGGCTGAAAGGGCTTCTGGGAAGCAGGTCACACCCTACAAGAACATTGTCAGGTTGAGGGAAGCCATGTAGCCTTTTCCAGAAGTAGATCATTAGTCAGAAGAGAATGTGTGGAGCAAGGGTGCTATTGTCATTTTAAAATACCTGTAGTCAAAGTCATGTTCTCTAACACAGTGGAGAAGCACGTTGGTTAGGAAAGATCATGGACCCTCATTCAAATCCTTGCTTTTTTTCCTGGTGTGATCTTGAGCATTCAAATCCTTGCTTTTTTTCCTGGTGTGATCTTGAGCAGGTTACTTAAATTTTTTTGAGCCTAAAAGGCACCCTTGGCTCTAAAAGTTGCTATTAATTTGTTCATTAATCATCTGTTCATGCAGCCAACCTGTGAGGGGACCCTTGTAGGGTTCTGCTACCTAGTGAAAGAATAGAGACAGAAGCCAGCAGTGTGGGTAAGTGGAGATAACAGTGTGAAGAAGAGTGGAGATGGGAGTATGGGTAGGTACTGGTCTGAGAAGACTTCCTGGAGAAGGTGACCCTTGAACTGAGTTATGAAGGGTATATAGAAGTTAGCTGGGTAATGTGGGAAGGCATTCCTGGCAGAGGGAGGAGCTTGAGTAAATAAGACTAACATCACTGAGTAGCTGTAGGTTGGTGAGATGCTGGGGGTTGGGTAAAAGTTGATAAAGACAGCAGGGCAGTGGGCTATTGCCATATTATCAAAGGACTAAACTGAGGAGATTAACTGGTTTCTTGTGTTGTTTTCATTGTGGTATGAAATAGCCAATTTCTCACAGCTGAGGAGGTTCTGAAGTTTGTGGACAGTTTATCTTTTTTATTTATTAATATTTAAATAAATTAGCAAATGCTTCAGTTCCCTATAATCATATCATTCTCACACATTTATATTCCAGTATACTTTTCTGACTAGAAAAGGAAAAAATTTCTTAGCCCCTTCAAATTGCACTTTACTCTGGGTGTACACACCCATGAGTATTTGCATATGAAAATTTGTATCAAAATATCTAAAACTAAGGTCTCTGTCCTTGTGGACTTTCTGGAGCATAGTCTCATGTGTGGTTCCTCCTGTCTTGGATGACTCTGGTAGTTAAGAAGTTCATTGCATCCTAGCCCTCCACCAGAGAGAAACAAACTGAGTCCCCTTACTATATTTACCTAGCCCAGTGTTTGGACTTCAGTGTGTTGCCCTACAGTTATCCCTCAAGTTTTTTTTTTTCTTTTTCGTCTTACACTATCTGTACACTTTCCAAATATTTTAAAATTTTGATTATTTTCCAGCATATCGATTACCCATCCCTCAGTTTCATGTTAACTGCACAATTCATAAAAGCACAATCCGGATTTTTATAGTAAGTCCTCTGCAGCCTCTCCTAATCTGTCTCATATCTAAAAGAAGACAGTGAGATTGTGGTCTGGCATGACTTGTTCTTGACTGAGCCCATGCTGCTTTCCAGATACCTCATTCCCATTCTAAATAGTAATACCATATTTTGCTGATCGCATCAGAACTTTGTCCAGGTTTGACTTCAAGCTCACCTTTTACATTTTATAGAATTTGGTATCATGCCTATTTTAACAAAACCAAGAGACTTGACCCTTCATAGATCTGCCAGTGTCTGCCAGTGTCCTATTATGTAATTCTGTGGCAAGAGACCACTATTGGACTCCTCCTTCCTAAGTTTTGTTTGATCAATACTTAGATATCTTTCCTTTTCAGTATAGACATCCTTTCATCTTTGGTGCATGTTCTTTTTATGATGCTTGATGTTCTTTGAGCTCACTTTTCACTCTCATCGGGGTCATATGTGATTGTACAGTTCAAATTTCTTCTTGGATTGTCTTCTTCCCATTTTGAAACCCTAATCATTGGATTACATTTGGTCACAGAATCTTTTGAATTGGCCTTCCTAAGGCCCTTGGTACCAGTTTCTTCACAGGCTGGCCTGGAAGTCTCAGATTTCTACTTCAACCAGTTGGTTTTGTTCATTGGTTAGAATTAAATTCACATTAGCAGTTTTCTTCATTGCTTCTTCTGTGTACTTACTGAGATGACATCTGCAGAGCAAATCTAGGTTTCAGTAGTACCAGTTGTATTTTTTAAACCTCTCAAAGGTTATCTGTGTGTTCCTCTGCCTAGGTGACCTGTAATATGTAGCCACGGTGATGTCAGATCTGTACACGATTATCATCGAGCATCCAGCTCAACTCCGGAGATTTATACAGGGTCATAGCCTCCTAACGTGTAATGAGACCACTGTCTTGCTTTCTATCACATTCTAGCAATGATTCACCTTTTCACTGAGCCTTGTCAGAGTTACCCACAAGCTCACATTCAGCTTCTTAATAAGAATCTCAGGGCATTTCATCAGCACTGATGGTTCCTTCTCTACCCTCTGTCATTGATGTGTCAGTTATTCTTTGAAGCATCTAGTTTTAGGAATTTGACTTACTTCTGTACTAAAAGTGACTTTTTCTTTAATCACAGTCCTTTTGTAGTTATTTTTAGAAAATCCTTTAGAATTTTAGAAAGTTTTATATTTTTAATATTTTTTTCTTACAGTGTATCATATTCTCATTGGGTTGTGAATCAGAAAATATCATTCTGAAAAGTTTTTGTTCTTTTTCCTTAACATATAAATTGGGTGAGAAAACCATGAAATTGAGGCTTTTATGTGGTTCAGGCAAGGCCTGTCCCAGTCTGGTCATTAATGCTGACCTCAGTTTTCTATATGTGGTATTGACTGTCCAGTAAAAAGAACCATCAGTTAGGGGCCTCACAGACAGTACTTTAGTTAATCCCAGTGACTGCCTTATTGGTAGGTGGCACCAGTCCCATTTTACATACTTAAAACTTGAGGTTTGTGTAATTTGCTAACAGTCTCACAGTATGTAGCAAAGCTAAGACTCAGCCCATAGTCCTTTTTTTTTTTTAACAACTCTGTAGAGTGATAATTCATATGTCATAATTTACGCATTTAAAGCATTCAACTCCATGGTGTTTGGCACATTAAATTATTCGTTTTTAAATTGCGAATATGTGTAACAATTTACCATTTTTAGGTGTACAGTTCAGTGTCATTCATTACATTCACAGTGTTCCCATTCCACTTCTCCTGAGGCCCTGGTAGCCTCTAATCTATCTTCTGTCTTTGTGAATTTGCCTATTCTAGATACCTCATATACATGCCCTTACTGCCCTTATCCCACTTGACCAGGTTCACCTATGTTGTAGCTTGTATCTTCACTCTTCTTATAGCCAGATAATATTCCATTATATAGATATATACCACATTAGGTTTAGCTATTCATTAGGCGATGGACATAAGTTATTTCCACCTTTTGGTTTATTGAGAATAGTGTTGCTGTGAACATTTGTGTACACATTGTCTGAATTTTTTTTGGTATATTCCTAATGATAGAATTACTACATCACATGGTAACTGTTTAATTTTTTGAGGACAGTCAAACTTTTCCACAGTGACTGCACCATTTTTCAATACCACCAGTAACATAAGGGTTACTGTTCTCCACATCCTTGCTAACACTTGTTACTTTCATTTTTCTTAAATTATAGCCATCCTACTGGTTGTACAGTGGCATCTTACTGTGGTTTCGATTTGCATTTTCATAGTTACTAATGATGATGAACATCTTTTCATGTACTGCTTGGCCATTTTTATATCTTTAGGAAAATGTTCAAGTTCTTTGCCCATTTTTAAATTGTTTGTTTTTTTTTGTCTGAGTTTTAGGAGTTCTTTACATACTCTGGATGTTAAGCTCTTATCAGATATATGATTTCTAAGTATTTTTCCCATTCTATAGGTTGTCTTTTCACTTTCTTGATAGTGTGCTTTGATGCACATTCTTAATTTTGATGAAGTCCTACTTACCTATTTTTTCTTTTGCTGCTTGTGCTTTTGATGTCATATGGAAAAATCCATTGCCAAATTCAAGGTCATGAAAATTTACCCTTGTGTTTTCTTCTCTAAGTTTTCTGGTTTCACCTCTTATATTTAAGTCACTTATCCATTTTCAGTTAATTTTTGTGTATGGTTTGATGTAGGGTCCACATCCTTTTGTATGTGGGAATCCAGTTGTACCAGCAACATTTGTTGAAGACTTTGTTCTTTCCCCATGATTTTTGGCACAAAAATCAATTGGCCAGAGAGGTGTATGAGTTTGTTTCTGAACTTTGACTTCATCTCTATATTCCAGGATCACAGTTTTGATTACTGTTGCTTTGTGTAGTAGTTTTGAAGTCAGGAAGTATCAGTCTTACAACTTCATTGTTCTTTTTCTAGATTGTTTTGGCTACTCAGGGTTCCTTGCAATGCTATATGAATTTGAAGACCAGCTTTTCCATTCTGGGGAGAAAAAAGAGGAGGGGCTGTTAGAATTTTGATGGATATTGAGTGGAGTTTGTAGATCACTTTGGTAGTGTTGACATCTTGATATTAAGTCTTCCTATCCATGAACACAGAATGTTTTTATGTTTTAGCAGTGTTTTGTAATTTTTGGTGTACAAGTCCTTCACCTTAGTAAATTTATTACCAGTTATTTTATTCTTTTAGATGCTTTTGTGCACGGAATTGCATTCTAATTGTTTAAACTGGTGTATTGAAACAACTGATATTTGTGTGTTGATCCTGTACTTGACAACTTAGCTGAATTTTGTTACCTCTAATAGCTTTCTTGTGAAATCTTTAGAATTTTCTATATATAGGATCATGTCATCTGCAAACAGAGATAGTCTTACTTCTTCCTTTCCATAGCCCACGTTCTCTCGCATCACAGCATACCTTTAAACTCTGGCTCATTCTACAATCTAAATCCCTTTGTTTTCATGAGAAGTATTAACCAGTAAGCAGCCTTCTTTAACCAAGTTACTGCCCTGAAGGATAATTGGAATCTCAAGGAAGAGACCAAGTCTTCATTATTAAAAGACCAAGTCATCCTGTTGTAGGTGAGAGTGCCTGAGACTACTCGACTGTTGTTCAGGGCACACAGACAGTCAAGGGAGGTCCTGGCCCTCTAGTTCCAGTAGCTTTGATTCTGGTACAGGTGCACAGAGAGCACAGAAGCAGGTGTCAAAACAGGTGAAGGCCCCAGGCACCTCTGTGAGGATAGGGCTGTTGGTCTGCTTTGTTCTCTGTTGTATACTTCCAGGGCCTGGCACATAGAAATTCGGTATTTGTTGAGTGAATAAATAAATGAAAGCCACAAATAGGATGAAAACCATCTGGTGATTATAAGACATGGGTTATTTTTATATTTTAGGGGGTATGGACCCCTGGGGAATCTGGTGAAAGCTGTGAATCTTTTTCCAGAAAAACAACATTCATTTACATAGAATTCTACAGATACTTTCAGGATGTTCTCTGATATCCAAGGCCCATTCTTGTCACCCAGATCAGAACTCCCAGTGAAACCCATTGTGCTCCTCCTCTTATTTTTGTGTAATCTGAGAGTGCATTCTCAAAATATTAGTATGGGAATGGAGACTGATTGGCGATACCTAGTGCTTGGGCTTTCCAGGTTTGACGGGTCTTTGAATCAAGTGCCAGAAGTTAGGCAGGAGAATCACCAGAGCCCTTCTGTTAACACTGCAGACAAGTAAAGCTGTAGGAGACTGTTGCCCTTTAACTCGTGCATGGTCCTCACTAGACACTAGAATGGGGCTGACTAGTGCCCTACCAGTGTGTGCTCATTTTAGAGTTAACATGTACACTCCCCAAAACTATAAGTTCAACTAGGCAAAAAATAGTATTACGACAGTTACAATAATGATTAGGATTGTCATAGGGTCACAGTAAAGATGGTATATAAGTTCTCTCTCTTGATCTTGATTGTTGATAGGATCAGCCACATCGTTCCAGGCTTAGAGTGCTCCTTGAACTGAGTTATTGATACCCAACCACTTTGAGATTGATCTGCCCTCCAAAGCAAGTGCTTCTTTTGGCTCACTTCTACTGTGAACCAAAGAAAGGGCACCATACTGGAATTGGGAGTGATGAGAGGAAATAGCAAGATGGCCGTGAAGGTTTTGAGCCAGAACATCATTCAGTAGAGACATGGACGAAGCTGGTCCACAACCAGGACCCGTAATTGTGGGCAGCTGGTGGCATAACATAGCCAAGGCATCTTTTCTTTGTTGGTGTTCTGAGGCTCGTTCCCAAGTAAAGGGCCTTGGACTGAGGTAGACAACAGCAGGACTGACATGCTATGTTTTGACATGTGAGCGCTTCTCTAAGGCCAGAATGAAGCATTAATGGTCAAGTGGGCATCAGAAATCTTCCAGTCATTCTTTTTTCCTAGGCCGACTCTTAACCTATCTCTGATGGTCATGGTTCTCTCAGTCAAAGCAATAACTCCTTGCTCCTTTGCTCTGCAAGGTTACTCAATACTGTTTTTCTGACACTTGCTGCTTTTTGTAAATTTTATTATTAACAAATATTCACTGAGTTCTACCATGTCTGGACAATGGGTTATTTATTGTCTATCCATAGTGAAGACAGCTGTTCCTTGAGGATGGAGAGTGAGTTGCTCATTTTCCCTGCAGATACTCATTAAATCTTATTAAATTAACTAGTAGAATGATGTGGAAAGTATACTGTGAAAACCATCAGAATTATGAGTTAATTGGAAGCATGGTTTACATGTTCTTGGCAGTTTTCAGTACTTGTACCCTCTTCTTATCTTCCCTTTGTTTTCCTCAGGGTAGCCATACAGTATTATTATCCCCAGTTTTCAAGCCTGCCTCATCTCTTCTTCATTCTGATTATGGCATCCTTCCATCCCATCAGTTTTGAAAGGAGCCTTCTTACTTAACAAGGCTAAAAACCCACTTTAATACAGTGCTTCTTCATGCTCTTTCAATTCTTCCACAGTGCTTCCAGAAGGTACCAGGACCATCTGGGAGCATGAACTTGGGATGGGGGCTGGGTTCCATTCAGGGCTCTCCACTCCCATAACGTCTACTGTTTACTTAGTTGTTCTGGTTAACAATTCCCATGTAGTACTTCCTTTAATTATTGCAAGAACTTTTTAAAGTCAGAAGGAAACCGAAACTTAGACAACTTGAGCAATTTGCCATGATCATGTAGCCACCAAAGTGACAGCACCAGGACCAATCCAGTCCTGCCCCATGCTTCAAAGTTCACAGCTGAACTATTGCACTGTTGCCACCTTATACCTGTTTTAAGCATGAGAGAGATTGCTTTATGTCCTGTTGTTGTAAGCTTAGTTTAGTTAGGTCTAATATTCAAGACTCTTAAGTACATATATAGAACCTAGCCCAGTGCCTGAGCAAAATAATACCCCATCTACAGTGGCTACCTCCAGGAGGTCCTTCCTGCTGTCATTGCATGTGCAACTTTATAGGAAGGTGCTTCTATGGGGGTTTGTGTTTGTCCTTGGATTTGTTTGATTTGGGTCAGAGTTAATGTTTCCTCAACTATGAAAGAAGAGCAGAGAGAGGTCCAGGTTTTCTTAGGACCAGCTGGGTGATTCTGGGCCATAGCCTGGAACATGATTTTTAACATCTTAAGACACGCAGTTGTATAATTGCATTTCCAGCCGTTCCTTGGAGGAGAGAGTTGCATCTATTATATAGTCCATACCTGGGAAGGAGTTTGGCAAGTTTGAGCAATGAAAGGAAGCCAGTGTGATTGGAGTGATTGGAGAGATTGGAGAGAGGGGCACAGAGGCGTGAAATGGGGTCAGAGATGGGAAGAGTTAGGAGCCAGATCAGGAAGAGCCTTGAAGATGGGAGTTTTGATGTTGCTCTCGTGCAAAGAAGAGGAGTTGGGTTTAAAAGGAAGAGTGGTGATCCAGTTCTGTTTCTTTGTAAGGTCTGTCTGCGACTGTCTTATGTCCTTTGCCTGTTATTTCTCCCAAACCTTGCTCCTCTGCTTGGCCATCTATCCCCAGCATGTGGGGACATCAGCTCATAGTTTTCTCCCTTCTCCTTGATTCTGCAGATTTCTCTAGAAAGTAGCTTACAAGAGACCTGTGACATGGAGTGCAAAATAAGCAAAGCAAGTTCCTTCCTTCAGAGAGGCTGTATTGTGGTGGTGTGTCTGTTGGGGTGGGGAGGTGACCATGGAGGCACAAAATGGAGCTTCCTCAGGGGAGTCTGCCAGAATCCTGGAAGATAAGGCACCCGACTTCACAGAGCCTTGCTTTCCACCAATCCAAAATGGGAGGTGCCCACCTGGCAGTGTTATTTTACAGATTACTACAAAAAGAGTAAGGCAGTGGGAATGAGGAAGGTAGGTGAGGTCTCCCACTTCAGGTGCCATAGGACATCAAAGGTAGAGAACTGGACTTAGGTTGTTGACTTGGGCCATCAGAATTCCTTGGTGAACCGGCCGAAGCAATAGCCAGAGGGTAGGGTCTGGCTGAAGGAGAGAAGTTGGCTGATTGGACTGGGGTGACATAGTGATGGAAGGTGGCTCAGGGCAGGATGGCAGGATGGTAGAGCCAGGTTAAGAGGCTGGGTAAAACCAGAGGCGAGGGCATTATTAGGACAATATATTCCTGGTTGCCAGGCTGGAGGAATGAGCACATCAAAGAAATGGGAAAGAGGTGCCCAGGGCCAAGTTTTTGGGACGATAAGACTTTGTTCTCTTTTATATTTATCAAACATCAGCTAAGGCAGGCTAAGAGTACAAACTTTGGGCAAAAGGTGTGCTTTCTGTGCATCTGGAGTCCAGTCGAAGATGGAAAAGTTATTGATAAAAGGACAAAACACCAAAATATTTTTTGTAGGACATCAAATGAGTGGAGCAAACAAAAACTTCAGTCATGAGGAGAAGCCACTGATTCTGTCATCTGCCAGCAGCACCTATCAGCCCAAAACTGTAGCTTTGTTTTTTAAGTCTCAGTTCATTCTTGCCTTAGCCTTTTTTCTTCGACATCTTGTCAGAGTCAGATCTAGGATCTGGCTCTGAATGCCTGCCTGCCTGCAGACTGCCCAGATGCCCTTGGACCATCATCTCTTAGTACAGCAGAGTACACCTGAGTGGTTGTTTGCCCACTCTCCCCCTTCACTGAATTCTGTCTACAGGTATACACCCACATGCCATCTTATTTGTCCTTGCCTTTTTGTGTGTTTATTTTAATACATTAAATTCATAGCAACCAGTCTCTGTTCACAGGGGGAAGTTACAAATATAGGACATTAAGGGCAGAGAGTGTCTTGGTGAGAAGAGCCCCGGAGGGGAGGCTGAGTGGTCCTAGGTGCTGGTGGGGTCTGCTGCTTTTGCACTGTGCCGGGTGGCAGGGACACAGGCAGCCAGGACTAGGAGCTGCCTGGCTTTGTACCCCTCCTTCATGGTGGACCAGCCTGCGACCTTGGGAAGGCTCCAGCCTCTGGCTTCATTATTCCAGCCTACATTACAGGAGGCTGGTGTATATTGGGGATCAAGGGGATAATATGTCTGAAGGAGCCCTGCAGATAGACATCTTTGTGAAAATGGAGCCATATGGACAAGTCCCTGACTTCGCAGTGTCCATTGAAGTAGAGACCCAGCCCCATGAAGCACATTCCACACAGGCTCTTTTCCTTCTCTATCTTGTTTGGGCCTTTCCCTCAGCTCTTTGCGGCATGAGCTCTTTTCACATGGATGGGTGGTCACATCAGGACAAAATTACCAAGTTTGCAAACTTGGTAGACATTAGCAAAGTGTTATGTTGTCTGCTTCCCAATAGCGTGTGTAGAGGTAGTCAGTCACCTACTTGGTGTGTTTCTGACTCCCCTTTAAAGTGTGTTATTTCTTGGTGTTTTCTTAAAAATGTCTGATCATATGTTTCGGCCATGGCTAATTGTTAGAGGTTTTTTAAATGCACTTTTTTTGTGTGACTTGACTCAGAATCAAGTGTTCATTTCTATCCTGTTGGAGTTAATAGCCAATATGGGGAGAAAAGTTGCTTTTGTGCTCTGAAGCTGCTTTACCTAACACACGTGTTCACCAGCTGGAGAAAAGCACCCTGGACTTATTGATGGCACCTTAATGTCTTCGGCATTACTTGATTTTAGGTCTAAACACAGGGAAAATATGAGTCCTTAAAAATATATAGGTTTCTATGGCTAGTACAGTGTGTGTGATTTAATGTTAACTTTCTTTTTTCTTTAGTTTGCAGAGAAAATGCTAACTTTGTCATCTTTCCATTTTCACAGGTTGGTGACATTGTGAAAGTCACAAGGATGAATATAAATGGCCAGTGGGAAGGCGAAGTAAATGGGCGCAAAGGGCTTTTCCCCTTTACGCACGTCAAAATCATTGACCCTCAGAACCCAGATGAAAATGAGTGATTGCTGGTGCCCTTTTTCCTGCTGCTTTGTTCTGCCTGTCGTAGTCTCCTTTGAGTCGGAAAGCATTCTGTCTCAGACAGGTTACACTGCGTTGCCGATGTCCAGCTTTCTGCAGACTGGCAGTCTCATAAACGTTTGGAATGCACACAGTGGCTGCTTCGGCACTTGTATCATAGTCGTATTGTCTAAGAATAGCCAATTTTAGAGTTCTTTTGGATCATAAACTGGAAATACTGATGGAAGCACACAAGTGGAGAGAAGTTGATAAGGAAAGGATCTTCGTTCTCATCACTGCCCTTTTATTGTACTTGTGACTGATTCTGTCATATTTTTCAGAGAAAACTTGAGGCTATGGTGTGGCATTGCGTACTGTCGTGCCATAAAGCAGAGGCTGATTACCATTTTGTTTTTCCTTTGAAGAATGGAGCAAGTGAACCTTGAGAGGGAATTCTGTCCTAAACTCTCCAAATCTGGCTTGTTTTGTTTTGTTTTGTTTGTTTTGGAAGACTTAATTAGACTTGTGTTCCTGAACAGGTTTTTAAGTAACAGGTTGGATTTTTGTATTATCACAAGAAATGACACATGCCTCTGAGCTTCTAAACTGAAGCTGCTGTAACTAAAGGAATATGAAAAAAAACAGCCCTGAAGTGGAAGCCTTTATTTTTTTGGTTGCCAGCAGTATCTCGTTTTGCCATACAGCAAACAACACAAAAAAAATTCAGTCGTGTGCCAAGCTGTTTGGGCAGCCTCTTGGATTACATTGTCCCCTACAGTAACAGTGTGGAAGGTGCTTTGGGGAAACTTTTGCTTACTTTGTTTGCCAGTGACAGGAGCATTGGGGGTCATGTGGCCAGTTTTCTCTCCAGTGTTTCAGAGAATGTACTCCTTTAAAATATACTTAAGTTTCTTTAAAAAGTGAGATCGTTTCATAGAATCATTGAATTCATTGACGAACCTTTAAATTCCACTTACTGAAGCCTAGTCCTCTGCCCCAACCCAGGCTGCCAGAGAAAGATGGTGCTGTTAATACTGGTCTCTATGTGCCCATGATACTCGCAAGCGCAGAAAATGCAGGCTCTGGAAATTGGTTAATACAGTTGATGTCTAATGTTTTTGTGACTAGGGAGAACCATTAACCAATTTACCATTAACCATTTACCAGTTTGATGTTAAAGTTTCCCTGTTAGCGGAAAGAGATACCTGTTCATACAAGCCAGGTACAAGTGTGTAACTGATAGTTCATTTGCTGGCTGTAGCAGATTAGAATTCTGGAACCTTCATGCATTTCAGTCTACTCTCCCTTCTGAACATTGATGAAGACAGGCCTCAGCTCAGAGTGAATACAGCAGACCTAGAGATGTAGCAACAACCTAATGAGCAGCTCTGTATCATTTACTGAGCACCTGCTATAACTATGACCCTGTTTCCTAAAGGGTCATAGGTTTTGAGGGTTAAGAGCAATATATTCTGGTGACAGAACCAGCAAAGTAACAATTTATTTCTTTTTAAATCATCATCTGTCAGGCAGATAACTGCCATACGAAAGGATCTTTGAGAGTGCTTATGTCACTGTGGCTGCCCATCTGTGGTTTTCTTGAAAAAGACAGCAGTTGGCTCTTCCCATTAGAACTTGGGCCACCTCTGGTTCTGAAGGTGCCAGTCCATTACAGTTGCCTTTTGTTTGGGGTTCAGGCCCAGTTTAACACCCACAACAAATAACATGTATGTAGCAGGATCCTCACACTCTGCCTGGAAATAGCACTTGCCTTTTGGCCAATGACACAGTACTTAGGGCGGGGTATCTAGCAGAAGGTGGAATGTGTGCCTTGTTCGTGGAGGGCATAAACCTTAAGGCTTTTTAAAACCAAATTTAGGTGGTGGGGCTTGGCACCTTTTATGACAATAGTTGGCTTCAAATATAAGAAGGAAATGGCCACTTTGGAAAGCAAGGTTTCTTCTCAGTCATGTCTACTGACTAAATATAGCAAGACTCACATCATGTGGAGCACTTCAGGATCAAAACCCACAACCTAGGTTTGGCTTCAGAGTGAGTCTGCTCATCACTTCAGCCCACATGCATGTCTTCAGCACTACCCAGGAGACTCAAGAGTCTAAAGTAAGGTGAGCCTTGAGTTCCGAACTCTCAAGATATGTGCCAAAAGTAGTACCTTTTCGACTTGGTTTTTTTTAATCCTTTTCACACTAAATACACGAAAAACACCACCCTTGCCTTGGCTTCCTGCCTGAGTTCCCCCAGCAGTCTGGGAAGACTGCTTCAGAAAGCGATGCAAATTTTCAGAGGAGCTGCCTTCCCTCCTGTGTGTACTTCCCTTATAGGATTGTTCGTTACTGCTGCTGGCTCTGCTCTACTGTTTGTCATTTAAGAAAATACTTGGATGTTAAGTTAACCCAGGAAGTGAACAAATTATGTACTAAAGGGCATTGACAGTTTGATTCAAAGTGTATCCTGGGAAGGACCTCCAACACAGGAGTCATTCTTGTCATTTTTGCATGGCGTGGTACCACCTGATGACATGGTTAACAAAGAAGAAGCATTGACTGGCTGCCATTTGACAACTTTGGTCACCCAGAAGGTACCTTCTGTGCTCATTGTTAGAAGACTGAAAGGAGGGAAACAGCTGCTCCCACCTTGGAGCTCACGCATCCCTGGCACTGTGCTAACCATCTTTTACAGCTGTTTACAGACAAGGCGGGCCGGGACAGACAGCCACTGCTCTTGTAATGTTTGCTCAGAGGAAACATGAACATTTTATTTTTGAAAAGGGATGATGTGTTTTGTGCCAGGTGTTTTTAATTTAATCCTTTAATATTAAGTTCATTAACCTCTTAAAATGAGTGGATTTCTTGTTTTAACACAGCACCTAAGACTAATGCTTTCTGTGGACACCACTGAGCTCTGCCTCAAACTCCACCCTCTGGAACCAGAGACCAGTGTCCCTGGTAACTGCTGTCCGTGTGGACACTGAGCTAGTTGTACATTCTAAAGGAGTAGAAGGACAGTTCTCTGAGACCGGGTCGTTGTCTCTGCAGGAGGAACAGTGGCCTTGCTTCTAGACGGTCTTCACTGTGTGTTTTAAAACAACAAAACACAAAACTCTTTTGACCTGTAACTTAAAGATCGTAAACTTTAGGCAATAATATTTTCTGTGTAAGCTTTTAAAATTATTTTTTGGGATCATAGCTTGTTTTATTTTGTGCTATAAAATTAACAGTATTAAATGACTTATATTCTTAGAATACATCGAGTGTCTTTTCTTAACAGATTAGTGCCTTTTTATTTTTGTATCCCATTTTACGTTCCTGGTCCTGGCATCAGAACCCTTGTTTCCATGGCCTGTTTGTACGTTGTCTCAATAAAACTTGCATCAGCCGGTGGTGGCAGCGGCTTTGGTGTTTCGGTATCTCAGTGCTGCCTGGAGGTGCTCAGCCCCCACCAGCCTTCCAAGCAGTTCCTGGTGAGCACCTGGTGAAACACCTGGTGTTGCGCGAAGTTGAGTCCTGCGACCCAGCCCTACTGACCACGAAATAGACTGGGATCTTGCATCAACCCTTCCCCACCTGCAGGCCTTCGTACAGAAGAGAAGCAGCTTGTGCTCAGTCTTGGCCTTCTGAGGATGAGGTAGTAGTTGCCACACTTTACACCACCAAGGTAAACCTGGATGTTTTCCCTCATAGGCACCCCTATCTGAAGCCTCTGTTAAATACTTGTTCAGCTCGAGCCAGCCAGAGTTGGTTTCAAGCAAAAGTGGAAAACAAGCAGCTTCTGCTCAGATCAGGGCATGGTATCTGTCTAGCTTTTGTAAATCACTTTCTGTTCCTGTCTGTTTTCTGTTCCTTCTGATGAATTTTGGGGACCTTTTGATGGACTACTTGAGGTGTTGGGAGCCCACTGATTTCCCTTAACACCCCCTCAACTAGAGCCCTATTCTCACATCTACTTCTGTGTGCATTGAGAAGTCCAAATCTTGTAAAACCTCTGGAAATGAGTTTCAGGAAGTGATACCAATACATATTTATAAAGAATTATGACACTCCCTGCCTCCTTCTTTGAGGATTCTGCAGAATTTGAGAGAAAAGTTTGTCTTGAAATACCAAAACTCATCATTCTGGAAGAAACAATGTCCTGGAACACCTTTGAAGAATGGTTTCAGTGTGAAAGATATATTTTGGTCACCGATCCTTGGTTATGTGTTGGGGACTCTCCTATATGCCTGTGCCTAGATCTTGAAAGCTCAGACTGCAGCGAAAACCATGACCCTGCTGGGCTTCTGGGATGTGCCTTTCTGGCCAAGTCGGTGACCTCCAACCCCTTCTAAAAGCCTGACCCTGTTCTTGGAGTCTTCATGCACATTCTGATTCCCTGGGTTTGCAGCCAGAGCTGGAGCACAGTTGAATTCCTTGCCCTACCCTGGAAAACAAGTACAGACTAAGGTGATGGTGGCTCCAGTGGGGAAGCTGGTAGGCGGGGAAGCTGTGGAGCCCGAGACAGGTTCAGGAAAGCTGCTCTTGGCTGCCTAGGGGAAGAGAAATTAAGGTAATCCAGGCCAGGAGAGCAGCTCTGGGCTGGAACTTTGTCTTAGCCCATGTTCCTAGTTAAGGAGACACCAGGTGACTTGCCCTTCCTCAACCCCTCAGGTCTCATCAATACCACAGCCCTTCCACCTGCGTCGCACACTGGAGATTCCCAGGATCCCACCCCAGGTTCCGGTTCATGGATCTGGGGACTGGCTTTTTTTTTTTAATTTCCCAGGAGTTTGAGAAGCATTGTGCTGATAAACCCTATTCACTCCTGCACCTCCGGCTCTCCGAAGTCCTAGGCCAAGGGGCTGTGTTCCATCTGTCGCACATTGTGAGTGCAAAGCCAGGATTGTGAACAAAGCTGGGGTGCGCTAGGGCACTGAGCAGGGCAGCACTCAGGCACAGCCTCCATGGCCCTGGTACTCAAAGGGGCCCTTGGCCTGAAACCCCATTGCTGCGTATCTTCAGGCCCCTTACACTGGGCCCTGCCACTTCCTATTCTGAGCGCAGCTATAGGACCCCAGGGAGCCCCTGGTGTGGGGCTGGAGCAGGAAGAGAGTACAGGAAGGGTGGACCCTGTGGGGTGAACTTGAAGGACCTAGAGCTCTGGGACCCCGGAGTTTCTCTCCCCATGCTCAGATCCCAGAAAGGGTTGAACCTTCCCCACATTCTCCTGAGTGCAGGGTTCCCGCTGTCACAGAGGGCCAGGGGACCCCAGGCCTGACAGCAGCTGCAGGGATCATGAACACGGTCTGGTGGCT
The DNA here is from genome assembly GCA_003508835.1 of Eonycteris spelaea. Taxonomy (NCBI): domain Eukaryota; kingdom Metazoa; phylum Chordata; class Mammalia; order Chiroptera; family Pteropodidae; genus Eonycteris; species Eonycteris spelaea. The sequence goes on from PUFA01000253.1 coordinate 1,637,069, forward strand.
GCACTTATGTGCCCCTGGGCTTCCCAGTGGTGGGGACTGGAGTCAGGGAGTTAGGAGTCTGGTGTGCCTTCGGTGCTGCCTTCTCCAGAAGGCTCTGCCTACCCCTTGCCCACCACACCAGGGGGCTCCCGTAGGGAGGGGCAAGAGCATCCATTTTAGCTCTGCCATCGCTAAAGCGGGGTGAGTACCTGCGAAGGAGGGAGGTCGCCAGTGGTGGCTAGGCTGTAGCCCAGAGACGACAGCCCATACCCACCTTCCCAAGACAGCTCTGGAGAACCGACTGTTCAGACTCTGGTCTAGGCAGGTAGTTGGGGACAGGGAAGCCCTCTTAGTGGGTGCCCAGAGCTGCCTAGCAGCCAAGTCCGGAGCACAGGGAGTGGGTGGTCTGCCCCCAAACTATAGAGGACCATGTCAAGAGAAGGAGGGACTGGGCAGAGCTACACCAGGTTGATTATCAGGAAGCCCAAGGCCCAGTGACAGCCTGCCAGGAGTTCACCTCAGAAGCCCACCTGAGCTCACCAAAACAGCTTTGAGGAGTTTGAAAAATTCATCTTTGGAGGAAAAGCATCATAGGATGCAGCATTCAAAAGATGGGTATCTGATGAAAGGTCTCCCTCCATTCTGTCCATTCTCCCCACAATCTCCCCGTTTCCATTTTATTATACATATGTCTTTCCAGAGTTATTCTGTAACATACAAGTACATTTGTAAATATTCTTTATCAGTGTTTTCTCTGCACACAGCATGGCTTACTTAACTGTTCTGCACCTTGCTTTATTCCCTCAATCTGTTTTAGAGGTTGTTATGAATCAGCATATTGAGTCTTTGTTCTTTTTTCAGTGCTGTATAGTATTCCACAAGATAGATGTACTGGCACTCTATTGATGGACATGTGGGTCCTTTCCAATCTCAGGTGGTCAGATGCTTTAAAATGAGATCCTCTGAGTGGGATTACCAAGTCAAAGTCTCTGGGCATTTGCAATTTTGAGAGCTGTCGCCTAATTGCCCTCTGTAAAGATTGCCTGACTTTATACTTTCAACTGTGTAAGAAATATAACATTTTTACAAACCCTCAATAGACAGCTTTTTATTGCTGAACAGTCCACTCTGTGGCTAAGGCAGCTTATAGTAGCTCATCCATCACTGGGCATGGGGAAGTTGTTGCCAGTCTTTTAATCATAGAAAATCCTCAGGTCTAAGTAAAGGCTGCAGAGGCAGGGCCCACTTTCCAGCCCTTGTCCTGATTTTGGCCCAGTCCTCATCCCAGGTGTTTTCTGGCCCCCTGGCCCCTGCCCCTTTCCAGTTCAATGCTAGTCTAATAGCTGGTATATTTTTTTCCTAAAGACACATATGATGAAAACCCTTCACCCAGCTCCTCCCTGACTCATGACATATGTCCAGGTCACACTGCTGCCCAGAACCTCCTTGCCTTTGCTCACACATTCCTTCTGCCTGGATGCCTTTCTCCTCTCTGGTGAACTATGGGCCCATCTGTTCTCAGCTACTTTCACCTTCTAGTAAAGCCCTCTTGACATTTTTCTCTCTCCATGAGGACTAGAATTAGGACTGATCACCTCTGAGCCTGAAGACAAGACAGTGCTGGCAGCAAACCAGTAACTTGGGGAGGGCCCAGGCTGGACTAAAGAGGTTTAGGGAGTTGGATCTGGCTTCTGCAGAGTCAGAAAGCCTCAGACAACGCAGAGAGTACTGGGAACATGGTGGTCAGACCGTATAGACAAACCTGGGCAGGGGAGAGGGTGGATTGTAGTAGCCAGAACAAGCTTGGGAATCAGGAATGAGGCCAGGAAGTGGGGCTTGCTTGGCTCCTCAACCTGAGGATCCCCTAAACCTCTGCCTCCGTATGAATAAATCACCATTTAGCTGTGGGATCACTTCCACCCATCTTGCCTCTGAACGCATCTGGCCTCACCTCAGATGTTGGCTATGCTGTATCAGCCCCCCAACATTTCCTCTGGCTCTGTTAGTCAAATCGAGGTCCTCTCATATGAAAATTCACCTAAGTCTTCAGGGAGGAGGCTCCCTACTCTCAACCCCTTTCCTCAGAAGCCCAAAGCTGTGAGGGCTTTGCTGATCTTCAGATTTGCCTCCAGGGGGCGCAAGTGTCCAATCCCAACGTTAGACATCACAGCTATCACTTTCTTTCCTGAAAAGAACCATCCTGCGCTTGGGCTTGGAGACTCTAGGCTAAGGGGAGTGGGGAACAGGGGAAACTGATGGTGGTGGGGGGATGTAAAGAGGGCAGGGACAGGCTTGCCGCATGGTGGAGGTGCTTCAGGGCTGGGAGGAGCAGGGTTCACCATCCTACCTTCTCAGACGTTGGCAACCCTTTCCCTGCCTTTGGGATATCTGCTGGTCTAGGGGCCTCTCAGCCACCCCAGTTCACCTCACTACATCTCATCTCAACCTGGAGCTTGATTTCCCTCTTTGCTGTTGCCTAGTGGGTACTGACAAGGCCACTGGGATGGATGCTATCACCTTGCCAGAATTACCCTTGGGGCAAGATCAGGACCTCAGGTTGCCCAAGGCTCAGAGGCTATCTAAGTGTCCTTAGATCCCCTTGTTTATGTGCACCACCCCCAAGTCTGGGGGCCCTTTGTAAGGCAACACTCCTAGCCTACCTCCGGATCTAGGTTTTGCTCCATGAGGATCTTGCAATTTTTGTCCCACCATGGGGCAGCCAGAGCTTTGAATCCAATCCCCCGGACAAGAGGCACCATGACAGTCTCCTCCCCCAATGTCAGGGCATCTTTCAGTTGTTGGCCTCAGTCTCCCACACTGACCTGTCCCCAGTCTCATCTCCGACACCCCAAGCTCGACGGTCCCCATCCTACAACCTGAGCACCTGGCTTTACACTTGTTATGGTGTCCTGGAGGCAGCCCTTGCCCGGGGCCACTGCAGTTACTCCCATGTTTCCCAGGGAGCTTGGGAGAGAGGGATTCACTGATTGAATGGGTCACAGAGCAGGACTTGAATTCTGCACTAGAGACCCTGAGGCATTGGCCAAGACTGGCAGGTAAACCCAGCACAGCCTAGCTAGCCTGCCAGAATTCAAGTCTGTGCGCTGCCACTCACCAGCTGCATGGCCTTGGGGAGTCCCTAACCTCTCTGAACCTGTTTCCTCATCTGTAGAATGACGATGATACGAGAACCTCCTTGGGCTATTGTGAAGATTAAAGGAATAAATGCATGTGAAGCCACAGCCATAGTTATGGAGCACACTGTCATCCTGGCTGAGGCATGGGGAGTGGGGTGAAGGGTGAGGGGTAAGGATGCAAGGTCAGCATGTGAATGGAATGGGGGCGGGCTGGAGGCCAAGGTAACCAGGCCCAAGCAATGTCATCTGCCTAGTGACATTGCAACGATCACACTGTGAAAACCACATGGCCATAGAGGGATGGCCTCAGCAGAGCCACCATCCCCTCCAGGCCTGGGCCCCACACCTACCTGCATGAGTGTGATCCATGCAGGCTCTGGTCCTGCTCCTAAGTAAGACAGTCTCTGAGCTTCCCCATCTGTAAAATGAGGAAGAGTTGTCCTGGCCCCCCTGGGGATGTGGAGCATAGACCCTTCCTGGGAAGGCTGGACCAGCCTGGCACAGGGAACTGTTACTGCTGTTGTTATTGTCATCCTTATAGGAGAGCAAGGCCCAGAAAGGGGAGAGGCAGCAAAAAGAGGGCCCGACTAGAGCACCAAAGGAGCAAAACAGAACAACAGAGTTGGTAGGCCCAGATGTGTTTAGTGACAGATATGACATCACTTCCCTGAAATGTGTCAATCATTCATTTCCCACATGGTCACCAAACTCCAGTTTGCTGGAGTGACAAAACCACGATGCAAAGATCTGGACAGGACGATGAAACACTGAGGCCCAGGAGTCAGAATATCAGGTCCTGATAGAGTCTGGGGAGGCTTGTCAGGGGGAACTTCCTAGAGGAGGGGACACAACACCAGGGTGCACCAGGATTTATGGGGACCCAGCAAGTTCTCTTGGTACAGTGACACGTGGAAAGAGAAAATGTAAGAAATATAATTTAAAATAGAACGTATTGGGCATGGGGGGATGAGAGGGAGGGAGCTAGAGTACCTGAGAGGCTGAACCCCGAAAGCAGATCTAAGTATTTGGGGGCAGGCAGGAGTGATTTGGGTTTTTCTTGAAGTTTCTTAGGTGACTTAGTTTCCCCATGTCGCTCACGGATGGTTGGAAGACTTAGGAAAGAAAGAAAAGGAAAAAGAATCAACTTGGTGCCCCTTGGGGGTCGCGAGGATCTCCGTGGTCCCAGACTCCGCCAGGGCGTTCGCGGCCAGTAGGGCACCCTGCCGCTCCCCCGCACCGCAAGAACAGCATCTGGACTTCGAGGCCGCGGGCTGACCCCAGACCCGGGCCTGCCCCCACCTGCAAGGCCCCGCGGGGCGGGGCGGGGCGTGCGGGCTCCCCGGCCGCAGTGTCGCCGCAGCGTCGGCCCCGCCCCTGCCCGCTCCTCCCCCGCCCGCCTCCCCCGGCAGCCGCGGCCCCGAGCGGCTCCTGAGCGGACGCCTGCGCCCAGCCCAGGTGAGCGCCCGCCCCCAACCCCGAGACCCGACCCCGGCACCCTGCCGCAGCCCCCATGTGCCCGCCCCGCCGCCTCTGCACCCCGGGCTAGTGCGCGCACTCTCGGGTCTTGGACCCGCAGCCGGCACTCTAAGGGCCGAGGGTCCGAAGCCAGGAAGAGACACGCTGGGGCGGGCGTGCCCCTCTTCTCTCTCCCCTCCTCCGCTGGGTCATGCCCGCTCGCCGCGCAGCCCTACTGTGTGCTTTTCCCACTTCCTGAGCCACCTGGTCTGGTGGGGAGACCTGGACTGTCCCTAAAGGCTGCTTGGAAGGGCATCCCAGATAGAGGAACTGCACGTGCAAAGGCAGGGAGAGCACACAGGAGGTTTGCGTCTGAGCCCCTAACTTGAATGCTTGGCTGCGAGGCTTGGATGCCATCCCGAGAAAGGATGGAAGCCACTGAGGGCCTGAGCTGGGCAGGAGCCCCAGGGTGGGTGTAGGAAGGGCCTATGGGACCCTTGGTGGACAGTGGGACCAAAGAGAAGAAAGTGGGCTGGGTAGAGGAGTGGAGAGAGGCACCTCCCCAGCCTGCACCAGCTGGGGCTTTGGGAAGTGTGTGGGGTCTCAGACAGGACACAGACTCTTAGTGGGTAGTTAGCACTCAGGCACTGTTACAACTTTTTGGCATTGGGCAGCTTGTGGGCAAAGGACAACACTCTGCAAAAACTTGGGGTCCCCTCCCATCACCTATCCAGGACTTTTGCCTTTGAGTGGGAGTGTCTGGGCCTGCAGTAGGCAGAAGGGCACCAAGCAGGCCTAGCACACAGTAGGCCTGGAGAAATTTCTGTCCCCAGCAAATCTGTTTCCAGGCCCAAGGTCCTGGAAGGTCTAGACACCTGGACACCTGAAAAGGGAGGGAACAGGCATCTGGTGGCAAGTTAAGGTCCCATCTTTTCTGAGATCTGTGGTCTAGCAGGTGAGGCCTGATGCCAGTCAAGAACAGAGGTGAGTAGGGCTGAGTCCGAGATGAAGCCAGGGTCTGAGGAAGAGCCCCTTATGCCCAGGGAGGTTGCAAGTAGGGCAGGTGGTGGCCACGTATTACTGACCTGCCTTAGCATCAAGTGTGGGAAAGAGCATGGGTGTGCCCAGGTGGCCTTTGGGTGCCATTGCCACCTGGCCTATAACAAGCACCTCTAGGGCAGGTAAGGTCAAGTGCCAGGCAGTAGATGGTCCTTCCCCAACCTTTTCCTCCTATCTCTCTTGGCCCCCTTGCTGTCAGGCACATACCCAGGGCACTTGCTGGGATCTGGGCTATATATAGCCTGTGGTCCTTAGCTCCATCTTGAGTTAGATTTCAGGAAGAACTTCCAGGGAAACAAAGGGGATGACAGTGGTGTGGACTGTGAGGAGGTCAGCTGTAAAGAAGGCAGCTACACTTTTGTCGTGGGACTTTCAGAGTCCAGTCTGTAAGCTACATCTTCTGGAATGCCCACCCTGTGGCCTTGAGGGATCCTTGGCTGCAGGGATCTCCTTGTTGACCTAGTTACCTCGCCCCCAGCCTGGTGACTTGCTGGGTAGTATGGGAGCTTCTTGGGTCCCTGCTCCTCATGGGACTAAGGTGGGAGGATGGTGAGAAGCCACCCAGATGCCTCTACCTGTGCTCGACCTTGGCAAGCCCTTGGCCCCTTCGTTTCTCTATTTGCCGTTGGGCACGACCTCAGCACCACAGGCCTGGTAGGCATTTGTGAGGAGAGAGGATGGTTGCTGGGAGCTCATGGCTGCTGGGCATGGCCTGTGCAGGACTGTGTGCCTAGCCTCTCTTCCCCCAACCCCAAGAGGCCCAGGCTGGCTGCCCACTTCTGTTCACCATGGAGCTGGGTTTCCCTGGGGAGCAGTGGACTGGCCCAGCTCTGCCCCACCCCCATCCCCAGCCCCTCCTGGCAGCAGCTCACACTGGAGGAGGGGTGGAGGCTGGGCTGCCTCCTGGACCCTTGCCCCCTGGCCCTGCCTTCCAGGGCTGGGCAGCCTGGGTCCATTGCTGGGCTGGGAACGAGAAGCAGTGGCTGCCCTTGGAAGAGGTGGGTATCCAGCGGCTGCCAACCAGGGTGCATGCCGGGGCCAGGGAGAGGTAAATATCACTCCATTGTAGGAAGGAGAAACCCAAGGACCAGGGTTCTGATCCACCCAAGTGGACCTGGGGTTTGACCACAGGCATAGTAGCCTCCCTGGAGGAGGGAGGATTCCAGGGCTCCCAGGCTGTGAGATTTTGAAGGGTAGCAGAAAGCAGGGAGAATTTGCTGGATGAGGCAGCTGGGGCTGGACCCAAAAGTCTGGCTGAGGTTGGGGCAGAAGGGCTCCCCTGGCAGTGGGCACAGCCCAGGCAAATGTGGGAGAGGGGAGTGAGGGAGCTGAGCCTGGAGGGCCTCAAAGGGGAGTTGCCATCCAGGGTCACATTGTTCCTCTGTGATCTGGCTCCCCATACGGTTCCCAGCTCCAACACAGGCCTCTTTCAGAAGCGCCCCCCCCCACAATATGTCTCTTATCTCTCTGTGTCTCTACCCACATCCCCATCTAAGGCCTGGTCCCTATAGATGCCCCCTGTTTCCCCAACTCTCCACTGCAGGTCCTGAAGGCAACTTCAGCTGGGATGGCGGCTCCAGCATTTCTAAGGGCCGTGGGGTGTCCAGCCCCACCTGGGGCACCCTAGCCTCCCACAGCCCACCATCTGTGCTCCTGCCCCTGCCAATCTGAGGGCCATTCGCCATGGGCGGCTGCTTCTCCAAGCCCAAGCCAGGTAACTCCTCTCTTCTTGCCTCCTCCCTCCCCGCTCCCTCCTCCTACCACCTTCTTCCTTCCCCTCCCTCTCTGCCTCTGAAGTAGGTCAGGCCGGGCAGCAGCTGCTCTGAATGTTAATGCACAGCAGGCAGGATGGGGTGAGGGGCCTGGAGCGTTCTTCTGGCCCTCTGCCAGTGACCCCCTCTCTTTATCTGGGCTTTGGGTGCTAGTGATGGGAATAGCAGCTGAGGGGAGAGTTCCTCCTGCCACAGGGTGGGAGAGGAGCTGTGTCCCCCAGGGACGTGGAAGGGGGTCTCTAGAGACACCCTCAGCCACTATGAGACCAGGGTGTGCAAGTTACCACTCAGCCTCAGTTTCTCTCTTTACAAAATGACCTCTCAGAGTTGCTGTGAGAGCGAAATAGACAGGTCCCAGCCCTCTTCACCTCTTCTGACCCCTTTGTGACCTTGGGCCATCTCCTCAGCTTTTCAGGGTCCACTTCTCCATTTGTACAGGAAATCCCCACCATGCCTGGCCCAAGCAGTTCCAGCCTGGAGTGGGGGTGTCCCAGGGTGCCGGAGGGACCTGGGTTTGCTCTCCGCTGGAGAATCTTTGCTGGGCTCACCCTCTTGCCCCCACTTTTCCTCTTCCCTCCTCATAACACCCAGGAAAGCAAGGTGTGCAGGCATGTCACAGAGGAAGAAACCGAGGCCGAGAGATACCTCTTTAGTGCCCAGCCAGTGCCCCGCCCATGGTGCCCAGGCCGCCCTGCCCAGGCTGGCTCACCCCAGCTCCCCTTACCTGATACCCATCAGCTCCATTACCTTGGAACGCCTGAGCCTTTTCTCCATTTCTTGGGTCTGAAGGAGAAGTTGGGGGCAAGAGAAGATGTATGATACCCTGCTAGGCAGGGGACCCACCCACATCTGCCCTGGGAACCTATTCTTCCTTCCCTCAGCCCTGCCCATGCTGTGGACACCCAGCCCTAGACTATACACCTCCCTGCCTGATGTATAACCTGGGCAAATGATGTCCATTGTCTTGACCTCAGCCTCCCCCCATCAGAACTGGGCAGGAGGACATTGGCTGGCCCCATACTGGCTCCTGTAGGACTGCTGGCCTGGCTGGAGATCCTGGGCAGAAAATGCTACCCGTAGCTTCTTTTAAAGGAATGTAAAGGACTGGCTGGCCTGGGACTCCTGGCCCCAGGACTCCTGGTACAGGGGCTGCACACTCACCACACCAGAACTCGGCCTCTTGAATCCAAATCAAGCCCCCCTTCCTGGCTGTGTGGCCTTGGACAGGTGACTTCACTTCTCTGAGTCTCTCATGTTCTCACTCATAAAATGGGGCTAATAATTGTGCCCTCTGTACAGGCTGTTGTACTTAGCACAGGGCCCCACACACAGGAGGCACTTGCAGAACACTATTATCCCCTCGTCTGGGCCTGGGATCTCTGTAGCCAGGACTCCCCTGTGGGGCTGTAGCAGGAGGGTAGGAGCTTAGGCCCCAGGCACACATGCTGGGCACATCAGTGGTGAGGCTCAGGGAATTTCAGGGTGTAGGAGTGAGAGCCTTCAGCCATGAGAGTTCAGCTGGAGTCAGAAGGAGCCGCAGGGAAACCAGAGCAAGCAAAAGATCTTTGTACAATTCTTCACTTCCTACCTTTCTCAATTCTGTGGCTCGGAGCACATTAGCATATACTTCCGAGCTCCCTCTATACACCTATGCTTCAGTGGCTTTGTGTTCCTCATAGGAAGTATTCCAGGCCAGACCCTTGCTAAGCTCAGTACTAGGAGGAAGTGCACCTCTCCTGGTATCTGGTCACCTGCCTTTTATTAGGCCACAAGTGCTACCCGAAGGCTTTCTCTCTTTGCCATGGCTGCCAGGAAGCTCAGAGCTACCAATAAAACACAATTACCTAACTTCATCTGGTGAACTTATACTCTGGGTTACGTATATGATCTTTAGCATTCACTGTCCCTGAAGAAATAGATGCTATTCTCTCCATTTTATAACAAAGGCATCTGCCCAAGGAGGCTAAGGCAGGGACCTCTGGTCACATGGGCAGCTGAGTATCGGGGCTAGGATTGATTTGGCTCTGCGGGTGAGCAAAGACCCCCCTCCTCATCTGCTGTTCCCGACTTAATGGCTTCCAGTTAAATTGCATCAGGAAGTGTCTCAGAGTCTTGTGGAAGAGGGTGGAAGATGAAAAAAGCCTGACTTGGCTGTTGTCTGGGCCTCTGCCAGGCTGTTCTTGTGAGTTCCCTCTCTAAAGCTCATGTAGCTGGTGTCAGCTGAGTCCAAAATATTTTTTTTTAACTCTTCTGAAAACATTCTAACACCATTACATAAAGTGTGGAAAATGGAGGGAAAATCCCATAACTTCCCCACCTGACACAACAGCTTCAGCATGTGGTGTGCTCAGGCACCCTTCCTGCCCAGCTGGAATCATGGAGTGAACCTTCACCCCTGCCTGCTGCCATGCCCAGGCCTGGGCTGGGAACTTTAATGTGAGGATAGGGGGCTTCCCCCAGGCTCCCAGGCCAGGCCAGGGTGAGGGATTAGCACAGCCTGAGATGGAGGTACAAGGATAGGCTGGGCAGCCAGGAGAGGCAGTACCTGAGCTGAGTCTAGGTGGGCGGGCAGGAGCTAGGGCTGGGAAGGATGGCAGCCTGGGCCAAAGAAACTGCATAGGCAAAGGCTGGGAGCTGTGACTCTGGGTTCTTTGCTTCTGGAGTGAAAGGTCTGGGGTGAAGAGGATGAGAGGTGAAGCTAGGAGATGCCTGGAGGCTCTGGTGCCTTGGGATTTGGGAGAGGCACCTCCTGCTTTTGCATTGGGCCCAAGCTGTGCCAGGGGCTTAGCTTCCATTACTTAGCCTTCCTTCCAGCAGCAGCAGCCCAGGAGGCCGGATTATCGCTGCTCAAAATTCTGTTTATTGTTCCTTTCTAATTAGAAAAATACCCCAGGTGCATTGTAGGGAATTTGGAAAATGCAGAAAAGTATGAAGAAGAAAATGACAATCTCCAGTTAACTGCCCCCTAGAAATGGCCCCATGGGCAGGCAGGGAAAGTAGTGTGTTTTGTGTGGCGGCTGGGGATGGGGGAGGTTGTGCCCTTTCTGCTCTGTCCACGTGCATGCCCCAGGTGGGGTCACCCTCAAGGCCCCAGACCCTTGCACGTGAAGATGCTGAAATACCAGTGCTTGGTAAATGCTGAAGGATTCTCAAAGTGGTGAGATCAGCTATTTTGAGAAGTTGAAATTATTTTGTGTACTCTTTTTTTTGGTTTGGAAAAAAAATATCAAACCTATGAGAAAGTTGCAAGCATAGAACAAGGAATCCTCAATTTCCCATCACCCAGATTCACTGGCTGGGATCTGAGCTGCACCTGTTTGGGATGCCCTGTTCTCACTTGAGTCAGATCCTAAACGTGCCCCTGATCCCTCAGGGATGTTGTTGTCCTCCACTGAGGACTGTGCCCTTGGAGTCAGAGCAGGACTCAGAGGACCGGGGCTCTTTCCTTCATACTGATTCCTGGAGAAAGGGCAATTTCAGGGTTTAAAGAGCTTTGTTTTTGCCACCCCCGCCCCCGACATGAATTATGTTATTGAAATTAAAAAAAACATGCAGAAATTAATTTAAGCCCACCCAGGGGCTGCCCCTGCCACACCTACCCTGCTTCTTACCTGCTTTAAGGCTCTTTGCGGGGTGCTGCAGATGGCTTTCTGGAGAGGCTGAGGCACAGGGGAGAACCCGCACTCAGAAGCGGGCCTTGCTCAGAGCATGTGGGGTATGCAGGCTGAGGGTTCACAGTGCCCCCCTCCTGCCCTGCCCACCCGCAGTGGAACTCAAGATTGAGGTGGTGCTGCCCGAGAAGGAGCGGGGCAAGGAGGAGCTGTCAGCCAGCGGGAAGGGCAGCCCCCGGGCCTACCAGGGCAATGGCACTGCCCGCCACTTCCACTCAGAGGAGCGCCTGCCTGCCCCTCACCCCTACCCTGGAGCTCAGGACTGTGTGGAGGCCGCCGTCTGCCATGTCAAGGACCTCGAGAATGGCCAGTGGGTGCTGGGCTTGGGACGGGTCAGAGGCCCCAAGGTGGGAGGGCAGAGCACAAACCACTGATGTGGTGGGTGGGAAGGCCTGGAAGGGGCCCTAGCCAGCTCTTGTCCTGGCCTCCTCCACTGTGGCTTCTGCTGGTCTGGGCCTGCTCCCTGGAAGGGACTCTAGGAGGCGGTGCTGGCAAGAGGTGGTGCCCCACATCTGTCCTGACTCCTGAGGGCAGCCCTTCCCCAGGATGCGAGAAGTGGAGCTGGGCTGGGGGAAGGTGTTGCTGGTGAAGGACAATGGGGAGTTCCATGCCCTGGGCCACAAATGTCCACACTACGGTGCACCCCTGGTGAAAGGTGAGTTGTCGAAATGTACATGGCGGCTGGGGACAGGCTCTCCTCCAGTGGGCTTGGCCACTGTACCATCACAAGGGGACGCTATGTCCCTAAAAGGGCTCACACCCCAGCTCCACCAGGCCGCAGGCCAGTTTGGCTCCTTCCTGAGCCTCCATTTCATCTATTGGTGGGGTCTCCTGGGCTGTGTGAAAGGGCCAGGGGGTGCTGGGACTCCGGAGAGGGGCTCTTGCCAGTGACCCCAGCTCACACTGCCCCTCCCAGGAGTGCTGTCCCGTGGCCGGGTGCGCTGCCCCTGGCATGGTGCCTGCTTCAACATCAGCACTGGGGACCTGGAGGACTTCCTGGCCTGGACAGTCTACACAAGTTCCAGGTGGAGCTGGGTGTGCGGTAGGGTGGGAGCCTCAGGGTACAGGATCAGGGGCCGGAGCACCCAAAAACCTGGTTCTGAGCACTGAAGCACTTGCAGGTGAAGATTGAGAAGGAGAAGGTGTACATCCGGGCCAGCAAGCAGGTGAGGGGTGGCTTGGGGCTCAGGCAAAAGGGAGAGGTGAGGTGGGCATCCGGGCCTGGAGAACAGCATGGGCAAAGCCCTGCAGTGGGAGGGGTGAGTGTGGCTGGGGAGTGGAGTGGAGGCCTGCATGATGCAGATAAGGCTGGACTGCTGGGATGATGGCATAGGGAGGCGGGCTATGACCCCCGTTCCTAGCTGCTCTCCACTCTCTGGTGACCCCTAGGCCTTGCAGCTGCAGCGAAGGACCAAGGTGATGGCCAAGTGTATCTCTCCAAGTGCTGGCCACAGTGGCAGCACCAACGTGCTCATTGTGGGCGCGGGTAGGTGGGGTCATGAGGGGCAGGGTGAGGGTGGGGAGAGGTGGTCCCTGACCCACAGCCCCCTCCTCTCAGGTGCAGCTGGCTTGGTGTGTGCGGAGACCCTGCGGCAGGAGGGCTTCTCAGACAGGATTGTCCTGTGCACTCTGGACCGGCACCTCCCCTATGACCGGCCCAAGCTCAGCAAGGTGCAGGGGAGGGCGAGTGGGCGCTGGGCCCTATCCCTCTGGGTACAGTCAGGCCCACCTTGGAGCCTTGCTTGTTGCCCCTTGGGAGTCTGGCCAGATGCTCTCTCCACTCATGCCAGGCACTGTGGTGCCTGGCATTTGAAGATCTGGGTTTGTTGAGTTCTGTCCTATAGTCCCTGTGTTACCTGGGGCTGGCCTACCCTCCTTGGGCCCCAGGTACTCTGTTGCAAATGGAACAAAGGCTGCCTGGCCCTGTCTGAAGCTGGCTGTCTCCCACAGTCCTTGGATGCTCAGCCCGAGCAGCTGGCCCTAAGGCCCAAGGAGTTCTTCCGAGCCTATGGCATCGAAGTGCTCACTGAGGCCCAGGTAGGGGGCACGGCTGGGGAACCATGAAGGGCACGAGGCCCTGTTGGTCCCTGAAGGTGTGGGGGTGCTCTGCCCTCCTGGCCCTGCTACCTAGGCACCCAGAGGGTGCACCCTGAAGCTTAAAGTATAAGGAGGAGTTGCCAGGTGAGGGAGGAAGAACAGCTCAGAGGGCCAGGAACAGCACTGTGAAGCTGCTCAGGGGGTCCGACTGGGCTCTGGACACACTGCAGGACTCGGGAGTGGGCAGCCAGGCTCAGGTCCATGCTCTGCCCGGTGGGATTGCAGGTGGTCACAGTGGACGTGAGAAACAAGAAGGTCGTTTTCAAGGATGGCTTCAAGCTGGAGTACAGCAAGCTGCTGCTGGCTCCAGGGAGCAGGTGAGAGGTATCTCCCTACTGCCCTCTGGGGGACACTGGGCAGGGCACCAGCCAGGATGGAAAGGCTCAGGTGCCGGGAGCCCCTCACTGACACTGGCCATTTCTCAGCCCTAAGACCCTGAGCTGCAAAGGCAAAGAGGCAGAAAACGTGTTTACCATCCGGACGCCGGAGGATGCCAATCGCGTGGTGAGGCTGGCCCGGGGTCGAAATGCGGTGGTCGTGGGAGCCGGCTTCCTAGGTGAGCAACTGGGGCTGGGGGTGGGGTGCTGATTCTAGGAGGTACAGAGTGCCAGTTCGCTGCCCACCTCGCTGGCCCAGGGATGGAGGTGGCCGCCTATCTGACTGAGAAGGCCCACTCCGTGTCCGTGGTGGAGCTGGAAGAGACGCCCTTCAGGAGGTTCCTGGGGGAGCGTGTCGGTCGTGCCCTCATGAAGGTGAGCCCACCCTGGCCCCTGGCCCCTAGGAACTCTGGGCACCCACGGGCTCTCACCCACTGCCCACCTGCCCGACAGATGTTTGAGAACAATCGGTCAAATTCTACATGCAGACAGAGGTGTCGGAGCTACGGGCCCAGGAGGGAAAGGTGGGCCCTTCTCCTTGTCCCTCTCTGTCCCCTCTCCCCAGTGCCTCGGAGCTTGGCTCAGCTGCTCACCTGCCCACTCCCCACAGCTGAAGGAGGTCGTGCTGAAGAGCAGCAAGGTGGTGCGGGCTGACGTCTGCGTGGTGGGCATTGGTGAGTGGGTAGGTAGGTGGGTGCGAATGAGCAGAGCCTTGGGCCAGTCCCCTTCCCTTCCCTTCCCTTCGCCTCAGTTTTCACATCTGTAAAATGGGGACTCTAATCTACCCACTTCAAAGGGTGTTGGGGAACAGGCATACTGGGCTTGGCCTAGGCCTGGCACAGAAGGTGCTCCCAGTGACAATTGCCCACTCTTATGTGACTCCATGTCCTGCCCGTTATGGGCTCCAGGACACAAACATGCCTCTAACTGGTCCTGCTCCACTTGAGGTGCCACTTTGGGGAGGGACAAAGCTGGGAGGTGGCAGCACAGGGGTTGGGATGGCAGTGTATGCCAACCCCCACCAGGGAGCTCCCTGGAGTGCTTCTCAGAGGAGGAGATACCTGAGGCCTGTGGGAGGCATGGGGGCCCGTGGGGACCCAGACAGAGGGGACAGATGCACAAAGGCCAAAGGGTAGGCAGCTCATTGGTGATCAATCTGCAGCTGGGTTTTGGCAAGTGAAGAGTATGGGTCATGCAGCGCGATGATGAGGGAGAAGGGAGGGACCAGGGTGTGGTCACTGGCCCTGTCCTGTCAGGCGCGGTGCCCGCCACGGGCTTCCTGAGGCAGAGTGGCATTGGTCTGGACTCCCGAGGCTTCATCCCTGTCAACAAGGTGGGGCTGGGTGAGGTGGGAAGGGAGCTGGACTGCGGGTGGTGGGAAGTGCAGGTTAGGGCCCCTATTTCATCCATGAAGCCCTGGACCATCTCCCCACAGATGATGCAGACCAATGTCCCAGGTGTGTTTGCGGCAGGTGATGCTGTTACCTTCCCTCTGGCCTGGAGAAACAATCGGAAAGTGAACATCCCACACTGGCAGATGGCTCATGCCCAGGGTATGGTCAGCCCCATGGCAGGGTGGGGGATGTGAGGCTGTTCCAGAATCTCAGCCTCCCCCAACCCTACCCCTCAGTTGCTGACCTTGGGTCTTGGTTGCTGGTTGCAGAGCTTTTCAAAGCTCTGTGGTGGCCTGTCCGGCCAGCCTTATCCAGGTGATCACGCCAGCTCGCAGAGCAAGCCCTGCGGCCCATCTCCAGAGCCTTCCCTCCTATGCCCTCTGGATACCCCATTCAGCCAGCCACAGTGCCCCCCACACCGATTGTCCTTCCATGAGCCTCTCCTTCTTTTGTGCTCAAAAACACATGTTCACCAGGGAGAAAGGGATTTAGTAGGACATGGGCCAGTTCCCCTCTCAGTGCCTCTGTCTCCCTTGAGCCACTCAGCTGGCTCTGGGAACTCAGTTGCCTTAATCAGGCCCCTGGGAGGTTGCTATCTGGGCCTGGAAACCCGGGTTCAGTGGGGAACTGTTGTGCTCTCTGAGGAATAGCTTTCCCGCTCACCAAGCCTCCGAAGCTGTGTTCACTGTGCATACTTGGTCTGGGCTCCTGAACTGCCAGTGCCAGCAAGTTAGCTACCTCATCTGGATGACCGCCAGGCTCCCCGCATCCACCTCCCCTCCCCTCCGCCTTCGTGTTATCCGAGTCTCTGCTGCCTGAAACCCCACTCCTGGTACCAATTTCTGTTCTGGTCCAAGGTCTGAAGTTGGTGCTAGGTTTTAAGGAGCCAAAGGCTGCTTATCAGCTGAATGAAATTAAGGTTTAACTGAAAGGGTCCGGGGGACTCTCACAGACATCCAACCACAGGACTCCAGTGGAGCTTCATGGACTGGAAAGCCATCCAGTATTCTCTCTGGGGCCCTGGATGTAGCTGACGTCTCTCTTTCTCAGGCACTTGTGCCCACTCTCCTGCTTCCTTCTTCAGACCTGATGCATCTGATTCGTTGTCTGTGTGCACGCCTGAGATGGAGGGGCAGCCCCATAGCCCCAGACCCAGGGCACTTCATTCAGATTCTCCAGAGAAGCAATCTAAGTGGCCAGCTTTGAGCTAGGTGTCCCTCTCTGTACCAGTCAGCTGCAACCAAGGGAGTACAGTTGCCTGGGCAATGATGCGCCTCTTGACCTCTGCGGGTGCAAGGAGGAGTAGCCTACGTATGAAGGGTCCCAAAGAGCAGGGGCAGGCAGTGTAGGGATGGTGGGGGCTAGGGTTGGGCTCTCACTACTCTGGGTCCCGCAGGGCGCGTGGCAGCCCAGAACATGCTGGCTCAGGAGGCGGAGATCAGCACCGTGCCTTACCTGTGGACCGCAATGTTTGGCAAGAGCCTACGCTACGCGGGTAACTGTAGCCTCGGACTATGCCGGGCCTGGAGCGCGCGTAGGGGCGGAGCTAAGGTGTTAGCGGAGTGCACAGGTGGGGCCTGGAGTTTGGGCGGGGCCACGACCGCTATAGGAAGTAGCAAAGAACTCGATGGTGGGAAAGCCAGGGACTACCTAAAAAGAAAAAGGGATCTGGGCCTGAAGAGGGGACCAGGGGATAGTTAGGAGGGCTCAGGATGCTGATCCGGCGCAGCCGTGTCCTCCTCGCTGGGCTCACGTGGGCGCCTCTCGCCTGCCCGGCCTACAGGGTATGGAGAAGGTTTCGACGACGTCATCATCCAAGGGGATCTGGAGGAGCTGAAGTTCGTGGCTTTTTACACCAAGTGAGAACAACGGGGCGGAGAAGGGGAGCGAAGCAGCGGGAGCTCGGTGGTTAGGGGGAACTCATCTCAGAGAAGCTGCTCCAGACGAGGGGGTTTACCTGTAAGGAGGATTTAGTGGCAAAGGGGGGCAGCTAGGCAGGAGACACTCACTGTCAAGGAGAGGTGAGGAGGTGGAGCAGTAATAATTCTATCTGCCGCGCATTGGGGTGGGACATTTTATTTTCAGGACAGCTCTTTGAGGTGGGTGTTGTTGACACACCACTTCTACACTGAGGGAAGTCCCAGCCCTGATTCGCACTGAAGAGTAGGAGTAAGGCTAGCGCCCCCATGGGGTTCCCGTAGGAGCCCACAGCCAGCGCTGGGCTTTTAAAGTGCGGAGCAGTGAGGGCTGGGCTCAGGATGTCCAGTTGTCTAAAATAAGATCCCTCTCTGGGCCCCAGGTAGACAGGAGTGTGTCAGGGTCTCCAAGAAGAGGGGCCACTGCTGGGCAGTCCTCAGGCTCAGCCATCCTCTCCCTGCAGAGGTGACGAGGTGATCGCCGTGGCCAGCATGAACTATGATCCCATCGTGTCCAAGGTGGCTGAGGTGCTGGCCTCGGGCCGTGCCATCCGGAAGCGGGAGGTGGAGTGAGTGTGGGCATTGGAGACCTGGGGTGTGGAGGGCCAACAAAGGACTGTTTCAAGATGCCCATGGCAGCCAGGTGCTCCATAGCCCTCTTCCAGGGCCAATCTTGGTCCCGATCAGTCTGAGGCTCTCAGGGCTATGGGGCCATATGGGGCAAAAGTTATGATATGGGAGTGGTCTGGTTATATGTGCTGTTGGGTGATAGAAGGGAAATTGGCCAGGGACAGTACTGTGGGAAGAGTCAAGGCCCACTGCTTGGGCACTGGGCGTGGGGCACCTGACTAGACATGGTTGTGTCGAGCCTGGCAGAAGCCAGGTGGGAAAATGCAGCTAGTATGCCCCTGAGGACGCCCTGCACAGAGATGTGGGGTGGTTGTTTGGGGTCTGGGAGAGCTGACACCAGCCATTACCCTCATCCTGGCATGGTGCCAATGGGAGTCACCCTGCGGGCTCAACCTTCCTACAGAGAGCTCCCAGGGACTGAGGAAAGCCTGAAGGCATGGGATGGGGGTAGGCCTCAGGGTAGAAACAGTGGAGAACCAAGAAGGGACATAAATGACATGCTCTCTCCCCGGCCTTCTGTCTCTCCCTCTTGCCCTCGCAAAGGCTGTTTCTGCTGCACAGCAAGTACGTGTCCTCTGTCCTTCTTGTTGACTCTTCTGAGCCTCTCCCACCTCAGCCCAGAGTCTTTCCCCTTCTGCCCAAGTACACATTGGGCTGGGTACCAGGACCTGCCACAGAGCAGGCCCCTGCTGCCCTCAAGGGCCAGCTGTTCATGGTGCTGAGTGGGGAGCCTGCTCTCTTCATCTGCCCTGACTCCTCTTCCCCTCATTCCTGCAGGACTGGCGACATGTCTTGGCTCACTGGGAAAGGATCCTGAGCTTGCATGCAGCAGACTTAGGCAGGCTTGCTGGGGCACCAGGGACAGAGGCCAAGCCCTGGGGGCAGGTGCCAACCGCCAATTTCCCAGGGTCCCCCAGGGCAGGACCCGAGCCCTCCCAGTGTTTGCCATCTGCTGCCTGGCTCACTTCCAGAGAGGCCTCTGCTGCTTCCAAGAGATGCTCACCACCCAAGGCCTCCACAGTTACCAATGGCTGGCAGTGGAGGAGAGACAGGCCCTGCCTCTTCTATGTATTGGGACTGGTCCCTGTAGGGGCCTGCAACATCTTAGACATTACCTTAAAATTAAAACGCACACATTTGCAGATCTGTGTGACTTCCACTGTAATTGGGCAAACACTCACAAGAGAGAAATCAGAGAGAAAGGCACAACCACAGAATGCTTAGTGCCAAGGAAGTTTGGCCTGTGAGTGCTCAGAGGAGGTAGCAACTGATTCTGCTGCTGGGTTAGGAAAGTCTTCTCCAACCAATGTCTTGGATTTTGAAGGAAGGGTATTCCAGGTAGAGGGGACTGCATATGCAAAAGGCTTGAGACAGGAAGTGCTTCTTCAGAAGTCAGGTGGTTGGCAGTTTGGAGGCATTTGCCCACTAAGGGTTGTAAGAACTGGGTCCTGAGACAGATCTCATGCTTCTCATGGCAGCCAGAGCTTCCTAAATCCCAATTTCACAGGTGAAGAAACTGAGGCCATGCTATTGAGAAATGAGAATCCAGAACCTCTAAGCCACGTTGTCTCTCAGCCAATAAAAACACCGAGGGCAGACACAGGCAGGGCTGGGGTGGCGAGCAGGAAGGGGTAGTTGGGTTGCCTGTGGGGGCTGCTGCGAGTCCGGAACCCTCTACCTGGGATCTGGAGAGCCGCGAATAATCACGGTTGAACCCCGAGCAGATAGGGCATGCCGGGAAATGCCGCCTATCTCCGGGCGGCGTGGGCAGGGCAGGCGCTGGGGAAGGGCAATCGAACAGGACTGGGGATCGGACACCATTCACTGGGGAACCTAGCACCAGTACTCTATGAGACATGCATCCCAGAAGGCTACGCGTTCGCAACACCGATGACAGGTGCTGTAGCAGCCCGCGGAGTCACAAGAAGCGCTAGGCTTGTCGGGAAGCACTGGCAGACTGAAGCGCAGTGTTAGGCGGAAGTGCTGCGCCGTCGGCCCAGAGCTCGACGGGAAATGTAGTCCCTCGGGAGGCCCAGGGCGGTGGCCGCTCGTCCGCGGACCCGGTGGCCGATCGGGTGTGGACCCGGGATGGCTGGGACGGGCGGCTCGGGGGCCCGATCGGGGCCGGAGCCCTGGCAGGTGGAGCGCGGTCCAAGGTAGCCCCGAGCGTGGACTTTGACCACAGCTGCTCGGACAGTGTCGAGTACCTGACGCTCAACTTCGGGCCTTTTGAGACAGTGCATCGCTGGAGGCGCCTCCCACCCTGCGACGAGTTTGTGGGAGCTCGGTACGGCGAGGTTCAGGGATCTTGGGGATGGAGTGATGTTTGAGGGGGTTTCATGGCGGTGTCCAGGGGCGAGGCTGGGACGTGGTGTCCTGGAGTGAGATCTGGTAATGGAGCTGTGGTGTCCAGGACGGTGTCCAGGGCAGTGGAGGGGGTTTTGAGGGAGTCCCGGAGCCGGGTGGTCAGGGGAGGGGGTACTAGAGTTATGCTGTGTTTGTGGGTCTCCAGCTGGGGTCCCAGGTGCTTTGCTGTGGGATGAGAAGTCCAGAGAGCCCCAGGGCAGTGTCAGGGGTCCCCACATGCAGGGTCCTTTGGGGGGTACTGGTAGAATTTAGGGGTTTCTGTTGATCTTGGCAGTTGAGAGGTGTCGTCCAACTTCTGTGGCAGACCCAGTGCTTGGTCTCATTCCTTGGGTGCCCCAGGAGGGTCATGTCCTCACGCAGCCCACCCCTTTCTTTCCAGGCGCAGCAAGCACACAGTGGTGGCTTATAAAGATGCCATCTATGTATTTGGTGGAGACAATGGGTGAGTGAGTCTGAGCATCAGGGTGTTTGGACCAGGGAGGGAGAAGCATCGTGGTTTGGACTGGGCCTCTGCGGCTACGCTACTATCTCTCCAGAAGTTAGCTAAGCATTCAGCCTCAATTTCCCAATCTGTGAGGTTCCCTGTGCTCAAGACACTCAGCTCAGCATCCAGTGGGTAGCACAAGCTCAGGCATTGGAAATTTCCCTCTCGTGGACACAGCCTTGAAAGAAACACATCTCTCCTGGCCACCGCCCTGCCAGGCACTTTTCCTTCCCTGCATTTTTCTCTGGGCCTCATCCATATGCTCACATGGAAGCTGAAGGTACGGAGGACACAGTTTTATTTTTCACAGTTTTCACTTTTTGTAAGGGTTTTCCCAAATTGCTATAAATTTCTGGCAAAAATATCTTTCCTGGAAACAACCTGATGTTCTAGAGGTGGGCACACCTCCATCCCCTGAATTGTTGCTGGTTAAGCTGTGGCTGGTTTCCTCTGGCAAAAGATAATGGCAGAGGTGAACCCTCGGTTTCTGGCAGGTTTTCCTCTAATCCAGGCCCCAGGAGCTTGACCTCCCAGAGAAAAAGAGCTATCTTAGTGTGGGATGGGCCATGTCAGGTGCTGGGTACAATCAGTATAGGAGTGTCTGGTCTTGTCAGGAAGCCTTGCAGAAGGTTAATGACCTGAGAAATGAGGAGTGAGCCACACAAAAGAAGAGTATGCCAAGCAGAGGGAACAGTGTGGGCAATGGCCGAGAAGTGGGAGAGTGCAGAATAGCACCAGGTCTGAGTCTAGATAGAGTTTCCCTTCACTGATGTGCTCAGGAAAGGCCAGGGATGCCCACCAGGGAACTGGGAGGGTTGGGAACCTGTGGATGTGCGACAGAAGCTTGGTCTCTTGGACAGGCAGGGCTCATTTCAAATTAGAGATTTATGACTTTGGGCTCAGGCAAGAGGCCTAATAGCACCAACTGCATTTTGGTCTCCTGTGAATATGGGGCAGCCATGTGTGCTGCTTTTGCAGGGTGCTCTTGAGGGTCAGTGAGGACAAGCCTGTGAGGGGCTCAGTACAAACATTTCCCTGTGTTGAGGGTGCACTATTTGCACACCATCCATCCTGCCCATGAGTCCTGTCCCGACCTCTCAACCACAGGACCTGGCCTGAAGCCCAGGAATGACTGGCCTCTGATTGGTGCTGCAGCCTTTGTCCTACAGGACTCCCTAGGGGAGCTACCTGTGGCTGGCAGGGTAGGCAGGACCCAATGAGGGCTTGCACACTGGTCAAAAAGGTCTCCTGGGGCATGGTCCCCTGGTTTCCAGCCCACCTCCTCTCTAGTCTCTTCCCCATGAGCAGCCAGAGGGATCTATTTGAAAATGCAAGGTAGAGAATGTTCCTTCTTAGCTCATAACCCTGGGATGTCTCCTCATCTCTTAGAGTAAAAGCCCAAGCCCTCTTGGCAGTTGGTGTACCCCCACTGCTCCTCTGATCTCATCCTGCACTGCCTTGGATCCCACTGCTGCCTTGCTGTGTTCTTATTGTACCAAGAATCCTGCTTAGGCCCTTGCATTGGCTGTTCCCGTCTTCCTACCCTTCCTACCTTCCTGCCCCTCCTCTGAATCTCCTGTGAGTGAGGCTTCTCCAACCACCTGGACCAACTGGATCCATTAGCATCCCTCCCTCATCTTCTGCACCTCTTTCCAGCTCCCTGATGGTCTCAGAGCACACAGATGTTTATTATCTCTCGTCTACCAGGGCGAGGCCTTTATCCCAGCACTCAGACAATTCAACAAATATTTCTCAGATGAAGGAATGAAATAAAAACATTTACTGAAACCTTAATGAGAATCCCCCAGAGCAGAAAAGTCCTGGTGTACAGCACAGGGCGGTGGGTGGGAATAGCTCCAAGAATGTTCTGTAGCAGGTACTTTGAATGACCATAGCAACAAGCAGAAATATTTTTGCTGCAATGTAATACTAAGAAACAGGATACAAAATTGTCTCGTCTAGTGGCAACTTTATGAAGACCACTGAGTACAAGGAAAGATGGCCTGCATCATGAGACTGGGGGTGGGGGCTAATGGGGATGGGGGTGGGGATGGGGGAGGAAAGGCAAATGAGAGGAATTACTTTCGCATCTCTGCTTCCCAGCCTCTGGCTTCCTGGCTGCTTGGCCTCCTGCAGGCCCTTTTATCTCCCAGGCTGTTTCTTCTGTAAACTGAGTTGGAGAGCTCAGCCATCTGGTGCACACTGAGCA
This sequence comes from Eonycteris spelaea, assembly GCA_003508835.1. Taxonomy (NCBI): domain Eukaryota; kingdom Metazoa; phylum Chordata; class Mammalia; order Chiroptera; family Pteropodidae; genus Eonycteris; species Eonycteris spelaea. The sequence continues at coordinate 1,659,616 of PUFA01000253.1, forward strand.
AGGCAGGGCACCTGGTGTGTAGGGCATGATGGACTCCTGTTGGGTTGACATCCTCTTCCCTCTTACTGATAAGGGCTGGGTGTGTTAGGTGTTGCCATGGCCAGTGGATTTGTTTTTTTATTTGTTGTATTTTTAATGATGTTATTACACTAGCTTTAGCGATAAATGAGGTGGCAGGAAGCTCCCCACCCCTGGGCCTGCAGTGGCCCATCTCCCTCACAGAGAGAAGGGAGGGCCATCATTCCCCTGAGATGTAGGCAATTGGCGCAACCGCGTCTGTATTATGGTGGCATAGCCTTAGGGAAGGGGGCACTGGGACATGTGAGTGGGGATTCTGGAGGCCGGGGTAAGGTGTGAGCCCTCGAGTCAGCCAGCCGTGGGGTGGCCGGGATCATGCTTTGATCCTGACCCCTGGCAGACAGTTCCCCATGCTACACCAGCTAAGGACCTTCCTTTGTGGTCACCTCTTTGGTCCCTCAGGTATCAGCTGGTTGTCTGGCTCTGGCTAAGTCCCCCAGAACAGCTCCCCCACCCCCTGGGCCGCAGTGCCCATCTCCCAGGTCCTGGCCAGGCAACACCCTGCAGAGCAGACCAGGACCGAGCCCACTTCTCCTTGGCTGTCTTTCAGGAAGACGATGCTCAATGACCTTCTGCGGTTCGATGTGAAAGACTGCTCCTGGTGCAGGTGGGTGGCCTCCTAAGCTCTAGGGCCCTGTTCTTTCTCCTGGAACACAGTACCACTGTGCTGGGTCCTGATTGCCAGTGGAGTCACTTTTAAACAGATCACATTAATTATGGATCTGTTTCATCTGGTTGTGGGTCCTCAAATTCTGCCTTAGGATAGCCCTTCAGTGACCTGTCTCCCAGGCCAGGGGCTGCTGTGGAAGCTGACATGGGGGGCCATCAGATGGTGGGTCCTTCTAGGCTTGACTGCTGCTGCAGAGGCTCCTTTCCCCTCCCTGTCTCATGGGGCCGATCCTCTGCCAGAAGATGTTACATAGGCAGTGGGCACGGGCCCTGGCCTCGCTCCTGCAGATGGCTGTGTAGCCCAGCTGTGTGCCCTCTCTGAGCACTGTGTATTTGTGCCTTGCAGCCTAGCCCCTGCCCAGGAGCAGCTCACAGCTGACGGGAAGAAGTGGATTCTAGGATTAGGAAATACAGGGCTTCTTCCTGAGCTCTGCCATTTGCTCACGCAGGAGCTCAGATTCACTGAGCCCTCTGTGCAGGAGCTCTGTGCACAGCCCTCTCTGTCCCTAGCAGCCCTCTGGGGTGGGGTCTTACTGCCCCGCTTTGATGGAGGAGGATGTTCCGGTCCAAGACCCACAGCTGCTGAACCTGGCATGCCAGAGTGGCATCACTCCACGCCACCCACTTTCTTCCCAGGAGACCCAGGTCGTGCTGGGATTGCCGCCGAAGCTCATACGCTGTTTCTCTCACACTTTATTTTAAAATGTGGCCAATAGTTATAGATTTATGTTAAAAATCACTCTGAACACTTCATAATACTTTGTTTAAAATTGCTTACGTATAAAACTGAAAAGAAGCAGCCCTGGGACGGCAGTTTAAATGGGTTTTTCATTCAACAAAATTTGTGGACCATGCATGCTGCAGAATGCAGTGCGGCTGTGAGTGGGCATAACGACTCTAGAGCAGCATGAAGACCTAGTCACAGTTTGCTGTTCAGTTGAAGAAGCAGCTTACAAAATACCTACCACATGATTCCATTTTTAAAAATAGTCAGAGGCACAATATGCATAGGAAGGTGTGGAGGAGACCTCCAGGTGTGGACAGTGGTTTCTGGCAAAGGGATTATATGTAAATTTCAGTGCTGGTTTTTTTTTTTTTTTTTTTGAGGGGGTGGAGTGGGGGATTTCTTGTTGGCAAATTTCGAGAAGTTTCTATGATGACACAGGTATTGCCTTCAAAATGCAAAAGTAGAAGGATATGTGGGATGGCAGGGGCTGCCCTGTGCTACATTGACCACATGGCTGACCCCTGCTGACACCTGCTGCCCCTTGTTCGTCTGCCAGGGCCTTCACCACTGGGACCCCACCAGCCCCCCGCTACCACCACTCCGCCGTGGTCTACGGGAGCAGCATGTTCGTCTTTGGTGAGCTGCTGCTCAGGGCCAAACCTCAGGCCCATGTGCTGTGCTTGGCCAGCCTCTTTCTATCTACCCCTTGGCCTGATCTTTTGGGATTGGAATTGTCTGCCTCTGACTGGGCTGGAAGGTGGTTCCCCCTCTCTAGCAGGGGCCACTGGGAGCCGCCCCCTCCCCCACCTTGAGTCCCGCACAGAGGCAGGTGCTCCCGAGGTTTTCAGAGGGACCTCTGGAATGCATTTTCAATGGAGCCAGATTCTGCCCCCACCTCCTTGAGGTTGAGGACTCTGAAATGCTGCCTTTGAGTGTGACGGTTTCTTGCTCTTTACCTAGGGGGCTACACTGGGGACATTTATTCCAATTCTAACTTGAAGAATAAAAACGACCTCTTTGAATACAAGTTTGCAACTGGCCAGTGGACGGAGTGGAAAATTGAAGGACGGTGAGAGATTGCTGAAAGCTTCAGGGGTTATTCTGATGGCTCTCTGGCCCCGTACCATTACAGATGGAGAGCCTCAAAGAGGCCTGCGAACTGGCTGTTGGTGCTAATTTCTAGCTGCGCCTGGTCGCCTTCTCCCAGCTCTTAGACTGCCTCCTTTCAGAAAGTAGGAGGGACCGCATATCCTGTGGTGGGCACTTCAATGGCCCTGCCTTGTGAGCACCCCCTGATATTTCAGTGGCAGCTGAGAGAGGGCTCTGTGCCCTGTGGACATTTTAGTGCCTTTTCTGTGGCTTGGTGTCTCGGAAGCTTAGCCCCAGATGCTCTTATGCCCCAGCTGGAGTCCCTAGAGTCCCACTGTCAGCAGATGAGGACACGGCAGCCCCAGGGCCCAGCGGGACTTGCAGGGCCCTTGAACTGGCTTTCTGGGGCTATGAGGCTCGGGTCTGTGCTGGGGTGGGGGGACCTCACTCTTCCCCCACTGCTTATGCTCCAGGTTGCCAGTTGCTAGGTCAGCCCATGGTGCCACGGTGTACAGTGACAAGCTGTGGATCTTTGCTGGTTACGATGGCAATGCCAGGTAGGTGGTGACCCAGTGTGTGCACCCTGCCTCTGAGCGGCCCAGTATACTGAGGCGGAGTGGGCCTTTCTGGCGTGGGAGGGCTCAGGCTGGGGTTTCGCAGGAGGGTGGGTGTGTGGACAGGTGATGGGGAAAGAGGAAGGTGGACAGGATAGAGGTGAGGGCCACTGAGTGGAGATACCACCTAGCCCCTACAGTGGTCAGAAGGACTGACACCTCTGAGGTCCCTTCCGGGGCGGTAGGCCTGGCCCATGTTTGTGCAGCTGTCAAGGGCGTTTAAGTCTCCAGAGCAAGTAGCTGGATGTCATCAGAGCCAGGGGGTGGGGGAGGTGGCCCTTGAATTGCTGTGAGACCCTGAGGGGCTGAGTGAGCAGGTGAGTGGAAGCAGCATGGCTCAGAACCCCCATTCTCGCCTTCAGAGGGCGACAGTGTTCTTGCTGACATCACAGGCATCTTCCTCCTTGTGGCAAATTGGCTTTGCTGTATTTTTCTGTTTACAAAAGTAGCATGTGCTCACTTCCCAAAACTTCAGCATGATAGAAACCCCAGACAGTGCAGTTCCTGTGAAGTCCCCTCCTAACCATGGGGATCAGCTGAGTGGCAGACCCTCTCCCCTGCCCTAAGTATTGGGAATAAGGCCATTCTTCCCAGCTAGCTGGGTGGGGGGCCTGCGACACCAAGGACTCAGTGCCATGCCCATACCCCCAACTGAAGCTCCGCCTCATGCTGCCCGAGTCCCCTGGCCAGAGTCCCACCTAATGCATTATTCTGCCCTGGAGCCATCCCTCCTGGCCAGGCCCAGGCCCACTCTGACAATTGCTCCATCCATGGGCATCCTGACCCCTCTGCCCTCATTAAGGTTGAATGACATGTGGACCATTGGTCTCCAGGACCGGGAGCTCACGTGCTGGGAGGAGGTGAGGAGCTGGGGTGTTGGGCTGGGATCGGTGGGGGGCAGGGAGGTGAGGGCCTTGGGAGGCTGGAGTGGGAGATCAGAGGGGCTTGGGGACTGAGGTGGGTTGGGGTAGAAGCTGCTCTGTTCCCCTTGCCAAAGCCCAGCCTTGGCCTTGGCCTTGCCTTCCCTGCTGACCTGCCTGGACTTCGTGACCAATTTTAGAGGCAGTTACCTAGTGACTAAAGACTCTATGATTCGGATGGCATCCTGTCACAGGTGACCAATACAGTTGGGGTATAACCCACCCTTATCTGAATATAGCGAGGGCAGCATGTCACCCACCGTCCCACTCACTGCCATTTCCAGGCTGTCTGTCTGACAGCTCCATTGTCTTTCCCCAGGTGGTTTCTTTCCCCTGTAGTGAAGATTTTAGCCCCCATTTAGGAAGGTGTGCTGCAAAAAGTTAAGTTGTTCTGCAAAAAAAATCATCTACGAACCCTCATTCACCAAAGGAACTTCAGGAATAGAAGCAGTCCCAGCACACCAGTGTAAGCACAGGTGTGTGTGCTGGGTCCTGTGAGGGCCCCGGGCTGAGCTGCCTCCCCCGACCCGCAGGTGGCCCAGAGCGGCGAGATCCCGCCTTCCTGCTGCAACTTCCCGGTGGCCGTGTGTCGGGACAAGATGTTTGTGTTCTCAGGGCAGAGTGGAGCCAAGATTACCAACAATCTCTTCCAGTTTGAATTCAAGGACAAGACGTGAGTGCTTTGGTGTTGGGGCCCTTGGCCAGCTCCCCACACCTGTGTCTGGAGCCATCCTTGTGAGCTTCCACACTTAGCAGGGCCTACAGCTATCCTTCCCTGAGCAGGGATATGCGGTGCCTTATACAGATTGGGCCAGATACCCCCTGAAGGCCCCTCTGGTGTGGCTACAGCTCAGCAAGATAGGGCCTGGGTGGCCTCCCTCTTTGTCCAGATGAAGGATGTCCCCACCCTGTGAATGGCATGGTCAATGCCACTAGTAACAAATGTGGCTGGCTCAGATCTCATATGATGGAAGAAGACCAGAGGGGTGTGTGGGCCCTGAGAGCTTCCAGCCTATGTTCTCCTTGACTGCTGGGCAGCCCTTGACCCCTGTGATGGGGACCGAGGCCTGGAGGTGGCATGGCCAGGCGTTGGCTCTGCAAGTGAGTGGAGGAAGGGGAACATGGAATTTTGGCTGCAGGTCAAGGAGGCTTGGCGGGGGGACTTGGAGCTGCCCTGGAGGCCAGGGTGTCGGCTGAGAAGGAGGAAGGCTAGGCATCTGGGCAAGGGAAACCCTGATGATGCCTGCCCAGCTCTCCTGCCCAGCTCGCCTGAGAGGAGACCCATACTGCACACAGGCCCTCTGCTACACCCTGGCCCCGGCCCTCAGGGCAGTAGGCAGCGCAGACAGCTCAGAGCAGGCAGGAGCAGACCTAGAGAGGTGAGGGACATGGGAGAGGCCAGGTATGCATGGATTTGGGGTGGGGTTGGGGCAGACATGTAGGCTCTGGCCAGATGGACAGTGGCTGATCTGCAAGGGGGTGTTCAGGGAGATGTCAGTATTGGGGGAAGACACAGGTTGCCTAGGGGTATGGAGGCACCTGTGGATCAGGCTGAGGAAGGTACATCTAGAGGGCTGCAGGATGAGGGGCCCAGGCCAGAGCTGGGGGCACAGCTGCAGCTCGGGGTGAAGGGGATGAGGTAGGAAGAAAACCAGGGAAGATGCAGCCACCAGCAGCAGCTCGGATGGCTCTTGGGAGAGCCCGGTGACCCTGTAGGGTGGAGCCAGTGTGGTGCCACCTTCCTCACAGACCAGCCCCACTCCAGCCCCCAGGCAGCCTCTGGCTCAGCCTCATGCCTACCCTTTGCTCCCCCACACAAAGAGGTGGGCAGAGCTGGTGCCAGAGTGAAATGGGGCAAGGGACATTGGGCACATGCACTATAGGCCCTCCCTCAGCCTGGGCCGGTCCTCCAAGGGCCACAGGGCACTTCCCAGCCCAGGTATGCGGTGGGCGGGGGGGGGTCCTCAGAGCCCAGATGGAGGTCACAGGGGAGCAGGAGCCCCACGTGGCACTGGTTCCCTTTCATGTGTCCCAAGGTGGACTCGCATCCCCACTGAGCACCTGCTCCGGGGATCCCCACCACCCCCAGCGACGCTACGGGCACACCATGGTGGCCTTCGACCGCCACCTCTATGTGTTCGGGGGCGCGGCAGACAACACACTGCCCAATGAGTTGCACTGCTATGACGTGGACTTCCAGACCTGGGAGGTTGTCCAGCCCAGTTCAGACAGCGAGGTGAGCACTGCCAGCTGCTGGTGAGGGGACCCGGGGCCCATGGTCTGGAGGGAGGGTTCCTGATTCACCTGCTCCCACCTTCTCCCCAGCTCCCCACAGCTTCAGGGGACTCCTGGGTCTTCAGCCTGCCAGCAGGAGCCAGGCCAGGATGCCCTCGGCCCTGGATGCCCACCCTGGCCTGACCCTGGGCCCCTCTCCCTGTTCTCCATCTTGTAGCCGACAGGCTCGTAACATTCTACTGCCCACCATCTCTGCACCTTGCTGAGGACATTCTCTTGGCTCCTCCACTCAGCTGTGCTACAAGCGCCCTCACCCTGTGGCTCTTCCCCCACACCTGTCCCCACAGCGCTTTAGGCAGGACAGCAGGCAGTCTCTGGTGCCTCCCTAGCCCACGCATTCTTATGTCTCCCCACCAGGTTGGAGGGGCTGAGGTGCCAGAGCGGGCAGCTGCTTCTGAGGAGGCGACTGCCCTGGCTTCCGAGGAGCGAGGTGGCTTCAAGAAGTCCCGAGATGTGTTTGGCCTGGACTTCGGCACCACCACTGCCAAGCAGACTTCCCCGCCTGCCTCAGAGGTGAGGGCTGGTGCCTTAGTTACCACCCTCTCACTCCCTGAAGCTGGGACTAATATCGGTCCCTCTCAACAATGGGGAGACCGAAGCTCAGGAGATACTTATCAGGGTCACACAGTAAGTAAGTGAGTTGAAGGCCGGAGACCACATCCTGCTGTCAGACCATATCAGTGCAGCACAAGAGACTGAGTTCCTGCTCTGTCTGGTCCGTGGATCATGGGTCTATCCTGCCTACTCACCCACATACCTGCCTTGTGCCTGTGGCTATGCCTAGGACCTGCTCTGGCCCCTCCGAGTCCAGTGGTGCCACATCCTTGTCCACAGCCTGGCCCACTCCAGGCCTCAGCCAGCCCCGTGTGGAGACTCCCTGCCCTGTCCCACCCTAATGACTTGTCTCCCTCCCTACCTAGCTGCCCAGTGGGAGGCTCTTCCATGCAGCTGCTGTCATCTCGGATGCCATGTACATCTTCGGAGGCACTGTGGACAACAACATCCGCAGTGGGGAGATGTACAGGTTCCAGGTGGGGCTCACGGGCCTGCAGAACAGGCGGCTACCCCATGGGCTGAGTCTGCAGTGGGGCCAACCAAGGTGGATGGGCCCCGATGATGGAAACTGAGACCCAGTGGGCGGGGGAAGGACTTGTCTAAGGGTGTCCAGAGCTGGGGCTGCACCTGGTGGGATGGCAGCCTTTCTGAGGAGTTTGGCAGCTGGGGTGGGGACTCTAGGCTGAGGCGATCAGGAACCTCCGTACAGTGCGGGGGGCTCACAGCAGAACCAAAGGAGGCCTGGGAGCTGCCTGGGCCAGTGGAGGGAGTTGGCCTAAGCCGAGCTCGGCACTGGGACCTCAAGGGCACTCATGGCCTGGAGGGGGCAGAGCCAGAGCTGACAGTGGCAACAGTGGGGTCTCCTCTTGTAGTTCTCCTGTTACCCCAAGTGCACGCTACATGAAGACTATGGGCGGCTGTGGGAGAGCCGCCAGTTCTGCGATGTGGAGTTTGTGCTAGGCGAGGTGGGTGCCCTTCCTGTGCCCAGCTCCGCCCACTGTGTGGACATTGGGGGCTTTGAGCCCAGAGGCACACTGACTGTCCACTGGGACCTGGAGTCCCCAGGCCCTACCCTGTCTGGCTGGGTCTCTGTCCCGTGGGGTGGGGATTTTTTGTCTTTCCACCAAGGCGTTGTTCTTGCCGCAGAAGGAAGAGTGTGTGCAGGGCCACGTGGCCATTGTCACAGCACGAAGCCGCTGGCTTCGCAGGAAGATCGTGCAGGCACGGGAGCGACTGGCGCAGGTGAGATGCTGCCCCACCAGGCCCCGCCTGGGCAGCAGCATCTGTGGGGCGCCCTGGAACTCCCCTTTTTCTCCCCACAGAAGCTGGAGGAGGAGGCAGCTCCGGCTTCCAGGGAAGCTCCTGGTGTGGCTGTGGGCGGGGCCCGGCCACCCCTGCTGCATGTGGCCATCCGAGAGGCGGAGGCCCGGCCCTTCGAGGTGCTCATGCAGTTCCTCTACACCGACAAGATCAAATACCCGAGAAAAGGTCTGCCTGGGCTGGGGCGGAAGGGGAAGAGAGTGGGGTGCAGGTAGCCCTCCTTGCAGGTGGGCAGCCCAAGGCTCAGAGGCCGCGATTACCTGTGACTACCTTTATGTGGCTCAGTTGTGGTTGCTGCCTGTTGGCCCTGACCCACAGTTATCCATGGAGGGAGCCCTGGGCCCTGTCCTCCCCTCCCTGCCCTCGGTCACTGAGGCTAAAGGAGCTCTTGGGCGCAGGCCATGTGGAGGACGTGCTGCTCATCATGGACGTGTACAAGTTGGCACTGAGCTTCCAGCTGTGCCGCCTGGAGCAGCTGTGCCGGCAGTACATCGAGGCCTCCGTGGACCTGCAGAACGTGCTGGTCGTGTGCGAGAGCGCTGCCAGGCTACAGCTGAGCCAGCTCAAGGTACGCTGTAGCCTACCCTGCCCACTGCTGCAAGCCCCTTGTCCGGTCTGGTGCCCTGCTGGGCTGAGGCCTGACCCCACCCACCCGCCCGGCCTGTCTGTCCCAGGAGCACTGCCTGAACTTCGTGGTGAAGGAGTCCCACTTCAACCAGGTAATCATGATGAAGGAGTTCGAGCGCCTCTCGTCCCCACTGATCGTGGAGATCGTCCGTCGGAAGCAGCAACCACCACCCCGTGCCCCCTCAGACCAGCCTGTGGACATCGGTAGGGAGCTTGGTCCCTTCCTTACCAGTGGGCCAGCCAGGTTGGCATTCATTTTGATAAAGACTTGGGAGCCATGGAAGCATCTGCCAGGCCCTCAGGCAGGGGAGACCCCAGAGTGCTTCCCGGGCACAGGGACAAGGGCAGACAGTGAGGCCGTTTAGGGTTAGTCAAAGGAAGAATGCCTGACCCATGGGGCTTTCCACAGTGGGCCATGCGCCTGTGGGTAGGGAACCACCTGGGCATGTTTCTGGAGGTGACAGGGCACCTCTCGTGAGGGTGCCTGCCCTGACCGACATCCGGCCTTAGGGCTTCAGAGGTGAGCAATGTTCCCACTTTGGTCACAGTGAATAGTTGCTTGAGCTTCTCTTCTAGGCACACTCACGCCTAGTAAGGATGAGCACAGCCTGCACGCCTCAGGTGCTCCCAATGCCTCCTTGTCCCCACCTAGCCTGCGAAGGGATGTCATAGGCTCCTTCATCCTTGATTCTCCTTGGGACTTGTACTGCCCCTGACCACTGGCTCCAGGTGACACGCAGCAGGCAAACAGGGTGTACCAAGCCCAGAGGAGATCTAAGTGGGCTGAGAAGATCAGCGGATCTGGGACACATGGGCAGGCCTGAGGGTCATGTTTGGGGCTGAGGGGAAGAAGACAGGGCCTGATGGCACTCAAGGGCCAGAGTGAGGCCTCTGGCCTGGGGGAGGTTCATTCAGGGTGGCAAAATGGGCTGATGTGCAGGAGGCAGAGCCCTGAGGCCTGAGTCAGAAGCTGCCCTCCAACTCAGAGTCTCCTGGAGATAGGGTCACCTGCTCAGGGTTCCTCCATGCCCCCTACCCCAGGCACATCTCTGATCCAGGACATGAAGGCATACCTAGAGGGGGCTGGCGCGGAGTTCTGCGACATCACGCTGCTGCTGGATGGGCACCCTCGGCCAGCCCACAAAGCCATCCTGGCTGCCCGCTCCAGGTGGGTGGGGTATGGCTGCAGGGCTGGGTGGGGCCCAGGCACTGGCTGTATCTGCTGAGAGCCAGGCCTCTGCTGCCCCTGTCTGTAGCTACTTTGAGGCCATGTTCCGGTCCTTTATGCCTGAGGATGGGCAGGTGAACATCTCTATTGGGGAGATGGTACCCAGCAGGCAAGCCTTCGAATCTATGCTGCGCTACATCTACTATGGCGAGGTCAACATGCCACCCGAAGATTCGCTGCATCCTTACCCCTGAGGGTGCTCCCAGGTCATCACTGGGGGTCCCAGTGCCCACCTTGGGCAGCTTTGGGAGCCAGCTGGTCAGTATTCTTGATTGGGCAATTTCTGGAGGACTCTCTGGTGCTGCCTGGTGTTCTCCCAGAGTTCCCTGAAGCAGTTGGTCAGCTAGCGTGGAGAGGTTTGCAGCCAGGAAGGACGAGTGGGTTCTTGACCCTCACACCTGCTTGGAGGAAGGGGTCGGTCATCGCTGTGTGACGGGCAAACAGATGGACATGGAGTGATTCCTCGTCATTGCACTTCAGTTGGGATCTGAACATAGGGTGCAAAGATGCTCTTCAGGGCTCTGGGAGGGCGGATGGTTCTGCAAATGTGCATATTGGTCTTTCCCTGAAAAGAGGATTCTGTGGTATTCTTTGGATCTCGAGGCGGGGGCAGTCTTTGACCCCTAAGTGGTTCAGAGCCCGTGTAGAGATCAAGTCAGCGACCTTTCTGGATTGGAGCCCACGCCAGTCCCTTGTGTTGGGGTGGTTTCCTTGGTTCTGAGCAGCTGCAGTCTCAGGTTTTCTCTGCCCCCAGCAGATGGGGCTCTGGATGTCCCCTCCTCAGGGAGGAGGGCGGCGGGTGGGAGGACAGCTCCCTTGGCAGCAGCTCCTTAACCAGCCCGCTGCAGCTACCTGTTCGCGGCTCCCTACTACTACGGCTTTTACAACAACCGGCTACAGGCGTACTGCAAGCAGAACCTGGAGATGAATGTGACGGTGCAGAATGTGCTGCAGGTAGTGCGCCTGGTGCCCGCTGGCCTCCCTTCACTCGAGCGGGTGGGTGAGAAGGTGGGACAGCACCTTAAGGAACCTGCCGTTTCAGATCCTGGAGGCAGCTGACAAGACGCAGGCATTGGACATGAAGCGACACTGCCTGCACATCATCGTGCACCAGTTCACCAAGGTCAGGGCTCTCCCGGCCCAGCGTTCATTGCCCACTCCTCATCTTCAGGACCCACTCTCCCTTGACATCAGCCTTGGTCAGTTGGGGTGGGGGAGGTGTCTGGAATCTGGCTATCTTCTGCAGCCGTGGGCCCTGGGGATAGCCAAGCAGAGCTACCCACCCACTAGCCATGCCTCGCCCCATGTCTGGAGCCTACCCTGCCCTCGTATGAATCTGGTTCCATCTGTTCTGGTCTTTGGTCACCTCCTGCAGGTCTCCAAACTGCCCACTTTGCGATCACTGAGCCAGCAGCTGCTGCTTGACATCATAGACTCCCTGGCCTCTCACATCTCCGACAAGCAGTGTGCAGAGTTGGGCGCTGACATCTGAGGGCCATGCGGTGCCAGCCCACGTGTGAATGACCATGCCTGCCCTGCCCCCTGTAAAGACTCTGCTGCCTACCCTCAGGCCTGCGATGGAGTGATCAGACCTGCTGGCTGAGGAGCAGGGTGCTGAGCCTCAGAGGGAGCTGAGGGGATGTCGGCAGTACGTTGAGGACCCTATGGACCTGCAGAACATGCTGTTTGTGGGGAGCTCCAAATGCTCCATTTCATGGCTAAGGACACATCCCACAGAAAGTGGATGGTGAAGCAGAACCCCTGGCTAGCACTCTCTTCTGGGGTGGAGGGGTGGTGGAAATCTAGAGTTCAGTGAAGAGGACTCAGCAGGAGGCAGAGGTCCTGGCTAGGGCTCCAGTGGTGGGGAAAGCCCACCAGGGAACTGGCTTTTGGGCCCCCCGCCCGGCAGGGACCCAGTGTGGCTTGTGGATCTGGCCACTGTGACATGTTGCAAAGGTTTCTCCAATGTGGGGGCCACACAGTATTCACTCACCCTTGCCAAGATCCATGTAAGGGGCCCTTCCTGTCACCTAGAGCTTGGAGTGGACAGTGATGAGCAGATGGGAGTCTGACTCAATATCGATTTTGGTGCCCTTGAAGATGAATTTTTGGGTGTGAAGGGTTCTGAGGTTAGCTCCCAGCTCACAGGGTCAATTACTCTGGACTAGGCCTGGATTCCAGAGGAACTGCAGGATCACATGTGCCTGTGTGAACCTTGGGGCCCTGGGCTGTGCCAAGAAGGCAATGAAGATGTCCCCCAGGTCCCTGTGTGTCCCTCACTATTTATTGTCATAGACATGTCTCTATTAAAGCTATTGCAGTGGTAGCTACTTCACACAGCTTGCTGGCGTGGTTCCCCACTGGTGAGCTCTGGCCTCAACCCTTGGCCCTTCCAAAGCTGTGGACTGGCCATTTGGCTTAATTGCTAGGGATTGGCCAGTCTTGCCTGGTTCTCTATCCATGTCAGCAACTCCTTGCCCCTGCCTGGGGTGATCCAGACATGTGGGGAGAGCGGATGTGGCAGGCTGACTCCTCCCCCCTGTGGTGCCTGCCTATGCCCCCACACAACCACTGGAGCTGCCTCGTTCCTATGCTGCACTATAGGCTCCTGCCTGGCTGGGAACTGGGATGAGCTACTGTGTCCTCCCCTGTCCCCGTGTGAGTCCATGGCAACGTGGAACATACCAATTGGCCTCCTTTCTGGGAACAAGGATCCTTCTGCCCCAGCTGCTAGGAAACCATTTTGGGGGAAATAATTTCTTCCCTGCTTGAAGCTCGCTTTCTTTGTGCCCCTGCACAAATGTGGCACTCGCTACTCGGCCATGCTGAAGAGCCATGGGGCAGGTAGATGGGGAGCCTTGGTGGCAGATGGGCACCTTTAGGCAAAGGGAGCCTATTCATAAGGCTGCCCACTAGCCAAGAAATGGCCTGGGGCAAAACAAGCCTGGGGGCCTCGGGGAATTATTTGCAAACCCTGCTCTATAGCAGACCAGTGGGGACCCTTGTAATTGGCTGCTGGACTGTCTTTTCTAGACATGATATGAACAAATGAAGCTATATACCAAAGCAAATTAAAAATATAAAAAGCAAATTTCAAGACCATTGGGGAGTTTGCAGGACTAGAATTCAGCTCTTGGGGCTGTTGTGGCCAAGGCCCGGCAGGGAGAGTCACTTGTGTGGTTAAAATTGCCCCATGCACTGAGCTGTTGCTAAGATCACGGATCCCAGCTGAGTTGAAGAAAAATGGGGATGGAAGTTGAGGTCAGCACTGCTGTGCGCTTCCCTCACCTCTCCCCAGACCTCCAAGGACCAGAAATGTCATTTGTTGGGCCCTCACTATTTGCCAAGCATAGCAGCCCCAGGTGATCAAAAACTGTCACCTTTGTCTACTTCCAGATGAGACACTGGTGAGTGGGGGGCTGACCTGCAGGCTGAAACTCAGTCTGGGTAGACTGGGCCTGAGGATGGTAGTATGCTGTGTCCTTACCAAAGAACTGAGTCTGACCTGGGTTTCAGGAGTGTTTTCAAAGGAACCGGATTGCTTAAGTCAAGTCAATTTAAAGTGCCAAGGAAAGGGTGCCTAGTGCTGCCCCTGGCCTCTACTCACAGCATCTAGTCTGTCAGAGAACCTTGTTGGGCACAGACCTACACAGGGAGGGGTGGGCAAGACCTGGGCTCCTGCTTTCCACAGCTGAGAGCTTGGACCCAGGATCTGAGCCCTCTGGGTATTCTACCCACTGTATGGGGAAACAAGCCTGGTACCCAGGGAGGGCACCCAGCCCCCAGCTGAACCAGATACAGGGCCTCCTTCAGAAATCCTCTTTATTATGGCATCTGGTGGATGGATGCAGCTTATATCAAGTCCTTTTTTAGGTGTATTCTGAGGAAGAGGCCAGAGCCCTGACGGGCAACCCCTCAGCCCTGGTTCCAATGGCCCCTCAGGCCATGCTGCTGCTCAGCTGCATGGCAAAGTCCTGCACGTGCTCCTTCAGAGTCTGACGGGCATCCGCCTGTGCCCGCTTCTCCCGTGCCCTCTCCTGCTGCAGCTTGGTCAGCCGCAGCCGTAGCCGCTGTTCCCGCCGCTTGCAGGCTTGCAGCTGGCGCTGGGCCTTGTCCAGGGCATCAAGTGCAGCCTCAGCCCGCCGCTTCCAGAGCAGGGCACTGCCCACCTGGTAGCTGTGCTCATTCTGGATGTAGGCTCCAGCAGGTGGTGGAAGGCGCAGCATGTAGGCTGATGGTGAGACAGGCCGCGGCTCGAGAGGGGATGGCTGCCGCTCTGGCTCTCGCTCTGGTGAAGGCTGGGTGCTGCAGCCCGCTTCATCTGCTTGGGCACCCAGGGGCCCCAGGAGGTCTGAGAAAGGGCTGTTGAGGCCAGGCTCCAGCCTCCCAGTAGGAGAAGAAGGCAAAGCAGCAGGTGCTGAAGCTTCTTCCACAGGAAAGCAGGAGACATCAGCAGGCGGAGGTGGAGAGAAAGGAGTTGTGGGCCCTCGGCTCTCCAAGTAGCTGTGGGGGAAGAGAGGGAGACTGACCAGTCAGGCTAAGAGCTTGCCAGACCCCGCTTCACTAGCCCCCTGAACCCTCTCCACAGCTTCAGGACCCTGTCCAGCACAGCTGCTGGCAGACACCCTAAAGCAAAGTCCCTCAGACTTGGGGTGGGAGCGGGGTGCCCTCCACATGTAGCACATACCGCTTCCTGCATCGCCGGAGCCGGCTGACATCAGGGGGGCCAGGTGTGTAATTGTGCCCCTTGCTCTTGGTTGTCCGGCGCAATTTGGAGAAAGTCTCAAATATCGTGGGGACTGCTCCCTCCTTCAGCCTGTGATACCCACTGTGGGGGAAAGCAGCGGATGAGATGGAGGACAAGCGCTGCCACCCTCAGCTGACCTGCAGGGGTGCAGAGCCTGCGTGCCTTCCAGCACCCCAGAGCAGGATCTCCAGCGCTACCAAGGTGGGAGTGGGAAGGCACACAGCAAAGAATTAGTTTTGGAAATGCCAAGTTTGGCAGAGTTACACCAATCTCTTCCCCGCAGGCCTCCGCAAAGTTAAGGCGCAAGGAAAAGCTCCACCAGAATCGAGTTAACCTACCATAAAAGAATTATTTTATTTGTGGACTTGGGGGAAGGACTGGAGTGCTAAAGACACCTTCTGGAAAAGCTAATGTTTTTCTCTTGCATCACCGGCACAGTCATCCTGAGGTGAGTCTTATTGTCCTCATCTGTCAGAAGATGAAACTGACGTACAGAAATGGGAGGAGGCAGCTACCCTTGAAGCCAGGTCTGCCTGTTCCCGAGCCAGCTGCTCATCGGGCCCTATAGAGGCCCCAATACTGGCTGGCAAGGAGGCTCACCTGATTCCCACCAGTTCAAAGCAGTTCTCCTCGAAGTGTTTGGAGCAGAAGTAGATGTACTCGGATGCTGGGTCCCATAGGCCCTGGCCGCTGGGGTCCAGCCTCTGGCAGTTGGCCAGCCACAAGCCACGCCTTGGGTTATCCTTTTTGGGAAGTCTGTGGAGCCACAAACCCATGAGCCGCAGGCTGCCTGCAGCCCTGGGCTCATGCTGCCTAAGCTCCCCAGGTGGGAAGAGCAGGCCCTGAACATGCTGCCAAGAGACTGCCCTTCAATCCTGCCAGGTAAGCACCGCCCACTCGGGCAGACGAAGAAACTGAGGCCTAAAAAGGAGAGCAACTTGGTAAGGATCATCTAGCAGGTAACAGTTGCAGAACAGATGGTCCCCGCGTACTTCCAGTTTTCTTTCCAGTCTAAATTCATTCCCACCCAAACTGTCCTGTTCATCCTCTCCACCCACAAATTCAAGCCTCCTCCCTCGCAACCCGAGAAGGCGCATGTGCAATCGTGGCTTCACGCGGTGGTCAAAGTGGGCACATGCGCACATGTGACCCCCTTCGCGCGCCAGCACGCACGCGCGCTGACCTGTGAAAGGAGATGCCGCGGTTGCGCGTCTCGCGCGTATCCCGAGTGCAGCAGCCGGCCGCGGAGCAGTGACGCGGCATCTGGGGGAAGAGGCGGGAGCTTGGTCGCGGGCGGATGTCCGGACCAGGAGGGGCCTCGCGCCCCCAGCCGCCGCTCCGATAAGGGCGGCCTTGACCTTCCGGGTTTCTCCCGGCCCGATCTCGCCGCAGCCTCTTCCCAGCCGGTCCTCCTGACTCCCGTCAGCGGCGCTCACGGTTGCGCCATTGCTAAGCCGCCGGAGTCTCGCGATGTGTGGAGAGTGGCGGAAGTCAGTACCATAGAGACTCGGAAGCGCGGAGCGCTCGCCCGAGGGGAGGGGCGACCCCCGGAAGCGGCGGGATCGCGGGGTCGCTCCAATCCAGGCGTCATCTCGTGGTCTTTGGACGCCTGCGCCGTCTCAATGTGGGCCCCTCTCCTTTGTTTTTTCGGGGCTAATTCTTGGCGGTCAACGCCCGGCATTCAACACTCAGCGGCGCAGAGCCGGGCGTAGCGGTCTACACGGTGCGGCGGCGGAAACTGGCAGTGCCTCGGGACTCACGCTGGCCGCCCCGGGAGACCCCGATCGCAAGAAAGGAAACCCCAACGGCAAGAAAAAGTGACCTAAAGAACGTGACACAAACTAGTGCTCACGATTTAACTTCTGGAGAGGTGTTTATACCCTGACTCGGATCGCTAAGGTGCTAAGGTAAGGGGTTCTCGCCCAGGCTAGAGGACCCAAGTACATCCGACCTAACTTCTACTCCCGTTTCTAATTTCTTCTCTCCGGACATGATTCTTTTTCTCTTTTCTCTTTATCCTCTTCCTATCTTTTCTCCTCTTCTCCGCAGTGCTTCGAACAGGAGCCCCTCTGGGGATCACAGCTTCTCATTGGCTGCCACGCTCCTCGAGTTTGTCGCTTTCATCTCCTAGACTCTAGCATGGAGTTTCATGCTGTGTTTGTCTCTGGAACACAACTATTTGGCCACATCCCTGGTCATTTGCTTTTGGAAACATCCTTGCTGATTCCGATAACCGAGACTTTTCTCTCTGCCTGTCTCCTGTCCCACCTGCTTTCTATCTGCGGGGAGGCATGAGGACACTTGGAACTGGGTCATAATTGGACTATATAATTTTAGCCTCATCCGACAGTACATTTCTCAGAGAACTGAAATCTGTAAGCACCAGTAGCAACCGCTGCCTTTGAAAGCGTTAGCTCTTTTGACTATTTAGATTGGCCATTCTGAGGGGAGCTTGGGACACACTAAGGTGGTTAATATGTACGCATGCCAGGAGTAGGGAGTCTAGGAAGATTGATCATAGGACATAAAGTTTATAGGTCCCAAAAGACGAGCTCAGGTTTTAATAGTGCGTGGGGAGCCTAGGCTGCTGCTGGAGACGTTTAGCCAGGTTAGTGGGATACTCAGGGACACCTGACTACCTACTAATAACTACTGGAAATCAAAGATGCATGATCCCTATCAGTTCCAAAAGGTTCTTGGAAATATAAGAACACCTATAGAGATCTAAAAACATTTTTTATTCATTACAGGTTGCTCATCAATATGAGGGAACATCTTCCATTCCACCTGAGTTCCTGCTGGGATATGTCTTAATTGGAATAGATATTAACTAGGTGACATAAGGAAAAAATATATATTCTTTTGTAATATATATGGCCTCAATATAAATTAGGAGACAGAGAAAAATGAGGAAGTGGAAGCCTAAGTTATAATATCATTTTACAACTAGATTTATTCTGCAGAAGACAGGGAAAATGGTCTGAAATCCCCTACATGCAGGCCTTATGGTTCTGTACCAAAAATCCTGCTCTCTATAGTCCTCGCACCCAGAAACCAGGGCCAAGGGAGAGCCCTCCTATATTCTGGATGCTTCCCTTCTCAACAACTGATTGTCTCTCGGCGGGGGCGTCTATCCCTGACAGTCCCAATTCAGAACCAGGGCCAATAGGCCCTCTACCTTATACCCCCCCATTTATCCAAGCCTTTCTGGAAATGCAGAGGTCAGCCCTGCAGGAGTCACCTATAGTGAGACTTCCTACCATCCTGCACCCCAAAAGATACTACCCTTGTAGGAGGTAGCTGATGAAAAAGGGACTGTTTGAGTCCATGTCCCTCTCTTGAGGGACTCAGTTCAATGTAAGGAAAGGTTCGGATGGTCCTCCGAAGACCCCTCCTGATTCAGTGATAATTTGCAAGCCCCGACTTTTTTGGCCTTTGACCTAACTTGGAGAGATATTTATATCATAATTACTACCAGGTGCACTCCCAAAGAAACTCAATTTGGGAGGCAGCTCAACAGCATGGAGAACAAATGTCAGTTTATCAACCGGATATCTATGTCGGAGGAGCCCAAGCAGTCCCTAACCAGGACCCAAATTAGGATTATTATACAATTGGGAAATCAGAGAAGGGACCATATGGTTTTGTGCCTCTTAGGAAGAATGAGAAAATGCATTAAAAAGCCTATTAACTATGAAAAGGTAAAGGGAATAACACCTTTTTCCAGGGGTGACTTATAGAGGCCTATAGAAAATATACCAACCTAGATCCTTCTACCCCAGAGGGCCAGTCTTTTAATGGGGCAACATTTTATTAATCGGTCAGCCCCTAATTATCAGGATAAACTCCACAAGTTTTAGGATCTCAAACCCCAATGGCACAACTACTGGACTTCGCCTTCTTTAAAAACTGTGACCAAAATTAAGAGGAAAAGCTCCAGCATGAGAAAAGACAGAATGGGGTCCAGGCTAAATTAATAGCCCTGGCTGTCAACAATACAGTTGAAATATCCTGCTACCTCAGGGCCACTCAGAGGGACCAAGAAGACTCCGGACTACAGGTAATCAAGGTAATGGAACCTGCTTCAAATGCAAGCTGCCTGGCCATTGGGTTCTTACTGCAGACAGCTGCCCCCAGGGCCATGTCCTTTCTACAAAGATACAGGCCATTGGAAAGAAGACTGCCCCCAGTCTCAGAGTATGGAAGCAATCTGCCTCAACAATGGCTGCACTAGAGGAGTGAAGAGGCCTGGGGATGCCAGTGGCCCTAAAACCCACCGATGACCTCATCACCACCAAAGAACCCTGGGTGACTCTAGATATGGCAGGTAAGCAATCTGATATTCTTATTGATACAGGGGCCACTTAATCTGCTGATTTCTTACACTGGACAATTAACCTCCAAGAATATACTTATTACTGGGGTAAATGGAGATCCTAAAACCTGTTTATCTCCTTCTTTGCCAATTTTGAGGTAAATTAATCTCATTTTTTTTCTAGTCATGCCCCAATGTCCTATTCCCCTGCTGGAGAGAGACCTTCTAAATAGCCTAGGGAATATATTAAGGTTTACCAGGAGACACCCCCGGACCAACTTTAACCATACTATCTGAGGACAGTACTATTGCTCAGGTCCCAGCTCATTCTCTAGAAAAGGTAGAACCTTCAATTTGGGGCCAGGGTATTCCTGGCAAGGCCTTACCTGTTTAACTGATAGTAATAAATCTACAGCCAGGGATTAAACACCGTTGTGAAAAAACAGTATCCACTTCGGAAAGAAGCCCTGAAGGGACTTCCAACTTTTCATAGAAAAAAAATTTAAACGTGGCTTCCTGGTACCTGTCACCTGTCAGTTACTACGTAACACCCTCATCTTTCCCATAAGCAAACCTACTGGAGAAATCAATGGTCCAGAATTTAAGGGCAATAAATGAAGCTGTGGTTCCTCTTCATCTCGTTGTAGCAAATCCACATACCATACTAGACCAAATCCTGGGAGATACCAATGGATTTACTGTCCTATATTTATAAGGTGCTTTTTTTTTTTTTTTTTTGCAGTCCCGTCCATCTGCCTTCACTATATTTGTTTTTGAGTGGACGGATCCCATGACTGGGTGTTCATAACCATATATACTTGGGTAGTACTACCCCAGGGATTTAAGGATAGTCCCCATTTATTTGCCCAGGTGCTGGGAAGGGACTTAAAAGAGAACTACAGTTTACAAAGGGGACTATTCTCCAATATATAGATGATCTCCTAATACGCAGTCCCTCTAGAGAAGTCTCAAATAAAATACTATCACTGTTCTTAACTTTGTCGAAGGTCGAAGAGAAAGGTTTCACAAAAAAAAGCTCGGGTCTCTCAGCAATGAGTCAGCTATCTAGGATATGTCTTGACTCTTGGAAATAGACAGCCATCTGGGGGCCAGAAACAGGCCATTCTAAGCCTTGAGGTTCCAAAAACTAGGAAACAGTTATACATGTTCCTTGGAACGGCAGATTTCTGCAGCATCTGGATCCCAGAGGTTGGACTAATGGCTAAGTCTTTATTTATATGAGGCCAACGAGGGCCCTGATTAAAAACCTCTGGAATGGACAGGAGGATAAAATAGGGATTTTGAGGAAATTAAAAGGGCCCTAACCAAGGTCTCAGCCTTAGGCCTTCTTGATTTAAACAAGCCCTTTTTACTGAATGTAGCAGAGAAACAAGAAACAGTAATGAAAATCCTAGTACAGAAACTAGAGGACATCCCCAGCCGGTGATGACTACTGAGAGGCTAGACAACGTGGCCTGTGATGACCACACTGCTTAAGGACAGTAGTGGCCGCTACTTTAATAGTAGAGGAAGCCAACAAATTAACCTTCGGGCAAGGACTAGAAGCTTTCATCTCATATCAAGTCCAAGGAGTCTTCGAAATGAAGAGCCATCTCTGGCTTACCGGAGGAAGACTCACTAAATATCAAGCCTTCTTTTAGATATTCGGAGGTTATTCTAAAGCCGTGTAATACTTTAAACACAACTTATGCCAACTGAGACATCCCCAGTGCTAACCTGTTCCTACCTAGACATCATTGGCCATGTTTATTCAGCAGAATCAACCTTTTAGATATACCCCTTGACAATCAGGAAGAATGGTTTGCTGAGGGCAGCAGCTTTATACAGAATGGACAAAGAAAAGCAGGATATCCTGTTGTAAGCCTATAGGTCATAGAGGCTCATCTTTTGCCAATCATGACCTTGGCTTAAAAGGCAGAGGTCATTGCTTTGATGTGAGCTTTAATCCTAGGATAAGATAAAATCTTAACTATTTTACATAGATTAAAAATATGCCTTGTTCTACAGGCTCAAGCACCATCTAGGAAGAAAGAGGACTTTTAACTGCCAAAAATACCACTATTAAACAGGGGCCAGAAATCCTACAACTCCTAGAGGTGGTCAAGGAACCAAAACAGCAGTAATACACTGAGGCAGCCATCAAAAAGATAGATGCTATTAATGGTTCAGGAAAATACTAAGGCAGAGAAAGAAACTAAGAGGGCTATCCTCCAAACTACCGCCGAATTAGCATTATTCCCTTCTGGGAAAATTTACCAATAGGATACTAAGCTACCAACCTTGTCTCACTCCTTTAGGCACTGCCACCCTTGCTACATCTTATGTAACTAAATCACAAAACTCAACAGTATCTTCTATCTGGATTCTTCCTGCAAATCAGGACTATATTTCCTTTGTGGGACAAATACTTACCTTTGGATATAGCCCTATCCAATTACCTACTCATGCATGCTCTTTCCACCACACACCTACTCTGATTAAAAAGAATAACACATTTTGATTCCCTTAGTAGTTGGACTGGGAATAGTGACCACAGCAGCCACGGGAATGGCAAGAATAGACTGGGAATAGTGACTGGAGAAGCCACAGGACCAGCAGGAATAATTACCTCCTCACAAGTATACCACAACCTCTCACTTGAGCTAGCACTTCTAAGCACCTGATGGCCATTTCTATTAGACATTTTCAAGACCAATTCATTAGCATCAGTGGTTTTACTAACCGCAGAACACTTGATACCTTAATTGCCAAGGGAGGTGTTTGCACCATGTTAAATGAACAATGCTGTTTTTGGGTCAAACAGGCCAGATACAAGAAGACATTCAGGGGTTCCTATCCGAGGCACCCCAACTTACAAAGCAGGCTGCCCAGGGTTAGTGCTTATGGAAAACTACCTGATCTTGGGTTTCCTGGCTCCTTCCCTTTGTTGGCCCTCATCTTAATACTTCTCTTTGGACCATGCACATTTGATCTAATAAAATTATCTTTTCCAGATTATAACAGTTTCATGTTAAAATATGGTTATGCAGGGATTTCATCCCATTCCCTTGAGACAGAAGCAACAGCTACAGTGGAGAGAGCACTGGGATCCCTTGACCAGGCAGGGTGAGAATTCCGTGGTTCTCACTAGATAGAGCCTACTGCCCCTTATCAGCAGGAAGCAGCTACAGAAGGCTGATCTTGGTCCCTTATCTCCCCACAAAAGATTTTGAGGATCAGGTCTTAGGGGATACAAAGCAGGAGTTAAACAGGACCCAGGGTAGCTCTGGCATTCAGCTGTGAGATCTGGCTTACCTTCTAAAACCACTGTTATGTGATTGGCCCAGACTAAAGACTATCTTAAGGAACCACAAATCCCTAGGCAGTGTGTGCATGCAAACTGTAGTCTAGTATCCTGAAGTAAATCTCTTGCTTATTATAAGTTTACTATACATATCATTAGCATTGAGGGTTTTGCTCAAGATGGTGAACAGAAAACCCAAGTCAGGAAAACAAATCAAGGGGTAACCTTCAGAGGAAACCAGGAACCCCAACCCATATAATCTGCCAATCTAGAAACCAGTCAGGACGTAGCTCACTCACAGGCAGACCATAATATTCCTATGCCCATAATCTTGCTTAATAAAGCTATTACTTTCACTCATACTCTGTCTCTATCGAATTCTTTTGGCAAGAAAGACAAGGACCAAGGGTTTATGATTGCCTGGTGACAGTGCCTGTAATGGGAAGGGTGGGCGGTCGTTACTGATTATGTTTTGGGAAAGTGTTTTGGGCAGAAGGTTCCACATAGTGACTTGCTGCAGGGACATGACGGAAAAGCTAAGGGCCTATATGGAAAAGGAGGTCAGGAACTGGCTTTGAACTGGGCGAGGCAGCTTTAAGGGCCCATCCTAAGAGTTAGGGTGAAAACAGCCATGCCATGACTCAAAAAAAAAAAAAACAACAACAACAAAAAACAACCCAGATTACTTTTTCATTCTCCAAAGAACAAGTGTGGGTTGGGACAAAGGATTTAAAGAATGTTTAAAATAATGGAAGCAGTTTTTTTTTCCTATTTCCCTGAGCCATGCCTTTTGAAGCCTTTCTAGGAGTAATGCAGTAGCTAAACATCAGACACAATTAAAAATACATGATTTTTTCAGTCTGAGTGGAAAACATGTTTTTCCCCTATAAATCCACTTGGAAAAAGGCAGGTATCAGAAAGTGGAATTTTGTCAAAATGCAGCACAAGGGACAGATGATGCCTCAATACAGAAACTTTAATAGGTAAACATATCTTGTAATGTTATACTTGGGGGGAATACAAAGGGATGGTTGCCAGCTGCACTCTTCCATTCAGTATTCTTCCCCTTCTTCAGCCTCTGCTTCCACAGAATCCACACCCACCTCTTCATAATCTTTCTCCAGAGCTGCCAGGTCCTCCCGGGCCTCAGAGAACTCCCCTTCCTCCATGCCCTCCCCCACGTACCAGTGCACAAAGGCTCGCTTTGCATACATGAGATCAAACTTATGGTCCAGGCGGGCCCAGGCCTCAGCGATGGCGGTGGTATTGCTCAGCATGCACACGGCCCGCTGCACCTTGGCCAGGTCTCCCCAGGGACAACGGTTGGGGGCTGGTAATTGATGCCACCTACAGAGAAAGGAACATAAAAGTTTATGTTGTGGCCTCAGAAATAGTAGCTTGTTTTTCAAAACTGAACCTATGGACATGGTTTAAATGATGCCCCATAGAAATTGGTACATGATTTTTTGGCAATATCTACATTTAATATCCTTTATATACTTCTTGAGTTTACCCAAACGAGAGCACAAAGCTACGTGTATAAAAATGTTTATGTACTTAGGTTAATGCACTGTAATAACAAAACAAAACATGTCCATCATGGGGAACTGGGTTGGAACTAAGTTAAATATTATGGCCATACCCTGAAACACTATGTACTATCATAAAAAAGAATGAAAACACTGTCCTGGCATATAAATATGTCCAAGGTATATGGTATACTTGGAAAGAAAAATAGCAAGTTGTATTCTATGTATTTATACTTATAAATAAATAGTTATACCATAACAAACAGGCTAGAGCCTGGGACAGAGTTAAGGGAACATCATGCTAGAGAAATACACATGCTTGGGAGTGTGCTAAAGCAGTTACCACCTGTCCTGGTAAACAGAAAGCAGCCACGAGGCACACAGTCAGTCTCCAAAAGTCTGGAGGGGCAGGAAGAAGGGCACATGGGGTTCCAACACTGACCAAGGGGTACCCTCCTACAGCTTTAAGGCCAGGCCAGCCAGCTCCTCCAAGTGGGAATGCTGCTGGCTTGCTTTTCTTTTTGGCCACCTGTGTTCAGTGAGTTTAGTCTGTCACCTATATGAAAAAATTGTGCATCCTTTGCCTATGTTGCGGGCCTGTCAATACAATGAGGCATAATGTACCTTTACACAGAATCTCTCTTGAAAGACAAAGCTCTGGCGAAGGGAAGAGAACTTTAGTTTCTTAGGCTTTCCATTGTTTTAATATTTTGCCACATGCATTTTTATAACTGATAGTATTTAAATAAGGAAGAGTCCTTAAAAAGAGTATATCCCTGAGCAAATGGTTGTTTAAGAACATACGGTGAAATTATAAACCAATCCAAAAAAAATAGCAATGAGAATTCAACATGATACATCCGAGGCTGGACTGTCTTCTATGGACAGAAGAAGCTTTAACTTCTTGCACCTCCCCACAGACTGGCCTCCCTACTGGGTCACAGGAGCCAGAGACTTAGCTACAACAGAAAATCTGGGTACAGGGCACAAACCTCCCAGGTGCGGCTGTCATGGATGTCCTTACTTTCCAAAGGTCACAGTGACTGACTCTAAGAACTGCCTCCACTCAAGTCAAAAACTTGGTAGACACATAGAATAGAAGGTTTCAGTTCTAGTCTATTACCTCAAACATCTGCAAACCTTGTAAGTCTAAATATTTCCAGATGGGTGGAACTTGTTTTAGATTTTACCCATTCCTGTGAGTCACTTTAAATGTTTTATGTCCACAGAGATGATCTGTGTCAGCGTCTTAAAGTAGAACTGACGGAGGGTGAGACAACTTCAACAACTTGTGTGTAGTAGTCACAGGCTATGGCCATTCCAAATGGGAAACTGACACGTATTACTACTACTGTCATTTTCAATCTGGCATGCCCTGGAACTTGCAACTCCCCAAACACCTTAGGGTTCCATTAGGGCTTACAAATGAGGGGTCTACAGTGGGGTCTAATACAGAAACCAGCTGTGAGCAAGGACTTAAAGAAGATGGAACAAAGTTAACTAACCCAAGCATGATAAGCACTTAGCCTGATAACAGGTCTAGAGCCTAACATTGTTATTCGGCTTCCAAGTACATGTTGGAACAGGTTTACAGTAATGCCCTGATTTCAAATATTTCTGAGTTACCAAAATTCCAGAAAATTCCTACATTCCTATAAGAAAAATTGCTATTTTAAGAAAATTCCTATTATGAGAAAAAGTATCATTTCTAAAGCCAACCAATGTTTCCTGCACTAATTCCACCACCCAAAAGGGAACAAAGATCCTTCGAAAATTTCCTGTTTTGTTAAAAAAATTTTCTCACCACAGATAAATAATGTCATGACTCAGAAAGGAAGTTACATGACACCACTGAATAAACTACCACTCTGGTACAATTATTTATGACCACACCAAAAGGCTAGCTGCCATGGAACGGGAGGGTGTTCTCCGGAAGGGCAGCATTCTATCGCAAGGTCTACTGAATGCTAAAAGGTAAAACCACTTGCTATCATGCAGCCCTACCTTAAATCCTGTTGGGCACCAATCCACAAACTGGATGGTGCGCTTGGTCTTGATGGTGGCGATGGCCGCGTTGACATCTTTCGGAACCACGTCCCCCCTGTACAACATGCAGCAGGCCATGTACTTGCCGTGGCGAGGGTCACACTTGACCATCTGATTGGCCGGCTCAAAGCAGGCATTGGTGATCTCGGCCACAGACAACTGCTCGTGGTAGGCCTTCTCCGCAGAGATGACCGGGCGTAGGTGGCCAGGGGAAGTGGATGCGCGGGTACGGGACAAGGTTGGTCTGGAATTCTGTCAAGTCCACGTTCAGGGCCCCGTCGAAGCGCAGGGAGGCCGTGATGGAGGACACGATCTGCCCAATCAGACGATTGAGGTTGGTGTACGTGGGCCGCTCGATGTCCAGGTTGCGCCGACATATGTCGTAGATGGCCTCATTGTCCACCATGAAGGCACAGTCAGAATGTTCCAAGGTTGTGTGGGTGGTCAGGATGGAGTTGTAGGGCTCCACCACAGCCGTGGACACCTGGGGGGCTGGGTAAATGGCAAATTCGAGCTTGGACTTCTTGCCGTAGTCCACCGAGAGCCGCTCCATGAGCAGAGATGCAAACCCAGAGCCGGTGCCGCCCCCGAAGCTGTGGAAGATGAGGAAGCCCTGCAGCCCCGTGCACAGATCCGCCTGAGGGAAAGCAGAGACCGTGAGTAATGCCTGCATACGCCACACCGCCAAGCTCCAACGGGCTGTGGTTGCTTCTCCTTGCCTCCGCAAGAGTACATGGATTCTAACTGTCTCCAGTGAACATGCATACACTTGGACGTGTGGCAAAGCAGACACTAAGATGTATGGATGCACTTCAGAAAGGAAGATGACGGAGTCACAATTCTGGCCTGGTCATTTTGCCAAAATGACCTCCTGCTCCCAATGCAAGGCCTACCCTCTCATTCAGGACAATGCCAACAGGAAGCCTTCCCAGTGCTCTCTTACCAGTTTGCGGATCCGGTCCAGGACCAGGTCAACAATCTCCTTGCCGATGGTGTAATGGCCTCTGGCGTAATTATTGGCTGCGTCTTCCTTTCCGGTGATCAGCTGCTCCGGATGGAAGAGCTGCCTGTAAGTCCCTGTGCGCACTTCATCTACAATGAGGAGAAACAAGGACACGTGTGCCACAGGTCTTTCAGGGTGATGTTAACTCACCAGCATGGAGAGATTCGGGGACCGTTCAATTACACCAGCACATGCTGTTCCTTGTAGGTCAGCAGCACCAGGGAGCATCTCTATGTTAACACACAGATCACAACTGCAGTCTCTGGCTCTAGGGAGGTAAACAACTCAAATACCAGCTGACCTTTCTCAAAAAAGGGAGCAGGGCTCTCACCCCCCCACAGGCAATTCTTCATATACAAACGTCTTTATTATACAAAGGGTATAATTAAAGGAAAAACCCTTGAGTACTAGACGGTCACCACGCCAGCGTGACTTTTGCCGGGCAGTCTCATCAGAGCATGCTATGTGGCCTGGGTTCCCAGACTGTAAAGTGACATTCTGTCATCTCCTGGGTGGCAGTGACAAGTACTCTCTTTGGAGCTCTCCTTGGAAACTACCTCAGGCATCTCACCTGGAGGAACCCAGCAAATGTTCTCTACTTACTGTCCTATATCTGAGATGGGTCAGGTCAAGACTCTCCTGCACAGCATTAAGATGGATGTTGCCCGGCACCCCGCAGGCAGAGTCTACAAGACCACCTGCCTGGGGCTGAGGCGGTCACAAATAAATCTGTCACCGGCCCATCTTACTTCTGGCAAAGCAGCTTATATTTCTGCATGTGAGGGTTTCTTATATTCAGGAACCTGAGCGCCACATTTCAAGCACTACCTTTCAGTTTCTCACCTATCATGGTCACACACATACCCGTGTGTCCATCATCCTTTCGCAGAGGGATTCGAAGGAGCACACTTGAAGATTCGGTGAGGATCTTCTACCCTCCCTGAACAGCCGCCCTCAGGCCCGAATACCTACCGACCACGGTGGGCTCCAGGTCCACAAACACTGCTCTGGGCACATGCTTGCCAGCCCCAGTCTCGCTGAAGAACGTATTGAACGAGTCATCCCCACCGCCGATGGTTTTGTCACTTGGCATTTGCCCATCGGGCTGAATTCCATGTTCAAGGCAGTACAATTCCCAGCAGGCATTGCCGATCTGGACACCGGCCTGTCCCACGTGGATAGAAATGCACTCTCGCTGGGAACCAGAACATAAATGTGAGACCCACTTCATCTTCAAGGTAACTGTCACTATATGGCATGCAAGTGAGACCTGATACCATAAATTAATGACAAGGATATGTTGAGAAATGCATCATTAGCTGAGTTCGTCATTGGGTGAGCATCATAGAATGCACTTACACAGACCTAGATGGTCTATCCTACTACATACCTAGGCTATATGATACAGTCTGTTGCTCCTAGGCTACAATCCTGTACGGCATTTTTGTACTGAATACTGCAGGTAATTGTAACACAATGGTACATATTTGTATAGCACAGAAAAGGTACAGTAAAAATACAGTATAAAAGATAAAAAAAATTGTACATGCGTACTGGGCACTTACCTTGAATGGAGCTTGCAGGACTGGAAGTTGCTCTTAGTAAGTCAGTGAGTGAGTGTGAAGGGCCTAGGACATGACTGTGCACTGCTATAGGCTTTATAAACACTGTCCCACAGGCCCTCCCCATGCTTCCTTATGACAGAAAAACAATGAGCTGTCAATGCTTCTCTATCAGGGATTGGGGGAAGAGGCAATCAGAAATAGTGGAGAAATTGGCTGTAAGGTGTAGATTACCATAATAGTCACTGTTAGAGGAAGTGAAAAGTGGCCTGAGGATCAATGGGAATAAGAAATTAAGATGAAGAGATAATACCAGTAATAAGGTTTTAGCTATTGCATGTTTGGAGCTGTGATCAGATTAAGAACTTGACATAGTCATTAAAAAAAAGGGGGGGTGTTTAATATGAGGAGGGGGTAGAAATGAGGATTCAGTATTTTGAATTTGGAAATTTATTCTTTGTTTCACTGACCCTATCTGGCATAAAAAGTTCTCTCTGGCATTGAATTGATGGACGAAATAAAACTTACCTATGCTTTACATTATTACAGTCTGAAAATATTTCCGAAGTACAAAGAAACTACCAAAGAAAACTTTTATTAAAGTGGCAGTGGCACTTCTTAAGGTAGCTCCTATGAACCTGTATCTGCACAGGATCTTAGGTGGAAATGCACTCTTGCTAGGAAACAATATAATTATGAGACCTTCGTCTTTAGGTAATGATCACTATATGGCACGCAAAATATAACTTAATATATGTATGTGTTTCAGAATATCTAAAGCTCTCTCAAACCTTATTTCTCACAAGGTTTATGTGACCCTCTTAGCTACCACGTACCAAAGTTAATTTCATTACCTAAGTGTTTCCTGCTATACAAAAATAAAATTATTTTAAAACTTGGAAGCTGTATGTCAATAGCAAAACTCCATATTACAGCTAGTCACAGTAATTCTATGAATAGCAGTTTTTGATTGTGTCCTGATTAAAGGATGAGATAAAGGTAATAGAGTTGCAGAAAGAAAAGTGGACTAGGACACAGGTCACCATGGCCAAAGCACTAGTGGTTATTCTCGGGTGTGTCTTCTATCTGCCCTCTAGTTCTACCTTCTTTTCTCCATCCAGCCCTATGCCCTGCACCCCCCCCCCGCCTCCCCCACTCCCGAGGCTGACCCACATGGACTGCATCAAAGGTTTTCTTTGCCCCCTACTTCTGGTTACTTTAGCCAATGGCAGACAGCAGCTACAGACCAGGTTAGATAGCAGGAGGTGTGGTCAGGGTGTTCCTTCTCCAGCTCCCTCTCTGCCAGACTGCAATGGGTATCAAGACCACAAGCTTTCAGCAGTCAGCCTTTATTAAGCTGCCCTCACCCCTTCAAGCCTCGAGCAGAATGGTCTGTTTGACCATTTAGTGGCAGGAAGTTGAAGCTTCTGGATAAGTAGGGAACTATGTCACCCAGCAAAAATATGAAGGTGGGCAAAACTGTTGGCACCTGAACACAAATCAAGGTACTGGCACCAAACTATACCAGTGGTTATTGGATCCTTCGCACTTAGGCACTCAGAGTTAAAAAGGGAAAAAAGGCCAATTTCATTTAGGAATGTCCTTGATGAAGTAAAAAGCATTATTAAATCTCTAACCTTCTGTACTGGACAAAATGAAACGCACACATAAAGTACTCGTGCACACGCTGAAATACTGCTGTCATGAGAAAAAGCACTTGTGTATTTAAATCCCCAACTGAACTAGCCCCCTATTTTTTCCTCCGTGAAATACTATCTGAACTGGCTATTCAGATTGAGATATCTGTTAATGTTAACATGTGTTGCTTTAAAATCAACAAATATTTTTACAGTTGTTTTAATTTCTAATGGGACAAGCACTGATATAACACATATATAAGGCTCTTCGATAATTTTTAATTAAGGGAGACCCTGAGACCAGAGTTTGAGAACCGCCCTCCTGTCTTCAAGAACCGAACACTACGGGCTGCTGTCTCAGAGACGGCGTCAAGGCCGTCCAACAACCCAGCTGCCATCTTGGCTCGTTACAGCAATTTCCCGGGAGCCTCCAGCCCTTGCGAACGCACCACACCACCAACCCCCAACCGCCCACTTCAACGCAGGGGGTCACCGCTGCTCTTCCGGCGCACAAACTCAGAACGAGCGACCTCCAGTGCCTGCCCGGGGGCCTCCAGCCCACACGATGGCCCCTTGCAGGGTGGTTCTCCGCTCCAGGGGCCTCCTGCGCCCTCCCCAGCCCCCTCTCTCTGCCGACGCCCGCTCCCGCGGCATCCCGGGTCCTTCTGTCTGGCTCACGTGGCGGGCTTCGTCCACCCTCCCGCCTGGGCGCCCGCCCACTAAGTTCCTGGGGTGCTGCCAATCGTGCCGGACTGCAGCACCCCTGCCTAGAGCCCGCACCCCAGGGCGCCTACCATGGTGAACGCTGCCGCCGCTGCCGCCGAACTCACCACCAAGACCTCAACCGTCCACAGCCGCTGCGCGCCCAACTGCCGCCCCCACGTCCGCGCGCTGCTTTTTATAGGCCCGCTGCTACCCAGGCGGCCATTGGTCCAGAGAGCCTTGAGGTGGGCTGAGGAATGGAATCCCACTTCTAATTGGCTGTTGCTCGACTTCGTGGAGTGTTGGGTTTTCTGATTGGGTGCGGGTTTGGCGGGAAGACTGTGGGATCAAGGAAGGTGAACCGCAGGCGGGAGTGGTCTGAGCCGTTCTCTGACTTTAGGTTGGAGCAGCTGTGGCGTCTATCCAGGTAGGGCACAGGACGTTAACCTGCACATAGGTCCCCGACAGCATGCGAATGACTTGACGTTGACTTTGTCCTGTAGCCCCCTCGCCAGGTGCCTCAGACCCACTCGTTTCCTGCTTCCGCTTCTTTTTCTCGTCTTTGCAAACATGGCCACCTCCTAGAGGTATACCCGTTATCTACCGAAAGTATGCACCCAACTACCACCACCCCCGCCTTTTCCACCTCTTTCCAGGGGCAGAAAGGCCTTTTCCATACAGCACCGTGGAATTGAGTATGATTCGATTACTGCTTTAATGAAGAATGGGTGTCCTGGGACAAGGGAGGGGAAGGTACGCAAAAGCTGGATTGGACACATTTTGGAGGACTTTGGACAATCATCTGATTCTTCCATTCTGTACAGATCAACTGAACTTTCTTTAGGATCCAATGTATGTTTACTTCCGGGAAAAGTCGGGGCGGGGGGCGCGTAGAAGAATCCAGGCGTACCCCCAGCTCATCCCCACAATATAGTACCCTGTTTTCGCGTTCCAGCCAGATCTTTTCCTTCTCAGAGGAGAGTGGTGAACGTGACCCCTGCCATGGAACACATAGGAGTTGAAACTTTTCTGTAGGACTTAGGGAGCCTCTGAATAGTGTCATCAGGTCCACCTTTGGAAAGATGGATTTGGTGGTAGGGAAGAAGGGAATGGAGGGAGATCAGCAGAGAGCTAGGGAAACCAGGAGAATCCCTCCCTGCTTCTTCAGATGACAAAGGTGAGTCTTTCTACCTTATTCAGCTTTGATGCTGCCATAACAAAATACCACAGACTGAGTGGCTTAACAGAAGTTACGTTCTCACAATTCTGGAGGCTAGAGAAGTCTCAGACCAAGTCTGGAAGGGTTGAGGTCTGGTGAGGGCTTTCTTCCTGGCTTGCAGAGGCTGGCTTCTAGCTTTGCCTTCACATGAGAGGGGGAAGAGAACAAGCTTTCTAGTGCCTCTTATAAGGACACTAATCTTTTCAGATCTGGCCTCACCCTTATGACCTCATTCAACCTTAATCACTTCCTGTCTCCAAACACAGTCACGCAGGAGGTAGAACTTTAACATATAAATGTGGGGGAGGGTGACATGATTCCATCTATAACACCCTCCTTCCTGAGGGCCCCAACCATAAGATACACATAACTGCATTGTAAGCTGTATCACTTTGTGTTTTTAATTACTGTTTATTTTTCTAATTAGAAAATAATACATTCTTATAATAGTGCAGAAATGCAGTAAAATGTAAAAGTTAAAATCCAAAAACCAACAGTTTTTTTTTTTTGGTCTTTTTCTGTATGTGTGTGTATATCTAGATACACATATATAGTCATATTTTCTTACATAATTTGGATCAAACAATTTTTTTTTAGTAACAGGTTTCTTGATATAATTCACATGCCATACAATTTACCCATTTAAAGTCGTACACAATTTCATGGTTTTTACAACATCCAATTTTACAACATCCAATCATCCCCCAAATGCTAAAAAGAATCTAGTCAACCTTTGATTTCTACCTCCAGATTTGCCTCTTCTATACAGTCATATAAACTGAATCATACAATACGTGGACTTTTGTGACTGACTTCTTTAACTTAGCACACATATTGTTTTCAAGGATCATCCATCTTGTAGCATGTACCAGTACTTTGCTCCTCTTTTTTTAAACATCTTTATTGATACACAATTCACATACCATACAATTCACCTATTTAATATATATAATTCAATTACTTTTAGTATATTCATGTAGTTGTGCAACTATTATCACAATCAATTTTAGAACATTTTTATCACCCCAAATTTCACTCCTTTTTATTGCCAAGTAATGTACCATTTTACGGGTACACCACATTTTATTTATCCATCAGTTGGTGAGCATTTGCATTTTATTATGTGGATATTAAGAACAAGTTTTTGTGTGGACATATGTTTTCACTTCTTTAGGAATGTATTTGCTGGGTTATGGTAATTCCATGTTTAACCTTTTGAGGAACTGCCAGACAAACCATGTGATTTTTTATCCTTATTTTCTTACTTAACATTAATCATGTGCATTTTCATAAATTTTTAAATGTACTTTGAGCACTTGGCTTTTAATGTTTGGAGAGTTCCAACTCTTTGTTAACTAATCCCCTCTTTTTGGGCCTTTAAATTATTTCCTATTGCCATTATTATAAACAGCATTTCTGTACAGCAGATTAGTCAGACCATTGGCTTAAAGCACACAGGCAGTTTTAAGGCTGTTGGTGCATAATGAATGCCTTCCAACAAAGTTGTGTCAGTTTGCATTATGTAAGTTGAGTTTGAGAATGCCAGTTGCACACATCTTGTATTTTAATTGTCTTCCAAGGTAAGTCACCAGGGCAAGGATTTGTTCGGGCATCTTTGACCCCATACAAGCTCAATGTGTAGCATAGAGTACAAACTCATGTTACGTGAATGAGTGAGAGCAAAGGAAGGCGCAGGTTAGTGCAGTGGTTGTGGGTAGAGAGGGGGTACAGGTGTCTGAGTCATCATGAAGATTGGCTTCATAGGACTCACCACCTGGTTGACATGGGGACTCAGTGCAGAGTCAAACGGTAAGAAGGCATCACGAGGCCACACTCCACAGTCATTTAGGAGCAGACACTGGTAGGGACGGTCTGAAGACTGGGGCAACTCTTTTTTGTACTCCACTCTGCGGGCAGCAGTCTTTATGCAAAGCCTGGAAGAATTACCTTCACTGAGCTAGCAAGGTCATCAAACTCTCTGTTCACTTGAATGTCCTGAGGAGAAACCCATTACAAAACAGTACGTTATCACTTTCTTAGAACTTGACTTTTCACTTACACACACAGGTCTCAAAGAAGCTCCTTAGGACAGCTTCTCTCCTATGGATGAAAATGTCATCACTCCCCAAATTGTTAAAATTGAGAAGAAAAAGGTCTCGAGGTGGGTTTAGAGGCCTGCTCTATTTCTTAGTCTGGGGGCTGGTTACATAGGTGTATCCTGTTTGTTAAAATTCACTGAGCTCTGCCCTTAATATATGTGCCATTTTCAGCATAAATGTTGTTCTTCAATAAAATAAGAGAAGAAGGGGCGTTTGAAGGAAGAAAACTAGCACTGAGTGAGTCTTTTTTGACAAGTCCTTTCCATAGGGTCTGTCATCTCTTCCCACCTTCACAATGTCCCTGGGTGGTTGGCCCTGTTGCACATAAAGATAAGTTTAAGTCCTGGGAAGGGTTTGACAAGAAAGGTAGGGATTCAGAAGTATTTCTCTTAAAGCTGAGGATAAAATCTGGGCTAAGATTAGACTAAATATAACAGTTAAGGAACAAGAAAATAGAACACTGTATGTAGATTAGTGTTGATCTCTAATTTAGAACCTGAGATCCCATGTGATGGGCTCTGGACTTGGTTCCAGACCTGTCTGGTTCCAAACCCTGTGGTATTTTCATTATACTGAAAGCTGCTGATAATAACAATACATTGTATTGAAAAAGCATTTATTTTGGTAGGACAATTTCATATATCTTTCCATTTTTTAGAATGATAGAATCCAGTGCTGACAGGAGGTCTCAGAGCAGAGGGAACATGGTCATGGCAAGCTATTCTCTGGCTTTGGAGCCATAGAAACCAGGCAGGTAGAAGGAAAGAATAAGGATATTTGCCACCAGTTGTCCCAAGCCTGAAGGACTAGAACTGTAAAAACACATCTATGGAAAGGCTTTGACTCAAGGCTGGGTTAAAATAAATCAAGATAGAATAAGCAGTGATTTGTGATCAGACTTTTTAAAAAATATATTTGAGGATTCTCTCCTCAATGTTAACTGCCTTAGAGAAGAGTGATATTTGTTTCTATATTAAAAAGGCAAAATTGAATGAAAAGAGGTCCCGATTTCTCTCACAACCATGCAAGTGACTCTTCTAGCACCACAATCCGCCTGCAGGCAGTGCAGGCTGGTTGGGGAAGGGGGCCGCCCTGCCAGTGCTGAACCTGCGATCCAAGTATCAGTGAAGAGGGAGCGCTATGCCCCCTGAGCCACTTGTTCTCTTAGCCCATGAACAATCCAGGCGGGGGTTGAGGTGAGACCACAGTGGTACCCTCGGTCAGGAGTGGGAGTGGAGCCAGAGTGGCATCACAACCTTCATTTGTTTAGGCTTAGGGTGGAACTCAGACTTTGCCATGCTATGTATGTGGCCAGGGCACTCTTATCTCTCTAAGTCTTACTTTCTTCTTCTAAATGACACTTCACAGGGCTGTGGTGAGGTTTATGAAAAGCTCTTACAGAGAAATCTAGAAGCTCCAGGGCAGACACCGGATTATCCTGGACAGACTTGAGAACACCCAAGCAGCCTTCACTTCTCATGGGATTCCTGGACACCTAGAAAATACACGTGAACACAAAACAGAAAAGATGATCCCAGGGAGGCCAAGAGAAAGCAAGGAGGAGGGTTGCCTCATGTCTGATGATGTGCCTCAGGACATCCCCACTGCCTCAGCTCAGTAGGCATCTCCATTTGCCCTGGGTGAGGCTGCAGGGCTGGGGAAGAGTGGAAGGGGGTGGGTACTGGATAAGCACCCACCAAGTGCCTGGCTCTGTGCCCATGCCAAGGATATAGACACACAAGATACAACCCCACCCTTAAAGAGCTCACCTGCTGGGGAAAGAGGAGAAAAAAAATAAAAACGCCATGTGATAAGTGCAATGAGAGAATGTACACCAACTTTATCTGGGAGGTAAAGGTTGGATGAGTAGTAAAACACCTGAGTTCAGCTTTACAGGTGAGATACGCAGAGCTAGGCATTTCAGCAAGAAGAGCAGCAGCAGCAAAGATGAAATACTGCACTATGTGCACGAGAATTCTGAGCAGCTTGGATGAGAGAAATTTCAAGGCAGGAGGGAAGAAGGGTCGATTGACAGTGCCCAGATCCCAATGACATGCTGTGAATGATGCACTACCAAGCTCAAATTTATCCAGTGGAGACCCTCTGATGGGTTTAGAGCAGGGAGGGACAGAGGCATATTTCTGATTTGAAAGATCATCTGGTAGCAGATGAGAAGGAAGAGCCACAGATGGGAAACTAGCAGGTCAACAGAACTTGAGAAGGAGAAATGAGAAAGAGGAGAGGACAGCCTGAGCACTCTCAGGAGGTGAGATGAAGGAGGGAAGATGTGGATAAAAGAGGGAGAGACAAGCACTGGCCCCAGCTTCTGACTCGAGAAGGAGCCCCCCATCCCACCCACCCTGCTCCACACACACACTGAGAATCAGCCCTTATAGGGAGATGATGCTTTCAGGTTGGACTCAGAATCTGACGTGCTATGGGATATCTAGGGAACTATCCAACAGATGGAAATGTGGATCCAGAGCTTAAGAGAGAGGTCTAGGTTGCAGGGGTGGGAGAGAAACGAGCCTCGGGCTGGGAATAGAGGTGCTGCAAGGGGCTCCTCTGCCAGTAGAGGGAGCTCAGCGCTGGGCAGGGTTGAGTGCTCTCTAGAACTGGAGGTACTGTCTTCCGAGCACATGCTGTTGACAGTGGTCCTCATGGACCTGCTTCACCCTTGGTTGCACCCTCCCTGCTCTGTCTTCTGCTCAGCTGATTCCTCCCCAGTGGCAACCCTGGAGGATGGGAACTCCTGCTGTGCACACAAGCCTCAGGTCTGAGTGGTGGCCTACAGTACGCCTGGGCTGACCATGGGTTCCAGCAAGACTAGGGGATGTGCAGGGGAGAAGACGAAGGGCAAACAAGTGTGCCCCAAACAACCCTCAGCAGCAGAGCCGCACTCTGGTGGGCTGACAAAGAGGACAGTAGTGATTTGTGATCAGACTTAGGATTTAGTGATGCCACTGAGAGGGAAGGACGGAGGTGGAAGAGGAGTTTGAATAAGTACGTGGGCCAAGCCAGAGATGGGTGAGTGAGTGGCAAGGGGAAGAAGTGGTTACAAGAGGAAGCCAGGAGCCCCCTCTGCCACCCGGGCTCTAGAACCTATGTACCCTGCTGCCATTGGAGTGGGATGTGGCAGGGGAGGGGTCTGTCTGGACAGGCACAGGCAGGTCTTGCTGGGGCCTCCCCCATCAGGCTAGCACTCACAACAAGAATCCTCAGTGTCTGGTTGACCCGGAGGCCCAGGCCCAGGCTCAGGGCTCCCACCATAGAGATGCGGTTGTTACTGCAACAGAATGACAGGTATATTATGCTACCTTCCGATGACTGTGCAGAGCCAGATTGTCCCAGGGGCTGCTAGTGCAGCCACCAGGTAGGCTTTTTCGCCTCCACTCACACCCTGGGGACCCTGAACAGGCCAGTGTATAAAAGCTGTATAGTAACTCTGCTTTATTGAGGCTCCCAGTGTCCAGCAAGATCACCCAGCAAACTCCTGGAGCATACTCCCTCTCCCCACCCCCACCCCGTGGAGTTCAGCTGCTGCTCCCTGGCCCTCAGCTCAGCAGGTGTTCTGCCCCAGCTGGCACCCTGTGCCTGTTACCATGACAGCATCTGTTCTGGAAAACTACCTGGCTCCTCCCCCAGTCTTCTCTTCCTCCAACTGGACCCAAACTCCAGCCCCAGCATGGCTCTTGGCCACTTTTTCTCTGAAGCCAATCCCTTTTCTTTCTGACTTCTCAGACCCCACTCCAGCCTTGAATTTCAACATCTCTCTGGCCTTGGATCCTTCCATGAAGAGGAAAGGAAGGCAGGTAGGCCCTGTTAACTATGCACACCCTGGGAGGGGCTCAGCCATGCAGCCCATGACTCGTCAGGCTTCTGCCTCTCTCCTTTCCTCTGGGCTCACAGCTCCTGCTCTGGTTACCTGCTGAGGGCTGAGACCCTGCTTTTGCCAGAAGAAGCAGCTCACACACTGCAGACCCTCCCAGCAGCCACGTACTGAGCAGAGCGTGCATGTGGGCCCACTTGTCAGAGTCAACTTCTCTTCTGAAAGGGAGGAAAACTCACACAGAGCACCAAGCCCACACCAGGCTCTGCAGAAGAGGCTTCACACGTTTGCAATTCTAAGTCCCAGCTTGTGTGGTAGGAATTATGAGCCCAGCATAAAAATGATGACCTCAAGTGAGAGGACAGAGCCGGGTGCTCCTGGATTATGGCTCAAGCCCCATCATAGGTCGATGGTGGTAAGTTTGGGAATTAAGGTTGTGAACAGCAACAAGATCATGGAGCCCCTGGTCCCTGGGGTGGCTATGGGCCCAGAGACTGACACAGGACACCCTGTACTCCTTACCTCATGTTAAGTTCCTCTAACACATTGTTGGTCTTAAGTGCCTCACCCACTGCAGAGGCTCCAGAGTCTCCAAAACCATTGTATGAGATGTCTAAGACTCTCAGGAAGATGTTTGCCTGGAATGCAAAAACGCAAAGCTATGGGACCTCAGGTGGCAGTGGAGAAAGCCAGGGCCGCAGCCTCAAAACCCGCAATGTCTGAGGTACAAATAGTGTGGACTGAGAGCAGAAGGACAAAGGTTCCAGGGAAGAGTATTGTGGATTAGATGATGGTGACCAGTAGAGCTGAACTAGAAGCACAGCATAGAGTGCGGGTGTGGATGTGAAGGATCCTGAGACTGAGGCGTTTGCCTGCAGCAGTAGGCCCCAGAGACAGAGTGACCAGACCCCATGCTCACTTGGGGAGTGTTTTGAGGGCAGGGACCTTGAGGCACAGAGCAGTCCAGGGCCCAGAGTTGGATGAAATCTTCCCAAGGGACTGTGATTGGAAGAAGGTGGGAGCTTGTTGGTGTGCTGGGAGGACAGAGCACAACCTCACCTGGTGGGAGGACCCCAGCTCAGCCCCTGTCAGAGGCAAGGCATAGCTGCTGTTCCTGAGAAGGACCCCATAAAAGTAGCCAACATGGGGAACATTGCAGATGCTTTGTGTCACCCTGGCAGGGACTGCAGTCACCCATTCATGCAGCCTATGAACCACAATATACAAGGGAGAAGGTAGGCTAGTGGAGTGTGGGATCCAAGGGTGCAAGGGTGTCACTCAAGGAAACATCTGCACATGCCCCACAGTGAGCATGTGTCACAAGACTGCACACTGTCCCCACCAGCTGAGGGTCTGTGATGTCTGGGGAAGGTGGGCAACATTCAGCTGTGGACCTCTCAGTAGGTAATGTGAGACTGAGCACAGTGTATTGAAGCATTAAATGGGGCTTGGAAAATTAAAGCCACCTAACAAAATATTCCTTAAGCTTTGCTTAAAAGATCCAAGGGTCATTTCTGAAGAGCTACAACAACAGGGTGCTGGCCCCTGGGAGACCTGCCCCCAAGGGACAGGCTAGAGGGGCTGAC
Organism: Eonycteris spelaea; assembly: GCA_003508835.1. NCBI lineage: Eukaryota > Metazoa > Chordata > Mammalia > Chiroptera > Pteropodidae > Eonycteris > Eonycteris spelaea. Next base: position 1,699,316 of record PUFA01000253.1, read on the forward strand.
TATGGAGTGGGGCTGGGGGCCTCATACCTCCAGTCCCCTGGCAAAGGCAATGGCTCCTGGCCTCGAAGGTGATTCCAGCTTATGTTAAGCTCAGTGAGTCCAGTGTTTTCTGCCAGGCCGGTCCAAGTGTCTCCCCTTCAGAAACACCAAGACAGATTTTCTTATTCTCTGTTCATTCCTTCAAAAAATGATACTGATGCCTGCTGTGTGCCAGGGTGTCTGCTGGGCATGAGGCTCATGGAGTTGAACCCAACATGGGCCTGCCCTGCCCCCAAGGATTTCACATTTAATGGGGGAGACATAAATACAAATGATGGGATATACGCTATTATAGACTCCACACAGGGAGGTGTGGGAACAGAGTAAGGGCTAACCTTCTTTGGAGTGGTGGTCACAACAGAGGAGATAACCTTGAAGCCTGAGGTACTCACCACACATATCTGTATGCACAGTGGACAGCAGACACAGGAAAGAGTGAATGAATGTGCAGAGGCACAGGGAGCACAGGCCTGGCTCTGGGGCTGTGGGAGGGATCCAATAAGATGAAGTAGGAGTGATGGGCAATTGAGAGAGGCCTTAAAAACTAGGACAAGTGTCTTGGGCACCGCCCTATGGGTGGAGAGGAGACAGGGAGGGCTTTAAGAAGTGACAAGGCTGAATTCCTTAGCTGGTGTAGGGGATGGACTGGGGTGGGTGGGAGCAGAGACAAAAGGCTAGGACCAGTTGAAAGGCTAGTTCCATAGTCCAGGCAAGAGGTGACAAGGCTAACACAGTCGTGATGGAGAGGAGGCAGCAGTGGTAGAGAAATGAAATGGTTGGGGAGATGTGTGGAGTGAAAAACCCTAAGAGATATTTAGCATGTAAAGTGGGCAGAAGCCACACCAAGCCACCCACCCTGCTCCTGACTCTGTCAGCCCTCAACCAGTCTGGCCTGCTTCCAGGTCTCAAAAGTGTCAGCATTAGCCCACTTCTTGGCTACCCCTCTGCGTGGAACTGTTGATCCCCCTCTTCACCTGGTTGACAGCTCTTCATCCTTCTAACTGGGATTCCTGGCATCAGGAAGCCTTGCTTGCCTAGCTGGGCTGGGACACCTCAGGACCCATGTCCACTATGCTTCCATCCTTCCAGGCTCTGACCCTTAGATCTCTTTCTGCCTGGCTTGTCTCTCCCATCAGCCTGAGAATTCCTGAGGGATCTGAATTTGATCCCTCTCTATGGTCCCAGCACCTAGCACTGAGTAAGGCTGGACTGAAGAAATGCACAGAGGAAAAACCTGTGAACTAACTGAGCAGTGCTCTCAGCCGGCTGCTCAGCCAGTACGCCGCGCAGATCCTTTTAGCACCTTGGAGAGCTCCCTGCAAGCCGTGAGGACTGCAGAACTCTGGCTCCAGGCCCAGCACTAGGTCTGACTCCTACAGGTTTTAGATAAGGTACTTTCTATTTCCTCAGACACTTCCAGGGCTGCGAGGAGAGGGTGATGCCCCCAGTTTGTAGGGAAGTCTACTTTGCTGAACAGCTAGAAGGTGAGATGTTTCTTCTATATGCAAGAATCGACTGCTGTAGTTCCAGTGCTTGGCCTTTGTGAAGCTTGCAGCCAACCTATCAGGTAGGTACTACCATTGCCATGGGTTGTTGCGGGCAGGGGAGACTGAGACTCAAGCTCCTTCACCTCTCAAGGGAGTCAGACCCACCCACATATTCCTGCTTGGGGAAACAAAATGGCCCACTGAGTCTGTCCTTTTCCAGGCTGAAGACCCCTACCCTATATTGTGCAGCAGCCTACATGGGGCCTTAGCTTCCAGCCATCTCCATTCTGGCTGCCTCTCTGGTGCTTCCCTTCTGACCATGCAGGCCCAGACAGAACCTATACTTAGTTGGCTGAAAGTCTGAAGTGAGTTTCTCTTATTTCACTGACTTCTCACAATAATTTTCTTAGGAGGCAAACTGGCTCTCCAGCAGTTATATTGTAGGGCTGAGTCTCACAGGCCAAGACTGGTACCATCCACTTACTCTAAGCAGCTTAAGACAGAGCAGTATTCCCAAACTTTCTGGATCAGACAAATCTTCTGGAGCATCTGTTAAAATGCAGATGACTAGGCACCCCACTCAACAGTCTTGTGCAGCAGGTCCAGGGCCCAGGAATCTGTATGTGTAATCTAGGGTCCCAGGTGGTTCTTATAATTGATTGGAGTGGTTGGAGGCAGGCAGGTAGAACTGCATGTTCCTGGCAAAGCAGACAGCCCATGCAAAGGCCCTGGGCATGAGAGAAAGTGGTAAGATCCAGGAATCCCACTGATGTCTTCCACAGCACTTGGAATAAAATCTTCATGCCTTTTGCCATGATTTGTAGCCCTGCAGCCCCCTGTTGCATCTCTACTCCATGGCCTAGCCACTCCCCCTGGCTCACTAGCCTAGTCACACTGGCGTCTGTCATTCTGGGAAATAGGTCTGCAGGTTCATTACTCTTCTGCTTGAAATGCTCCCCCTCTGGTCTTGCCATGCCTAATCCCTTCCCCCCGCCACCACAGCACATTTTGACTTAAATGTCACCTCAGCTCAAAGGCCACCCCAATCATCCTTCTAAAGCAGGGATGTCCATTCTTCCCTAGAATCATACCCTGTTTATTTCTTGTGTACGCCAAGATTATGGAGAATTATCTGGTTAATATATGCCTTGAGTCAGGCCTTTGTTTTGTTTATGGCTAGATTCCTAGTGGCCAAATGAGCTTCCAGTGCATGTGGCAGTGGGCAGTGAGATATTGTGGGATGGATTAAGAGTTCTGTGTAGAAGGAGTGAGAAAAGGGCAGGTGAAAGTGGGACATGGGGAGCAGGAGCCAGAGCACGGATGCTCAGAGCGGTCCTGCCAACCGCTACGCACCCTGCCCCAGGAAGATGGTCTCAAGTGCCCCATGGCGGCCTTGGTCAGGTATTACCTGCTTGGTCATTTAGGTGGTTATAGCTCAGGTCCAGGGACTTCAGGCCCGTGTGGGCCAGTAGGAGGTCAGCAAGGTACTGGGCCGCCTGCTCCTCCAAGCCGTTCCCTGCCAGCTGTAACTTCTGTATGGCTGGGTTCACTGTGAGGGTGGCACAGATGGCCTGGGCTCCCACTGCTCCCAGCTGGTTCTCTGACAGGTCTACATCTGGGGGCCGGAACCACTCCTCAGTCAGTGGGATCCAAAGCCAGGCACCAGCCTCCTCTACCCTCCCCATCTCCCAAACCTTCAGGACTGAAGTAGCAGAAGGGGATTGCAGTCGACTGTCCTGGGGTACATGGCAACTGTGCCACCAACAGCTGGGTCTCCTCAGGCCCGGGAAGCTTCCCTGACATCTATCCCTACCCTATGCGTCCACAACTTTTTTGTCAAGGCTTAAAATCACCTCCTTCGTGTTGCTATGGAGAATGCCTGTGATGAAGATGCAGCCACCCTGTTGATGATTCGTGCCTGGCAGCAATATAACCCACCCACAGAAGCCCTCACTGCCACATTTCTGGGGACTGGCAATAATAGTCCAAGTGGTCATGCTCAGAGCACTTATGTGAGCCAGACACAGTTTCACTAATGCAACCACATCCCCAAAGGCTAAGTGGCATTGTTGGGGCCATCTCACAGATTGGAAACAGGCTCAGGGAGGTCGCGCTTCTCACCCAAGGTCACCCCCCTCTTCAGTGGCAGAGGCAGCATTTGGATCTAGCCCCACCCAACTCCCACCCCGCCCTCCTCCCTCTCATTCCGCCCAGCTCCCACCTCTGTGTCAAAGGACTCTTCCACCTACACTCAGGCCTTGGAGGCCACCACCTGCAGAGCGTGCTCTCAGTAGAGGAAGGGAGTGGGTGGGGCAGGACAGGTCAGGAACAGGGTGGCATTCAGCATTGGGTGCACCACAGAGGGTGCACCCTCTGTAGTGGAGGACTATGTAGTGCTCCACCCACCCCACTCCTGTGATGAGGCCCCGCCCCAGCAACACCAGCAGGCCCCAGGTTAAGAAGGTCTGGCTGTGGCAGGTGGGGTGGGGGATGGGCACACCCCTCAGGAAAGGGAGGATTCAAGCCTGCCCACCAGGCTCAGCACCTACCACAGATGCTGCTGTTTTTACTCAGGGCACCTGCCAGGGCCTCCGCACCAGCCCCACAGAGCTCGTTGTCTCGAAGGTCCAGCCGCTTGACATAGGGATTGGAGGTTAGTGAGGAAGCCAGAGCCTGGGCTCCCTGCGACAGAGAGGGGTCTGAGGCGCCTAGTCCTCCCCAGGGTTGAAAGCCCCAGACACAGCTAGCTACTCCTCTGATGCGTGTTTCCAGGGCTCAGCCTTCCAGCTGGAAAAACTTCCCTTTCCCACGTGCCGAGGGACACCTGTTTCTTGTCCTAGGTTCCACGAAGATCTCACCTCCTGGAGTCTGTCCTGACCCCCTAGCAGGCTAGGTGCCCATTGTAGGCTCCCCAGGCTCTTATTCTGAACTCTGTCATAGGCCTGATCCCACCTGTCACCCAGATGTGGGGGGGTGAGACGTGCCTGACAGAGAAAGGCCAGGAAGTGTGTGGGATGGGCTCAGAAAGGGGGCTACAGCCATGGCTGCTGCCTCCCAGGTCCTCTCCCTTCAGATCTGGCCCTAGGGGGACTCCAGGGGTACCTGGGGCCCCAGGCCACGGTGACGCAGGTTCAGTTCTGGTGTGCTCCCTTGGCGCAGAAAGCAGGAAGCAGGCACGACGCTGTGGGCCTGGCAAGACCTCAGGTAGAGGGTGTCCTTGACTACTTCTCCAAGGCCCTGGGTGCCTGATAAGAAACAAGGGGAAGAATGTGGATCCCTCCCCATGCACAACCAGCCACCTTCCAAGGGCTCCCCTGTCCTCTGTCACAACCCAGCATTTTAACACCACTCTGGAAGTGTGTTTGAATGGTGAAATTCCTTATGTGGCTAGGAGCATTTCAGGGAGGGCACGGGGCTGGAGTTGCCTCCAGCCGCCCTGAAAGTGTCCCACAGAGGGGAGTGCTCCCTGCTCTGCTGGACAGGGGTCCCCTGTCCTCTCCACTCCAGTCTGCCCCTTCCACCCCTCCGAAGAAGTCCCCAAGGTGAAGAGATAGGCCTGTTCCCCGCTGCTCGGGGGCACCTTCAGTCTCCAGGTCAGAGTCCGAACCCTCCTGGGTCTCTGGGACTCCTGCAAGATGCCCAGCGGCGGCCACCGCCTCTTTCTCCTCCTCTTCATTCTCCCCAGACTTCTCGCAGGGACTCCTCATGGTGACGCTCATTGTGTGGTTGCGGGCACTGAGGCCCAGACTGTGTGCACCGCAGCACCTAGATTGAGGGGCCTGGGGATGTGGGTGGACCCTCGAGCTGCATCGACCAGTCACATGTGGTGTGCAGCGAACAGGCGCCCGCTGTAGCCAATAGAGACGCGCTCCCCCGGCGGCAGTCGCCCTGGCAACCCAGTATTGTTGGTTGCTGCAGAAACCGCCGCTGGCCTGCGCTGACCTTGAGTCTGCTCCCAGCTGGGAGAGACAGGGCGCGCGCCAGCGGCCAGGCGCAACGCGGGGCGCTCTGAAGGCGCTGTTCTCCCTGCGGTCCCGTGCAATTCCAGCGTCGCACTCCTTCCCAAGGACTGGGGAACAGGCCTGATTCTAGAGCTCGCACTTTCGTCTCTGCGCTTGAGTGGTTTGAGCGGTGGGGGGTGGGAGCAGCTCTGCGCGGGCATCACACAGGGGGACCTGGGACCTTGCAGAACCCGGTGGCTCTCCTCTCTGGAGCCAGAGTCGCACTCTCCTTCTGTGGGTTCCAGTTCTCTCCCATGCTCTAGCGTCGCATATGCAACTTCACCCGCCAGGAACATTGCTCCCGAAATTTGTTGAACTTCAGAATCTTGAAGTGTCAAGATCAGAGGTCACGTCTTCCTGAAGCTTTCCTTGGCTCTTCCTCTGAGCTCCTCTCATCCCAATGCCATCCTCTCAAAGTACTTATAACACCTGTCATTCCCACGCCAACCAAGGAAATGAGGCCAGAGGGCAGGGGACAGGGGCTGCTCCTCTGCCTGTGCCAGGGATCTGACAGAGGGAGTCTGGAGAGGGGGGAGGCTCGGGCAGCTGGGAGTTGGGACTGAGTCCAGGGGTGGGGGGTGGAGGCTGGATCCTGCTCTGAGTGGATCCTATCCCTTTAATAGCTGCTGGCCTGGCCCCACTTGGGCTCCTGCTTTACCTCCTGTTCAGCTGTGACTGCAGCTGCTATGCTGACTCATGTGCCCCGGCAGCCATCAGGGACTGGGAGCATGGGCTCCCCAGGGGCCTTGGCTGGCTGGGGGCTTCTGGATTACAAAACTGAGAAGTACGTGATGACCAGGAACTGGCGGGTGGGCGTTCTGCAGAGGCTGTTGCAGCTCGGGGTCATGGTCTACGTGATAGGGTAAGAGAACAGCTCCCGGCCACACTTTCCAAAGGGACTGTGACTGGTCCTGCTGTGATAAGGGTTGAGAGTTTGACTCTTCAGGGACTGGGCTGATGGTAGTGGAGGTGGGCGGGTTGGGACAGGGTAGAGGAAAGACAGAAGGAAGGATCTCTGTCTGTCTAGGGGCCAGCGGGTGCAAGAGCAAGTTGTGTGCTTGAGTCTTCCTGTGTGCCCACCTGCCTCTTTCCTGGGCCTTGTCCCCAGGCCCATTTGGGCTCTAGGCACTGAGCAGAATGGCCCCCAACCCTGCCCAGCATGGCCCTGGGTGGGGTGGGACGTAATTCCGGACATTTGTGAGCGCTAGAGCAGTCAGGCCCCCTATAGAGACCACCAGTTCTAGCTGGGTCAGGGGACTCTTTAAGGAGGAAACTTGGTCTAGCCAGGGGAGGGGGAGAGTGCTGACTGGTGAAGGAGGTGGTAGTGGGCACCTCCAACTCCATGGTGCCTGTAGGAGACTCCCATGAGGGCACTGGCTCTCTAATGCACGGCCTGTGTTTCTGGTGAGAGATGAGGGTGGAGAGGGCCTGAGCAGTGTGAAAGTTTATCGGATATGAGGAAGAGAGGCTGGATGGGGGGCCAGCTCTGCCACTGACCACCGTGTGTTGAGGACACACCACACTTCCCATTATCTCCTCCTCAGGTGGGCCCTCCTTGCCAAGAAAGGCTACCAGGAGCGGGACCTGGACCCCCAGATTTCCGTTATCACCAAACTCAAAGGGGTTTCTGTGACCCAGATCAAGGAGCTGGGGAATCGGCTGTGGGACGTGGCTGACTTCGTGAAGCCAGCACAGGTGGGTGCCTAGTGCTGCTGCCAGGCAGTGACACCTCCGATACCACCCTTGCAGTGAATGTGTGTGAGACAGGCATGCAGTGCCAAAGGGGAGCGCTGGCACTGTCACAGGGCCAGGCTCGGGAAAGGCCTTCCGAGGAGTGGCACCTGGACAGGGTTGTTGGGAACGTGTACGAGGTTTACAGGTGGATGAGGGGTCAGGTCAGGAAGCCAGGCCAAGGGAATTACATTCACAAAGGCTACATCTGGAAAAGAGTGGACCGTCTGGGAACTCAAGGCTTGAGCTGGAGGGTGGGCTGGAAGGGGTGTGGGGGGCCAGGGGCTGGAGCTTCCTGAATGCTCCCCTCCCTGACCTGGGGTGCTGCTGTCAGGCACTGCCCCTCTGCTCCTCCCATACTGCATTTCCGGCCCCTTCTTCTTCCAGATTGTTCACAGCCTGTTTTTACCTCTGTCCTACTGATTCTCAGACTGTAGCCCTAGTGACAACAGCTGCCTCCAAGGGGCATACCCACCACACCCACAGAGAAATCATCTCCCTCTCCCAGTGTGGCCTTTTACTCCACCAGTGCCAGAGTCAGACCCAGCTTGACACCTTCCTGTCCTTCTTCCCCGTCCTTTCCATCACCTAATAGTTTAAACTGCTGCCCGTGCCTTACCCGGTTGAAACTGTGCTGTTCTAGTGGGTCCCCAGGTGTACCTGTGCAGCAGCCAGGCTGAGCTTTCACATGTGACATGTGACAGAACCTTGCTTTCCACCCTTAGAAGGCTCCCTGTCCATGATGGTGGCCACCAAGTCTCTTCAGACCGTGACCGCTGCCGCACCCCTCTGCCCTCTGCCCAAATTTTACATGCCCTTTGCAGCGTTCTCACATTCAGCACGCAGGTGCCAGCCACCCTTTCTGTCCTTGGCCACCCTTTGCCCAGGACAGAGCTCACCATTTGCCTCCCTACTCCTTGGCCATGTGTCATGTGTGCAATGAGAGGTCCACCTTCCTACCAGCCTGAGGGGGGGGTGCCCAGCCCAACTCAGCTCCAGACTTCAGGATCTAGAAACAAGAGGTTCTTGGAGAATTCTGGTTTAGTGAATGGGAGTGAACATGAGAAATAAATTTGTCTCAATGAGGCAGATGTGGGCTCAGAAATGGCCAAGAACAGTCAGCCTCCCATCTCTGCTTTGACTTGCCTCACTGGAGACATTTTCCTGGGGCACAGGGTTGGTGACTCGATGGGGCCAGGACCCTTTTCCTCAACACCAAGCTGCCGGCTTCTGGCCTCTCCCACTGAGGGAGCCATGTGGGCACCAACTCTGACACTTGCCTTCTAGGGAGAGAATGTGTTCTTCTTGGTGACCAATTTCCATGTGACTCCAAAACAAGTTCAGGGCAGATGCCCAGAGGTAGGTTGCTCACACTTTCAATGGGTCCCCGGTTCCTTTTCTATCCCTGGGTCACCAGCCATGTCCTCCCTTCTCCTTCCCAGGTAACTGAGAGCTCAGTATGTGCTACTGTAGTGGTCCCCAAAGCTTTTGGCACCAGGGGCCGGTGCTCCTATGAGAATCTAATGCCCGATGATCTGAGGTGGTGCTGAGGCAGTGATGCTGGTGCTGGGGAGTGGCTGAAAATACAGACGAAGCTTCACTCGCTCACCTGCCACTCGCCTCCGGCTGTGCAGCCTGGTTCATAAAAGGCCACGGACCGGTACTGGTCCACGGCCCAGGGATCGAAGACCCCTGATCTATTTAATATTTGGTTTGTAGACTATTCTAAAATTTTGCTGGGGCCATGGTTCTGTGTTTTTTAAAATCTGTGTGATTCCTCTTTGGACATGTCCTGGCCTGGCCCTTCCCAAGAAACTGCCAGGCCTGAGAAGTAGTTCATCTGATCTGAAAATCCAGTTTCATGAGACTAGCCAGAGTACCTGCCAGCTACTTTCAGGAGTCCTGGTCATCTAGTCTCTCCCAACACGTGTTCTGTGTTCTTTGTAATGTCATAGCCTTCATCAAACACCTGCCAAGCCTACCCCTGGACCAAGCCCTGTGCTGGTCTTGCAAAACTCTGTTCCCCAAACCTCAAGAAACTCCTGCACAGACAGCCCAGCCAAGGTGGCAGGTCCTGTGATGGGGGCAGAGGCTACTGATGGGAGACCCAGGGAGGCACTTTTGTCAGTCTGGGGCCTCGGGAAGGGTTTCCTGCAGGACTGGAGGCTCAGGTGGGATCTTAAGGATGTCCAGGCAGAGGGGGCTGTATGGGCGAAGGACCTGAGCTGTGTGAGATGAAACACCTCCAGGGGCACCTGCTGCTGAGTGGGGCTGGAGCCTAGATATGGATTGAGATGCAAGGCAGTGACTTGAGATCTCAGGGTCCCTGTGAACCCCACGAAGGAGCTGAATTCTATCACAGGAGCAGCAGAGGCCTCTGATGGGCTCAGGGGACAGGCACTCCATCTTCTGTGCATAGGATGGACCACTCAGGTTGCTGGGTGGAGGTGGATCAGGGCAGAGGCATGACCTCGTGGTGGTCACCATGCGGTCCAGTTGGAGGAGATGGTGGCCCAGCCAGGGTGGAGAAGAGAGAGAACAGGTGGCCCCATACTATCCTCTGCCCATTTATCACAGCCTCACCCCCCACAAAGTTACACCATCTCATTTGGCTTCTCAGAGTCCCCCAGCTTTTCCCAGCACTGTGTTTCTCCTGCACCCCTGAGCTGGGCACCCTGGATAGTGGTGTCCATCCTCTGTGCAGGCATAACTGTGTCTGCGTGAACACTCGACCTTCAAGGGTGCCTTCCTATCTGGCATCTGGGACCCCAAGAAAGCTGACTACCTGGTTGATCACCAGAATTCTGTGACCATGTGCATGCGTTATTGCCCCTGTTTGAAGAGCAGGCAGGAAAGGGTCTAGTCTGTGGGGTCCTACTTCCCTACCCAGGCCCTTTGGACCAAGGTCCTGTCCTTTGTCTGCCATGGTCAGCACCTTCACCCTGCCATGGACTTACCTTTCCCAGGGCACCTCTGCCTTCCCTGTTGTATGATCTGAATTGGGACCAGAGAAGCTGGGCTCTGATGAATCACTTCTGTCCCCACTAGGGACAGTACTATCAGGAGGAAAGGAGTCTCACCTTGTCTTAGAATATAGCCCCTGCACCCCATCTGGTCAGGGGCTGCCCACCCTCCCTGCTCTGACCACCTCCTTTTATTTGCACCCTTCAGCTTTTCCTTGTGCTCCCAAACTCAGAGAATCCTGGGAGGTTAAGGTAGGGAGGGGCATATCCCTGTAGACTGCAGGGCTGGGTTACCCTGGGCCCCTGACAATTCTGCTCTCTCACCTACCTCAGCATCCCTCCATTCCACTGGCTAACTGCTGGGCCCACGAGGACTGTCCTGAAGGGGAGACGGGGACACACAGCCATGGTAACAGTGGGCCCTGCCATCTAGCCTGGGTGGCTCCTGAGTACAGTCCTGGAGGTGTCTCTGCATGTCTCCTTTCTGCCAATAGCCCCTGATCACCCATCCCCTACACCAGGCCTAGAGTTTGTCTTATATTTTCAAGGCATAAAAACAGGCCAGTGTGTGGTGTTCAACGGGACCCACAGGACCTGTGAGATCCGGGGCTGGTGCCCCGTGGAGAGCAGCACTATGCCTGTGTAAGTCTCCCCCTACCCCCAGGGCAGGGCCCCAAGACCAGCAGAGCCTGCCTCTCACCTCCCGCCCACCCCGCCCACAGGAAGCCTCTGCTGCTCCAGGCTGAGAACTTCACACTGTTCATCAAAAACACTGTCACCTTCAGCAAATTTAACTTCTCCAAGTAAGCATGGGGGGTTGTGGCAGGCACCAGATCCTCCTTGTTCCCAGCCTAGCCTGACAGCCCCCTCACTTGGCCCCTCTCAGGTCTAATGCCTTGGAGACCTGGGACAACACCTATTTCAAGCACTGCCGCTATGATCCATTCTCCAGTCCCTTCTGCCCAGTATTCCGCATTGGGGACCTTGTGGCCGCTGCTGGAGGGGCCTTTGAGGACCTGGCATTGCTGGTGGGTGTGTGGGGGTCAGGTTTCTGGGAGGAATCAGGGAGAGGGTCCTGAGCCATCGTGTCAGTGGAGCAGTGACATGCCGTGTGCAGGGTGGTGCCGTAGGCATCCGTGTCCTCTGGAATTGCAACCTGGACGCTGGGAGCTCTGACTGCCGGCCCCACTACTCCTTCCAGCTGCAGGAGTGGAGCTACAACTTCAGGTACCACGTCCATAGCCCCCAGTGCCCACCTGCCGCTCCTCAGCCAAGTCCCCCTCTACCTGTTCTCCTGTGGAGGCCAGGATGGACCCCACCCCAGCCCAGCCCTCTGGATACTCCACTGTGTGTACGAGGGAAGGGGCGGTCCCAGGGACAGGAAGGAGTGTCTCAGCTCCAGGTGCCCAGCACAGTCTCTGTCCAGCCTCCCCCTGAGCTCATCCTTCTTCACCCCATCTGTCCCCACACCCAATGTTATAGCTGTGACCCCTCACCCCCTTCTTCACCCTACTCTGCCTCTAGTATCTTCCCTCCATAGCACAGAGGGCTTTCTTTTACTTTTCCCTTGAAGTTTTTATTTTTTCTAAATCCATAGAAAAGTTCAAAGACTAGTACCACGAACACCTAAATACGCTTCATCTGGATTCACCGGGTTTTTTGTTTTTACCACTTTGTCACATTTGCTTTCTCTCTCCCTCTCTAGTGTGAGCCAGATATATTTAGATAGATTTCAAATGCAACCTTTTGAAAGTAAGTAGCAGACATCCAGACACTTACCCCTCTTAACACTGTTCCAAGAATAAGGACCTTCCCCGTGGGACCACTGTCCTACTGTCACATTCGAAATTTAACAGTGGCAGAATAAATCTAGTATTCAAATTTCCCCCACTGTGCCATTGTTGATCCTAAATCTTTTTATTTTCCAATCCAGGATCCACTCAAGGATCTTGCGCGGCATTTATTGTCATGTCTTTGAGTCTCCTAAGCAGACCTGCCCCTCTTCCCCACCTGGAATCCTTCTGCCACCTCAGGTTACCTTTGCCCCTGTCACATGCATATGCACACACAGCCTCCAGGCCTGGAGATGACATCCCTAACAATGCTGCCTGGCCTGGCTTTGCTAACCTCCCCAGCCCTTTGCAACTACAGCTAGCTAGCTCCCTGCCCACACCCCTTTCCCCTCACCTCTGTACTCTCATTGGTCCTACTTTCTCTGCCTAGAACTCCCTCTGACCCCTGGAAACCAGCCTGAAAGTTTCCCCTGCAGGAAGCCTTCCCGTTTCCTGAGTTCTCACCTCTGGACCCTCACAGCCCTGGGCCTGCCTCCATCCCTCCCATTCCCTACTGCCTCTGTCTATCAAGGGAACTTTCTGTCCCTGTCCCCTCAGCAGGAGGGAGCTTCTAAAAGGCAGATCTCAATTTGCTTTTCCCTGGTGTCCTCAGCAGCAATACAGAACTGAGACACAGGACTTGGGCTGGGGGGTTGATGGATGAGCAAGATGGAGGCTTGGGAGGGCCAGCCCAACCTGGGAGTGTGCAGGGCAGACCACCAGACTCTCTCTTGCCCCCAGGACAGCCACTCACTGGTGGGAGGCCTCAGGTGTGGAGGCCCGAAGCCTGTTCAAGCTCTACGGGATCCGCTTCGACATCCTCGTCACTGGGCAGGTAGGAGGGGCTAGGTGTGATGGGCAAGGCAGGGGTGAAAGCAGACGACCACCATGGCCTGAGAAGCTCAGCCCAGGTATCTCTCAGGCAGGGAAGTTTGGGCTCATCCCTATGACCATCACACTGGGCACTGGAGCTGCTTGGCTGGGCATGGTGAGTCTGACCAACGTGGGCTCCCTCTGGCTTCGGTGAGTGCATGCCAGGTCTGCCTGAATGCACACTGAGGCCCTTTTGCCTGCCTGCTCTTGAGTCTCAGGATAAGGGCTGGGAAGGTGGTGGGAAGGCAGGCTGGGGCCAGGACATGGGTCTGCCCTGCCTCTCCCAGATCACCTTCTTCTGTGACCTGCTGCTATTGTATGTGGACGGAGAAGCCCATTTCTACTGGAAAACCAAGTATGAGGAGGTGAGCTATGGGCCTGACCCATCACTGGGTGCTGCTACACTCGGAGGATGTTGGCCAGAGCCCTGACCTGCTGTCTTCATCTGCAGGCAAAGGCCCCAAAGGTGCCCGCCAACCTGAGCAGACAGAGCCAGCCTCCACGCCCCTGCCACCTGGCTGCCCAGGTGCCTTAGAGGGGGCCCAGCACCTGCCTCCATAGCCACTGCTGCTGCTGGCAGCCAGACACCAATGCCAGCATGACCCTGGCCAGGCTCTATCCCCGACGCACCTGCTCATTCTTGAGATCTGTAATCACCTTATGCTGGTTGCGGGGCTGGGGGCTGGGAAAGGTGGGGGCCCTGCCTTGGACCTCATGGATGATGCCCAAACAGAATCACAGTGGGGGTCAAGGAAGAATTCTACCTTCAACTCCCAGGTGGACTGTCCTTCTCCTAACTCTGGCCGTGGCAGGGCACTGCCTGGGGAGTGACAGAAGCCAATTTAGTATGGACATCTGCAATGTAACAGAAGCCATGGACAAGAGGAGAGCCCTGGACACCACGTAGCAGGGGACCGGTCCAGTGGAACTCCTTCTGTGTCTGTGTCTGGAGAACTCTCTCCCAGGTTCTGTCCCCAGTGCTCCCAGCAGTGGCCCGCTGTCAGTACTGACGGCCCACGGGCTATGGCCGACTCTGCTTGCTGGAGAATTTTCCCAGGCACAGGAGATCCATGGTCAAGGCAAGGGGAGGGACAGGAGCTGCAGGAGTCAAACCCTACTTGGTCCCAGGGCAAGGCTAGGCTGTTAGGAGTGCTCATTCCAGGGAGGCGAGGGGCAGCTTCCTCAGGGGTCCCTGGTGACTGGGGCATCCTGGCAGCTTGCTGATGGAGTGTCTTGGGCCGGTTCGAGTGGGATGGGATGGGGCTCAACTGTGCTAGCATCCGGAATTATCCGGCACCTGGAGCCTCAGCAGGGTCTTGGTCCCTGCCACCTCTCAATCCCCAGAGCAGTGTGTATGGGGAGGAGTGAGGGAACATGGCCCTGAGGCCTGGTTATTGGAGCGGGGTCACATGCACTTGATTGTCCTTGGGGCCCAGAGAAAGCTGCTGACACAGCTGCAGGAAGTGGAGGAGTAAAGCCTGCCAAAGCCAGCAGCCTCTTGCGTGGTCCTTACAGGAAGGAATGGCTCATTTGGAGACATCTATAGTGGGTATGACACAGTCTTGGGGACACCAATGAGGGAGGGACAGAGTGGGCCTGTGGAGCCTCACAGCACCAGGTGGGCTGGAAGGCATTTAGAGCAGGCCCAGGCACTTGTGCGAATACACACGTGTGTGTACCACAGTGTACCATCTGAGACTTTACCACAAAGCCTTTGAGGGGTTGAGCACAGAGAAGGAAAATGAGTGCCAGGTCTGACAGCTGGACCTGAGCTTAGAAACAGCTGTTGCATCAGTCTGCACTCAGGTGTGCTCACCTAGGGCAGCCGTGTGGTCCATGTGGGCACATGCCCGAGGGGTACGTGTGCCTGTGCAGGTGTGCCTCTATATTCCCTGGGCGGCCACGGGCATATGCCATGCTCTTTGGGAGCCCTGGGAATCCAAGGTGACCCTGGAACTCTGCTTCCCTTTCTAGGCATCCTCTTTGGGGCCCTGGTTCTGCTCTCTGGTTTGACCCCTGCTTGGACATATGGGAAGCGTGGAGGGCACCTGACCCCGTCCCCGTTATGGACTTCTCCTTGCCTGGTGCTTTTAGGGGTATATGTAGCTCCTCTGTACTGGGCAGAGGGCACTGCCTGGGGCAGGGCCCTGGGATCCAGGCCCCTGGGACCCAGGCCTGGCTGTGTCCCTGACTCAGAAATGTCCCAGGGCTAGCACCTGTCCCTTGCAGAACCGGGGTTCTTTGCTGGGGGTTCGGGACAATCACTTGGTTCTTGGGGGCAGGCAAAGATTCGGTGCCACAAAGAATGACACATTGGACATGGTGACAGGCTACATGGCTGGCTGAACTGTTATATTGTAGATCTTTGGGGTGTGGGCCTCTTCTCTGCCCGCCCCGCCCCACCCCACCTCACCAGGTAGCTGGAGTTGGTCATAAACTAAAAGGCTCTGAACAGAGTCCACCACACCAGCTCTGGCCATGGCCCACTCTCAAAGACCCAAAGCTCAGAACCCAGACTAAGGTCCTGAGGAACCCCCAGCATAGGTAGGCCTACAAATGTGAGCTGCACCGGACAGGGGGGCTCCCAGCCCCTCCGGCCTCCTGAGTAGGCGGGGAAGGATGGGCAGGCCCATAGCTGTCCTCATGGACTGGTGGCCTGCTCCGCCTGGCTGGGCTTCTGGACCAGTGCCTGGCTGGGGGGCTGTACAGCCTGCACCTTCTCCTCCAGGCTGCTGTTGGGGAACACCACATAGCGTGCAGTAGCTGGCTGCTGCAGCTCCTGATGGTTCTCCTTGCTGTGCCAGATGCCATAGCCGAAATACACCATGAGCCCTGCAGGGGTTGCACAAGCCTGAGGGGCAGGTCTCAGCCCTTTGCCCTCCTTGCCCTCTTCCTACAGCCCACCTGGGCCCCCAGTGTGGCCCACACTTACCGATCAGCAGCCAAATGGAGAAGCGCAGCCAGGTCAGGTAGTTCAGCTTCAGCATGAGGCAGATGTTGAGAAGGATGCTCAGCGCTGGAGTCAGGGGCACCAAAGGGATCTAAGGGCAAGGTCAGAGCTGGGCTGGGCTGGGCTGGGCTGGACTGTAAGAGTGTCTGCAGGCCCCGGGTCTGATTTCTCAGGAGTCCACAGAACCTTTTTCTATCTCTTCAGATTCTGGAGACAAGTGTCCACTCCCCATGCAGACAGAGGGGGATGGGCATGCTGGCCTCCCAACCATGTGAGCCCTGGTTCATCCATCGTAGAGGAGGAAGGGGCAAAGGCGAAGGGAATTGGCTGGGCTGATATTAAGTGGGTGTTGGGTGGGGGATGTACCTGGAAGGTGTCCTGCTGGCGCTGTTGCTGGTGGGCTCCCAGGACAAGGAGACTGAGCACAAACACAATAGTGCTGAGCAGGAGCAGCAGGATGTAGCCCCAGTGCAGGGGGTGCAGGGCCGAGACCCCAAAGACCAGCACACAGCCCAGGGTGATGGCTGAGACCACCATGACACCAAGTGCCCAAGCCACAGTGCATCCAGAACTGCACCTACCCAGGAAGCCCAAGTAGGGCCTCAGGGCTGGCCGCAGCTGCCCGGGCTCGGGAGCCAAGGCCTGCTCAGTGGCCACCAACTGGGTGTGGTCTTGGAAGGAGTTGTACTCTTTGGCCACAGGGCCAGGGCTGGCCAGGCCTGGAGAACTAGACAAAGGAGACTTCTGGAAGCGTAGCACAATTATGCTGGTGGCCACAAAGGTGTAGGCCAGCAGTGTGCCAATGGACAGGAACTGGACCAGTGCCTCAAGGTCCAGCAGCAGTGCCATGAAAGCCATGAGGACCCCAAACACCAGGATGCCCACCATGGGCACCTGTGTCCGGGGATGCACGTGGGCAAACACTTGAAAGAAGAGCCCATCGTTGGCCATGGCATAGAGGATTCGTGGCCCGGAGAAGATGTTGAGGAGCAGAACAGTGTTCATGGCTGTGGCAGAGGATGGGGGATTGGTTAGCATGGTAGACAGGCCCCCCAAGGGCCTCTGCTGGGAGCCAGGGCTCAGGTAGTCCCTTGGGAACATGGGCGTGCTTGTCTGAATTTTCAGAGGGAGCCTGAGTGTACGTGGGGTGCTGAGTTATCACCCTACCACCACCCAGGAATGGGATGCCCCAGTTTAGGTAACAAGCCCCTTGGAGAATCTGAAGAGGGTTTCCAGGAAAGGACCTGGAAGTATATTCCCAGAACTGAAGTACAACTGGGAAAGGGTGATGAATAGGTCCCTCCCAAAAAGCCTGGGTGGAGAGTCTAAAAATTAGCACCTTTCCAGCCCCGTTAAGCAACTTGGAACACTGAGGCCCAGATGGAGATGTGTTCTTCGGGAGGCTCAGGGCAGGGCCTCACTGCCCGGTTCCCTCCCACCTCATCCAGAAGGGCCCCTTACCGCAAATAGAACCAGCTGCCACAATGAAGCCAGCCCAGCTGTAGCCCCGCTGGTAGAAGGCATCGGCAAGGGCTGAGTTAGGATTCAGGCTGCGCCAGGGCACCATGAGGGTGAGCACGGTGGAGACGAGAATGTAGGCGCTAGCCACAAGGCCAAGCGAAATGGCAATGGCTATAGGCACGGCTCGCTTTGGGTTCCGGGCCTCCTCGCTGGAGGCAGCAATGACATCAAAGCCCACGAAAGCAAAGAAACAGGTGGCAGTGCCGGCCAAGATGCCAGAGAAACCAAAAGGTGCAAAGCCACCCTCTTCAGGGCTCCAGTTGTGTGGGTGGGCCAGGATGAACCCCATGATGATGATGAAGGATGATGATGACCAGGTTGATGGCAGAGAAGGCGTGGTTGAGCCAGGAGGAGATGCGAGCTCCACAGGAGACCAAGGCAGAGGCCAAAAGGATGATGCCAGCAGCCAGGAAGTCTGGGTTGTGGGCCAGGAAGGGGATGTGCCAGACGCCCACATGGGCCTCGGTAAAGTTGTGGAAGCGATGGCTGAACATGGAGTCCAGGTAGCCGCTCCAAGCACGGGCCACAGCAGCACCACCAATGAGGTACTCAAGGATCACATTCCAGCCTATGAGGAAGGCCCACAGCTCGCCCATGGACACGTAGGTGAACAAGTAGGCAGAGCCGTGCGCGGCACACGCGCCCCGAACTCTGCATAGCATAGGGCAGCCAGGAGGGAGGCCACAGCAGCCACACCGAAGGACACCAGCACTGCAGGGCCGGCCATCTGCTTGGCCACGGTGCCTGTAAGCACGTATAGGCCCGAGCCCACCATGCCACCCACGCCCAGCAGGGTCAGGTCCAGTGTGGACAAGCAACGCTGCAGCGATGTCTCCATGAAGGACCCCTCCAGTGGCTTCAGCCGGTTCAGCTTCTGGCAGAAGCAAGCTAGGCTGGTGGTGCTGGGCAGCCCCGGGGCCATGGTGGGCAGCTGAAAGGAGCACCAAGCCAGCTGCTAGGACCTGCTTGTGGCAGAGGGGAATGACAGTTTGCCCAGGTGGGTCTTGACCAGCCTTCACTCCTCCCTCTGTCCCCATCCTGGGGGCTCCAGCAGATGCACCACTGGCCCTGGAGAGCTGGGATGAGACAGGGATCAGGGCCTGCCAGCATCGTGGGGAGGTCACAGGGAAGCATGGAGACGTAGGCTGTCTCCAGGACAGGGGAGGGAACCTGGTGGAGCTGGACCTGGCTCCCTCCCCTGGTCCTGTTTGGGAACCGCCCTGGGCGTGAGGAAGGTGCAGCCCCTGGGAGCAGGCTGGGAATCACTACGCAGTCCAGTCTGCGATCCCAGAGCAAGAGGGAAACAGACGCTTCCTGGGAGCTGGGCCAGGCTGTTCCAGGACCCGGAACAGGAGCGGCTCTGCCAGCCCTGGGTAGAGCCCAGGCGGCCACCTGGCCTCAGACAGAGGCGGTCATCCCTCCCTTCTCCGCCCCACCTGGCTGGGAAGCCAAGAGCCCGAGCCCAGACACTCTGCCCGCCAGAGCCAGTTCCGCGCGCCTCTGTC
The DNA here is from genome assembly GCA_003508835.1 of Eonycteris spelaea. Taxonomy (NCBI): domain Eukaryota; kingdom Metazoa; phylum Chordata; class Mammalia; order Chiroptera; family Pteropodidae; genus Eonycteris; species Eonycteris spelaea. The sequence goes on from PUFA01000253.1 coordinate 1,718,218, forward strand.
CCCAGGTACCTGAGCCTCCGCCTTTTCTCGAGCCTGAGTCTGTCTCCGCAAGACTCCTTGCGACCCACCTGCTGTCGCCGCTCTTCCGCGCTCTGCGTGCTGCGCCTGCCCCTCGCGCCAGTGCTTTCCTCGCTCAAGGCCCGCCCCCAGCCCCGGCGCCAGATCCACACTGGGCGCCACCTCTCTGTCACGCGTGCACCCAGAGAGCTCACCATATTTATAACTAATAAGATCAAGACCAGAGCTCACCGGATCTAGGAAAGCCCTATCACTGTGCACTGTTCACAGATGAGGAAGTCTAAATCACCAGGTAAGTAACCAATCCTGGTCACCTGGGTAAGCTTGGGAGGCAGGTGAGGTTAAGGTCCAGGTTTGGAGAGTTCTGGAGCCCACCCACTTGCCACTGCCAGACACCCTCCTTGATCCCTCACCCCAACATACATATTCCACCACATGTAACATATATAACACTAGATGGCCAGATGCCATCTAGTCCCCTTCACCTCACAGGGGGGTATAGGGGATGCTGGCATTATGCAGCATTCTGGTAAGATGAGGGTATGGTCTGGCAGAGCGACCCTGGGCAATCCCTGAGCTCTCTATTACAATGAGAGTGGCAAGGAAGTGTGTGGCTTTCGGGAGTGTTCTGCGAACTCATGTTCAGTGTTTGACAGAATTCATGCTGGCTGTTTTAAGCTTGCAGCTATAGACAACATCCTGAAAGGAGGCAAGCAGGCCCCCAGAGACAACCTATAGCCCTCCAGCTCAGGAGACCCCTAGGGCCCCTCAGATGCCAATGGCAGCCCCTCCTAGTCTAGGAGTACCTGTCAGGCCTGGAGGACCCTGGGAACCCCAACAGTAGCTTCCTACTCATGGATAATCAGTGAGTAGTACCATGTCCTGAGCATTTACTCCCTGCCAGTCCCCACACCATGGGCAGTCCCCGTGTCCCATCCCGTGGCCACTACAACCTCCCTTCAGACTTATTTATTCCTGGAGCTGAGGATCTTTGTCTTTCTGCTCTTCCCACTTCTTTGAAAGTGAAAAAGTTGATGTGACAAGTGTTAACTCGCTCACAGAAAAATGATGACAATCCATCCAAGCAAAGCAAAACCAAAACAGATACCCTCTTCCCCCAGAACTTTATACATGTTTTCAGGTTTATAGGTGGTTTGCGGAATTTTAGGCGCACCTGCAGCCTGTCTGGCTCAATGAGCTGGTGATAATATGATAAGGTGGTGGACTCCCAGACAAGATGGTGCCACTTGGAACACTCTGCGTTGGCCAGCCCCCTTTGTCCCTTCTGACATTTGCCTGATGTTGTCTTAAGGAACTTCTCAGATAAAATCCCACTTCCTACAGGATGACAACTCCCTTATCTCACTCCCATGTGGCCTAAACATAGCTGATCAGATGGTCCGTGTTTTTAAATGCCTCCACAAAAATCTAGAAAAATGTATCTCAAACCAAGAGGCTTTGGTTTTGTAACAGGAGCTGCCCTAATTAGGCCTTACTGATGACCACCTGAGAGTTGGTGTGCAGTGTTTCAGAGCACTGACTTTTTATCTACCTAGAGAAGGGCTCTTACCACACCCCTTTCACAGGCACTTACAGTGGATATTTGAGGCCAAGCATGGATGACACAGTGAATTGTAAACTTCCAGGGATATGGCTGGGCCAAGTGCTGGGACCCCACTGAACAAGTGAACAAGTTACACAGATCAATCCCATGAAGGTTCAGTGCAACTAAGGCACTGAAGAAGGAAGGGGGAGGAGGGAGAGGAAGGGGAGAGGGAATATGTCCCAATTCATTCTACAAAGCCAGGATTACCCTGACACTAAACCCAACAAAGACATCACACCAAAAAATACTATAGACCAAGATCCCTTATGGATAGAGATGCAGACTTTCTCAACAAAATACTAGCAAATCAAATCCAGCAACAAATAAAAAGAACCAAGTGTGATTTATCCCAGGCATGAATGCAAGTTGATTTAAATAGGAAAATCAATCAATGTAATACTCTATACTAATAGAATAAAGACTGTATAGGTTCAGAACAAGTGACCTCGAGATGTGTCTATGTGGTATGCAGATTGTTTTGAGTTAAAGACAATCAAGACCCTGAGGACTCAAGAGGAACTTCTGCTCCCTTCCCACTAACTAGAAGAATTTGAATTAGAGACTGTGTCCATAATAAGAGATTATTGGTGATAACTTTTTAAAAAACCTATCTATAGGTTAGGGCAAATTTCTAATTATTAAATGTCTGCTCTTTTTATCATCCTGCAGTGACCTTCTTCCCTTCTGAAGCCTCAAGGTGATTCTCAGTTTAGAATGTTATGTATAGCTCGTTTTCCCTTTCTATCTTTGAATCTCTCATGTATGCATGGTTCCCATACATCTGTATATAATTAAATTTGGTCATTTTCTCTTGCTAATCCATCTATTTGATTATTAGACTAGCCAAAAGAAACTTGAGTGTAGAGAAAAATTTTTTCCTCCCCCACAGGACCAAAACCACACAATCATCTTAAAAGACATAGAAAAAGCACTCAAACTAAGAATAGAAGTGAATGTCCTCAACTTGATAGAGACTTTCTAATGAAAACCTCTCAGCTAATGTGCTCAATGGTGAAAGACTGAAGCTTTTCCCTACTATTAGAAACATAAGGATGTCCATTCTCACCACTTGTATTCAACATTTTACTGGAGGTTCTAGCCATGGCATTTAGGCAAGAAAATGAAATAAACAGAATCCAGATTGGAGAGGAAAAAGTAAACTATCTCTAGTCACAAATGACATGATCTTACATATGGAAAACACTAGGTAATCCACACCAAAATCAGCAAAGGTGATTCACCAAGTTCACCAAAGTTCAGCAAAGGTGCAGGATACAATATCGGTAGATAACAATCAGAGGATCCAATGTATAACACGGTGACTATACCACTGTATTGTCTAGTTGAAATTTGCTAAAGTACAGAGCTTAAATATTCTTATAAAAATTTTAAAATAAAAAGATAAATATGTGAGGTGTTAATTAACTGGATGGGAAGAATCCTTTCAAAATGTATACATATATCAAATCATGTATACTTTCAATATCTTAGAGTTTCGTCAATTATACCTCAATAAAGCTAAGAAAAACACATACAAAAATTGTATTTCTATACACTAGAACTATTGAGAATGACATTAAAAGTCTGTTTACATAGGATCAAAAAGAATAAATTTATTATAAAGATACTTAAAATAATTTGTCGGTTATATCTCAATAAAGCTAGGGAAAAAAATAGAATAAATTTAACACTTGTACACTGAGGACTACTAAACTTCACCGAAAGAAATCAAAGATGACCTAAATAAGTGGAAAGACATCCTGTGTTCACACAGTGGAAGACGATATTACTAAGATGGCAGTTCTCCCCAAACTGGTCTGCAGATTCAGTGCAAATGTTTATCAAAATTCCAAGTGCCTGTTTTGCAGAAATGATTAAGATGGTCCTAAAATTTGGGACACAGAATAGCCAAAACAATTTTGAAAAAGAACAAGATTAGAGTATTCATACTTCCTGATATCTAAACCGACTACAAAGCTACAGGAATAAAGACAGTGTGTGTTGAAATAAAGATAGACACAAAGATCAATGGAACAGAACTGAGAATCCAAAAATATGGCCAAGTATTTTTTTAAAAATTTATGGCCAATTTAAATTTATGGTTAATTTATGGTCGATTAATTTTTTAAAAATAGATTTTTTTTTAGAGCAGTTTTAGGTTCACAGCAAAACAGAACAGAAGATGGAATGCTCATACACTCCTTAATACCCTCACATATGGCCACCCTCACCAGAGTGGCACATTTGTTATAATGGATGAACATACATCATTATCATCTAAAGTTCATAATTTATATTAGGGTTCACTCTTGGTGTTGTGCATTGTATGGGTTTTCACAACTGTATAATGAAATATTTACACCATTAAAATATCATATGGAGTTGGCTAACTGCCCTGAAAATCCTCTGTGTTTCACCTATTCATCCCTTCCTCCTCATTAACCATTGATCTTTTTACTGTCTCCACAGTTTTGGCTCTTCCAGAATGTCATGTAGTTGGATTCATATAATATGTAGCCCTTACAGATTGGCTTTCTTCACTTAATTGTACTCATTTAAGGTTGTCTTATGTCTTTTCATGTCTTGATAGCATTAAGCTAAAAAATGGCCTAAGTGAGAAGAAACAAATATTTATTTGAGATCCAAAAGAATAGCCTTCCAGGAAGCACTGATTTAGGCAGAAATCCAAATAGTGTTTCCATTAGGAGGTGAAAGCCAGGGGTATTCAGGAGAAAGGGGAGGAGGAGTAAGGAATTTCTCTGGGTGATAAGCTAAAGAAAGAACTTCTCTAGGTGCAGATAAGCTAACATAGTAATGCCAATTATAAAGAGCATCTTTAATTTTCAGTCAGGTAGTCACAAACAGTTCTTTGAAACACAAAGTTGGCTTAGGCCTAGCCCAAGGTTAATTTTTCCAGTTTTAACATTCCAAAGGGTTGAGGAAAAGATATGCAAGGTAGTTCATCCAGTTGGATGGCAGCTCCAACTCCATTTTAAAGTAACTTTGTTGATATTATTTCTTTTTTTACAATAGCTCATGTCTTTTCAGCACTGAGTAATATTTTATTGTCTGGACATACCGCAGTTTATTTATCCACTCACCTACTGAAGGACGTTTTGGTTGGCAGTTATGAATATAACTGCAGTGAATATCCATGTGCAGGTTTTTGTATGGATTTAAGTTTTCAGTTCACTTGAGTAAATACCAAGGAGTGCGACTGCTGGATCATATGTTAAGAGTATGTTTAGTTTTGTAAGAAACCATCAAATTCTCTTCCAAAGTGGCTGTTCTCTTTTGCATTCTCACCAGCCATAAGTGAGAGTTCCTGTTGTTCCATAGCCTCAGCAACATTTGGCGTTGTTAGTGTTCTGGATTTTCGCCATTCTAATAGGTATGTAGTGGTGGCTCCTTGTTTTAATTTGCGCTTCTCTATCACAGAATATTGAGCATCTTTTCATATGCTTATTTGTCATCTTCTTTGGTAAGGTGTCTATCTGGATCTTTTGCCCACTTTTAACTGGGTTGTTGGTTTTCTTTGTTTTTTTTTAATTTTTTCAATTATAGTTGACATTCAATATTATTTTCTATTAGATGCAAGTGTACAGCATAGTGGCTAGACATTTACATAATTTATGAAATGATATTCCAATTAGACTGGTACCCACCTGGCACCATACATAGTTATTACAGTATTATTGACTATATTTCCTATGCTTTACTTTACATCTCTGTGACTATTTTGTAACTGCCAATTTGTACTTCTTAATCCCTTCACCTTTTTCACCTACCCCCCAAACCACCTCCCATCTGGCAACTATTAGTTTGTTCTCTGTTTCTATGAGTCTGTTTCTATTTTATTTGTTCATTTATTTTGTTCTTTAGATTCCACATATAAGTAAGATCATTTGGTATTTGTCTTCGAGTTATTTCACTTAGCATAATGCCCTCTAGGTCCATCTATGTTTTTGCTAATGGTAAGATTTCTTTTTTCTTTTCTTTCTTTTTCTTTTCTATCTTTTTTTTTTATGGCTGAGTACTATTCTATTGTGTATCACCTCTTCATTAGCCAATTGTCTATCGATATGGAAGCCCTTAGGTTGCTCCTATATCTTAGCTATTGTAAATAGTTTTTCAAATTAGTGTTTTAGATTTCTTCAGATAAATACTCAGAAGTGGAATTGCTTGGTCATAAGGTAGTTCTATTTTTAATTTTTTGAGGAACCTCTAAACTGTTTTCCATAGTGGCTGTACCAATTTGCAATCTCACCAACAGTGCATGAGGGTTCCTTTTCCTCTGACGATTAGTGACATTTAGCATTTTTTCATGTCTATTGGCCACCTGTTGTCCTCTTTGGAAAAATGTCTATTCGGGTCCTCTGCCCATTTTTAAATTGTATTATTTGTTTTTGGGGTGTGTTGGTTTTTTTATTGTTTTAAGGGGTTTTTTTTGGTGTATTTTGGATAATAGTCCTTTATCACATATGTCTTATGAAAATATTTTTCCTAGTCTGTGGCTTTTATTCTCATTCTCTTGATGGCCAGTTGATTTTTGAAAATGGTGCCAAAATAATTCAATAGGGAAAAGAATAGTCTTTTCAACAAACTCTGCTGAAACAACTGGATATTCAAATACCAATGAATGAATATGGACCCCTAGTTCACACCACATGCAAAAATTAACTCGAAATGGATCAAAGACTTTAATGTAGGAGCTGAAACTATAAAACCTGTTGTGACATTGTTAAATTAACGTTTATTAAGTGGAACCCTTTGAGTGTTGGATGGTGAGCCTCATTTCAACAAAAGACAACAAAGAAATTGAAATAGAGAAGTTTATTACAAGTCCTGATAGAGGTACACAGCATAAGTTGAAGGGCCACACTGGAAGGTTAAGACAGGGTGCAGGCAGAGAGCATGGCAGGACCTGGAGCACATGCCTTTATTAGAGTCTAAAAGTGGAGTGTCTTGGGGTTCCTGGGATAAGGCCAGATTAGCCAATTCAAACCAAAATAGATAGGGGTTTTGGTAAACTTCACAAGGTTCTTATCTACAGGGTGCACAAGTGGAAGGTCCTAGGTGATGGAGGAGAATGCTTATCACAAGGGCAGCTGGAGCAGTGTTAACCAAAATATAAAAGGTCGAAGTGAGAGGTAGCAAGCATTTATTTGAGATCCAGAATAATGGCTTTCCAGGAAGCACTGATTCAGGCAGAAATTCAAATAGCATTCCCTTTAGGAGTTAAAGGCAAGTTGAAAAAGAAAGGGGTAGGGGATGATTATAGGACTAGAAGCAAGGAATTTCTATGGGTGATAAACTAAGGACTATGTCTACAGATGTAGATAAGATAACATAGTGATGTTAATTCTAAACAATTTCTTCTTTTTCTTTTTAAAGGATATCTTTAATTTTCGGTCAGGTAGTCATAAACAGTTATATGGAATACAATGGGGCCTTAGGCTCAGTCCAAGTGTTATTTTTTCCAGTTTTAACATTCTAAAAGTTTAAGGAGTATGATGTGCAAGGCAGTTCCTCTAAGATGGCAGCTCTGACTCCATTTTATTTTATTTTATTTATTTTTTTTCTGACTCCATTTTTAAATAGCTCCAGGAAGTTACATTTACTTGTGATTCTGCAGGCTATTATCTAGGGTATGCACTCTCAAGGGGGGCTAATATCCGTTCAAGGCCACTTGGCCATATAAAATGGATGCTGAGACAGCAAGCAACGCTACAGAGTAGGTTAGCTAACTTTCAACAAACTCTTCGAAGAAAACATAGTAAATCTTCATGACGGTGGATTAGGCAATGGTTTCTTAAACATGACATTAAAAGTTCAAGCACCTTAAGAAAAATATAGGTAAATAGGACTTGTCAAAATTAAAAACTTTTGTGCTTCAGAGGACACCATCAAGAAAGTGAAAAGATAATCCACAGAATGGAAGAAAATACTTGCACATCATGTATCCAATAAGGGAATTGTATCCAGGCTATATAAAGAACACTTATAACTCAACAACAAAATGACAAATAGATCAATTTAAAAATGGGCAAAGGATCTGAATAGACTTTCTCCAAAGATGATATACAAATGTCCAATAAGCACATGGAAAGATTCTTGACATCATCAGTCATTAGGGAAATGCAAATCGAAACCATAATGTGATGCCATACTTCTCACTCCCCAGGATGGCTATAGTCAAAAAGTCAGATCATAACAAATGTTGAAGGTGATGTGGAGTGATTAGAAACTTCACGCATTGCTTGTAGCATGTAACATGGTGCAGCTGCTTTAGAAAATCATTGAGCAGGTCCTTAAAATGCTACACATGAAGTTACTGAATGACTTAGCTATTCCACTTTTAGATATATATACCCAAGAAATGAAAACATGCATCCACACAAAAACGTGTACATGAATTTTCATAGCAACATTATTCATAATAGCCAAAAAAACTGAAGCAATCAAATGTCCATCAACTGATTATGGATAAACAAAATGTGAAATATCCACACAATTGAATATTATTCTTCCATAAGAATGAATAGAGTGAGTGATGATACGACATAGATGAATCTGGACAACATTATGCTAAATGAATGAAGCCAGTTACAAAAGACCATATATAATATGATTTCATTTATATGAATAGGCAAATCTATAGAGACAAAGAATAGATTAGTGGTTGCCAGGGAGCAGGGAGAGAGGGGAATGGGAAGTGACTGCGATAGACCAACACATGAGTTGGTATATTTAGAATAAGTGTTTGTTGTCAGAGCACCTCCAAGCTGAGAAGGCAGCAGATTAACACCTTCAAAACTGCCTTACTTTCTCAGGCCAGCTTAGGGCATTTAAGGGAAAATCTGGGCATTATTCTGGGGGCTATATGATGGTTCCAGGGGAGTCTGCTATGCTTCATGGAGCTGTTTCTCTGACAACGTGGTCCTCTGGTGGCGTTAGCAACCGGGGACAAAGATGGGAGTAATCTGGAAAGAATGTGAGACCAGAAGGATTGTGATCAGTAAGCATAAAGGCATTCATCATAAATTTCAGGGCAATTTTCTATGGCAGAGGACATTCCAAGCCATGGGGGACAATCTATTGTTAAGCTATAAGGCAAGGAAAAGTGAAGCCTGGGGACACTGTGAAGCCTCTACTACAGGGGTCCCAACCTGGCCCTTCTTCAGGTACAGGGTTTCTTTTTGGGGTGATAAAATGTTCTAAAATTAGATAGTGGTGCACAGGTCTGTAGATAAAAACTATTGAACTGCGCATTTTAAATTGGCGAGTGTTATGGTATGTGAATAAAGTTGTTATAAAAATAAAAGATAAAGCACCAAACCGTTTCCAAGAAAGAACTCCAGGGGCAAGAAAAACCGAAGTGCCCAGAAGAGAGACGAAGCCTGGTAAACAGGGGAACAGAGTAGGAGGTTGGGAGAGCACTGTTTTCCCCTAAACTGGCTCCTTCTACATGGCCTGACTCAGGTCAGGGCATTACCCCCACGTCCCCAAACACCAAGTCTAAATGCCACATGTGACCTAGATGTCCCAATGTGCCTTCCACCTCCTGGACTTCCCTTTTCTGTTAGTATCCAAATGAGATCGCTCAAATCAGCTCATTCATTTCAGGTAGTTCAGGCCCCCTCTTCCAGGGTCTGAGAGCTTTTTTGTGGGGTGGGGGAAGCAAAAGAAGTCTTATGTTTCATGTCGGTCCTCATAGCTGTCTTTTCCTCTACTTTTGTCTGTCTCCTCTAACTTCTGTCCTCTCTGGAAGCCCCAACCCCACCTCCTGGCCCCTCCCCACAACAAATCCAGCCCAGATATACCATTCAAAGTCCACCAGCATGTTGACCCATGTTATCTCTCCAAAATTATCTCATTACTTTTCACCTTGAAATGACTTCTTAGCCCTTCCTTCTTTTTTCCTCCAGTGCTGGCAGTGGCTGTCATGTCTGTCCCATCTGCTCCATTCCTTACAGGAGTGCATTCTCCCTCCCCCCCCCCACCCCATTTCCTGTTAGCTTCTCTGGCCAAGGCTGACCTTGGTTCCTTCTACTCACTATGCGGGCCTCCCTGGAATGAGTCCCATATCTGGTTTTCCAAACACCGCTTTCTGGAGACCCCAGCTAGCTGCTTAACCATCTAACTCCCAGACCACACTCTAAATCTGCCAGAGAAACGGAGGAGCAAGTAGCTGAAGAGTTGGCTCCATTGAATCCATAGTGGGAGGGTGTTGCTTAAACCAGACCATTTGAACTGCCACTCTGAACATTACTCCATGCCTCCATTGACTTAGCAGTGGTAGACAGTATAAGAAATCTGCCTTTTGCTCCCATTTTTAAAATTTACTTTGGCTATTTTTTACATTATCCATTTTTAACTCTTTTTTGTTCCTACCTTCTCTATGAAAATGCCAGCTCCTTCAGGTTGCGGTTAGAAAAGCCATAAGAAGGGGCTCTTTTCCTCTGTGAGGTAAACCAGTCTTTCCCATTGAAGAGCAGCAGGCATGGAGGGGACTTTGCGGGTGGGGGTGAATTGAGGGCTTCAGTCACCCTTCCAGAACGTTGGAAATTCTGTGCCCTTTCAACAAAATGTGTGAGTGAGTGGGTAATCTTTTGGCCTCCTGTAATGACCACTTGTGGGGTTTCCTACCTCACCATTCCCCTGCCTGTTATAGGTTCCCACTAAACGGCCAGTTCAACCTGCTTGTGTTGCTGGGTGGCTTCTGCCCACCCAAGCCAAACTCCTTGGTCTGGTTGCGATCACACCAGCCCCTTCCAGAACCTCTAGTGTCACCCTTTTCACTTCAGTCCACATGTCCAGTTGATACTTCCAGCTCTCTGACCTCTCTGCCCCCATGTCTACCCTGCACATCCCACCCGTCTCTCTTTGCTGCTTGGAAAACCACTCAGACATTCTAAGTCTCCTAGAAGGCCTAATTAACACCTTCCTCCCAGAGCTTCCTAGCCACTTCCTTCCAGGAACTTATCATCGTGGTCCACATCGCCTGCTCTTGCAAGAGCCCCATTACATAGGTCGGCTTCCTGACCACTCTAGACTTTAAATTCTTACCAGCCCAGGATACTAATATCAGCACCAATAAAAGAATGCTAACCGAATAGTCCTTACAGGCATTTGTTCTAGCTTAAGTGTGCAAAACCCTGTCACAATTACCAGCCCTTGTAACTTCCGACACCCCTGGACAGCTCTATGGTAAGACTGCATTTTACCAGTGAACACATGGAGCTCAGGGGGTGTAAGCTATGGTAGCATGGCCTCCATCCCTAAGCAGGATCCTTCCTTGCCCTGCGGCTGCCCCTCACAACTGCTCAGGAAGCTTTGGTCCAGCCTGGCGACCTTGGGGTTGCCACTTCCCGCCCAAAGTGACGACCAATCAAAAGAGCGATTTTGCTGCTCAAGAAAATGGCCAATCGCAATTAGGGCCCCAGCCTAAGGCCCGCCCCCAAAGCATTCAGAGCCAATGGCATTTGTGCAGGCAGCGTGTCAATCAGGGTGTGCGGTTCGTTGCATGGAGGGCAGGCAGTTAGTTGGGCGCGTGGAGTTGGACCAAGTGGAGGTGGCATGTGGTGTGAGGCCAGGCAGCGACTACCATAGCACAGAGGACAGCAGAGTGGGACTTGGGCGCGGGGAGGTAGTGGGGCAGGAGAATGTCATCTTGACCCAGTAGTGCAGTGACTCGGGCGCTACTGAGGTGTCTGGAGCATGCGGGTCAAGAATGGGAGTCATGCACATCTTTCATGCACATCTTGCAGGTGCAGCCCCTCCCTGCCCTCACCGTTCTAGACTCTTCCTTCTCAAAGCAGCACCGTGTTGCACTTGAACTTTCTCAAAATCGCCTCTCAGGTTCTGTGAACTTCTGAGGGCGCTTACAAAAACAGGCAATATTTACAGGGTTTGAAATAAGAGTGATAGAAAATGGTATATGCGGAAAAATCTTGCTTCCTCCATTAGATAGTTTTTTTTTGGGGGGGGGGGGGAGATTTGTTCGTTTATACTTATAATTTTTTAAAAACAAAACCAAGCATATAGGAATAGATATGCTTACATCTCTCCCTTTCTTGCACCAAAGATAGCACACAGTATACACTCTTGCTCCTTGTTTTTAAATTGTACAAAAAATTTAGCTCCTTTATCAGCATTCAGAGATCTGTGTTGCTATTTACAGAGGCATAGTATCCCAGTGAGTGGTTGTTTTGTATTGCTGGATCCTGGGATGTTTTCTAGTGTTTCACACATAAAAGTACGATAGGTAATCTGTGTATGAACTGTTTCTTACTAGTGTAGATATCGTTGAGATGCCAGAAGTGAATGGCTGTGATTTTGTAGATATTGTCAGAGTCCCTTATCAGAAATATATGAGCATTACTATTTTCCCATAGCACAGTAGGTTTCTGCTTTTACTTTGTTCACTTTTATATCCTCAGCTCATAGGTATCTGCTACGTAATTATTGAATTAATATATTAATGGTTTACGAATCAATGAAACCCAACCAACACCTTTGTCATTCTGCACTTCTAGAAAAACTGGTGCCCAAGGACAACCTTATGTGGAGAGAGGTCAGAATGACCCTCCAAAAGGACTTTAGATGGATGGTCCAGTTAAAGTTTCACTTTTTCTTAGTTAACTGAGGCTGATAGTTAGTTATTTCAGCCTCACTTTTCTCTCTTGATCACTGTGGGAGCTTCCAAACTTTATAAAAAGCATGTAACTATATAATAACTCACACTAACCTCTACATTCTCTCTTTGTAAAAGTTGGTTTTGAAGATTCTCTTATTGGTCATTGCAGCATGAAAACACGCTGCTCAAAAAAATGTTAGAGGTGGGCTATTCCAGGTGTAAAGGAAAGGTGTTTTCTATTAGATAAAAGGAAGTTTCAGGATTAGAAAAAAATGTGTGCCTTTCATTATTTTTAGGAGTTATTCTTAGCAAAGACTTTGTCTTAAAAAAAAAATACAATGATTAACACTTTCAGATAGAGCTTTCAGCCATGGCTTGTTGGTATGATAGGGTCTTCTCAAGTTGAAAAGCCTAAATATGATTTTAAAAGTTCATAGTACTTAGTTAAACCAAATAAATTAGGAAACTTCTGGCTAAGGGGAGGTGGTGACCAATCGGCGTGAATATAACCTAAGAGAACTTGCATTGATCTCTGAGAAGACGCTGGATGCTCCAGGTACTTTTCCTTTGTGTTAGAAGGGTTTGTGTCTCAATGACTTTAGGAATCCCAGCAGTAAAGATTATGTTTAACATCCTACTTTATGCATCCCAGAGCCTCATCACAAATTGAGTACCTTTTGGAGAATTCTTCCCTGCCTAAACGTAATTTTCTTCTGCCTTAGTACTGCAGTTTGGTTGGAATCAGAATTAGATTATCAGCTGTGATTTGTCCCTTGTCTTTCACTCAGGAAGGACAAAGCCAGATGCAGAATTTCTAGGCTTCCAGACCATCACTCTTAAGAGCTAAGAGATTACAGTGCTGGGTTAGGAAATGAGAAACAACTTGAAGTAGAGATTTCTGAACAGAAATGTCATCATAATTATATGACGAGAAAATAGTAACCATGCTTAAAATTATCTGGATCGAGATGTGGCCATTTGACTGCCTATTCTGTTTTTATTCTGGTTATCTCTTCTTGAATGAGCTTCAGTAGTATGTGTAAAGAATTTTTCTATTTCATCTATATTTTGAATTTATTGGCATAGAGGTATTTATAATATTCTTTTATCCTTTTAAATATCTTACTATCAACAATAGCTTATTTTTGATTCTTGATATTGGTAATTTGTGTCTTCTCCTTTTTTGGATCAATTTAGCTAAGAATTTGATTATTCAGATCAAAGAACCAGGTTTTGGTTTAATTGGTTTTCTCTCTCTTTTTTTTGTTTCCTACTTTTTTAAATTTAATTTTTTCTGCATATTTTGGATATTTGCTCTTTTTCTAGTTTCTTAAGATGGAAACAAATTTTATTGATTTTGAATAAATTTTTATGTCTGTGTTCATGAGTGATAATGGTCCGTAAGTTCTTTATGTCTTTGATTTTGGTATCAGGGTAATATTGGCCTCATAGAATGAGTTTGGAAATGCCCCTTCCTCTTCTATATTCTGGAAGGGTTTTATAGGTCATTGATTTTAGACCTTTCTAACTTTTTCTAATATATAGTGTTTTATGTATGTTTCCCATAAGCACTGTTTTGTATCCCACAAATTTTTGTATGTCATATTTTCATTTTCATTCCATTCAAAATACTTTCTAATTTCCCTTTGTTATTTATTTCCAACGATTTGGGGATTTTTCAAATATCTTTGTGTTACTGATTTTTAATTTAATTCCAATATTCTGTAAACATATTTTGCATTATTTGAATTTTTTATTTAGACCTTTATTAACAAGTGCTTGCAGTTTGTTGAATTTTTTGAAATGTCAAATTGTAGACTTTTATTAGAAATTAAAAATAAGTTCTTAAAAACTCAACTTGAACAGATATGAAACAATTTAAAAACCTTAAAGGTGAATTGAGTAAAACCAGGCTTTAAAAAAAAAAAAAACCACCTGTGTCATTACCAAAAGAGATGTCTTTCGGAAAAAGTAGTAAATGCTCTATGCTGCATAGATAATGCAGACAGTTCTAGTCTAGTTATCTGGTCAATGGGTGAAAAGCAAGCACTTAAGGTCTTTAGCTCCAGGTTTTTGTTCATTTGTCATTGCTAGAATTTCATATTCATTTCCTCCCTGATCTCCTGCACCCTGGGTTGTCAGCTCCCTCCATCCCTTGTCCCTGCACTGGAGAGTTGGAATGCATCGTTATCCATACCTCTGGCATGTAGTAAGGTGGGTCGGTGCTGTTGGGCCTGGCCTTGGAAGCACTCTCTGATCCCTCCGCCTTTCCCCACTCTCATTATTCTGGTAATTCTGCTGATAATTGCACAGAGGACCCCTGCAATGTGCACAGTGTCTATAATGGTCACACCTGCTGCATACTTACTTTCTTGCACTGGAACTCCACCAGGGCCTGTCACATGTGTTCCCTCTGCACCCTTTCTCCTTCAACAACTGCACTGTCTCCCCATCTATCACACTCCTGGGGTTATTCTTCTTTGTGGCAATCTGTGTACAGGTACACCTTCCTGGGTGTCCTTCCTGTTGATGAAGTCACATCCATTTCTTACATTGAACCATTATGCTGTTCCCCAGACATTTGTTAAGATGATCTTCCTGTGCCTGTGCCTTGCCCATGGTGCTGGGTTTGGTGTCTGTAGTGCTGGGGACAGGGGTGGGGATGCCTGAGGTTCTTGACCTCAAAGCTCAAGGGTGTGGTGGCAGTGACTGGGTCTGCTTGCCACTCAGGGGTGTGGTGACAGTGACTGGGGCTAGCGGCAGCAGCAGGGCTGCTTAGCGCTCTCTGAGATCCACTCTTCCCTCCCAGTCTCTGATTGCGCATTGTCTATTTTTTTTCAGTTCTATCGGTTTTTCTTTGTATATTTTGAAGCTCTGTGTCTAGAAGCTTTGACTCTAATGATATACAACCATTAAGGATTCTTATGCCTTTCTGATAAATTGGCTTCTTTTCATTATGAAATGACCCTCTTTCCCTAGTAAGGTTTTTTGCTTTGAAAGCAACACTGTTGGTCCTGGCCCACACTCTCCCTTACTGCTCCACACCAGGAGGAGTGCACCCCTCCTTGCAAGCTCAGGCTCCTTGTGGGCCAGGTGCTGTTGGCCAGGTGTGGCCAGGCCTGCCTCCACCCCAACCCCACCCCTCACCCCCCAACAGGGGCCTGCACAAGCAGCCAGGCATCCAGTACTCTGAGAACAGAGACACCTGAGTTCCCACTGGTATACCCTCAAAGCTGTACCACAGTACTTGCCCCAGGCTCACCCCCTGATTCCCGTGTGCCCATGCACCCCTCCCATCCTTGCTGCCTGGCCTCTCCCAGGGCAGAATTTTTTCTAAACTTGCTTGGAGGAACACCTGATGGCTGCCACACCACCCATCCCAGACCAAGGCCAGTCTGCACACTAATAATTAACATGTAGTGTCAGCAGAAAATAAATACCATAAAATAAGAAATGCATTGTTTACATAGCCACTCTAGTTTTTCTTTAGTTTAGCCTTAGCAAGATATATCTTCTTCCATCCTTTCCTTTTTAATCTATCTCTGGGCTTCTTGTAGTTAGCACACAGTTAAGTCTTGTTTTTTGCTTCACCTAACAATTTGCCTTTTTAATTTGGTATTTACATGTAATTCGTAATAATGTTTAATGTTTTTATTGGTATGGTTGGGTTTAAATCTACCAAGTTGCTATTTGTTTTCTATTTATTCCACCTGTTTTTTCCTTTTTCCCCTCATTTTTTCTTCTTTCTTTGGATTAATCATTTTTATGATTTCATTGTATTGCCTTTATCAGCTTCTTGGCTGTACCACTTCATTTGTTATGTGTGTGATTGCTTTGGGGATTATAGCATACATCTTCAATTTATCCCAGTCTACCTTCAAGTGATATTATAGTTCACAAAATATATTCCCATTTTCACCTTCTTGGCCTTTGTGCTATTGCTTGTCATATTATACTTTTATATGAATTATAAACCCCACAATAAACCATTATTTTTGCTTTAATATTCAATTATATTTTTTAAATATCTTATAGTAAACAGTCTTTTATATTTGCTACATATTTAGCAATTTCATTCCTTGGTGTCATTCCAATTTTCCATCTAGTATTATTTTCCTTCTGCCTGAAGGAATTCCTTTAAAATTTCTTGTAGTAGTGATCTGCTAATGATTCACTCACTCAGCTTTTGAATGTCTAAAAAAGTCTTTATTTTGCCTTTTTTAAAAAAAAACAGTTTTATTGCAGTATAATTGTCATAAAAACCAAGTACTCATTTAAAGTGTATAATCTGTCAAGGTTTAATGTTTATTAGTGTATTGATAACCCATGAAACTATCACCTCAGTCAAGATAGCGAACACATCCATCGCCCCCAAAAGTTCCTCATACCTCTTTGTAAACCCTCCCTCCTGCCCACCTTTATTAATCTTTCTGTATATTCTAGAATCTTATATAAATGGGATCATTGAGTTCATTATTTTGCTGTTGCTTGGATTCTTTCACTGTAATTTTGAGATTCATCCATGTTGTCTCGTGTATCAACATGGTTCCTTTTTATTGCTGAGTATCACCTTTTTTTGTGGTAGAATACACATGACACAAACTTTACCATTTTAATTATATTTAAACACATAATTCAATAGCATTAAGTATGTTGCATAATTATCAATACGATCTATGTCTAGAACTTCTTCCTCAGATCTTGTCTTCTACATTAGCTAATCTGCAGTTAATCCCATCCACTGTATTTTTCATTTCAGACTTTTTTTTTTTATCATTAGCAGTTTGATTCGGGTCCTTTTATTATCCAACATGTCTCTCCTTATCATACTCATTTTTTTCTCTAGCATCCTGAGCATATGGATATATAATAGTTATTTTAATGTACTAGTCTACTAATTGTAGCATCTGTGTCATTTCTGGGTCTGTTTTTATTGCTTGCTTTTTTCTCCTTATATGGTCATATTTTCTGGCATTTTTATTTTATTTATTTTTATTTATTTATTTAGTCATTCATTCATTTTGTTATACCTAGTAAATTTAGATTAGATTCCAGATGTTATGAATTTTACAATATTGGGTGTGAGATTGGGGGGTATTCCTTTAAATATTTTTAGTTTTTTTTTTTTGGGATACTATTAGTACATATGGAAACAGTTTGACCTCTTGAGGCTTGTGCTTAAGCTGTCTGTCTTGGGTGGGTTCAGAACAGCCTTTATTGTAGTCATCATTAGGCACCATTGCTGAGGATTCCATTCAGTGCTTTTTGAGCTAGGAGGTCTTTCCACCATGGCAGGTGTGTACTCAGGAGCCCCTCACACACGTGCTGAGCAGTACTCAGCTGTGTACTCAACAAGGACGCCCTGCTCATCTCCACAAAGCCCTTTCTGTGCTACTCTCTCTTCCAGTATGGTGCCATGGTTTCTCACTGCCTTAGCCTCACTGAACACCAAATTCTCTCTTCTCAACTCGAGGAGATCTCTGGGCTTTGTTTGGGTTTCTTCTCCCACTGTTTCAGCCTGGAAACTCCTAAGCAGTCTTCTGGGGCATATGTAGGGCTTACTTTGTTTCCTGGTTCTGAGGAATCACAGTTTCCTCACTGTTTGTACAATGATAAAATCAGTCTTTTGGTGCCTGTTGTCCAGTGACTTAAACTATTATTTCATATATTTTGTCTGATTTTCTAAGCATTGCTTATGTAGCATGGTGAATCCATCCTTCAATGGAAGCAAAATTGCTGAACTGCTGATTTTATATTAATTTTTAACTATGTGTTGATTGTTTGGAAGACACAAATCAATAGGAACTACCTTAAGCAGTATAAAGTTCCATTGCCACTTTAATAAGTTTTCTGTGATAGTATGGAACCAACCTGTCCCTGTACTTTGGAAATATTTTCAGGCTGTAATGATGTAAAGCATAGATAAGTTTTATTTCTTCCATCAACTAAATGCCAGAGAGAGCTTTTATTGCCAGATAGGGTCAGTGGAACGAAAAAGAAATTTTAAATTCAAAATATTGAGTCCTCAGTTCCATACCTTCCCCATGTTAAACACCCTCTTATTTTATTATTATTATTATTTTTTACAAATACCACCAAGTTCTTTAATCTGACCACAGCTCCAACATGCAATAGCTAAAACCTCATTGCTGGTTTTATCTCTCCATCTTAATTTCTTATACCTACCGATTCTCAGGCCACCTTTCACTCCCTCCTGACAGTCACTATTATGGTAATCTATGCCTTACCTAGCCAGTTTTTCCTCAATATTTTTTATCACCCTCCCCCTACCCCCATCCCTGAACATGGAAGAGCATTGGCAGCTTCATTATTCTGTTTCTGAGCTTGTGAGAAGGAAGCATGGGGAGGGCCTGTGGGACAGTGTTTATGAAGCCTACAGCAGTGCACAGTAATGTACCAGGCCCTCACACTCACTCACCACTCACTCACTGACTAACCCAGAGCAACTTCCAGTCCTGCAAGCTCCATTCAAGGTAAGTGCCCGGTACGCATGTACAATTTTTTATCTTTTATACTATATTTTTACTGTACTTTTTCTATGCTACACAAATATGCACCATTGTGTTACAATTACCTGCAGTATTCAGTACAGTAACATGCGTACAGGTTTGTAGCCTAGGAGCAACAGGCTGTATCATACAGCCTAGGTATGTAGTAAGCTAAACCATCTAGGTCTGTGTAAGTGCATTTATGATGCTCACCCAATGACGAACTCAGCTAATGATGCATTTCTCAACATATTCTTGTCATTAATTTATGGTATCAGGCCTCACTTGCATGCCATATAGTGACAGTTACCTTGAAGATGAAGTGGGTCTCACATTTATGTTCTGGTTCCCAGCGAGAGTGCATTTCTATCCATGTGGGACAGGCCGGTGTCCAGATCGGCAATGCCTGCTGGGAATTGTACTGCCTTGAACATGGAATTCAGCCCGATGGGCAAATGCCAAGTGAAAAACCATCGGCGGTGGGGACGACTCGTTCAATACGTTCTTCAGCGAGACTGGGGCTGGCAAGCATGTGCCCAGAGCAGTGTTTGTGGACCTGGAGCCCACCGTGGTCGGTAGGTATTCGGGCCTGAGGGCGGCTGTTCAGGGAGGGTAGAAGATCCTCACTAATCTTCAAGTGTGCTCCTTCGAATCCCTCTGCGGAAAGGATGATGGACACACGGGTATGTGTGTGACCATGATAGGTGAGAAACTGAAAGGTAGTGCTTGAAACGTGGCGCTCAGGTTCCCGATATAAGAAACCCCACACATCCACTTCCCCGTGGCTACCTACGCCCCGGTCATCTCTGCGGAGAAGGCCTACCACGAGCAGTTGTCTGTGGCCGAGATCACCAATGCCTGCTTCGAGCCGGCCAATCAGATGGTCAAGGGTGACCCTCGCCACAGCAAGTACATGGCCTGCTGCATGTTGTACAGGGGGGACATGGTTCCGAAAGATGTCAACGCGGCCATCGCCGCCATCAAGACCAAGCGCACCATCCAGTTTGTGGATTGGTGCCCACAGATTTAAGGTAGGGCTGCATGATAGTGAGTGGTTTTACCTTTGAGCATTCAGTAGACCTTGCGATAGAATGCGGCCCTTCAGGAGAACACCCCTGTTCCATGGCAGCTAGCCTCTTGGTATGGTCATAAATGATTGTACCAGAGTAATAATGCAATCCATGGTATCATGTAACTTCTTTTCTGAGTCATCACACTATCTGTGGTGAGAAAATTTTTTAACAGAACAGGAAATTTTCTGAAGGATCTTTGTTCCCATTTGTGTGGTGGAATTAGCAGGAAACAGTGGTGGCCTTAGAAATATTCTTTCTTATAACAGGAATTTTCTCAGCATTTCAGTAATTTGTATTGGAATTTGAAATTGTGTTCCTATTGGCGTCACTAACTCCCACTTGATTCCATAGTATGCAGAAAGTAAACCGAAGTTAAAAGTCTTGTGAAGTGTTTGGTTTAAAGAAAAACGATCATGAATCTTTCTGTGGAGAAAAATTGCAACATCTTTATTCCTCTCTTGGTAAGCCTGGAAATTCTGGCCTGAGTTTGCCTCAGACCTCCAGTTTGTTCCACTCTTCCATTTGACACAGGGTGGAAACCTGTTATGTTTCAGCTTTGCCCTTTTGATGACCAAATCCTGTCCTGTTGATCACTTTCTCCCTGGGATCTGTCCTTCCCTGAGCCTTGCTTTTCATGTTGCCCTTGCTGGCTCAGATTCTCACTGCTTCTGGTGGGCTTGTTGCCCTGGGTTCTTAACTCACAGGGCTTCCTATGAGTTCTCTTCCTCTATTCAGAGGTCAGCATGGTTGGCTGATCAGTTGCCTGATTTTGTAAAGTTTTACATTAACACAGCTACACCCTTCAGTGGCTTATTGTGGCTGCTTTTGTGCTACAAAGACGTAATTGAGTGGCTGTGACAGGCTGCATGGCACACCCAGACTAGGATGTGTACTGTCTCATCCTTTATAGGCAATGTTTGCGGACCCCAGCTCTAGCTGACCCTGTATTCTGCTGCCAAACCTCTGCTCCTGCCGCCCCTGGTTATGAAGCCTGAAATGCTCCCCGCTTGGTCCAGCCCTGAATGCCAACCCTCCCCCCCTATTTATCACACACACAGACCACCTGCTGTTTCAGTGGTAGCAGCAGTCCTAGGACCTCTGGCAGCGTACCTGTCACTCTGCAACGCACACACTGACTGGTGGGAAAGCAGGGGGTATGATCCCTTGCGATACCACCATGGTTGTGTACTAGGTGGAAAAAGCTTCCGCTACAGAGATCAGTTCCCCTTGTGTTGAAGCCTGTGGAGAAAGTAACGTATCAAGAATCCGGAGCAGCGTCCTTCATAAGGAAGACAGTTCCGTCACATGGGTGCCTATCACATGTCATGGTTGCTGGGATATAGCCTTCAGGCAGTTTGAGACCAAGCCAGAGTGACTGGCTCTGGCCACATCTTTCCTTGTCTAGAAACCAGCACCCTGCTTTCTTGGTATAGAGACTGCAGGGTGAACCAAGCCTTCTCTCAAGTCGCCAGAGAGCACCCACATGCCTTCCATTTCTGGAGAGCAGCCACCATTTCTGGGTTTCACAGGATCTTCACACAGTTCTCTTCTCCTTTTCTGGCAGGTGGGCATCAACTACCAGCCCCGCACCGTCGTCCCTGGGGGAGACCTGGCCAAGGTGCAGCGGGCCGTGTGCATGCTGAGCAATACCACCGCCATCGCCGAGGCCTGGGCCCGCCTGGACCATAAGTTTGATCTCATGTATGCAAAGCGAGCGTTTGTGCACTGGTACGTGGGGAGGGCATGGAGGAAGGGGAGTTCTCTGAAGCCCGGGAGGACCTGGCAGCTCTGGAGAAAGATTATGAGGAGGTGGGCATGGATTCTGTGGAAGCCGAGGCAGGAGAAGGGGAAGAATACTGAATGGAGAGTGCGCTGGTGAGCGTACTTCTCTTCTGCCCTGTCCTGCCACACTCAGCTGGTTTCAAGTTGTCTGTCATTAAAGTTTCTGTCAAACCTGCTCAGCTGGGACGCACTCGTCTGCCCACATGACTGGATAGGACCTCAAAGCTGCCAGACCTGTGCGGGAGGCTGGTCTTGGCTATATGATGCTGGGCTACTGAGGTAGGTGCAGTACCACCCACGTCTTTAAAGAGCCACTGCTTACATGACGGGACCTGGGGCGCGGGCACGTCAATAGTTCCAATCGAAGGTTTCGAAGCATCAAGATTTACTAAATTCTAAGAAAACTGAGTTAGGATTTTCCATTGAATTTGCCATTTTTCAGGCTTCTCCATTGTTGGGACATGTGGACTAAAGTATAAGAACTTAGAACTGGAGTTTTAAAATCTAAGGTCCATGGAAACGGGCTGCTCACAGAATCCCTAAAACTGCTAGTCAAATGTGTAAGGTGCAGACATTTATGGGGAAAAGGGTCTTATTGGATTCTGCACTGGCATTCATGCCTCACAGATTAGAAATTCTGCATGATTTATCTCTGTCCTCAAAGTTGGTGGTGGCTTAAGTTTGCCCTTGTGCTCAAATAGCTGCCCCCACTGCACCTGAGCACCCTGGGAATGACCTTGATAAAAAAACGTTGGTCCTTTCACTTCAAGCGAAATGTACTGAAATCTGTTAATAAAAGACCTAGTAATACAAATATTTTCTCTGACTTGAAAATGAGGTCTAGAAGGGTGAAGTCCCTGGTTTAAGTCACTTAGTTAGTTCGGTTGTAACATGCCCGGGACCAGCATGCAACTAATTCTAAATCTTTGTGCCTTAATATATTTAAAAGGTGATGGTAAACATCTTGAATGGACCCTCAGCTTTTCAAAAAGGTTTATTACCAACTAGAGGAAACAGCACATGGCCTCTGGAAGGAGGATGGAGGAGCTCACGGCAGGCCAGCATGACAAGCCTCTACCTGGTTCAGGTACTGCTCCGGGTGGGGCTCCTCCCCGCCCCACCCGCCTTGGGCAGCCTGGTAGCACTGGGCTGTCGGGGCATCCTCTGGCTTGATCCTTCCCGGCTGCTGCGCTCTGCCAGGGCTGGGCCTCCACCAAGAGCAGTGCTGCCTTTGTTTCTCCCTGAGCAGACAGAGCACAATCATTAGGAACCAGGGCGACTCCACAATCTCAGCACATCTCTGTATTTGTGTTCCCTGAGCAACATTTACATTTAGTATGTTTCTGTCACAGTCCTTTCAACGGGGGACCCTCGGTCAGCCCAGGGTCCTGAGGCTCAGGACTGCCTGGAGATGGCATATTCAAGGTAAGTCCTTCACAAAGTGCAAGAGGCCCTCGAGGGTGTCCTAGGATGGAAATAACACAAGGAGCAAGAGGGGAAAGTTCTGATGGTCAATTTAGGGGAAGGGAAGCTCAGGCTGTTGACTCCTGCCCTGGAAAGCACAAGTAGTCAGCTACAATTGCCAGCAGTGCAGCAGGGCTCACATCCATGTGGCTGCTGTCTCACTGTCCCCTCAGGCACCCTCCTCCTCTCTGGACTGACCCCTTTTGAACTGATCAAACTGGTGACACGAAGCACACAAGTCATCAATAGATGAAGTCAGGCTTTGGCTTTGAATCTTGGAAGCTCTCACACCTTTTCCCACCTACTCAGTATTCTGCAGATATGCAGTGGTCAGGCCTCTTGCCCTCAGGTTCACTCCCAGACCCCATGGTTGGGCTACAGTAGAGGGGTGACTGCTTGGGGCGTGTCCTGACCACCAGATAGTCACACTCGGATGGAGACCACTGGTCTATTCCTTGATTTGTAATTTGCTTAATTTAGTCTTTTTGTGAAGATAGTTGGGAAGATCTGTGTGCTGGGCTGCAGCTTTATTTTAAAGGAGAGGCTTCCCTGGGTTTAGAGTGTTGACAGCATCAATAAGACTGAGAGGACCCCCAGGGGACAAAATATACTGGTGGATCAGGCTGATCTACTGCTTGCAGTCCCTCCCCTTTGGATCTGCCTCTGCCTTTGATCCCCAACCTCTATACACATTCGTAGTCAAATAGCCTGTGACAAGTTCTTGGAGAAAAGACAAAGAGTTTCTTAGGGGCCTGTTAAGTCATCTGTTTCACCATTTGTTACCTTGAGCAAACGGAAGCACCTGCATTTAAGACTCTGCAGACCCTGACTCCTCTAGGACACCAGACGCACTTTCCGTGCTCTCTAAATACTGACAACAAATCCTCCCCAGCACTCATGCAGGACAGTCCTTCTTAAGAGAGTTTCTGGAGAGCTCTTCTTCAGAGAGCGGGGTCTTTGCTGGCCGGTAGGGTGGGGAGGGTTACAATGGTGCCACGGCTGGAACTCTGACAGTTTAGGTTTCCCTGGCCTCGCCTTCCCCCCGTCCCGGTCTTCACACTCAAGTGTCTGCATGCACTTGATGACACGGAGACAGAGTAAGAGGGTGCCAAGTGCCGAGGGAGAGCAGACTGGAGCCTGTGGTGGGGTGACGCTGGGCCAACTCAGCCTGCTAGTGCCTCACAAAAAACAGACACAAAGAGACTGTCACCCACTTTCCCTTTGTACAAATGCCAATATTCTGGTCCCCACTGACTGGTCGGTGGGCCAGGATCCCTATGAGTACAGGGGCTCCACCACCCCGTGTCTCCCAACATACAAGTGCCCTCCTGAGGCCACAGCACCTCACGAGGTCATACCAAGCAGAATTATGTCTTCTGTAGCATCTGGCCTAACCCTGGGTCCCTAGGTGCCCCACGATCTCTTGACAAGGAGCATTTCTTGAAGGACTTGGAAAGACAGGTCAGGCACAGCTCACCCCCAGGAAGTAGCAGAGCAGATCTCAGAGGCAGACCTGACTTTGAAGTCAGCTTTCCTTCAGCCTGCCACACGTGGTTTCCCCTCCCCCTCAGTGTAATGACCAGAGCCCTTCTGGAATTCAAGGATGCAAGGAAAGAAGAAAGGTAAATAATGTTTCTCTTGAAATCTAAGAAGGACCAATGTGACTTTGAGCCATAGAATGTATTATGAAAACCATCTAATGATGAAAGATCATTTATCCAGCCTGTGTGACTCGTGGAACCCTCAGGAATCACGTGGGGTTAGTGGGAAGATCCCTTCAGGCTTCCTTGTATTACACGTGGAGATGGAGGAGGATGGTCCGCAGGGCCTGCAATGGAAAGACTGCTACGTCCAGGCTGGCCTGGCTCAGGCTCAGCCACACAGGGGACCCAGCACCGGACTCTCTGGAGCTGGTCACATGGAACGGAGAGTGGGGCTGAGCCAAGAATGACCAGGGCTGGGGAGAGATGGGGTGGGGATGTGCTCGGCTCCTGAGGCAGATAACAAAAACTGATAATCACTGAATGTTGAAAACAGTGGTCAGGCTTATTGTCTTCAAAAATCAATGCTCCTCCTACCTCCAAAACCAGTTTGTGTCTGCTCAGAGTTTTGTGACTGCCTAACGAAGCGAAGCCCCAAATCACACCAGCCAACTGCCTTGTGACTTGGAGAGCCCCTGACGCTGGGGGGCCGGCCAGATCCGGTGGGACCGCTCTGCCGGCAGAACTGGTCAGGAACAAAGATTTATAAAAAGTCCCAGTAGGAGCTGCTGCTTCCATCCCTTCCTGCCGCTCCCCAAGAGTGGCCTTTCTCCTTCGTGGTGCGGGCGCCCCCTCGTGGCGGATTGGGCCAACGGGGGCCACCAAGGTAATATATAGCGCTATTATGGTGACTATACAGTGAATACATACATACTGTGTGAGGAAGAAAAGAAAGCACTATAGCCCTGCTCCAGGAGCAGGCAGCACAGAGCACCCCTATGTCTTCAAGGCCACCGGCCATTGCTGGAGAGCCACCAGAAGGTCTGCACCCGCCAGCCAGTGGTGCTGCGCCTCTGGCTGGGCACACAGTAGGGGCTTAATCAGTCCTTCCAGAAAACAAACAATATCAAAGACCTACACGCCACACAGACGTGCACACATATACTTTTAACCCTTAACTTAGCTTATGCTTCTTAGGAGGGGTTCTTCCCTCACGGACGCGTCCATGACCCCTCCCTGAACAGCACACACAGCCCTGAGGACCTGTTTCAGGAACAGCATGACTGTGAATGTCCTGGAGCAGTGCTGTCCAATAGAAATGTGATGCAAGCCACGTGTGTAATTAAAAATTTTCTAGTAGCCATATTTAAAAAAAATTAATTTAAATAATGTTTTAATTAACCAAAAATATCTAATATGTTATTTCAACATGTACTCAATACAAAAGTTATTCATGAGGTGTTACATTCCTTTCTGGGCCAATTCTTTAGCATCTGGGCCTGTGGTGTGTACTTATGGCTGCAGTGAGTCTCAAGGACACCAGCCCCAGGGCCATGGCTCCCACACTAGACGGCACAGCTCTACCTGAGCTCATAGCTCCCACACGCCAAACTTTACCTTACACAGTCTAGAGGGGCATCTTTTTAAAACAGTTTCCCTAGACTTCAACAGAGAACATTCAACTGAATTGAAATTTTCCTCAGTGACTCCACCCCTCCCCATGACAAGCATTACCCCTCTGTGCTTTTGGGGTCTTGTTTCTCTTTTTCTGCTAAGAGACAGAAACGAGTCTATGGGAAACCTAAGGCCGTTAACCCCAACAGCCCCAAACCCCTATCATCATCCTGGGCCACCACTGTTTCCACAGCTGGATCACTCTGACAGCTCCATTTCCTCTACTCCATTACCCAGCTATTTATGAGGTGGCTGGAAGGTCTGAGTGAACAGATGCTGCAAGATGTGGCCTCAGAGATCTATCTGTCTTGTCTGGTGGCCCATGCCTCTTGGCTGCAGCACACTCCTGGCGTGGCCCCTCACCTGCCCTGCTCCTCTCCAACTCCTCCCATCAACCATCTCCCCAGGCTGCCTTCTACCCACACCGTGCATCTCCCCAGGGCTTCTGTGTCTTTATGTCCTGGCTGCTGGCCACCCAGCCTGGTAGGATCCAAGGCCTTAGCACTGAAGGAGAAAACTAGCCCGTGGGGTCTAGCCCCGCACTCCTGTCCCCATCGCCCTCAGAGCCCCCTCTGATCTTCCCGATCCCTCTAAGCCAGTGCTCCCAGCACCATGCCCATGGCACACCTCTTCACTTCTGCCCTCCTTTCCTCCGCAGCCCCAGCTCAGACCCGGCTCCCACCAATGGCCTGTATACATGCCATGCCTCACCTTTTCTCTCTCAGCCCCCTCCCAACCACCCCACGTCCCACGGCTGACTCTGCAGCTGGCACAGAGGGCCCTGACCCCCAGCCTGCTTAACCCCTGCTGTTCCAGTTGCTGGCTCTGTCATTGTCAGTTATCTTGCCATCTCCTTCACTGGACCAAGAGCGTATCCATCTTGCAGCCCCAGGGTGCCCCCAGCACTGAAAGCTGGCCTGGCTTGGCACCTGGAGTCACTGAGTGAACAGTACCACCGACTCAAGTGAGGAGGGCTCTGTCCCAGTTTCTCCCTCCCTCTGGAAACTCACCCATCAATTCCTCAGCTCGGCTTTGTAGTCCACCCACCCCTACCCTGACCTTCCTCCTGGCTCTTCTCTACCCCTCCCTAGCCTGTGCTCCAGGTGGCATCTGGAATGGCGAGGTTGGGGATATGGAGCGGGGGGCGGGGGGGTCTGTACGAGGATGAAACAAGAGCACCTGTGGGATCTCGGGCCCTCATAGACCTCTGGCACTGGGCCCCAAGCCTCACCACACCTGGCAGTGCCTGGAAGGTACCGCCAGCTCAGGAACCTGACAGGAAAATGGAATCAGTGTTTTATCCTGCAGGCTGCCCACCTGGGCACTTGACAGCTTCCAAGGAGCCAAGGTATTTCTCACATCTAAGGCTTTGGTCTCCATAGCATGCCACATGCCTCTTCCCTGCCCCTCGGCTTGCTGTCCTCTAGGGCAGGGGCACCTTTATAGAGAGCAAATCTCACCCAGAAGTTAGCCTTTGAGCTGGGTGAAGGGTATTGGTCTTATTCCAGAAGTACTGCAGGTTGTCTCTTAAAAACCATGAAATCATGTCCTTGGTTTCTAAGCTATGTGGCAGAGATGGTCCACAGGGTCCTGCCCTTGCAGCTTGAAGCTGCTCTGGCTTTCTGGGGCTACAGTAGTTTCCATGGAAACAAGAGAACGCACCAACCCCCAGAGATAAACCAATAAATGCAACCTGCAAAAGGAGAGAACAGGCAGCAAGAGAACCGGAGGGAACCGGGGGGCCCTGGAGAAAGAGGCGAGTGCGTGGCAGCTGGGCCGTGGTGCAGAACCGGAGAGGCCGCAGGCCGTGGGGCCGAGGAAAAGGAGGGCCTTGCAGGGGGGCTACAGTTCTTGGCAGAGAGAAAGGAGGCCTCTGCAGGTCAGAGAGAGACACAAAGAGAGCAGACGGAGCTTGGGTCAGTGAGGTATCCCAGAGCTTCTCTGGACAGGGGGCACAAGTGCCCAGGGCCCTGGCACTCCCACCCACAGGGGCTGGCCTGCGCTTCACCCCATTATCAGCTGCTTCTCAAGATGTCTGTGAGTACCTGAGTGGTCTGGCCAAGGAACCAGCCCAGGAGGTTCTGCTGCATCTCAAAGGGTTTCTGACAGCCATTTGGGAGAAGTGACACACAGGGCGCTCTGCCATGATACCATCACCAGCACCTGTTCACCCAGGTCACAACTCTCGAGAGCGAGGAGGCCCCTCAAACCTGACCCCAGTGCTCTCCCACTCAGGCCGCTGCACCTTCAGTGTCTAGGGCAGCCAGGGCTGCCACACTGACTCCCCATCCACAATCCAAGGAGGGAAGCTCAGCTGGCCAGATTCCTGGGCAGGCTCTGGGCCTAGGTGGGGTACAAGTGAGGGGGTTGCAGTAAGATCTCTGCCTGCCCACTCCCTGAACACTTCCTTTCCCTGGAGACTGTATATGCCATGAGAACAGGAACCAAAGCAGTCTTGTTCCTTGTTCCCTTGTTTGTGGAATGAAGGCATGAGTGATGAGGTGGAAGGAGGCTGGGACAGCAAAAGTCCAAGATGAGGCCTAGCCTGCTTGGACTGCTCTGGGTACCCATTCTGCTTCTGCCTGATCTACAGGTGCTCTCTCAAGTCTAGCATCGAAGCCAAAGCTGGGGACTGCGCCCAAGGGGAGAGTACTTGGATGGGGCCAGTGGGTCATAGGAGAAGACTGAAAGTCCTGGCCACTGAGGGTCTAGCGCGTGCTGAGCCGGGCAACGCCCACCTCCCAGCCCCTGCCACTCCACCTCCTGGGCCACAGGGGCAGAGAGCACTCCAGCTCTGACCTCGGGTCTCCGGTACGCTGGATATAGGCAGAGACACCGCCGCAGGGTCCTGGGGGTCACTCGCCAGCCTCTGCCCGGCACACATGGACTTGAGCATCTGGAAGACTGCGAGAGGCGCCACGTTCAGCTTCAGCAGGTCCACCAGGATTCTGGCGATAACAGACAAGGTGCGCAGTGAGACCTCTGATCACGAGCCCCGCTACTCAGGCGAGAACAGGCCAGGAAAGGCCACCAGACTGGGGCTAGGCTCGGGAGGGCCACCTCCCTCAAGACTCCTACTCTACTCTGGGCCTCCACAGGGTTCCAGCAAGGGCGGGCGGCTGGAAGCAGGGGTGTCTGGGGGTCGGACAAGCGCGCAGCCCCCATTCACGCCCGCTCACTTGAACACGTCTGGGTCCATGGCGCCACCCGCCGCCTGCGCCAGCTCGTACAGCTCCATCTCCTCGGCGCTCAGCACCTTCTTCCGCCGCAGCGCAAGCTTTGCAGGGCCGCCTCCAGCCCCGGGGTGTCCCCGGCCCGGGCCCGGTGCCCGGCGCCGCCATCTGCGCCGCTGGCGGGAAGGTGCGTGTCCTCCCGGCCCTCCCACAGCGTCCTCTACTGGCTCCGCCGGCCGTTCATCTCCCTGCAGCGCCACCGCCTGGCCTCCCGGGTAGCCGTACGCCATCCGATCCGCATTTATGAGTGGGTCAGTAAGTTTGGCGTGGGGGATACATGGCGGGGCAAGGAGAGCCGTTCCTGGGCGATCAGGACTTCCCTACTAGGCTGCATTGGTCGTTCTAGCTTAAGCAGCAGCACCCAGTGCAGTGTCTGGCTTATGGTGGGCGCTCAATAAATGCCTGTGGGACGAAGGGCAGTCAATGCACAGTGCGTAATCGGTGCGCGCCCAGCTGACCCATTAGGGAGCCTGGTCGGAGGGCCCTAATAAACGGCCCCTCCCTTTGCGCACGCGCACCCTTGCCTTAGACACTGCGTGAGTCAAGCGCGAGGGGCGCAAAAGCCACTCTGCGCACGCGCACACAGTAGCGAACCGCCCCTCTCCGCGCCCCTCCCGCCCCGAGCCACACACCATAAACCTGGCCGCCCTTCGCTTTGCGCACGCGCCTTTGGAGAAAGAAGCCTGATGCGATAGCGGCGCTTTTCCCGCCAGGCTGGGGGGGGCGTGACGCCACGCGCAGCTTGATGACGACACTTCAGCGCCGGATAGCCGAGTGGTGGTCTCAGTTCCTGACACGAGCAACGCTATGGACCCCACAGGTGAGTGGCGGGAGCCGCGCGCAGGACGGTCCCACGTCCTGGCAGCCTCTCCGAACCTCCGCCTAAGCTGCTCCTTTTCTCTGCGATCCCAGGGTTGGGCCTCGGCGTCTCCGCTCCGGGCCGTGCCGGCAGGGGAGCCGAGGCCCCGGGCTGCGCCCTCATGCCATCTTCTCTCGCGTCTTGCACGCACTGTCCCGGTGGGTGCTCGGTTAACGTTCGTTAAACGAGTTAGAGGAAGGAGAGCTTCAAGTTAAAGTTGAGCCTTGAACTCAAAATGCCGTGTAGGAGAAAGTTGGGTGTGAGTCTCGGCCCGAGCCTTCCTCCGTGTGACTCGATTTTTTCCGAGCCTCAGTTTCCTCGTCAGTGGTATGGGCATCCCAGTGCTTACTTCACAGGACAATTGTGAGCAACAAATGGGAGCACGCTCTGCTCAGAGGAGCAAGAGGGAGGCCTTGGCAGTAGCGTGATTTGCTTCGCATGATCGGCGTTGTCTGAGGGCTGCTGCTGTCAGAAAAAAAAAAAAAAACCCAAGCAAGAGTCGAAGCAGCTCCTGAAGAAAGTGGTTGTCGAAGTGCAGAGATGAAGCAAACACTTGGTGCACAGCGCAGAAGGGTGTGAGGGGGGAGCCTGGCCGTGGCAGAGTCAGAGGATAGCGTGTTAGAGACAAAACCCTCCTTGGAAAGCTCCCTTTGGCAGCTCTGGCTTCATTTTTTCAGCTACTGCTTTGCAGTGTTCTTCTAAGCAGGGAGGTGCTTTCACCTCATCTTTTAAGCTCTGCCCTTTGATCATTTGGCAGTTGTTCTGTTGACCGTTTAGTTCAGGACTGAGGTGTTTAATTTGTTTTAGATCTTTCTGAAAACTGAAACTGATGGCTAGTTTAAGAGTTGGAAAAAATCCTGGGAGGTGTTACTATTATTAAGTGGCAGAGATGCTCATCTCCTGTCAACCCCACAGCTGCCAACAGACTCCTTGCACCTCTCTCCATCCATATAAGTTGTCCGTTGCCACCTTAGTACCCTTACTAAGGTCATGAGCAGAGCTATGCCAGGAAAGCCATTAGTAACCCATCAGTGGAACTAGGCATGCATCCTCTCTGTTCAATCCAAGTCTGGGTATTTTTAGTTTTTGACTTGAGTGGGCAAAGAGGTAGGAATCTTGAGAGCTATCCCTGATTTTCTGATGGCCTGGTCAGAGGCTTCTTCCGCAGAGCTTACTCATTCCCTCCCCTCATTCTCAGAGAGCACATGTCTCGAGGAGATTTATTTACCTGTCTCTGTGAAAGATTTGTGGAGAGGTCTTTGTATTTGAATGTTGGCTCTGCCGTTTACCAGCTGGGTGAGGGCAAGTGACATGCCTTCTCTCTACCTCCTTTTCCTCATCTGTACGGACTTTATAGGGTTATTGCGAGGATGTATTTTTTATTCTTGCCTAACAAATTTAGCAGCTTAAAACTTCACCCATTTATTGTTTCACAGTTATAGAGTCAGGAATGCAGGCCTGGTTGGGTTCTCTGCTTAAGCTCTCACAAGGCCGAAGTCAGGATGTTGGCCAGCTTTTCTTTTTTTTTTTTAATTTAAGTATGACTGATATACAGTTTTATATTGGTTATATTAATTTTAGGCGTACAATATAGTGATTTGCTCAACTTTGCTCTTACCCAAAGGCTCTCAGGAAGAATCTGCTTTTAACCTTATTCAAGTTGCCATCAGAATCTAGTTCTGTGGAGTTGTAGAACTAAGGTCCCTGTTTCCTTGCTGGCTGTCAGCCAGGACTGCTCTGTATCTTATGGGCCACCGACTTGAGACTTTAATTGTATCTGCAAAATCTTTTCACAATAGTACCAAGATGAATGTTTGAATAACCAGGGACAGCCATCTTGGAGGGCTATCTTTAGAATTCTACCTACCACCAAGAATTAAATGTAGGTATATAGAGAGCCCTAGAACCAAGCCTGACATATAGCAAGGGCTATACAGGTTTTACCACATGTTATCAGGGATTCACTGCCACATGAAATGTAGGAATGAAAACAGCACTTCTGTAACATGGGATGTGGCAGTGCAGTGTGTGTTGAGTTACTCAAATATTCTGCAGGGCATTCTGAAACAATACAATATTCTGTTGTTTGGCAGGTCTTGAGATTTCGTCTTTGTTTTTCCACAGTGGTTTCCTAAGATGACCATTTTCAACTCTCCACAGGAGCGTGCTATGGCGTTCCCTCACATGCAACAGCCCAGCTTCCTACTGGTAAATATCAGCTGCCAGTGTGAGTGTCAGTGTGATTATAGTTCTAAGCTGAGGGACTTGAATGTTCTTTCTGCTGCCTTGAAGAGTTCTCCAGTGGTTGTTTTTGGGGGTGTGTGATGGAAGTAACGCTGGATTGGGGGTTGAAATCCTTAGGCTTGATTCTGCCTCTGCAGGACTTGGGTTTACTCAACCGCTGAGCCTTGGGTTTTCTCATCTACAAAACAAGATGATTCCAGTGCCATTTTCCCTACTTCTCAGGGCATGGGAGGAACGAGTGAAAGGGATGCACATTCAAATTTTTATGTCTTGTAAATCTTTACCACAAAAGTGTCATATTACAACTGTCATCAGTGAAAAGTGGAAGGGCACGCTATGCTGGGGGTAACCAGGACTACACTTTAAATATTAAACATGATGCTGAGATGTTAAGCATGAGGCAAGTACCAATGATTAAAAGTTTCAAATTTCAATTCCCAAAAGATACTTTTTGTAAACATTTATCTGGAAGAATATTCCTACTTGGTATACCCTCTAGAGCCAGCAGATCCGACCCATGGCCTAAACAGCCCAGGACTCTGCCTGCCTCTGACTGAGGCCTTGTGGATTCCACCTTCATTTGGAAGTGAACAAGGCCTTAGATATCCTAGGGCAAAACCCTCTTGGTTAAAACTAGTGTTGCCTTGATCCTCATCCATTTATGCAGAGGCTCTATGATCTATGAGGGGAGCCCTCCACAAGAGAGGCCTCTCTTGGATGTGGAGCTGACCTCCTGCCTGTGGATCAGATAGAAGCCAATTTTGTACAACTGATAATGTACAGTTCTTTGAGGTAACTGGGGTTGCTTACAGAGGGTGCTGGGAAACAAGCCTGACAATTACTGGTCTAGAGATCATGGGACAGTTACTCATCTAGTACCATCCTTTAGCCAGTGGTCCTTAACCTTTTTGGCACCAGGGATTGGTGCTCCTGTGAGAATCTAATACCTGAAGATCTGAGGTTGAGCTGAGGTGATGATGCTAGGGCTGGGAGCGGCTGCAAATACAGATGAGGCTTTGCTTGCTCACCCATCACTCACCTCCTTTTGTGTGGCCCAGTTCCTAACAGGCCCTAGACCACTGCTGGTCCATGGCCTGAGGGTTGGGACCCCTGCTTAAGGCCACTGACACATACATGACCTGATGTATGAAATACTAGAGAGTCAGGCCAGCGGTGTGTATCTCACTTCTTCCTATCCCTTGAATTTCTATTTTGGCTCAAGCCAGAATATTGTCAAAAGCTACAAAGCAAATATGCTCATGATTTTCTTGGTTTCTTCTAGGCTAGCCTGAAATCTGACTCTATCAATAAGCCCTTTGCACAGCGGTGTCAAGACTTGGTTAAAGTCATCGAGGATTTTCCAGCAAAGGTACAACTTTGCTAACGTTTCTTTGAGCCATGTCTCGCACATTCCTTGAAAAATGTTATTGCATGCCCTGAGCACTGCCCTACATGGAGGCCTGACCTGGCATTGTGACTTTCGCATTAATGGACGCATTTAAACATGTGAACATGTTGACCAGGAGTTCTTGACCATGGATGCTTCTGTCCATGGGATGCTTGGCAATGTCGAGGGACATTTTTAGTTGTCACATGGGCTTAGTGCTACTGGCACAAATGGGTAGAGGCCAGGCATGCTGGTAACTCCCACAATGCACAGGACAGCCCCCACAACAAAGAAGAATTGAGTCTAAAATGTCAACAGTGCCAAAGTTGAGAAACCCTGATGTAAATACTGAAAATATGTATTTACATCCCACACAGAAATGTCAGATAGTAGTGTAGGTAAGTTCAAGAAACCCGTCTAGACAAGGAGTTACAACCAAATGGCAGTAAGTCTCAGTTTCAAGGACTCACTCTGAGAAAGAACATTGTCACCCTTTTTAATAAAGCTCTCTTCAAATCAGAAGTTTCCAACATTTAAAAAAAAAATCGTTTTAAATAGGCTGACATATAACTGGCCTAGATATAAAGCAGTACTGCTTAATATGCCACGTAACCACAGTGAAAGAATCCAAAGCTGCTGATCCTGTTAGCACTGTTGTTCCAGGGTTCCTGTGGGCGCTGGGTTGGTCCTGTGGGCTTCTGAACTAAAGAGTAACAACGTCAGTGCTCAGGGCCAGCAAAGAAAGTGGGCATCTTATAGTGTAGCACTGGAGTTGGGTTGGGAGCCCACATGGCACACAACCTGGCAGTGGGAGCTGCTCCTCAGCAGGCTGCCCAAGCCTCACCGACGCACTGTTTCAGGAGCTGCACGCTATCTTCCCATGGCTGGTAGAGAGCATTTTCGGCAGCTTGGATGGCATCCTCGTCGGCTGGAACCTTCGCTGCTTACAGGGACGCGTGAGCCCTGTGGAGTACAGCATTGCAATGGAATTTCTAGACCCTGGGTAGGTAGGTTTTTCACCCAAGGGGCTAGATATTTACTTTCATGATCCCATTATTAAATCACTGTACTTCTCAAAGTTCGGAAACAAAGCAAGGTGGTTTGCAGTTTGTTTACCCTCTTTTTGTTGGTTTAATTTCATGTTCAGTGGCCCAATGATGAAATTGGTTTATAAACTTCAAGCTGAAGACTATAAGTTTGATTTTCCTGTCTCCTACCTGCCTGTAAGTAATCCATGGTGGTGAGCACTGTGTTGGGGCAGAGTGTCTCAAACAGCAGCTGCACTGTGTGGTGGGTGGGCAGGGGCTCAGAGTGGCTGTGACAGTGGGCAGAAGAGTGCCACTGTGTCTGCTCAGGGCCAGGGAGGCATCACAAATTAGAACTCCAACAGTTACTTTTCTTTAAGATCATTCCGAACTCTGCCAGTGGTAAAGGTGCCATGCTGCTTGGTTTGCTCCTTGCTGAGTGGCAGTCAGGGCCATATGACTAGCTGCAAAGGGTGACTTGCTCAATGGGTGTGAGAAGCAGAAAGAGGGGATTCGTCGAGTGCCTGTCTGGGCTTGGAAATGTGCACAGCTGCTGACCTTGCTGTTTGCGGGTATTTATGAGAATGATAGAGATTCTAACTGAAGACTCTTCTGCTCAAGCGCTATGCAGAGGACAGCTCTATTCAAACAGGCAGGATCCGTGCGTTGGTCTTGTCCTCAGCAGCCTTTCCAGAGTAGAGCATGTAGGGAGGGCACCATGCTGGAGCCTACCCTCGAGCCCACCCCCCTCTCTCCGCAGGGCCCTGTGAAGGCATCCATCCAGGAGCGCGTGCTCCCTGACAGCCCTCTGTACCACAACAAGGTCCAGTTCCCCCACACTGGGGGCCTCAGCCTGAACCTTGCCCTCAGTATCCTTTGCTGACCCTGTGGGCGGGGAGGCTGGGGGTGGCCAGCACGGTGCTGGGTGGTGAGGGGTGGCTCAACAACCCTGCTATGTGCACCCTGACACTGTCTTCAGATCCATTTGAGTACTACATGTTCTTCTTCGCCTTGAGCCTCATCACTCAAAAGGTACAGAAGGGATGCCTCTGAGCAGAGTGTGCTTTATTGGAGACACCTGTGAAGGGAAGCATCCGTGGTCCAGGGCTCTTGTTTTTGCACAGCATGGGGAGCTTGTTGGGATTTGCCTGGAGCCCGCTGCCATCTTTTGTGTCTTCATTTCTCCTTTTCCCTTCCTGCCTCGTTTCTCTGGGTCCTCTTTCCTCCTTCAGCCTTTGTTCTTCAGGCCATCCCCACTTAGGACAACAAACTAGTGAGCAGACTTGACAGGTGATGTGGGCTGATCTAGGCACTCTGAGTGGCGGTCAGGGGGGCTTCCTACAGGAGGTGCTTGCTCATCATGAAGGCAGGGTGGAGGTGTCCTGGAGATTCGCACGTTGGGCAGGACTGAGGGTCTAGTCAGGTTCTCTTGGGTGGGAGCTTTTTTCTGGTACCACTGTCAGTGCTCATGGGCCAGCCTTAGGGATGCAGCCCATATCCCAGGACTCTCTTGGGTAGGCAGCTGGGGTCAGCAGCCTGGGGCAGCACCCAGAGCCACACACAAACCCAAGTTTTGTTTTACAGCCACTCCCTGGGGCCCTCCACGTCCGTACTTCAGACTGTGCCTATTTCATCCTGGTGGACAGGTACCTGTCATGGTTCCTGCCCACAGAAGGCAGTGTGCTCCCCCCACTGTCCTCCAGTCCAGGGGGGCCCAGTCCCTCACCAGCTCCCAGGTAAGGCTCTCCAGCTACCCTGGCCCTTGGCCAGGGCCTGAGGTGGCCCATGCCTGGCCCTTCTACAGGGAGTGACCTGGTCAGTGATCATTGCTCAGAGACAGTGGTGCCACTCTTTGTCCTGGGCTCCCTGGTTTTTCTTATGCCTGAAATTCTCCAATCCAGCTGCCCTAGCGCAGACTGGAAGGCGGGGATAAGGAGAGCATCTGTGTTTGGTTTTCAGTGGCCATCCCAGAAGCGATCAGATCCTGGGGCTGCATGGCTCTCCTATGGGAACAGGCTGTGTTCTGTCTATAGCAGCCTTTCCCACGTGCAACATCTAAGCCCTACACCGAGGTGGTGAGCAGGGCGGTGGGGGACTCGAAGCTGAATGCTGATTGATGGTGCTGGGCTGATAGTTCTGGAGAAAAAGGACTTATAGACAGGTCATGGAAGGATTGACCTGTGGATGAAAAGAATACAGTTCATCTATCATCTGTCACTTAAGACAGAGATATGTTCTGAGAAATGTGTTATTAGGTGGTTTCATCCTTGTGCAAACATAGAATGTGCTTATACAAACTAGATGTTTACTACACACCTAGGTTATATGGTAGAGCCTATTGCTCCTAGGCTACAAACCCATACAGCATATTACTGTAATGAATACTGTAGGTGGTTGTAACACACTAGTATTTGTGTATCTAAATGTAGAAGAGGTACAGTAAAAATACAGTATAAAAGATAAAAAAATGGCACACATGTAAAGGGCACTTACCCAGAATGGAGCTTGCAGGAGTGGAAGTTGCTCTCGGTAGGTCAGTGAGTAAGTAGTGAGTGAGTGTAAAGGCCTAGGACATTAGAATGTTGTAGGCTTTGTAACCACTGTACACTTAAGCTATACACTAAGTTTATTTTTAAAAATAGCAAAGTGTTATGCTATGGTATCACTAGGCAATAGGGATTTTTCAGCTGCATAACAGTCTTAATGAGGCCACCATGATATATGTGGTCCTCTTTAACCAAAACATTCTTATGCAATACATGGTTATCGTAGGAATCTGTGAACTCCAGGACTAGGTCTTGTCCTGAGCCAGAGGCCCTGGAGCAAAGAGCTTTTTGTGCCAGTCCAAGCAGACTGAACTATGCAGAAGGGGAGTGTGTGGCCATCCTCAGCCCAAAGGTGTACTGGGGCTTTGGTGGACCTTAAACCTGGGACCTCTTTGCTGACTCCCCAGAAGACCCTCCTGCCCTAATATCCGCTTTCTGTACTGCTTGGACCCCCTCCTCCACCTCACTGGCCCAGCTCCTGCCCTGGGAGGCTGCAGGCAGGCTCTTTGTTGCACTCGCTGGCCCACCCTACATTTGTCACATGCCATGCTATTATTACCCAAGCTCACATGTATGGACAAGCGCCCCCATGGAAAAGGGGTTGAAAGGTGGGGGTAACTTGGCGTGGGTCAGATTTATGCCCTCTCAGAGGCAGACTGCAGTTGCCAAGTGGTTTTATGGGCCCGATTTCATCTGCTTGTTTTTACATGTAATTTTAGCCTTACAGAAAAGTTGCTACGTCTAACATAAAGAACCTTCATTGAACCTTCACTCAGATTTCTGGATTGTTTTTGTTCTCTCTGTTTACTTATATATGTTTATTTCTGAACCCTTTGAGTGAGTTACAGACATGATGCCCATTATCTCAGCATTTCAGATTGTATTTCCTAATAGCAATGCTCTTCTTCATAACCGCAGCACTTCTGTCCACATCGGGGAGTTAGTATTGCTACAAGGCCACCGTCTAATCCTCAGACTGCACTCAGGGTTTACCAGCTACCTACTAATGGCTGTTATTCTGCTGGGATCCAGCACAGGGTCACTTACTACACGCAGTTGTCTTTAGTCCCCTTCAGCCTGGAACTGAACCTCAATCTTTCCCAACATTGATACCTTTGAAGTGTGCAGCCTAGGTGTGTGCGAGATGCCCTTGACCTGGGTTCTCGAGTATTTCCTTGTGATTAGACCCAGGTTGGGCATCGTTGGCAGGAGCACTTCAGCGGTGGCCCGTGGTGGTCATGTGCCCCATTGCTGACGACATTAGCTCGGTCACTGAGCTTAGGGGCTGTCGGTCAGGTTTTCCTGCTGTAAAGTTAAACTAAGTTCTTTGTGCCTAAATTAATTAAGAAGGGGAGTTAAATAGAAAGATATGCTGAGACTATGCAGTTTTTACTAGTGTTAGCATCCCTTGATGATCCTCAGCCAAATCAGTTATTAATAGGATGGTTGCCAAGTGATGATTTTTTAATTTCACCACTCCTGTATTTATTAGTGGGCACTCTCTTTTCTCACTTATTTATTTGTATATATCAATGTGGACTAGGGGGGAGAGGTCATTGTTTGATTCAACAGGTTGTAATTATCACTGCGATCATGGATTTCGATGTCCACATTGCCCCTGGTTATTCCAGTGGGAGCCCCTAACAAAGGTCTGTTTCTGTATCTCAGGACGCCAGCCATGCCTTTTGCTTCCTATGGCCTCCACCATACCAGCCTCCTGAAGCGACACATCTCTCATCAGACATCTGTGAATGCAGACCCTGCCTCCCACGAGATCTGGAGGTCAGAAACTCTGCTGCAGGTGAGAGCTGAAGCGGCTCTTCTCTGCTTCCATTTGAACATCAATTGCTTAGCCACCTTTCACCCCATGGGGCAGAAGCCTATAGACTACTTGGGGGTAGTTCTAAATTGTTAGTATTTTCCTTCTCTGATGTTTAGAAAATAGACCAGAAGAAATTTGCCCACCTGTCTAACCTGTATGTCAATGGCAGTATTTTCATCCCTTGTACAGTTCCTGGCTGTCTTCTGAGCACACCTGGGAGAGTGAGGTTCATCTAGTTCTGATGTAGGATTCTGGGGCTGAGTTGGTAACCACAATCATTGCTTATGGACAGCCTGGAATGTAGTTAAGATGGGATTCTGTCCTGCCTTGTACGTAACTCTTGAAATGTGGGTTGCTGTGTTTTCAGAGGTGTCCATGTTTTTGTCACAGTAGCACTGGGAGGTGGGACAGTTGGAATCATCCCTGTTCACAAAGGGGCCTGGTGCTTCAGAGGGCTCCCAGCTAAGGTGGCCTCTGAGCTCTGCTGGCCCGTGAGGAGGGCAGGTGACCAAAGCATGAGCTTATGGGACAGAACTAGAGGGTTGTTTCCTGGACTGAAATGCTAGTGGGTTTTTTTTTCCCCCATAAATTATGGTAAAATACACATAACATAAAATTTACCATCTGAACCTTTTTTAAGTGTACAGTTTATTTATTTACATGGTCGTGATGGATTTGCCCAACTTTTTTATCTTGTAAAACTGAAATATGTACCCATTAAATAATAATTCCTAATTTCTTCCTCCCCGCAGCCCTTGGCAACCACAATACTACTTTATGTCTATGAATTTTACTACTCTTAATGCCTGTATAAGTGGTATCATATGGCATTTTTTTTTTATGACTGACCGACTTCATTTAGCATAGTGAATCTTCAGGGTTCATTCATGTTGTAGCATGTGTCGTAATTTCCTTTTTATGTAATTTCCATTGTATGTAAATGTTTCATTTTGTTCATTCATCTGTCGATAGACACCTAGGTTGCTTCCACCTCTTGGCTATTATGAACAATGCTGCTATGAACATAACTGTACAAATATTTCTTTGAGACCCTGCTTTCCATTCTTTTGGGTACATACCCAAAAGTGGAATTGGTGGACTGTATGGTAATTCTGTTTAATTTTTTGAGAAGCAGCCATACTGTTTTCCAGAGTTACTACACTATTTCACATTCCTACCAGCAATGCACAAGGGTTCCAATTTCTCCACATCCTCACCAATGCTCATTATTTTCTGTTTTTTTTTTATAATTTTTATGATGATGATGATGATAGCCATTCTAATGGGTATAAGGTGGTATCTCATTGTGATTTTGATTTGTATTGCTGTAATAGTGGTTTTGAGCATCTTTTCATATCCTTACTGGCTGTTTGTCTACCTTCTTTGGAGAAATGTCTATTTAAGTTCTTTGCCAAGTTTTGAATTGGGTTGTTCATTTTTTAATTGTTCAATTTTAGGTGTTCTGTATATATTCTGCATAGTAATCCCTTATCAGATACATGATTTACAAATATTTACCCCCATTTTGCGGGTTGCATGTTTACTCTGTCATTAGTGTCTTTTAATGCACAAGTTTTTCATTTTCAAGAAGTCCAGTTTGTCTGTTTTTCCTTTGTTGCCTGTGCTTTTAGAGTCGTATCCAAGAAATCATTGCCAAATCCAATGTCATGAAGATTTCTCCCCATGCCTTCTTCTAAGAGTTTTATAGTTTTAGTTCTTATATTTGGATTTTTTGATCCAATTTGAGTTATTTTTGCGTATGGTTTAAAGTAAGGGTCCAGATTCATTCATGTGCATGTGGATATCTTGTTTTCCCAGAATTTGTTGAAAAGACTGTTCTTTCCCCCACTGAATGGCCTTGACACTCTTGTTAAATCATTTGACCAGCTGGTGCTCTTTTGCAGGTTTTTGTTGAAATGTGGCTTCATCATTATTCCTTGGAGATGTACCAGAAAATGCAGTCTCCTCATGCCAAGGTATGTTGCCACAGTTTTTCTTTCCATCTCCTTCTCTGTCCCTGGTGTGCCTAGCCAACCTGCTACTTCTTGTCCTTGATGTCAGTTAGTTTTCAAGGGCTAGATGGTGGGAAATGGAAACCAGCATCACCTCTCACTCAGATTCTGAACAGCATGTGGGTTTTGTTCTGCGGTGGGCTTGCACCCTAAGGGCTGGAGGCCTGTCATCTCTGGGGTCCTCCTGATCTGCTTCTAGAGCCCCTGTTCCCTGGCAACAGGAACAGATGACGTGGTGGTGCTCCTGCTCTGGGCGTAGGGGAGCCACTAATGCCTGTGGGAGTCATGTCTGGGTCTGTCCCTTCTGTCATCACAGTGCCTCTTGCTTTTCTGCTGAGGGGGTACCTGGCAGATCCTCGACTACCCTGGTGCCCACGCTGCCTTCTACCACCTCCAGAGCTTTGGCAAACTTTGTGGTGGGTGGGGTCTGATGCCCTGCATGTGGCCTGGCCTGTCTCCTCCTCCTCCTCGCCTTTACCCCTTCCCTCATTGGGCAGCATACTCTGTGTGCAGAGGTGTGGAGGTAACTGAGACTTTGGCACCCTCCTGGGGTTGCTGTCCCCAGAGCTCACAGCCCACTGAACTCATCAGGGTTCAGTTAATAAGAGACAGGATGGGCACTTAGATTCACACTCCACGAAACTATAGTGTGCAGCTCCTGTATACCAATTTGCTCCTTAGACTTTGCTTTTGTCACTGCCAGACAAAATTCTTGTGGGCCTCCTTGATAACTAGGGATCTATGGATCTTTTTTAATGGAGAATGTTGGCCTATAATCTTCACTCATTCTGAGGAGAGGTGAGGGTTCTGCTCCTGCGGCAGAGTCTCAGCAACTAGTTCTGTGGCCCCAGTGCTCTGTCACGTGAGGGTTTGGGTGCAGCCCTCCAACTGCTGCTCTTTTAAAGTGTAGTGTGCTCCAGATCTCTGTCCCTGGTGTCACACAGGAGAGGGAGGAGGAGAACAGGGGACTCTATTCCTGGGCTGGGCCTCTCACATCACAAAATGCTTGCACTGCCCTTCCTGCTTCCAGAGCAGACTAGCTGCATGGTCCTGGTTGGTGCACAGTGGTTGGGGGGCCAAGCTTCCTTGTGGGGTCCCGGGAGGCTTGCTTTGCTCCTTTGCATGTGGCTTGGTCTTGCAGAGGCCACTTTGCTGCATTGTCTTCCTTGTCCTCGTTCTGTCTTCCAGCCCACTTTAATTTTTAACAGATTGTGAGGATTCTGAGTCTACACAGGGAAGGGGTGGCAACTCTCCCTCTTAGGGCGGTGGAGCCTTCCGCTCCTCCCCACTGTTTGCTTTCTCTTGACCAGCCCACAGGGTGGGTGAGAACCGCTCAGAATGGCTGCCAGTCGGGGGATCATCATGAAATACCCACCAGGCGCCTGGGGAAGTTGTACCCTTTGCTTCCTATAGAGATAG
The DNA here is from genome assembly GCA_003508835.1 of Eonycteris spelaea. NCBI lineage: Eukaryota > Metazoa > Chordata > Mammalia > Chiroptera > Pteropodidae > Eonycteris > Eonycteris spelaea. The sequence goes on from PUFA01000253.1 coordinate 1,761,011, forward strand.
AAAAACAAAACCTGAGAAAACTAGGCGTGTAGGAAGCTGGGAAAGACAGCTGTGGAGGTCTGCTTCATCTGAGACCCTTTACTATTTGAGCAGGCCCACGCCACACCATGCCATACAGAAATCCTTGCAAGTCCTAGCATACCTTAACATCACATATTCCTGATTTTAGGGGTGCCGGAACCATAGCTCCTGGAAGTACCCCAGTGTGTTCATGGCTGGGCTAGGTCCAGAGTGCATGCTCACTCCTTGGAGGCCTGGCCTCCACTCTACCCAGCTTGCTCAGTGTAGCTTCTAGAGGGATAGTAAGGATGGCCACAGCCCTACAGGCTTCTGTGGGGCCTGCCCTGTGTCCCCGCAGGCCAGGACAGGGTCCCAACAGGAGAATGGTGTGTGTCCTGATTCCTCACTGAGAGCTGCAGCTGAGCCCAGGGTCTGGCCTGGACGAAGGCTGTGAATTGCCAACGCCTCCTTGCTGTGCTCCTTCTCACCCCTGCTCCGCGTGCTCTGCTCTGGCTGTGCTTGTCTCCTTGGAGTCTGGCAAGTGCATTCTGACTTCTCCTATGTGAAGCATGCTGTTCAGGCAGGAGGCATGGCTCTTGTAGGGCAGGATGTGTGCTGGGACTGGCTCTGGGCTGTGCTTTGCTGATGGAGGGCTGCTTCAGCCAACCTTGATATTGCAAGCAGGTAGGGCAGAGGGTTTTAGAGTGGGGCCTGACAGCATGCTAGATCATCTGTCATCCCCAGAGTCCCAGGCTGTCGCAGCCTCAGGGTTCTAGCTGCCTCTGGCAGTGCGTGACCATGGTCAGATTCTTGGGGGCTCTGGCCATTGGGACTGATGAAAAGGCCTATTTATCTGGAGGTGGTGAGGAGTGACCTGTTGAGGTAGAGGCTGGTCTTCCCAGAATTAGATCCGAGGAGAGTTTGTGCCTCCTTTAATCATTCCAGAACATGGAGTGTGGAGGGTGTCTGGCAGGGCCTGGTGGGCCAAGCCTGTGCTCATCTCTGTTCTGCCTTTGGGAACCAGCCCCAGTAAGGGTGGGACACTGATTAGATCTGAGACACATAGGAATTATGCTAGTAAATTTCTCTTTGGGACAACCCAGGGAAGTCCAATAAATTACATATTTTTCTTTATCGAGGCCCAGTTCTAGAGAGGCCTCCAGCTAGAATTGACTCCTCAAAAGTTTCCTTGGGCCTTAAGGGCCTTGGTGGCTGGCAGTGTGTCCCAGCAAGGCACCTGGGCTCCTGGTGGCCTGTGGTGTATACATACTGCACACAGTGCCATCCGACTCAGGAGAAAGCAGGATCTTCTGGAAGGCAAGTGAGTCAGGCCAACCTCAGGACGCTAGAGAGGCCTTTAGGCCCCAGCAACATGGAGGGAGCCTCCCAGCTGACCTACAGGGTCTGTTTGTCCCTCCGCCTAGCACATGCTACCAGAAGGGGCTTGGTCTGGACTGGCCTGAGTTTGTCTCACTGGCCTGAGGTTGCTGGGCTGTAATTGTTTGGATTGTCACTGACGTGCTTTTGTTTTTTGTTTTTTTTTTTTTTTGTTTTCTCGTTTTTCTCCTTACTTCTGGGCTCTCACTTTTTTCTTTTTCTCCCCAATCTCCCCTTTCCCTCCCCTTCCTCTGCCCTGTCTGGCTTCTATGTTTTGTTGTCTCAGCTGGAGGTTCTGCACTACCGACTCAGTGTCTCCAGCGCCCTCCACAGCCCTGTCCAACCCAGCCTCCAGGCCCTCCACGCCTACCAAGTACTGGCTGCTCTTGATCCGTTCCGTTTCACCCCTGCCCTGTGGTATAAGCCGCAGAGCTCATGTCAGTGCAGTGGTAAAGCGAGGGCTTAGCTGGGGACAGCTGGGGGTGATACAGGACCCCATTCCACACAGAGCAAGACTCTGGGGGTCGGGAGGGGGTGGCTTAGCTTTTCAGCCTGGCTTGGCCTTCAGCTTTGCGGACTAGCTGGGTTTGGGGGTATGTGGCCATGTGGCATGGAGTGAGGTACATGATCCAGCTGGCTTTGGGTCACCAAATCTACCTGGTCAAGCCTCAAGCCAGCCATGGTGTCACAAGTTCTCAGGTGTTGTGAGGGCTCTGTGCTTGGCCCTGGTTCAAAGGAGCAAAATATTGTGGCCTTTGCTCACCCCGCAATGCAAGCCTGGTACTCAGTAAGTGACTGAGGAGGCCCTGGGGCTTGTGAGCGGTGCAGTTTTGCTGACAGCCCGTGTGTGAGGCAGAGGGGTGGGAAAACTTGGGGCTTGGCTGCCCAGCTTGGAGAGGTTGTCGATCCCTGGGCAACACGGGGCCTGGCCTTCTGTAAGCCCAGCCCCTTGCAGGTTTGTGGATTCCTCCAGAGGTGGACAAGAGCGGGCTGTGACCTCATGGAAATTATGGTCTGCTTAGACAGAAATGAACAGTGTGACAGATCTGAGGTCAGCAAAGTGGAGTTCAGACCTGCAGGGTATTTCAGAGCTGACGGAGTCTCATCGTTCACTGATTTATGAGATAAGGCAGGAAATCTGGGCAGAAATGGTGGAAAGGATACCTGGAACGATGCTGGCAGCCAGGGGCCTGTCCATTTCACTTTTGGTGGATTACAATATTGAACTTGAATTTGAGCATGAGGTGAGAAATCTTGTTTTTTGCTGGGATGGGATGCTGAGCGCAGCACACAGTGGAGGTTTGTGCTCTGAAGCAGCAGTTGCAGTCAGGAGGGAAGAGAGTGTTCCAGAAGGTCCAGAGTGGGCCATCCAAGTGCAGAATTAGGTGCCACTCCAGCCTCTGCTGGGGAACTCTCACTTGGCTAAGAGCAGGATCCTTGGAGAAACTGGCTGCATTCACTCCACAGCAGGAGGACCAAGAGCCCTAGAAAGGGCTTTGGGAAAGTGTCTTTAGAAACGTGGAGGAGGCACCTGCAGCTGTGGTCCGAGACTCCTGTGGGGCTTTGGCTTGGGAGAGTAGGGAGTTGGGAAAAAAAGTTTGGCTTGACAAACCTAGAGGGAGGATAGCTGAGGGGGTTACATCGTGATTGCTGGCGGCCTGTGACAGGGGACCTAGTTCTCCAGAAACACTGGGAAGGATGGGGGTGAGATGCGGCACAGTATCCCACCCAGTTCCCCCGTCGACATTCTCTTTGAAGGGATGGTGGTCAGGTAAGAAGAGAGAGGGGCCAGGAATGAGAAAGGGGAGGGCTCGCGGCAGGGAGTTATGGCCTGGCATCGATGCCTTTCTAATCCTTTATTATTATTAAAGTAGCCCGTGCTTTTTTCTTTAACACAATGCAAATTTATTGCATAAAGACTTAAAAATGCAGATAAGCAGAAGAAAGTTACCTTCTGCCCCAAAATGCCATCCCTAGACATGGTGACCTGTGGGCATACCGCCTGGGCCTGTGGAGCTATTTCTGTGACAGGGAGAGCTGCGTGGATGGTGCTATGGGCTGGCTTCCTCAGCCACAAGAGGTCTGGCAGTATGCCAAGACTCGTGGTCTACACAGCCTCAGTACCCTTCTGGGTGGGGATGAGGCTGCCAAGAGCTCTTCCAACAAGTTTGTTGAGGCTCCAGAGGGCTAGGGGTGAGCAAAGAGAGGAGTACGTCAGTCTGGACAGCCAGAGTGGTGGGGCAGTGGGTTCTGCCTTCCCATGTGTCCTCTGCCACTCAGGGAGTTCCACCCTGCACTCCATCCCTGAACAGCTGGCAAAAAGGCTTTCCTCTCCAAGATCGAACAAGGACTCTGAATCAAAAGTCGGCTCACAAGATTGAGGGTACTCTTTGTGTTGTGGGTTGCGCCGACCACAGGTCCAGTGTTTGAGAAAGGGCTTTGTCTAGGACAGAGCAGATGGAAGGATCGAGTTTCAGCAGGAGGAGGAACTGGGGAGTAGCTCACCTGGAAAGGGGAAGCCGTTGGGCCCAGGAAGCTATCTGTACATACCTGGGAGGCAGGCAGAGACCCTCTGAGTCCAAGTCCTGGGTGGGATGGGGGGCCTTCCTGTCCCCTGCTCCTCGTTCTCTGGCTGGCCAGGAGGTGAGGACGCCAGATGACCTGGTTGGGCAGCAATGACTCAAGTCATCCACGGAAGGTACAAAAAATGGGTTTGAGTCTACGGCCATGCTACCCTGAACAAGTCTGATCACGTCTGATCTTGGAAGCTAAGCAGGTTCAAGCCTGGTTAGTACTTGGATGGGAGACCACCTAGGAAGACCAGGTGCTATAGGCATAAAAATAAAAAATAAGGGATTGTAAGCTGACAAGGTCCTTGCAATCCATGAGGTCAACCAAGGGTTGCCTTGCCTAAAAAAAAAAAAAAAATGGGTTTGAAGGGTGTAGGGAAGTAAAGCACTTGGCTGACTTGTCTGTTTTAGCAGCTGCCCCAGGGTGCACTGCATAGGCTTCACCACTCTTAGACAGCAGTGCGAGGCTTGTCTGCAATGCCAGGCATGAGTGGGGCACTAGGTGGTCCCACTCCCAGCCCAGCCCACGCATCCTGTAGTTGGAGCAGAGAGATGGGCCTGGGCGGAACATGGTCAGACCTGGGGCTTCCCATTCATGAAGACCTGGGTCCTGATTCTTCTCCCTTCTCAACCTTAGGAGTCATTCACGCCCACCGAGGAGCATGTGCTGGTTGTGCGCTGCTGCTCAAGCATCTGCACGCCTTTTCCAACAGCCTGAAGCCCGAGCAGGTCTCTCCCTCCGCCCACTCCCACGCCACCAGTCCCCTGGAGGAATTCAAACGGTGTACAGGGCTTTGTTCAGGGCTGCTGTGCCCCAGCCTGCTTTCTCCTGTTCTCCACACACGTGTTGCCCACAGTGACATTTCCCCAGGGCTTGTGGGCCAGGGGAGCAGAGGCTTTTGAGGCCTCTGCAGGGTGAGACAGGTGGGAAATCGCCTCATCGCCTCCTGGGTCTGTCTCCTCTCCTCCACCCTGGCCCCAGAGGTGCCAGCTGCTTCTCTGGCTCTCCTACCAGCCCAGTGGAAAGAGCCAGTCAGGCCAGGGAGAGGCCCCATCTTGCTGCTCCCTCTTGTCCCTTTCTCCCCAGTGGCAGGCAAGAAAGCCAGTGGGCTAGGAGTGCCTTTTGCAGCAGAGTGGTTCTGTTGTCACAGGAGACTGAGCTCTATGCCACCCCCCTCCTCCTCAGCAGAGGAAGGGCTGGGGTAGTGGGGTCATCCAAGCTGACAAGTGTGCAGGAGCTACACTGGGTCGTCTACATGCATGCTGTGTGTCCTTGGGATGTTCCCTTACCTCTCTCAATCTTGATTTCTTCCTCTGAAGAATGGGGCTAAAAATAGGGGTCTTACCTCTAGGGAGTGCACAGTGCTCCCCTGACAGAATCAACCCTTGAAATGGGAGCCACTGGGCTCACCTGTGAGGTGACCCACCCTTTCCCTGCAGGGCTGCCATCCCGAGGTTTGTCCAGCAGAAGCTCTACCTCTTCCTGCAGCATTGCTTTGGCCACTGGCCCCTGGACGCATCATTCAGAGCCGTGAGTGTCGTCAGTCCTGTCACACTTCTCTGAGCTGCACTTGGTTCCACTTCCGAAGGATGGCGAGAGGGTTAAACATCCTAGGGGTGCAGTGAGTCCCTTTTATGCCCTCTCAGGGGAGTACAGGAAGAAGCCAGACCCTGGAGACAACCCCTTCCCTCCCCTGCAGGGCCCCACAGCTAGGGATACGCCCCTGCTCCGCTGACTTGCCTCCCCAGCCAGGCTCCAGGAGGCCCAAGGATCTGGCCCAAAGCCCTCTCCCATAGCCCTCTATGTGCGCACATGTCTCACCAGGTCCTGGAGATGTGGCTAAGCTACCTGCAGCCCTGGAGGTATGCACCTGAGAAGCAGGCTCAGAGCAGTGACGGCCAGGCCCGCTGTGTGTCAGAGAGATGGTGAGCCCCAGCACCGTGTCCTCCTTCAGGGGACCTGCTTCTCCGAGGTCCTTCAGAGTAGGAACAGGCCACCCCTTCTTGACCCTGCTGTGTCTTGCCTGGGCCCTGGGATTGGTTTCCCAAGGAAACAGCGGTCACCCTTCTGTCCCTGTACTGTTGCCTCACTCGTATGTGTGTTCACGCCCACCCCCAAACCACCCTGCAGCCCTTCCTCACCGGTTCTCTCATCACAGCCACCACACCTCTCCAGCATCTCCCAGCCAGCCTCCAGGCTTCCGTCAGCCCTCCTCTCTGGCCGCCTTCTCCTCTGGTGCCCTGGCCAACCTGGTTTTGGTCCTCTCAAAAAGGGCTTTATCCTGGGGAGGATCCATTGTCCTTAGGGGGCCTAGGTCTCTCCCACCCCTGTTCTGCCTCCTCCCTTGCCACCCCCAGGCTCCCTCAGCAGACATTCTTGACACCTCCATAAAGTCATGGCTGGGAAGACTGGGGATACTGTGGGAGTGAGGGTGAGGACCCATGCGGCCTTTAACCTGCTGGCCCCTAACCCGCTGCCTGGTCCCCAGGGCGCCCTTTGTGCAGGAGAACCTGCTCCTGTACACCAAGCTCTTCGTGGGCTTCCTGAGCCGCGCGCTGCGCACCGACCTGGTCAGCCCCAAGAACGCGCTCATGGTATTCCGAGTGGCCAAAGTCTTTGCCCAGCCCAACCTGGCTGAGATGATCCAGAAAGGTGAGCCCTCACCTAGTGGGAAGCAGCACCTAGAGAGGGACCCGCGGACCCTGCCTGAGCTTCACAGGCTTGTGAGGGGCTTGGCAATGGTGGTGTGGGGAATCCTGGTGCCCAGTGGCAGGGTAAAGGTCTGAGCCTGGCTGCACCCCGCCTTCCCTGTGATATAACACACTGGGCTGGGGCTGGAGCGTGCCCCTGGGAGGGGAAGCAGCGCTCTGAGCTGCATTGGTGACGAGTGATGGTGCATCAGGGGCAATCTTGGTCCCTTGTCTGCTTTTGTCTTAGCCAGTTTTGTTGGGCTTTTTCTTGGTGTCAGCTTTCTTGTTGAGACTGGAGCATGGGGACCTAGACCCCCACACTGCACAGTCACTGCCCTATGTAAACCTCAGGAGGCACTCAGGAAGCCTGCCAGCGGCGACTGAGTGTTTGGTGTCCTCGAAAACCAAAGCCAGACTCGTGTCCTTCCTTGCAGGTGAGCAGCTGTTCCTGGAGCCCGAACTTGTCATCCCCCACCGCCAGCACCGGCTCTTTACAGCTCCCACGTTCACTGGCAGCTTCCTGTCATCATGGCCGCCGGCTGTCACCGACACTTCCTTCAAGGTGAAGAGCCACGTCTACAGCCTTGAGGGCCAGGACTGCAAGTACACCCCGATGTTTGGGCCAGAAGTCCGGACACTGGTGAGTGAGTTGGAGCTCCACTGGCCGCGGGCCATCCTGAGCTTCTGGAACAGTGATCCAGGGAGGGTGCACACATTCTGGGAAAGAAAGGAGGAAGAGGGGGTATTGAGTAGACAATGCTGCTCCTCCTTCCTCTTTTTTTTTTTTCAGTGAAGTCTAATTTTTTTCACGTGATAAAAGAAATGTTAGAAATTTTCCACATTTAGACTTAGTCTTTAAAAAATCCTCATAACATGGAAGCTGCCCATCCTGGCCCTTGGCAGGTTCCCCCAGGACCACCCACTGGTGTATGGTGGCTGAGAGCTGTGAGGTAGCCTCACCAGAGCCAGCTGACCTCCTGTCTGCCTTACAGGTCTTGCGCCTGGCTCAGCTCATCACGCAGGCCAAACAGACCGCCAAGTCCATCTCTGACCAGTGTGGGGAGAGCACAGCTGGCCGCCCCTTTCTGTCGTGGCTGGGTTTCTACTCCTCGGATACAAACAGCTCCTACCCAGCCAATGACCTGGATGAGATGGGACAGGACAGTGTCCGCAAGACAGACGAGTACCTGGAGAAGGCCCTGGAGTACCTGTGCCAGATGTTCCGAGTACGAGCCATGGGGCTGTCTCCTCCCCAGGGTTCGGTCCTGTGGCCCTCACCCCCTGCCCAGCTTGGGACCAGCCATGGACCAGGATCCAGTGTGGGTCCTACCACTCAGGGCTCCTGGGATCATCTTGCAGGAGATGCAGGCCTATGCTTGTGACGTCAAGGCTGGATCCCATTATTGTCACTGTTAGAGGCCCAGTGGGGTGAAGACCAGTCTTCTCCCGTCTCCTAAAAACTAAAAGCAGGTAGTTTCTCTTTGACAGCTCAATGAGGCCCAGCTCACCCAGCTCACGCTCGCCTTGGGGACAACTCAGGATGAGAATGGAAAGAAACAGCTCCCAGACTGCATTGTGGGTGAGGATGGACTCATCCTTACGCCCCTGGGCCGCTACCAGGTAAGGCTCATGTCTCAGAGGCACCTGGCTCTCCGGAGCTTTCTGGGCAGCACAGCTGGTGGTCCCCATAAGCAGTAAGCTCTGGTGTGTTCCCTGGACTGCTCCCAGGGCCTGAGTTTCACCTGGGGCTCACCTCTCTGCTGCTTCTAGATCATCAACGGGCTGCGAAAGTTTGACATCGAGTACCAGGGGGACTCAGAACTACAGCCCATCCGGAGCTATGAGATCGCCAGCCTAGTCCGATTGCTGTTCCGGCTGTCCTCCACCATCAACCACAGGGTAAGTGTGGGCAGGAGGGTGGACAGTGCGGCCCCTGCTCGCTGCCCACTCCCACATGTCTCTGTCTTTGCTCTAGTTTGCAGGCCAGATGGCAGCCTTGTGTTCCCGGGCCGATTTCCTTGGCAGCTTTTGTCGCTACCACCTCATGGAACCCGGGCTGACCAGCAGGCATCTGCTGACCCCCGTGGAGCAGGGGCGTTCGGTTGGCCGTGCCCGGGGCCCCAGGCTCAGCCTACGCTTCCTGGGTAGCTACCGGACACTGCTGTCACTGCTGTTGGCCTTCTTTGTGGCCTCTTTGTTCTGCATTGGGCCCCTGCCCTGTGCCCTGTTCCTCATACTGGGCTATTTCCTCTACGCCATGGCCATGACACTGCTGACAGAGCGAGGCAAGCTGCACCAGCTCTGACTACAAGCGGGCCAGCTACTGTCTCCACACAAACCCGCGGGCCGGCTACACAGCCCCTCCTGTGCACCTGCGAGGCCACCTCTGAGCCTGAGCCCAGTCACCTTCGCACTTCTTGGGGCATTTTCCTGCAGATTCAGAGCCATCTGTAAGAGAACCTGAAACAAGAAGAGCACGCAATCCAGGCTTGGCCAGGAAGGGAGCAATGTCAGAGGGTCCATGAGCTGCAAGGGGTGGGCCAGCCCAGGGCCCAGCTGCCGAGCCTCCTTCCTTCCCTCAGGCGAGGCCTGCAGTGAGATGGTTCTTGGGGACTTTCTCTTTAACTATGTCAGGATTTAGCCATGTGAAACCAAGGAGTCATTGCTTCCTCCAGGATGCCCTGGTCCTTTGCCCTCAACTATCCTTGAGGTGGGCATTGTAGTGCGTCTCCTTTTCCCAGGTGATACCAGGACAGCAACTCAGCTTCTGGCTGCAAAGAATCAAAGACCCTAAAAGAGATTTCTGAGGAAATTAGATGATGGTTCTCTTCTGATTCCTAATTTTAAAACTAAATTTTGCCACCACACTTGACAAAGCAAGGGTCATTCTCCTTTGTGTGCCCCCCAACGATGCCACGAATGGGCCATAGGATTCCACTTTGGAGGAGAGAAGATCCTCTAGGAGCACAGGTGCTTGGTGGAACAGTGCTTTCCTCTGGTTCCCTTCTGGCCCCCAAGCCAGCAAGTGGATCACTGAGTGGTGGTCCATGTCACCACCTTGTCTGAGAGGACAAGCTCTCCTCTGTGGGGATAAGGCAAGGCCGCTGGACCCATCCTGCCAGCTTCTGGTCTGCAACCAAAGATGATCAAAAGCATTGTATCTTCAATAAAATCAAGTGCTCAAAGACATGTTAACTTTCTGATAACACTTAAATATTCAAACTACACAACAGTTAACATGTTCACTGTCAAAAATCCCCATGGATCTTGCATGCCTTTCACCATACAGAACACTGGAGAGAACAATGTTTCAGCAGTGATTTAAACCAAGCCATTTTTTTTTTAAGTTCTCAAACTAAAAGCTGGGCTTTCTATTTTGGTGTAAACTCAGAATAGCGACACTCTAGGGCTTTTGACCAAAAAGCCAACCAGACTTGTAACCAACCATGGATCTGAAGAAATCTGTTCTTGCTCCTGAGTCTTGTGCTGAGGCTCAGCCTCCAGTGTGGTCACCTACTGAGGGTCCCCCAGTACTCGGCGACTGCAGATGGCTGTTGGGTGCCCTGTCATCCCTCACCCAGGGTCAGTGAATTCACTTCCAGCAACAGCAGACCGAGGCAGATGTAGACAACTGGCAGTGATGGATACAGCAAACCCCCAGAGTTTGGGAAAGAGGCCATATTGGGCCTCAGTCAGCACAGGCCCCAGGCTGGGTCTAAGCTGTGAGAATGCCTTCTACTCAGTAGGTCAGAGTTGGCCTTAATGTGAAAAACTTGCAATTCTGGAACACGTGTTGCATTTCCTGTGGCTTCTGGAAGCTCAGGGCCATGTACAGCTGGGAACTGAACTATGCACTTAGCCCCACGTGAGTATCTCGCCAGGAACACGCTGACCTGGCCTGAATGTTAAATTTCCCCCTTTCCCTGGGCAGGGCAGTCGCTTTAGGGCAAGTTTGATGGGAATAGGAAATATGATAACCTTAATAGTTTCTGCAGGTTCAGCATTGACAGATGACTGGCTTTTGTTACCAGGCTCGTTAGGTCAGAGAAGAGATGAGCACACTGTGAAATAATGGCCTGGGATCAGGTATTAATGGCACCATTTCCCCATGACTACCCCTCTGTAACTTCCTCTGTTGGACGCCCATCCCCAGCCAGAGGGGTAGGGTGTCCCCCTCACTATATCCACGGTTTCACTTATCCCTCATGTATAACCTTCCTGTCTGCATTTCTCATGCTTTTTTTTCTTTTTTTTTTTTAACCTGGAAAACTCCCAATATGCTAAAAGGCAAAAATGCTCTGCTTTACCTACACATCCATTAACCATGAAACAGCCACCTACTGTGTGCACCCTCAGCTGTGCTGGGGACACAGAACAGGCAGGGCCATCCGGTCCTCTGAGACATTGTAGTGCAGAGCCCAGAAGTCATAAAAGAACCAAGAACAGTAAAGTCAGGGAGGGTACAGGGTTCTGGTGGTCGGGGCCTGGGAGGTGACAACGGAGAGCAGATGGCATGCAGGAAGAACGGCCTGCAGCACTATGAGGAGCCGAGGGCAAAGTAGGTGTCTGGGGCGCCAGCTGCCTCTAGATGAGGGCAGTGGGGATCTGACCTCAGCAATCTGGGTTAAAGTTCAAGAGCTTTCACTCAGAGCTGAGAAAGGACTGAGGGGGTGGGAGCCAAGACCTAAGTGCAGTTGGGGGTGTGCTCAGATGGGAGAAGCACGGCCCGCTCAGGTGGCTGTGGACAGGAGCAGGCCAGGGGGCAGTCGTGTCTGCAGCGCATCAAGGAGGAAATGGCCATCTTTGGACGTGGCTGCTGGTCCAGCTCAGGGGAGGTCAGGCTGGAGATAGGAGTTTTAGCTATGCTATCTCTACCCCTCTCCTGGAGTGGTTTGTGCGAACTGCCTCCACCTCCTCAACCCCCATTTACTCCATCTGGCCATCACTCAACCACTGCCAAAGGGCCAAATCCAGACCACGTGGGCCAGGCCTTCTGGCAGCACTGAGTGCAGGACCATCGCTCCCTGGTTCTGAGGATTTGCTCTGCCTCTGGTGCCTCTGAGACTCAGCCCATCAGGTATAGTGTTCCTCAGATCCCACGCTAGACCCACTGTCTTTTGTGACCCATTTACCTCATGGCATTTAGTAACATCCTAAGCATCTTGTGTTCTACAGAGCACCATCTAGGAAAGCTCTGCATTTGTGCATGTGAAATTTTCTCCATTAAGATCTCTGTTTTAGGCAACTAAGTAAGGTGGATGAAGCAAGCTTTGTGTTTCAGTTGGTCCCCAACAGCTCAGAACTTATATCCTCTTCCCTACTCGCTCTCTTGAAATGTGCAGTCAGCTGTGGTTCTCAGGACAGGTCTCTGAAGGTCGGCCTGCTAGCTTCCCCCCTCAGCCAGCAGAGGTCCACCCATCCACCCATTCAGCCATCACTGCCCCTAGGGAGCCTCACCTCCTCTCCACCTCCCCCCAACCTAGTTTCCCTTCTCCAGGGCCGGAGTAAGTGTAAGTACTTACCCCCACCACTCCGCAAATGAGAGTGATGCTGAATGAATACTTGTGACTGAATCTCCAACTACTTGTCTTGTGGACAAGTAGTATATTTTACTTATTTAGCTCCAGCACCATTCAAGCTTATAGTAGCTGCCCAACAAACACATTTGACAAATACACCTGTTATATATTTATCTAGCTCCTAACATCTCGGGAGTCAAAACATGAACTTGTATAAATGAATTGGTACATGAAGAGAAAAGTATTGGGTCAGTCTAATGTTGAATGACAATATTGGGGAAAACATGGTTTTCCTACATTTGAGGCTGTCTGTCTAACCATTCAGATCATAGACCTAGGTATAAAAGCTAAAACTATAAAACTGTTAGGAGAATACATATAAATCTCTAACCTTGTATTAGTGGTTTTTTTAGATGTACCAAAAGTACAAGTGACAAAAAAATAAAGTGGATTTCACCACAATTAAAAATTTTTGTATTGCAAATGATACTATCAGGAAAGACAACCTATAGAATGGGAGAAAATATTTGAAAATCATATATTTGATAAGTATTTGTATCTAGAATATATAAAAAATTCTTACAATTCAACAAAAAGATGAATAACCCAAATTTAAAATGAAGGACTTGAATAGACATTTCTCCAAAGAAGTTACACAAGGGGCCAATGAGAACATTAAAAGATGCTCAGCATCACTAGTTATGAGGGAAATGCAAATCAAAACTACAATAAGGTATTACTTCACAGTCACTGGGATGGCTGGAAGACACAAAAATGAGAGTCGGTAACCTGGAGAAATTGGAGCGTCACACATTGCCAGTGGGAATGTAAAATACAACAGTTTTTGGCAATTCCTCAAAAAGTTAAATATGACTCAGCAATTCTGTGTGTAGGTATGTACCTAAGAGAACTGAAAACACAGGTACACACAAAAACGGACACACAAATGTTACAAGTAGACTCTACTTGTACCTGTGAACATGTACTTGTGAACAAAAGGGGCCTACCTTGGCAAGGCTGACAAACTGAATAACTGAAAGTAACCACATGGGATGTTTGGATCGTAAAAAATATTCCTGAGTGGGTTATAATGGGAAATCACGTCTGAAGTCCTGCATGATAGATTAATCTTTACTTGCGCAAGCCCTATCCATTTGTTTTTGTGCATAGAGTAACATATTTGAAATGTCGGAATGAACCTCTTCTCCAGACCTCCAGAGATAAACACCCTAGAATCAGGGCAAGACAACCCAACATTCCATTCCTCATTGTCTTTTAACTGCATACTTATGTAAACTATTATGTGAAATATTAACTATCCTGCACCCACCAATGTAAAAGATGTATTTCTCCATTTTATTTTTTATCTGATCCTAGAAATTTTCCCACTTTTCTTTCTCCCCGCCCCTTAATCTGTCACCAACCTTTTTTTACATTTCCTCCTTTGATTCTAATGTATAAAATAAACTGCAAAACTGCTGTTCCTTGGAGCATTTTCTCAATCCTTTGAGATTTTGCTTCTGTGACTGGCCCCTAAACTTTGGTTCAAATAAACTAAACATGTCTTTAGGTTGGGAATTTTTTTCAACAGTGAGCCAAGCAGCACCAGGGGCAGCAGCAGCAGGAAGTAGTCATGATGGAGGACGGGGAACTGCTTCCAGTTTCCAGTTTTATTCCTTTCCCATGAACACGAACAGCCTTTTGAATGCTTTTGAGGAGATTAGTCTTCTGATTGCTCTCTTAACTGTTTCTTCAGGTGTTCTTGTTATTGCATTTCTCCTCTCGTGGCGTTTTCAAATATTTAGTGATTCTCTGTTCTGCCCTTTGTGGATCCTTGTTTGTGGGTTCAGCTTGCTTACAGTGACTACAGGGAAAAGGCAATGAAATGTTCTGATGCTAGAAAAGGTTGCTGGTAGTTTACAGATAAGGGGCTCATTTGCTGCTGGGGCACTTCCAGCCCTCAGAGCCTGCAGTGTCTGTTAAATGCTGAGAGCCAATGTCACTGTTATTTGTTGCTCATCCCAATCAGAAACTGGCCAGGCCGCTCTAAGGGCATTGCCCTTGCAAATCACCCAGTGATGGTCCCTGGAGCCTCTTCCGGGCAACTTTTATCCCCTTATCGTCCCCCAGTGTTAGAGAAGTTCTCTCTTGCTCCTATTTTGAATAAGGTTCCCTCTAGACTCATTTCTTTATAAATGAGACTCTATTTTCCCTCTTTCAGGAATTTCTCACAGTATCTAGACTACTGGTGGCAATTTCTCCTTTTCCATTGTATCGCTAGCTTAGTAAAGTACACTTTTTTTTTTTCTTCAGCCATTCCAAGAAATTTTGATTGGTAGGGGAGGCAGATGCTATAATAAAAATAAATTTCCCTTAATGATGTAGAAAAAAGTCTAGAATGTTGTGGATGACCATTATGAAGATCAATTATAGGGCGTGGTACACCGCAGTAAATGAAAGTTTACAACTAAGCATTTTTTCATGTCAGTTCATCCTGTGTATTTTGTGAATTGTCTATTAATGTCCTTTTTTATTTTTTTCTATTAGGGTGTTAATTTTGCTTACACTTTTTTTCTGGTTTAATTTTTATTTATTTATTTTTATCAGAGCAACAAATATATCTAATTTAAAAAGTCAAAGAGTACTCTCGGAATTGTGGGGGGAAACTAGCAGTCTCTTGCCTTACTCTTCCTCTCTCAACATCAGAAATGAAAGAGGGGCCATCACTACTGAGCCCATGCACATTAAAAGGATAATGAAGGAATATTCCAGCCTCCTGGAGGGACTCCTTTCTACTCTTTTAGCTGTTTCTTCTGATATTCCTCTCCATATTTCTAAATAATATTCTTCAATTTCTGTTTCTTCTTTGATTATTTTAAATATTATATACTGACTTTATGCCTCTTCAAACTCTCTTTATTGGCCTTTAAATATGCGCTGTAATTTTTTTTGCTGAAAGTTGGACATGCTGTACTGGGTAGAAGGAACTGAGGTAAATGTCCAGTGTGAAATTCTGTATTTGGCTAGGGATTAGTCTGTGTTTATTGTTTGCTATAGTCGTAGGTGTCAGAAGCCGCCCTTGTTTTTTTCTTTGTTGTCTCTGGGTTTTCCTAGAGACCTAAATCAGGGCTGAGATGAGCCGTTCTTTCACTTGTTTCCCTGTTTTTATTCAGAAGCCCTTCTGATATGGTGGTAGCGTGTGGAGAGAGGGAAGGCCGGATGCGGCTAGAATTGGGTATTTCTCTTTCTTCAAGGCAGTTAGGCTCTGGTAAAATCTTAGCCAGTATCGCTCTTAGTTTGTTTTGAGGGCAGGCCTAGTAAGGAAGAACAGAGTGCTCTAAGCACATTTAAAAATAGTGACTTTTCCCTTCCTTCTGCTGGGAGCACAAGGAGATTTTTCTCCACTCTGCCCTATGAGAACCTGCTAGGGCTCCTGGAGGTTAAACTCACAAATGTATAAGAGCTGCTTAAGATTGGGCCCTCCCCTTAGGTCCCCACCCCTGGAATTTTAACTCTCAAAACTTGTCCGCACTGTGTCACAACAGCAATTCATCAATTGTGGTTTGGACTTTCTCACCATGGTACTGGTTCCTGCAGAGATCTCTGTTCCAGTAAGTTGTGATTTTCTTTGTTTTCCCGTCTGTCTCCAATTTTGGGGAGCAGTTTGCCTTGTGACCTCAATTCTCGAATGGATCTAAGAGTTATTGATTTTCTGTTTGTTCAGCTTTTTTCTTTTTGTGTCAATGGGAGTGGCGACATCCAAGTTCCTTATGTGCCAGACCAGGAAACCAGAAGTCCAGATAGATGTTTTTAGTTCTAAGATTTCTTCTTAAAAATATTTATATATAATATAATTTATATAAAAGTCTTAAAAATATATATTCCAACTCATGTTTTAAATTCTCTGTGGTTTCAATCACTGTAGCCATCTTTATCTGTAGATTTTTAAACATTTTTTATAAAGCACTTTTCTGTTAATTTTATTATCTAAAATTATTTGTGGATCTCTTTCTGTTGACTGAATCTGAATTTTCTTAACTCAATCACATTTGTCTGTTTCTTTGCTTGTCTGGTATTTTTATTGTATATCAGACATCGTGGATGATGTGTCATAGAGATTTTGGGTTCTGTTATCCTTACCTGAAGTGTGTTACATTTTGTTCTCTAGGCAGTTGAATTACTGGAAGATCACCATGACCTTGTGGAAGCTGGGCTTTAAATTGTATTTGGATAGATACATTTTGATTTTGCCCATAGTTTTAATGCAAATCTCTTATTTCTAGAACATAGTCCTTATTCAAGGTGAGGCCTTTTGGGGTTTAAATGGAAAACTGAGGCATTTACCAAGTTGTCCTTGGAGTTGGTAGTGAATGAATCTCTTAGACCTATTGCCTTCCAGCTCTCTCTTTCCCTGGGATCCTAGAATCTTAACTCATAACACGTTGTTCGGGCCATCCCCTCACTGGAAGGGAATTATAGCTTGAGGCTCCAAATTACCCAGCATTAATTACCCCATCAATTTTCAGCTGCAGTGGCCATCCCAAACTCCATCCTCTTCCTTCAAGAGCCAGCAAGCCGGTGGCTTCATTTGAGGTCTGGCTGAGTAAAGTAAACTGAGCCCTCAGCTCCCGGCTGCTTTTTGTCCTTCTACAGTGTCTTCAGACAGCTGTTTCATACATTTTGTCCACATTGCATTTTGCATAGGGGTTCTGCAGTTACTGGAAGTGGAAATTTTACCTTTTGACTTTTGAACGTAATCAAATCATCTATTCAGAAACTGAACTATTAAACACACAACAGGCGAACAAAACTGAACATTAAGGCCCACTGTAAAGGCAGATGATTCTCCGATGTTTAAGCCAGAGGATGGCTTTTTTAAGTCAGAGGGGCGCCTAGTCAGAACGTGGCCCTAGGCCCCCCCGCCCCCCGCCCCCCGGCCCCCGCCCGGCCCCATTCACGCCCCGCCCCCTCGGTCGCGCCCGTTTCCATGGCTACCCGGCGACAGGCCGGGGCAGCCAGACCACCAAGTGGACGTGCAGCGGCGGCAGCGGAGGTGGCGGCGTAGGTGACATGAGCGCGGCAGGGGTGGCAGCCGGGCAGCGGCCCCCTAGCTCGGGAACCCAGGGCTCCCGGGGCGCATCGCGCCTGCGCCAGCGCCAGCCAGCAGTCCAGCACCCGGGGCAGCACGCCGCTCAGCTCGGGATCAGCGAGGCACAGAAGCGGGTCCTGGACCTGGAGAAGAGCCTGCAGTTCCTGCAGCAGCAGCATTCGGAGACTCTGGTCAAGCTCCACGAGGAGATTGAACACCTGAAGCGGGAGAACAAGGGTGAATATGGGCTGCGGGGCCGGGCGGGGCGCCCCCCCGCGGTGGGGCCCGGAGACACGCAAACCTGCCTCCCCGCACTCTCCCAGGGTCTTCACCGCCGAAACAGCACTTGGATTCTAGAACACAGGGTTTAGGGAGGACACAGTGGAGCAAGCCCCAACCAGGGTCGCGCCACATTGATCTCCAGCTTGGGATCCCTGCCCCAGGCCAAAACCCCCAGGCCATCATCGTGGGAGGTACCCTCCTGGCCATCTGCCATCTGCCCATCTGGCCGGGGCAGGTCTGGCTGCATCATTTCTCACAATCACCTACCTGGCCAGCAGCCTCCTCTGTGGTCAGAGCCAGGTCGACCCCGTTTAAAAAAATTTTATAGAAGTAGAACATGCCCCCAAAGTAGGAGTATACAGCTCAATGAATTTTCACACACTAAACACACCCAGATCAAGGGCAGACATGGCTGGCCCCAGAAGAATTCCTGGGCCCCATCCAGCCCCTCCACATAACGCCTCGGCCCCTGTGCCCATGCAGCTCCTCAAGGAAGACCTCCCTTCCTAACTTTACACCCCATTTGCCTCCTCACCTCCATAGGCCACTCCTGAAGCAGAACTTGAGGCTCCATGATGGGACCTTGCTCCTCTGGCCTTTAGTTAGAGCTTTCCACCTGGTTTTCTCACTCTCCTTTCTCCTGCTTTACCTGGAGTGCAAAGTACTCCATCGTTGGATATCCATTATATCAGGACTCTGCCCTCCCTATGCCTTCCGGAGTCTCACCCCAGTCCCTCCCTGGTGTCCAGGCTGGATGTTGCCAGCCCATGTCTTGGGTGTCATCACTTGGTTGTTCCATTGACTACATCTGCTCGCCCATGGCCAGGGGCTTCTGGAGAGCTTGAACATCCTGACTCATCCCTGTACCTCTGGAACCAGGCCCCCCCACCTGGTAGAGGTTACCCCATAGATATCATGGAGAAGGGTCGGATTTGGGGCAAGGCTGTCATCAGGGCCTTTGGCTCAGGGAATAGCCAGAGGCATTCCCTGCCTGAGGATGCTTAAGGCCAGGCTTGGCCCACGGGGAAGGGTCCCTGCAGCCAAGGATATGAATGAAGTCTCTTGGGGAATTCAGCAGAGAGGGAGTGGGCAGGGCAAGCCAAGTTTCTCTCAAAAGGGCTATGGCTTTGAAAATGAGTAGAGCATGTGCTTGCTTTCAGATCTGCATTATAAGCTAATAATGAATCAGAAGCCACAGAAGAAAGGTAAGACTGAAGTCCTCAGTTACCGCTGTCAAGTGCAGCCCCTCTAGACTGCCTGTACCCACCCAGCTGCACTGGCCCAAAGCTGTCCCAGTGGGGAGGGGTCCTACGGGACCTGGACAGATGCCACTGCTCCTAGCTAAGGTCTGGGTGACAGGCACAGCAGGTGCCACTCTCAGGGAGCCCAAGGCCTGAGGTCTGTGCAGTAGGGTTAGTGGGCAGAGCAGCTGGGGGTGGGGGCTGCCCAGACCTCCCCCACCCTTACCAGCCTTGCTACCTGGTGGGCTCTTTGGCTTGGCTTGCTACTCTGGCTGGCTCCAGGTTCCCTCCGAAATGCTGGGGGGCATAGCACAGCCCAGCCCCATTACTCTGGGCACACTCCATCCATGGATCCTTCCTGCCATCTCTGCAGTGACTGTGGGATTTGGGGAAGGAAGTGCAGACGCAGAGGCCTGCAGCCACTTGTATGAGGCCTTCCTCATCTGTGGGCCAATCACCTTGCCTTGTTCCCCAGCTCGGCCCAGGGATGCCCAGGTTGAATCTTGGGCTTGCTCTTCCCACTAACCTTTGGGCCAGGTCTGACACTGGGAGGTGGTCTGAGTGGTAAGTGGTGCCAGCCTGGAAAGGCCCCGTTGGGGGGGGGGCCCAGGGCACACAGGAAATGGGATGGTGGGAACCCTTGTTCGGGGGGGGGGCAGAGAGCACCAGCGAGTTGTCCTGGCTTGTAGTGTGGCCCATTTAGCACCCCAGTCCTGCAGTATGGGGGGGGGGTCACTGATGGGACATTGGGAGAGCTCTGCCCCTTCAGGACCTCCTGCTTTCTGGATGGCCTTCCGGAAACCACTTTTCCTACAGGTGGTTTCCTCTGGCACTGGCCAGGTGTGGGGGCTGCCTCGCCAGTGTTGGGGAGGGCTCTGAAGGAATACTTGGACCAGGGCCTGCAAGGCCAGGAGGCAGACACGAGTGGGCCCAGCCCCTGGCCCATGATGGATGTGCAGAAGCCTCTGAGGAAGCCGGGCCACATCGCTGCTGCCTCTTGGGTTGACCTCTGTGCGTTCCCCTACAGGCAGCATCTCCAATTCCAGCTTTCAGTCCATCAAGTCTGTCTCAAATTCGACGGTTTCAGGTAAGCGTGCCAGCACTCTGGCCCCAGGCCTAAGAGCCCTAGTGGTTCTCTGTTGGGCAGCCACTGGAGGAGCTTCTTTGCCAGGACCCATGGACTTAGGGGTTAAGGGGCCAAGAAAGGTGCAGTGAGCTGAAACCACCAGAAGGGGGCTGAGGCAGAGTGGGATGGGCCTGTGGGAAGGCCAGAGGGAGGCTGCAAACGCCGGGCGGGCCTGCTGCAAAGAGCAGTGTCCACGTGGGGCATAGGGTCCCCCAGCAGGCCCACCCTGGGGTGGGGCTGTGAGCAGACTCACTGACGGAGGAGCCTGGGTGTCCCCAAGCCTCCCTGAGTGGTCTTCCAGGGAGGGAGTGGTTGGCTGGCTGCCCTGGTAGAATGTAGTATCCCACAAAGCAGGCAGGACTCAGGTGACATGTCCCTGCCTACAGAGCCCTGGGCTTGTGGTGTCTGTCCTTCGCAGTGTAAGGAGAGCCAAGAGCCTCTTCTCCCCACTCTGCCTCCCTGAGAAGCCAGGCATCCTGACCAGGAGTGGCCCCTGTCCTTTCCAAGGACCCAGGCGGGCCATGGGCTTTGTCTTTGGAAAGTAAACCTATGCAGGCCAGGACTAGACCTCTCATTGTTTCATTGTGCCCCAAACTGGGTGCCTCTTCAGTCAGTCAGAGAACAGATTATGGGGCCACCCCCAGCCCCGGCATTCCCAAGCCTGGGAGGAGGCTGGCCCATTCCAAGTGTGTCAGAGCATTCAGCAGGCACCACCCAATGGCTTCATCCTAGACCCTCATTAGTGTTTCCCAGCAGGAGGCTCTGTTATCATCTCCCCTTTACCAGGAGAAAACTGAGGCAGGGGGCAGGGCTCCTTGGGTGCTCACAGCTGATCCTGGAGGACTTGGGCACTGGTTCTTGACACCCACAGTGACTGGCCCTGTCTGGGTCTGACCTGTAGCCAGCTCTCAAGGCAAGGCCAGGCCCAGCCCAGCTCCTTCAAGAAGCAAGACTCGAAAGCTGACATTCCCCAGAAGGTGGACTAGAAGAGGAGCCCCTGTTGCTGCCTTGGTTCACAGCAAGCTGGACAGAGCCCCTGGGGCACAGGGGCCAGCCAAGTAAGGCATTTATTTAGTAGGTTCACATCTCGGAATCAACTTTGCTTTCTAAATGGGCCAGCCTCTAGAATGAACCCAACTGGGAGTCCTGCAGGGTCCCCGTGCTTGCCTGAGCCCAAGAGGGGCCAGCAGCAGCCCTACACCGCTTTCTCAAAGAATCTGGCTCCAAATGAGCTTGCTTTTCACTGAGAAGTGTCAGTTTCCAGGCTCCACCTGGGAAATATGCTTGGCTTTTGGAAGGCAGTCAGTAGGACAGATTTGGACCAGGTTCTGGTGACACCCCGTTTCCGGGGCTTCCCTAGAAATCAGTAGAGTCTAGGCTTTGCACCTGACAAGGGGATCCCACTGTCCTTCAGGAAGTGCAGTCAGCAGGACCAGATTCTGCTTCTCTGCAGGGTCCTTAGATTCTCTCTTGATCAGCCCCACGGATTTGTGGTCAGGATACCTCAAACCACATCCGACCCTCAGTGCACCTGAGAGGGGAGGAAGGGATGGTAGCTCACAGCTGGCGCCAGAGACCTCCACCTGATGCCTGGAACACACTGGTCATCAGAAGGCAGCCAGATCCCAAGGAGGCTGTCAACACCCCTCTTCCCCACACTGGCCTCATGCTGGCGAGGGTGCTGCCCTGAGAGGTGGTAGGTAGTTAGACAACCTGGCAGGCTACCTCTGGGCTGCTGCAATGACCATTTCAGAGATGAAGAAGTGGAGACTTTTAATCCAGAGGCTACCTCAGTGGCAGGCAGCCAGCACAAGGGCAAGCAGGTGATGGGGCACACCCCTTGATGAGCCTGCCCCCCCACTTGCGTAAGCACACCTCGATTCAGCAGTGTGAGGTGGTCATCCGCCAGCTGTGGAACGCCAATCTCTTGCAGGCCCAAGAGGTGAGTCTTAGGTGGCCGGGGCGGCCCTGGTGCATCTGCAGCCGCAGCCACCATACCTCTTTCTCCTTGCTTACAGCTGCAGCATCTCAAGTCTCCTGGAAGGAATCCAGAGGCCTAAGGCTGCCCCCGAGAGGCTGATCTGAACTCTCCCAAGTAAGTGCCTGGTGCAGTCCTCGCCCACTACCACAGGACCTGGTTGTGTGAGGCTCACTGCTGACTCTTGCTTCTCAGGGACCAGGAGGTCATGCAGCTCCCCAAGGTCCCCAAGGGTGTCTCTAAGAAATGGTGAGTCCAAGGGGCACAAGGAGGGTGGGGTGCCCACAATGAAGGGAGGGCCAGGCACAACAGAGAGCAGGCCCCGGCTCTGCGGCTCACCCAGCAGCTGTTCCCAGTCACGCCTCCGCTGCCCGCCTCTGCCCTGCCAGCCTGATCCTGAGCCCAGTGCCCGCAGCGGAACGTGCCATCTTGCCTGCACTGAAGCAGACCCTGAAGAGTAACTTTGCCGAGAGGCAGAAAAGGCTGCAGGTGGTACAGAGTCGGCGGCTGCACCGCTCGGTGCTCTGAGTGTTCCTGGCAGCCCCAGTCACAGCTGGAGATACTAACCTCTGTAGGTAGCATCCCAAAAGACTTCTAATTCCACATAAACCAAACTCACGGCAGATAAAGTCCTTGTTCTCGGAACTGAGAAACTGTTTATTTTCTTGCTCAGTATTTAGCTATTCTGCATTTACACAAAACATATGTAAGTTTTACTCCACCTGTTGAAGACGAAATAAAGCTCATTTCTCCCAGGTCTCGGTCTGTCTCTGGCTGTCAGGTGTCCTTGCCAAAGGAGGGCTCCTAGCTCTGCTACATATAATTGGGGGACAGCTAAAAACTGACTCGGGCACAGCATGTGCTCCCTTCCTGGGCCGGGGGCTACCTTCCACGCACACGGGCACTCAAGGTTCCCTGCCTGACCGGACACTCCTGGGGGCGAGATGCCATCCTCCTGCCTCAGCAACATCTTGTGTCTACACCAGCAAATAGCCAATGAGCTGCCACGCTGAGGTCACCTTCCTCTGTGGAGAGCCACATGAGAACGGTCCTCTCCAAGGGACTGGGGCCTCAGCCTGTGACGTCCCATCCTTTGAGGGCCTCATGTCACCCCCACAATCAGAACAGCAGCTTCGTGGCACACCTCATGGGTGTGTGTGGCCAATTTAGTGCTGAACCTCACCCGACAGGACAGTCCTTCTGGCCCCACTGGCCGTTTCCGTGCTAATCTCTGCCTCTTCCAGCTTCAGGGAGCAGGAACTTTGTCAGAAACCTGGGGGTGAACCAGGATGAGGCACCAGCAGTTAGATGAGGTGAACTGAGGTCTGGGCACCCATGGTCATGTCCAAATTGGGGGACCTGGCTCCACTCGGACAATATCCCTCACTGGACAGTGGGCCCTGGACTCATGATGGTGGGGCACAGTGACGAATTCATGACAAACACAGGAATATAAATTTATTATAAGAACCACAGGTGACATGGTAGTGCACATACAAAAGGGGAACCTCTCGTCATCAGAGGGCCTGCTGAAGCCCCATCAAGGAGCCTCAATCTCTGGAGTGGCTCTGAGGATGCCAGGTCCTGAGGATGGCACCCAACCCATGAGTGGGCCCAGCTGGTGCACACAGTGCCAGAGACAGGATCCTCCCAGAAGCCTCTGCTCCCCAGCATGCCTACAGTGCTGAGCAGACCCCCAAGGCCCGAAGGGAGAACACCATGAGGTATGAGGCCCAGCCAGTGGTGGGAACTTACAGCCACCTGCAGGCCAGACTTCCCTCTGAGACACAGCTGGCACCCCTAGATCTGGGAGCCTCCCTGATGTGGCCCATACGCCAACAGTGGCATGGTCTGAACCGAACACTGTGACCAGAGGACTCTGTGTGTTTTAAGGGTTTCCTATGTTCTCCACGTTCCCCACAGAAACGGGCAGAGTGTTTTCTGGAGCACAGACACAAAGGGGCTCTAACAGGGCCTGACTTCTCCCCCATGCTGCTAAGGACATGGGTGCAGAGGCCACGGGGACAGCAGCCCGATGAACGCAAGTCCAGGGGCACATTCACCTCCCTGGAGGAACTCCTACCCCACCATCGATGCAGCCAACTCCATAGCCGCTTGTCCCAGTCCTGTGTAAGTGGGAAATGTTTGGTAGGTCCCCAAGCAAAAGATAAAAGCAGGAAAGCTAACCTAAGCCCAGGCTCTCTAAGGGAGCCAACACCTAGAAAGGTCCAACATGAGGCGTGTCCTCTGTGGCCCCCACAAGGCTGCCGGCTGACCCTGTGGTCCCCGTGGTGGCAGCCCGAGACCCTGCAGTGATAGTAGCTAGGCAGCCGAGAGGCAGGCCTGGTGGATGCTCTGCGCCCAGGTGTTGAGCAGGGCTGTAACCGAATGCTTGTCGGGGAGCTGCAGCAGCCTTGAGGTCATGCATCGGTGCACCGACTGGAGGAAGGGGTTGGCGTCTGCAACAGAGCAGTGGGCCTTGAGCGCTGCACCCTCTGCCAGAACAGCTGGCACCACGCCTGGACCCCGGCCCACATAAGCAACTCTCTGGGAAAGGGTGGGGGGGGGTACCCTCACAGGCAAAGGGCTGATGTGGGGCACATCACCCAGCCGCGGTGACCTGGGATGTCATGTCCCATGTACCGCTAGTGGCCAGCAGGCTCTCCTGGGCCCATGTGGCACTGGGAACTGGAATGTGAATGGACCTGGAGCCCAAGGCTTTCCCTTAGTGACAGCCTCAGGGTCCCCATCTTGGTCCTCCATGTGCCAGGTCTGAGCTTCAGGGCGACTGTCCTCATCAGTGAAGCTCTCTGGGCCTGTAGCTTAGGGCCACGTCACCCAGATGGGTCCCATGAGTCCAAGCTCCTATCTGTGCCCCTGTCAGCCTTGAAGAGGCCCACAAGGGCCACGGAAACAGCTGGGTCTCCTCATTCCTCACCCATGGGACGTGGATGCCTGGAGTTGCAGGCCAGGCAAATGGACACAATGGGGACCCAGACCTTTCTTTCTCCAGTGATTACTGGGCAACCCAGTCTTGTCCACAAAGAGGGAGAGGCCTCAGCTTGCGGGGAGAGCACACGGAGAAAACTCTGGTTGCCCAGAGCTGACCCCCGCCTGCCCTGGGTTCCCCGCACACCCCCACCCCGTCGCAGCTGCCTTCTCCGTTCACCCACCGTACTGCCACTGCCGGTCAATCCATAGTGGGCTCTGGGCAGGGTAGTCAGCAGGCACACTGAGCTCCAGCGGTGGTACACTAGGGAGGTCCTTGTCATCTGCAACACAAGAGGCTGCGCCTGTGACCCCGCCCGCCTTGCTCACAGTCCTGCTCTGAACACCCAAAAGGTTCGGGTGAGCCTGCAAAGCCTGGAGATCACTCTGACTCACAGGCTTCCATATCTTCCCAGGGCCTCGGGCAAGCAGAGCCACACTGGACAGGAGGGAGGGGCTTCCCTGGCACACAGGGGACAGGTGAAAGCGTGTGGGCTGGGCCTGTTCTGAGGCACAGCCTGGAAGCCTTGTGCCCCACTTCCCCTACGGGCCTCAGGATGCGACAGAGCTTTGGGGCTGCTGCGCTGGGGTCAGTCCTCGCCAGCTCTGCCCTCCCCGGGTACTCACCCAGCTTGCATATCAGGTGGACAGTGCCGTTGTTACTGCAGTGAGAAGGGTCCAAGCTCACCAGGAACTTGGGGTCTAATCTGGCCACCTCCCCCTGGAGCACGTTGGGGATGCTCTGCCGCTCGTCTTCTTCAAACTTACGCTTCCGGGCACACAGCACTGGCGCCCTGGAGGAGGCGGCCGTGGTGACCACACACTGGGCTAGGCTGTGGCCCGTGGCCTGCCACCCACTACCCACTGCAAGGCTAAGCCTTGGGCTGTACGTACGTGATGGGTGGGCCATGGATGGCTGTCATGGCTGGCACGAATGTTCGGTACAGGGAATGGTTGAAGACAGGTGAGCGGATGTTGGCCAGGACGGCATCCAGAAGAGGCTGGCACAGGTACTGCTGTTTGGTTGGTGGTACTGGGGGTGGTGGGGGTGTGGGCTGGGATAGGACAGGTAGGGTCAGCATCCCACTCTTGGGGAGGCTCTCCAGACCCCAAGGCCTTCATCCTTATAGCCAGACTTCCCAAGGTTTCCCCACCACCTCCAACCCCTGAAGACTAATAGCTAATCCTGGACACATTCTCCCCAAGTCCCCCACCCAGGGCCAGGCCTAGTGCTGGGCAGGTGGAGGCAGCGTGCGGTAAAGCCCACAGCCCAGGGGTGAAGGGAGATTTCTTCCATTTCCCCACCACCCACAGCAGGCAGACCTGGAAGAAGTCTTTGGGCAGGGTCCCCAAGTGGAGTGGTAAGCCCTTTCTGCCCACCCTGGACTGTGAAGATTCCTCCCAGCCTGTGGTTCTGAGTCACTGGCAGGTGTGCCCTGACCTTCCCAGAGATGCCTGCGGCCCTCGCAACACCGTCAGGCCACAGCGCCCCACTCACCACCGCCATGTCATTCTTGAGTTTCTCCAGGGCGATCTCACACTTTTGCAGAGTTTTCAGGGGGCAACTATGGGGAGAGCCAAGTGGATGACCCTCCAGGCTAGAGGACAATGAGCTGGCAGCTCTCACATGCTGGTCCCAACCACTACCCATCTGGTGTGCCCTGGATGGAACCAGCTCTGGGGCCTTGGCCACTGGCACCCTCCACAAGAACCCCAGCCAGCTGACCAGCTGTTCCCACACCCAGAGTCTAAGGTAGGTGGTCCCACCCAGGAGCGGCCTGGCCCTGGTCAGCAGAACAAAGCATACATGTGACAAGCCAAGGGGAGGCACAGAGGCCAAGTCCCTGCCCACTCTGGCCAGATAACCCCATGAAGGCCTGGTGGGCTATCCAGCTCCAATAGGCCTGTTCTGCAGTGTCTAGCATTTTGTCCAGATAAACAAAACAGGGAAGACCTTCTAGAAGGGAGTATAGCTTGAGCCAAAGGAAGTATATCAAAGGCCAGACCAGTTCTGTGGCTGTGGCACTGGCACTGAGAGCAGTCTCACGGCTCGGGAAGGGGCACGCTGCCGTGTTGAGAACCTGGCACTCCACTGCCTTTAGAATGCTTAAGGCATTGTCTTGTTTCATTTTTATAGCTAATGTGTGTGAGTCACAGCTGTCAGATGGGGTAACTGAGACACAGGTGCTTGTCCAAGGCCACTGGTAGGTTAAGCCAGGGGCAGCGATGAAGACAGGTCTCTCTCAGCCAGCTGGATTAATGAAGGCCACTACAAGCCCAGACTTGGCCAATGGCCTGATGAGACACGGCTGTGACAGCCACAAGGTAGAAGGGTGAGGACCCTGGCAATGGCCTGTAACAGGGCAGAGTTTATGTGTTGGCGAAGGTAGGGGGCAAGGGCTGGAAGCCCCAGGAGGCACAATTAAGTAGAGCCCTGGAGCCCCTTCTCTAAACTCCACATTGTTACCAAGCACCCGCACTGTTACCTAGGCTGGGCCAACTGAGCACCCAGGGAGCCTCTGTGAGCCATGACACAGCACCACTCACCCCCAGGGGACTGAGGACAAAGCTCACCGTTTGGAGGGGTCTGTCAGGATGTCCAGAAGGCTCTTCATCTTACTCAGGTCCTTTTTTCTGTCTGGAACAAAAGAAGGGACACTAAGACACACAGCCTAGGGGTCTGCGAGCCCCAACCCCGCCCCCGTCCTCACCCCGGCTCCACCCCTACCTTCATTCTTATCAATCTTGTTGATCATGCGGCGCAGGGGCTCAATGTACTTGGACAGCTGCTTCAGCTTATCCAGGTACTGCTGCTCCTCAGCCTGGCTGGAGCCTGCTGGGCTCATGACTGAGCTGGGGTTCACTGCAGGACATAGCTCAGTAAGTGCCGCCCAGCCCACGAAGGTCCAGCTCCCTGCAAGCCCTTAAGGTGGGGTGCTTGGGCTCCAAGGGGATCGAATTTGTTCACCCCCTTATAAGCTGAGGCCTCATGAAGGTGAGGGGGAGACTCTCAAGCACCTCAACTCGCAGGGCTGTGTGTGGGTGAAACGACGGGCTCTGGGTCTTAGGCTGTGCCCACCCCAGGCCCAACTTACCAGGGGTGTTTAAAGGTCCCGGGGAGGGGACGCTGAAGTTCTGCGGGGTGCGCGCCGTCACTGGACTCTGGGAGGGCTGTGGTGAGGGGCTGGGCAGGAAGCTACTGGGGGATGGGGCAGGGCCGGAGCTGCAGTAAATCGAAAGGGAGCACGTCTGTGAGCCGTGGGCACCGGGCAGGGCCCTCCCTGTGAGCCAGGCAGGGAGAGGCACCCCGGCCAGGCCTACCTGACGTTGGAGTTGGGCTGCGAGCTGGGCTGGCCGGGCTGCGGGGACGGCTGGGGGGGAGGGGGCATCGACTGCGGGGTCTGCACCTGCTGGCCCGGCGACGGCGAGGACAGCATGGTGAGGCTGTTCTGGCTGACCTGGAAGTGGAGGGGGCTCAGCCTGCTCGCCTTGCGCACTCTCACTCCCGTTGTCCTCTTGCTCCCTCCTGCCTGGGCCCAAGCACCCACCTACACACACAGCCCCGCTCTCTCACACAGCCTCACCGCACACTCGTCTTCCGCTGATGCCCTGCTTCTCAAAGACTAACGGGCACACACCTCACCTGTGGATACACACACACACAAGCACATGGTGACCAAAATGCTGGCAGAAAGGCCAGGCTGCCCGTGTAGCCCTTGCTCCACGGCAGGGAGACTCCTGAAGAACTGGGCCTTCTGTGCTGGAACAAGACATCCCCATGTCCTTACCTCATGGGCGTGGAAGCCTGTGGAGCGGGAGGCTGGGGGAAGGCTAATGGCCTTGGATGGCACTGAGCAGCCTCCCCTGGTCTGTGAGCTCTCTGTGGGCCCCACTCTGTGACAGATGGGACCATCTTCCCGCATGCTTCCATGTACTTTCTCAGTACCCCCCACCCCAGCCAGAGGGAGAGACTGCGCCTTGCACTTGATGGAAACAAAGTGGTCCTGGTGTCAGCCCTCACCAGCATGCCTGGCCCAGGGCTTCTCAGTCTGGACCCATGGGCTCCACTGAGAAAGGTGAGCGGCTCAGCATCATTCTCAGAAGCTGTTTCCTTGCCTGTAGAACTGGGGTTCACCCTCCGACCTGCAGTCCTCGTTGGGGAGGACACAACAGAGTCAACTGCACCACTGTCACCAACAAGGGCAGTGCCCTATTCGTCTGTGAATCCACAGGATGAAACCACGTCACCGAGGCATCAGGAACAAGGATGTGTGAAATAACCGCTTTCCATAGAAAAAGTTCAAGATGGCAGTTCCAGATGGTGAGGACAGCTGTGGGGAGGCAGCTGCCTGCCAGCCCTGGGTGCCCAGCCTCCCCTGGAATGAGCCTCGCAGAGAGCTGCTTTGCCCAGTGCCTGGCGATGCTGGCACGACCCTTTGTCAAACTGGGATCACCCCAAAGGCCCCACCAACCTCAGCATTCCCGACGGTCGGCAGTGGCCTCACCCACAGCCTAGGCAGTTCCTCGCACACTGAGCATCACCTCAGAGTCTGCATCCTGAAGCCTAGCGCACAGCCCACCTCCAGAACTGTGCCATTTGACAGGCCAACTCTGGCCTCTCACAGTGGACTCCGGACACCACCGTCTGGTGCGGCATCAGGCCTCTCTCCCGCACACTACTCCACCATGGCGCTGGGTTAGGATCCCTTGGAGTGGGTTGCTGCTTTCCAGTACTGTGTCAGGGAGCAGGAAGGAGTGTTTGGAGGAGCTCAGATCCTACCAGGAACAGAGAATGCCGCCCTCCTCACCCATGTATCCCACTGGCCGGGCAGGGGTGGGCATGAGGCTCTGCCCTTTCTCCCGTACTGCTCAGACCAAGCTCCAGGAGAGAAACATCCCTCCCCGCCTGCTCTTCAGCTTCCTACCCCTCCCACTGAGTGTGCAGGATGGAGCTGCAGGGCACACAGAGACCACATCATGACACTTCTAACATGGCTGGGTCAGAGAGGCACCGAACCCAAGATGGAATAGACTGTTCCCACCCCCAGCCTGGAGCAGAGAAGCTGGAGTGAGCGAGCTTGAGGTGAGCAAAATGGTTCCAGGTGTTTTATGCTGACACCGGCAAGGGCACAAACGGGCCTGGAGTGGCTTAGTTTGCTGAGGTGAACCAAGCACAGCAGCTGTCCCCCGCGGGGCTCCCCTTCATGGTACCTGGGTACATTGAGTCCCGGGGCCACATGGCCTCTGCGCTAGAAAGTACGTTTCAGAATTTACTCAACTCCTAGGACTACAAAGGTAAACAGGTTGCCTCAGAAAAGTCCATGCAGAGAACCACCTATGCTGCTAAGGAAAAGAAGGCCCTGGGACCCCACTCTGGGCCTGGCCTGTCAGGCATGGGCGCCCTCCCTGTAAAGCCTTGCTCCTCACCTGCCCCACCAAGCCCCAGCCATCACCTCCCCTTTCCCTGAACCCAACATGCTGCCATTCTCTGTCCTGTGGTCCCTGAAGTTGCCTCCTGCCTCTCCCTCTTCCTGCCTATATATAGGTCAAACCTCCTCACCTGGTCTTTTCCTGATCATCTGGGCCCCACCTGCCCCCAACCTGCCCAGAGAAGTATCTCATCCTCAAACTCTGCTCAAGCAGCTGTCCCTTCTAGAGGGTGTTCAGCTCTTGCCTGCAGTCTAAAGCTGGTGCTTCTCTGAAAGGGAATGAGGCACTTGTTGGCATGAGGCCACTACAGTGGGAAGGTGACTTCAAGTTCACATCCCACCTCAATGTCTAAAGCTATATTTTAAGAGGCACTCTCAGCATTCGGACCACAGGAAAGTAGGGTGCATTTGCCCACACCCTCTGCTTTTTGGGTTCCATGGAGCCACTGAACGCACACAGCTCCCCCCCAGGCATGAGACAGAAGGTCTAACATACAGTGAACAGCAGCCTGCCCAGGCTGAAGGTACGAGCTCAGTGCTTCTGCTTCTTCCCTAAACCTTCCTCCCATGTCTAGCCCTGGGCTCTGCCCCTCTGGCCACTGTGGCCACCATCTGCAAAGCTGCTAAGAAAACCACTTGGCCTCCAACATCCAATCCAGATCTCTTTGCCTCTGACAGCTCCTCTGGAAAAATGCACAATTCTTGGCACCAAACACTGCCCCTCACAGGCCTTTAGGACGCCCTCTCTGGGCATCAGCGCTGCACAGCCCAAGGCTCCCAGGCACCCCAAAATCCAGAGTAACCAAAGATACACTTAGGGTGGGAAACAGTCACCCAAAGGCCCATGTCAAGAAAGAACTGGCCTAGCCAGGCTGCTAACAAGATAGCAACCCCTGATCCTCAGGTTTGTTGTCGGGTCCAGCTGGCCTCTGGGACCGAGGAGAGCAAGATGGCTATCCCTCAGTCTGTGACAAGCCTATTGGGGAGAACTGTGCTCCTGCTCTGCATCTTTCACTTCTCTGGCACATTCTGCCACAGGCATGGGTGTGTCTGTCACAGGCATGGGTGTGTCTGTCACAACCACTAGCAAAACCCCAAAACATAAATGTTACACCTCACAGGGAGGGAGCTTGAGTGCCTCTCATGCACCCCACACCTAGTCAACTACGTGATCACAGACAGGAAGCAGCTCAGAGGGAAGTGACTTGCTCAAGGTCACATGGCTAGTGGGGGAATCCAGGCACCTCAGCGCCACCTGCTTCCTGAGGGAGCAAAGACAAGTGAGAAGGGGGGGCCTGCCAAGACAAGGCTGGAGGCAGGGTAGATGGAGAGAGTGCGCAGAGGGGAAGCAACAGAGATGGGTGGTGGGGCCAGAGGACAGCAAGGCCGGTCTGGGAAGCCTCGTGCTGTG
Source organism: Eonycteris spelaea (assembly GCA_003508835.1). Taxonomy (NCBI): domain Eukaryota; kingdom Metazoa; phylum Chordata; class Mammalia; order Chiroptera; family Pteropodidae; genus Eonycteris; species Eonycteris spelaea. The sequence goes on from PUFA01000253.1 coordinate 1,792,712, forward strand.
AAGAAACCTCAGGGGAGGCTGGTGGTACCATGCACTCCAGCCCCCTCGGGACCACCTGCACCCACCGAACATCCCTGGAACTGCCCTGAGCTCCTGGCCCCCTGCACATGATATGTCCCCAGGAGTCACTCTCCAGAGCAAAGTGGAATGTGGGTTCCATTATAGTGCCACCTGCTTACACCTACCAAGGGAGTGTTGGGACAGGAACCCATGTCACTCCTGGAGTCCCATGCTGGGCACAGTGTCTTGCATGTGCCCGGCACAGAATCCTGATTTATCTGTGAAGTGTCCCCACTACAGCAGAAAGATGCAACCATGGGACATATCCTAGGAAAGCGCTAGAGAAGAGGCAGAGACGAGGGAGCCCCATCTCAAGAAGAGCCTGTTTTCTTGAACACAATTTTTCACCTAAGGAAAGAACAAAATCAGAGAGGCATCATCGATGCTGAAGCACATCCTGCTGGGGGCTACATGCAGGTGGCTGGGGGTGACTAGCAGCCACATGACATGCCATACAGACACACCAAGGTCCAGAGGTGACAGCTGCTGAGAACTTGGGTGGGATCCCTATTGGGATTGCAAGGGCGGCCCCTAGCTATGTTTTAATAATGCATTTCTGGAACATGCTATCTCTTCTCAGAAGGGACAAGGACACAAAACAGCTGCATGCCAATTCTGGAACGAGCTCTATGGTGAGCTGAATGACTGCTGCGTCTGGCCCTGCATGGGGGAGGAGGAGTGGGTTTAAATCCTGAAGATGCCAGGGAAATGCAGGGGCTACTTATCTGCTAAGATTACAGATGCATTCCCCTTACAAGAGAAAATGAATTTTAAAGTTTTGGCAAATCTGAAGCTTCCATGGCAAGCCCACTAAAATGGAAAGCCCATAAGATAAGGGAACCTCATCTCCATTTTTAGCCCCTGTATCCTAGACTGGTGCTCACAGAATGCACATGACTATTTGTTCAACAAATGAATATACCACAAAAAAATTTCCAAATTTCATACCATAAAAGAGCCAAAAATCCATATCCCTGAAATACTGTAATGTATACAAAGTTCTTTATCTACCTGGAAAGGGGTGTGTGTGTAGTAAATTCTAGAACACCACAGTCTAACAGAACTTTTCGTGCCTATGGACTTGACAATCTGTGCTGTCCAGTATGAAAGTCACTAGCTTCCCCAAGGGGCTACTGATACTTGAAATGTGATTGAATTTCAACTGAACATAACTTGAGAAACTGGATTTTTAGTTTTACTTAACTAACTTAAATGTAAATAGCCAGGTATGGCTAATGGCTATAGTATGTGACAGCACAGCCCTAGAAAGTCAAACTGTTTGCTTAGCTTCTGTTTTATTTTAACCATGAAAATGACAACAGCATAACTATCTAAAACATTAACATTTCAAAAAGATATTTTGCTCCCACCTTCTCCAGAAAATGAAAACATTAGAACTATTCAAAATATTAAAGTGAAAATAAGCCCAGATATTTACTCACATCCCCTCAAGAAACACGAGCCGGGTGTGGCCTCAGGTAAGCTTGGTTAGGCACTCTGAGCGCCACACTGTGAAGGGAGTCACCGAGATTACAGTGCGCCTCACAAAGGTGCTCAGAGGGCCCCAAGCTTCCCGGGGGCCCTGGGTGCCGCCCCGTAAATACCTGTGCTGAGGGCTGTCCGCCCAAAGGGATGGAGCTTGACGGGGCAGCAGACACGGCAGTGGTGGGCGGGAACCGGGCTCTTACTTGCATCCCGCCTTGGGCCAAGGCTGCGGCAATCATCTTGAGGAGAGGGACAACAGACAAGGTGATCGCAACAAAGAAACGCAGTGCACGGGCAAGTGGAGAGGGGTGTGCAGCCTCCGTGACAAGGAGTGCCCACGGGGCTAGGGAAGGCCCGGGAGGGGGAGGCGGGCCTACACGTTCAAGCATCCAGCACTGAGGCCCATCTAGTCATCAGGAATCCACAGGAGCTGCCACAAATGCTCCTCCAGACCTCTCTATCCTGGTGACTGCACTCCGACAAACCTCTGATCTGCTGATGCGCCCACAGAGCCTTCAAGGCCAGACCTCAAGGGCCAGGGCTGGTGTTTCTGACAGATCAGGCTCCTGGGACAGACTCTGAGAAAGCACACTCCACCAAAGCTGGCTATTTATGGTATTTATGAGAAGTCAGAACAGAGGAAGAGCCCAAGTAAGCCGGCTCACAGCACCTATCCTTCCCTAAGTAGTATGCTGCTGACAAAAATGCTTCTGAGGCCTGAATTCAAACCGTCCTCCTATCTTCATGCCTGAGTCTCTATGGGGAACTGGTTTATCACCAAAGTCAAGGGCAGGTGGCAAGGGAAGCCTGGGACTCTGCCCAAAGCCTTGAACTAGTGAGGAGGTGCACTTCCCCCAGAGATAAAGGTCAGGTCTGTTCCTAAACACACAAGATGAGTCTAGACTCCAGAATTCCAGCATGTGCTGGGACCACTCTCCTCGTCGACTTATACTTCTGGAAGCATCAAGGCAGCAGTGTCATGGGTTAAGGCCTGGCTTGCACTGAGACCTCTGGCATCACAAGCATGTCCCACACTCACACCCACAGGCTGCATGCAGCAGGCACTGCAAGCTGGGGGTGACACAAGCAGTAGTAGGTTCCAACCTGAACCTTGCAACAGCACAAAAATGGGGCAGCCCTTAGGCAAGGCTTGGGGGGTGGCAGATGTTGGAAATACCTAGGGGTGGACGACAAGGAAGCCATTTTGGTGTCTGCCAAATTCAAGCACAGTCCTGAAGAGCCCACCACTCACTACCCCATCGGATACAAAGTGGGATGTTTGTGGGCGTGTGAGGACAGAAATCTAAGGAAAACAACCTCCCTCCCGGAAGGCCCGCTCTGCGCATCCAGGGTGAGGCTGAAAGCAGCTCTCTCCTGGGTTTGGCTCTCAGCCCCTGGTCAGGTGAGGGTAACAGTGAACAGTGTCCGTTTACGATCAGCATTGCACTGCTGTCGGCGGAGCCCATCTGAGCCCCGTGGCCACTCAACAGTGCTCCTTCCAGGGGCAGAAAGGCCTGGATGTAAGTCAGGTGGCAAGAGAGATGCAAATTTTTTGTAAGAAGATAAAATGATAGAAAACGAAAAGCTTAAATCTAATTTGCTGCTGACTGGTTTCTTTCTGAGAACACCTGAGAGGGAAAGCTCATTTTCTTTTAAACATATTCTAATATAAACACAGTATTGTTTACTGGTTCAGATGAGCCAGGCAGCAAACACCCAGCAAATCATTCTCTCATTCTCTCAAGTGACATTTCTCTACCTCCCAACACACATCCACCCAGAAAGGAATTAAAGCTCCATCCCGAAGGCTGTGATACTGGCTCCTATGAGGCCACTGGGCAGGCGGGCCCAGAAAGAGGAGTCCACGCAGGTGGTACATTAGGGAAGTGTCTTTGATGAGAATTCTTTGTAACTTGAGAATTGTAGTTAAGTTTCTATGCACTAGGAAAATAGAATGTTAAAAGACAAAAGCATAAGGACTGTTTGGAAATGGAGACACATTTTGTTCTGGTTTCATCTGCAGTCACAGATAAAATTTAGGGGAGAAAGAGAAGTTAGTGCAGTTATCCAGCTGTGCCCTAGTAAATCCCACTGCAGTGACAGCAACATCAGCTTTCTCATCTACAAGAGTAACATCAGATACAAGAGCTAGGCGTATGCAGAACAGGGCACACCGATTTTCCTGGAACACCGAAACCACAAAACTCAGCCCCTGGGTAAGAGTCCCGGCCATCCATCGGGCCACAGCACTGCCAAGCATTTGACAAGGCATCTCTTTTCTGCTCTGAGGCAGGCAGACTTAAGAGACAAGGCACAGAGCAGTGGTCCCCGACCTTTTTGGTACCAGGGACTAGTGATTCTATGAGAATCTAATGCCTGATAATCTGAGGTGGAGCTGAGGCAGTGATGCCAGTGCCGGAGAGAGACTGCAAATATAGATGAAGCTGTACTCACTACCTGCCTCTCACCTCCTGTTGTGTGGCCTGGTTACAGTCTGCGGCCTGGAGGCTGGAGACCCCTAGCACAGAGGGCTGCCAGCTCAGGCCTGCCAATCCCAACACTTCTTTCACGGAACCAGTGCCTACCCGCGTGTAGCAGCTCACAAATGTAAAGCCGCAAAAGATGGTCACTGTGTCCTGATGTCAAATGCATAAGCACCACACAGAAGTCCTAGTCTGCAACTTTGAACTCCTGGGAGATAACTGGCTGATATGATTTGAGGGCCTCACAGTGACCCAGTGACTCACTTTTGGGAAGCATCAGGAAACAGTCCAAAACCCAGCCATTCATCAGGATATGCACCCCTGGTAATATCAAAAAATGAAATAACCTCAGGCTCCAATAACATGACAGTTAAGGACAGGAGGATACAGTCATAAGGGAAACTACATATATTGTTGACCGAGAACTTTTAATTATAAGAGAACATTTTACTTCTATTGCAATGCAACCAGGAAAGAAGCTATACACAAAATTCTACGTATATCTTATGACCTTGACTATGTGAGAATAGGAAAGAAAAGATACCAAACTGTTTTTCCCACTCTGAAATAGTTCCCTTATTTAAACTTCTCTCAACTTTCCATCTTCTATAGTCACCACATATTTTTTTAAGTGTTTGGGTCTGAATACTTCTAGCCTTGTCTAGTCCACTGTGCCAGCAGAGGCTGCAAAGGAAGGCTGTGAATCCAGAGATCCCCCAGGAGGGCTTGTCATACCCTGGGGACCCCTCTGCTGCTAGAACGATGCAGTGAGGCCAGCAAACTGGCCTCCAGGAAACAGTACTATGTGCCGTGAACCCAGAGACAGATCAGCAGACCAGAAGCAGAGGACCGCGAGGCACTGCATCAAACATGCACTCCGCACACCCGGGCTTCAAGAATGCCTTCTGTGTCACCAGCACCTGGGTATCCCACCACAGGCTACATCGCCTAGGGCGAGGCCTCTCACTAGCTCCGCTCAATGCTGGTCTCTGACACACAGAAGGGAGGTGGATATTGCTCCTAAAAACCCTAAAGGTGCACTCATAAAACCGAACCCACCTAAAAGTACTCAAGAGGTGGGCCCCTTCATTTCCCCCAGTTACCAAAGTCCCCGCCCAAAAAGAGGTGGTCCGAGCTGCCCTTAGCTATTCCTGAAGCACTCCACTAGGAGGGAAAGAAGTTTACAAATCGAGGTTACTCTGGAAGTGACTAAGCCTATGGCCAAGCCCCCAGCCAAGCTCCCATGCTGGCTGGACTGGGACCTCCAGCAGAAGCAAAAGGGTGGAGTAACCACTGGGAGGAGCGGCACCGTGCGCAGGCTCCGTGCGGAGTACTGAGCACACACAGCCGTGACCACCTCTGGACAGTCATGAGGCACCAGGGAAGCTCCAGGAGTACAATTCCTTGAGCTAGAAACCTAGGAATAAACCAGCAGGATGGGACCACCAGAAGACATCAACTGTTCTGGGACTATTCACTTCCCCAACTCCAAGAAATGGGATGGAAAGGGAAGTCCTGTTTCAGGACGGCCCCCTGCAGGATAAAGAATGCCAAGCCTCTCACTTTCTTACTAGACTGGACCTGAGATGTAGACGTTTCCATTAAGAGTGGTCCTGGAACAGGGGAGGGAATGTCACAAAGTGGCAAGGGCAGTGGGCTGGGCAGGTGGTGGCTGTGACCATGTACCACCTCTTTCTCTGCATCAGACACCAAGAGGAGGGAGCCCTAGGAAGCCCGAGGACAAGCCCAGGACAAACAGTGCTGATGGCAGAGATGGACTCCAACCTTGTCACAGGGCAGCCAGCCCCTCCTCAGCTACAGATACGAAGTCCATGTACGTTTCACACAAGACCACATCTGGGCAAGCTGGTGATGGGGGAAACTCTAGACCCAGGCCACTTGGTGCAGTGAGCATGGAGGCTGCTAGGCTGGCTTAACTGCATCCGAACACCTCAGGCCCCTCCACAGGCACACTTCTCAGGCGGCTTCCCATAGACGCAAGCAATGCGGCTGGGACTAGGAAGGACGATTTCTGAGCCTCCCTCATAGTGAAATGTTGCCGACACTAAAGGGACACACTGCATACCAGAAATGCTTGACATGCAGCCCTGTGTACAGGACAGGGAGCTTGCGCACGCGCAGGTAATGAGCAGGGATAAGGAGCAGGGCAGGAGCGCGGTGCAGCACTGGGTGGCTATAGTCTCACACGTCAACTAGCAAGTCTGCTCTGTCTAATGCCAACACTCTTCTGAACCAGGACCGTCAGTGTTCCCAACACTGGGTAAAAACGGGAAGAACTGAGACCCCAGACTGGACGTCTCCCCACCCTGGCACCCACACAAGGGCAGGGGGCTCTGTGGAGAAGTCACAGGGGCCGGATCTCTGGACCCCAGATACAAACAAGCATCTGCCTCTACTAGGAAAGGCGGAGCAAGGCCTCCTCCATCCCACTGACATCCATTATGCAGAGAGTGGGCGTGGCTGGCCTCAGCCACACTTTCCAGCACAGGAGCAAGCCCCAGAATTCAGCCCAGCAGGAGGCTAAAGCACAAGCCTGCGCTGTCCCCTAGAGCCAGACGCCACCCTTCTCATGCCCTTCCCAGTTTCTAGAGAGCTACTGTCCACCCGCTGCCAGCCCTGTACCCAGAGCTGAAGCGAGAACGAGCCCCTGACGTTCCCCTCTTCAATGTATAGTCTCAGAAGAGGGAAGATAAAAGACATGAAAGTTGTAGGAATGACATGTGCACTATGCAGCTGGGGGGACCCAGATATGACCAAGCAGAGTTGGCCACCCCAGGACCCCAGAGGACTGGTTCTAGGGGAGCCCTCATCTCTCAGAGTGCCCGGGGGGAGAGGAGCCCTGAGCTTTACCAACCCGGCTCCTGATTCAACCAAGGCCCTTGCCATAGAGCACCGTAAATCCAGCTCCATGCATAGGTGGGCATGCACCTGCTGGCGACTACAAGCTCTCAGCTCTGATGGCCCTCACCTGGACTCCTGAACCCACTATCTGGGGGGCCTGAGCTGTCGGCACCGCTGTCTGCTGCTGCACCTGGGGCTGCACCTGGGGCTGCACCTGCGGCTGTTGCACCACCATCGGAGCTCGGACCTGAGGGAGGAAGGGAGAAGGCAATTTGGAGCCACCCAGGGCAGGAGTCAGCATACCCACTACTTCTGTGGGAGCTTTGAATATCAAAGCTTTTCATGAGAAGGGGACGGTACCATCATGACTTCACTAGCAACGATGTCACCTTAGTGGCC